>OY978449.1:21198735-22398735 GCA_963854805.1 Plagodis dolabraria | reverse complement strand
AAAAAGTTCCACCAATAGGAGCGCTGCGTTCAGCGAGGTGAAGAAAATGAAGCGATCTTATTTTTACATTTATTCTGCTAAAAGAGTGGGACACGAGGAACGAGGAGACTCGCATAAAGTTTTAACATTAAATTATCATTAATTTACTTAGTGATTGACCCAGACGACGTGCCTGTTAAATTTTGTGCGAAGGAGTTGGGCCGCTTACCTTCAGCTCCGTGGGAGAGCCTCAACTGCGTGAGGCTTTTAAAGGGTATCACGGCCCTGAAGAACAGCATAAGCCAAGTTATGAGTAAGTTGGAGGCCTCTGAAAATACCATCAGTGAGCTACGTGCTGAAGTAGTGTCATTGAAAAACATTATTTCGATAAGTAGGTCACCTGAGGTCACTAACATCAACGTAAATCGCGGTGGTGGAAAGAACGCGTCGTCGAGTTTCGTGTCAGCAAAATTCGACTCACCGCCCGCTGTCGTCACCACAACGCCGACCGATGCACCGCTCCCCGCACCCCGCGCACCCACGATGCCGATTACGTCATGCGTCTCTGCATCCACGCCGGAACGCGCTTACGCCGCTATCGTTGCCAGACCTACCCCGGATCCAACTGAGGGAAGGAGGGAAAAATTGGGTTACTACGACCCAGTTCGCAAGGCTGTGCCTTTGCGCCTGCAGAAAAGAAGAAGAATACCTCTCAGAATAAGAGCAGTACTGCACCTACCGGCGATAACCATATGCTGCGCCCAGAGTTGCCGTCAAGGCAGCTCTACGTTTCTCGCTTGCACTACACCACGCAAGTTGAAGACCTGGTGGAGTACATCGCGCTCAAAACCAACATGAATCTGAGGATTCAGCGATTGGAGTCTCGTAGCAACGTGACCTTCAAATCTTTTGTGGTGAGAGTGCCGACTCGCGAACTCCAAACATTCATGGAACATGAATTTTGGCCGAAGGGTGTTAAGTTCCGGCCTTTCCTCGGTCGGATACCTGACGCCTCGCGCATCGCGTCAGCAGAGAAAACGTAATTATAAATAAACTTGTATATATGTTAGTTTAAGGTATATATTTTATGGGCCCGTGTTATTTATAATGCTAAATTGCCTGAAATAAATGATTTATTATTATATTATATATTCTTATTAGGGATAACTCAAATACTACTCTTCAGATCTGACTCAAAATTTAAATGGGACAAAATGACAAGCTTCGACTTTCGAATATAAAAAAAAACATCAAAATCGGTACACCCTCCAAAACTTATGAGGTAACACACAAAAATACGTGCTCCTAATCACTGTACCTTCTTCGTTAATCACTAACAACTAATTACATAATAACGCTCATCTGTTTGTTGTCCTAACGTGTTTAGTATTAAACAATAAGCACTTGCACTAAACACTCGCAATATATAAACACTAATCAAGTGCAAAGAAGCCTCAAGGCATCAATCAACTTATCCGGGGCCTGCCACCGAGTACATTTTAATTTACATTGCATTTTAAATGATAGTTGTAGGTTAGAGATCTTTATGTCAATAAAACTAAACTACTACAAGTTCTTATGATAATTACAATGACTAAGTATGACGTTTAACTCCAAAATTCTTTTGCCCCGAGCAATTCGCATTCATCCAATACCCGTGAGGATGCTCACAGTCTACAGTAGGTACATTGTGACATTACTTCAATATGTCACGAAAGAACCTCAGATACGTACTTATATGCTATGTTTATTTTCGAAACATAGACCAAAATGATTCTTGAGTAACTTACTACACCACACCAGACGACATGCTCGTAGGCCCCTAATAAATTATCAAATATATAATATGATCATATCCATACACAACATTTTTATATGACATCATATCGGGATATATATGATAGTGAAATACGGACCAGATAATCGATCCATCTCCAAATAAATGGATTCAGTGAACGTCTTCCATGTTGTGATGAAACATTATCCAAAATGTTTCAATTATACACAGAACTTTTTGTAGCACTCGTAGCGAAGTTTGCTTAGCCGTTCTAAACCGATCAGTTAAGTTAAGCAACGTCGTGACTTGGATGTGTGACCGTTAGTGACATTACTACTAAGCGCTTCCGTGCTTCGGCAGGCACGTTGATTCTACGGTCCCGGTTGTTGTCTTAGAATGGCAGTCATTATAGCATAGGGCATTTTGTAAATGCCCACCTGGCTCTTATAATACCACCCTCAAGTAGATGATCTATCGCCAAGCACCTAACGGTGTATTCCGATAGCTGTCCTTGAGAGCCAGTAATTCTAAGCTAGTCTGAACAACATCTTTGACCACATCATCACTTACTATCAGAAGAGATAGTGTTCCAAGGTTAGCCTATCACCTACGAGTATAAATACAAATAAATAACAGAAAAGTAAAATTAAATCTTACTTTTATAAATAATATATTAAAATCCCTTCAAAGAACTCTAATCGGATTATATAAAACCAGCAGATTATTTTTGAAGTAAGTCTTATAAGAAGGCAGAACTTTATGTTAATTGCTTTGATCTCCTCCTTAAGCTGGATAAGAAGACACAAAGAAAGTTTTTTTCAACAATGTAACTTGGTAAGTTTTATGTTTGATGTAGTGTGGTCATTATATTTGATATTGCTACATATATTTTTATTTATTATAGCCAGATCCAATCTACATTCCTTTTGCTTGGAATGAGATCAAAAGAAATAATATAAAATATTATTGCTTTATTTATTTAAGTTTAATAAACTGTAATGTACTGTATCAACCGGATTATCCACTGCAATTTTAGTATTCTAAGTTAGCCTGACATCATCACATACTATCAGGTGAGATAGTGGTCAAAGGTTAACCTATCAGGCATAAAAAAAATGGTAATGCTTTGGAGTGGCTAAAAACTGAAGGCCGGCACACACGCTCCGATTGAACGGTACAATTTCTGCGAGTTGATTTATCTATTCGATTATTGATTCTACTTTGTTTGACGGTACAGTTTTGAAAAATCTAACCGATCTCCCACACTGTACAATTGATCAAGACCCTTCGAGTGTACTTTTCATAACTAATTCGATTTCGAAAGCAAAAACTGAGGTTCGGAACACGACGTGTCCTCCGCAGGCTCCAGATCATGGAAGCGCTCAATAGGAAATTCCACTAGCGGTCACCTATCCAAGTAATGCCCGTAGCGAGCTTTTCTGGACCTAATAGTTCATCAAGCTCTGCTACGCGTGCCTCAAGAGTGAAAAGTGAGGAAAATACCTCACCACTCACCTCACTACACACCTCTTCTACGCATAGTTTTAGTGCCTAACGATGAGACATCGTGCCAAACTTCAACAATTTAGGAATTATTTATCACTTATTTCTTACATTTCAGGGTTTACTGGCTGCTGTACGTGGTCTTATTCCTGTTGTTGCCTCTGAACGCACCTCTGGAGTATTGGGATGACACTGTCCTCAGTTCTGTGTTCGTGGTCGGTTTCCTCCGATATTTCATCGTACTTCACGCTGCCTGGCTTGTGGAAAGCGCCATTTGCGTCTGGGGTCTACAACCTGGTGAAAAGTAAGTATTTTTTCTTCTACAATCGAGTTTCACATATTTTATTTGAACCGAAACTAATATAAGAAACAAGCACACGAACTTTGGTGGTTATTATATTGGCATCAAGTCTCACACTTTGTGAAGTTTTAAAAAGACGCTGGGGTTAGACCGCAGCGTCAACAAAATTCAAGTGTTCTATTCATATACAAAAACAAAGAAAATCCAAACGCGGTCAAAAAAATAAACTTCAACCAAGAAAAAGTGCAAGATAATGGCACCAAATTATTTTGACATCTACAAAATGTGACAGCTAGGTGCCTTCCGATTTAAACCCGCAATCGGTTCAGAACAATCCGTATTAATGCAATAGCTAGTAAATGAAAATAAAATGTTGGTGTTGATCACACTTTCAAACAGTCAGTGTTTTCAATATTTGTTGGTCAAATAAAGGATATTGTACATTATATGACGATATATCCGATGCCTAACTAGTTTAGTTTTTGAGATAGCCCCCGAAACAAAAATTGTCGTACCTACCTACTGAACAAAATGAGTGTTAGCGGCAGCGGCCCGTTAGATAAGCCTTCAATTCATTACACGAGCCTCGCACCGCACTCAATCTCGCACTAATCCGTGAACAAATCCGTCACCGCCCACACACTACACGAGTCCTCAGTCACGGTAATGTTATATAGATAATATTAACGTGCCTCAGTCGCTTATGAACCTTGATGAGCCTTGCACGTATAAATTCAGGCGTTGCTCTGCGAAAATCTACAAATAATAGAGAAACATCTTTGAGTGCACACGTAATGGTACAGTGCGGTGCTTGTGATCGTGCAAGCCAGGGATTTCTCCACAAGCCGCGTGACGAACCGCAAACCATAACATTCACATGCAGATTTGTCACAAATCCGATGGATTGGTGCGCCTGTGAATTGCGGGCTACTGTGCGAATTCAAACACCTGTTGCACATATATCTACCTCGCAAGCTCGATGTTGAGATGTTAAGGATCAGTATAAAGTAGTTGAACATTCTAATCTATTACGTTTTATTACTAACACCCAACTGAATATAGTGATTCTACAATATACTGGTTTTCTCATATCCCTAAAAATCTGCTGAAGCTTAAAGTTAGGTATATTACACTAATTTTGTTATATTTAAAAAAGTATTTCTCCGATCGCGCTCAATCCAACAGGAAACAATCTGGGATCGCGGCCCGCGTGTTTTGATGCGTGGAGTTATTTAAAAAGGTTGAAACTGGATTTTTAATTTGGAAAATACACGAAATTTTGAAAAATATGACTATAAAATGTTGATAACTTTGTGACTATTGACTCTAAAGGCCTAAAAACGACGCAGGACGGTCCGCTACCCGCGGGAGCAATGTACCAAATACAAAAACAACATACAAATAGGAAACAAACAAAGACAACACGAAAATTTGAAACATCTAACAAAAATAGCCTACTTCCCACATCACTAAGTTGTATTTAAACACCTATTATTATATTTTCACGCAAATAGTCATATAAAAACAAAAAAAATAGGCAAATAATTCAAATTGTATCTTAGTGTGGTGTTTATTTAATTTAATGGTTATAGTGTAGGTAAAGCCTAGATCTTTTATCGGGTCATAGACAAGTCGTAAACTGCCGATGTGAATATTAATTTATTTATAAATAAATTATTATTATTATTAGAAAAATTGTGTCCGTACCTAAGTATTGATTTTGAGAGTAGGCATTTGAATCTCTTACTGCTACCTCTTATAACTTTTCAGGTCCTACAGTGGTTTAAGACTTCGTCGTACATTTCAAGTGATTAGAGCTATTAGCATATTTTTTTAATAACTTCAGCTGGCATATTTATTTAATCAAAATAATAACCATTATTATCTATACATTGCTGCCATCTAATAGGAAGGTCATTTATGCCTTTACAATAGAACTCTGGTGATTTAGATTCGACAAACTGTTTGAAAGCATTTTCTACTGCCTCCTGGGAAAAAACTTTTTATCACGTAGAAAATTGACCAAATTACGAAAACAAAATGGTAGTCCGTTGGAGCAAGGTCTGGCGAATACGGAGGGTGACGAATGGTTTCTAATTGCAGTTCCTGTAGAGTTAAATCGGTTTCTCATGCTGTATGAGGACTCACGTTATCATGAAGCAATAATGGTAAAGATCGATTGATGAGTCGGAGCTGTTCCACTGCTAGTTTTGCTATCATTGTTCGGAGTTCGGCACAGTAAACATCTATTGCTTGACCAGATCGGAGAAAGTTATAGTTAATGCTGAGGCCACCAAACAGTTATTAGCTTTTATTTAGTATGCTTTGCTTTAGGACACTGTTGCGGCGTTTGACCTGGGGTCAGCCATTGCATTTTACGCTTGCGGTTATCGTAAAGAATCCACTTGTCATCACATGTCACAATTCAATTACAGGACTGCCCAAAAAAGGAGTGTTATGTTTTCAGGGTTCACGTTTGTATGTACCTATGTTTGTGAGTTTCTTTATTCCACCATAACTTCTAAACATATTTACCGATTTTGATGTAAGAGATATCGTTATGTTTGTCTTGATATCCCAAGTGACATTAGGTAAATAAAAAAAATATAAAAACAAACTGGCGGATTTTAGACCATCACACATATAACACCATATTGTGAGTACAAAAAATATTTTTCTTCCAAACCCATCGTGTGGGGTATCAAAATGAAGAGCTTTAAAAAACGATTCCATAAATATATTCATTCAATGGAATGATAAATCGCTTAACGAAAATAAATATTGCAGTCGGGTTTTTTACTTTTTAATTAATTTATATTTGTTTATGTATCGATTCAACAAGGTAGCACAAGTTTCAACACGCGTTTCTTTCTGCAGATCAGTCAAATTATGAGGCACCCATTTTTCATATTTTTTGGTTTTATTGATTTGACCCAAATGAGTCAATATTGTTGGTAAGGTAGTAACGTTAAACCATGCCGATAATTCCCGGGTAGTTTGGCTCGGATCGGCTTCCACCATCTCTTTCAATTCATTGTTGTTCACCTTTGTGGGCAGTCATCCACGTGACTCGTTCTTCAAATCAAAGTTTCCATCACGAAAGCGTTTAAACCAAAATAGCACGGTGCGTTCATTAGCAGTCCAAGCGCAACATTGATATTGCGAGCTGTTTCTGAAACGTTAGTTCCGCGTCGGAACCCGTATTCAAAAATCACTCGAATTTTTGAAGTAGCCATCTTTCCGAATCTGTCTAAGCTGAATAAAAAAACAACTCAAAATTGATAATCGAATGTTGCACATTTTTAAATGAAGAACCTCATAGATACCATGTGCAAAAAGTTTCACTGAAAAATCACAAACCATGAATGTTCTATGTCAATTCGAAGTACTTATTACAATAAAACGGCAATACCATACTTTAACCCCTATTATATAAGTAGTTGGTCATAATCCGTCGATATAGTGGTTAAAACTATTCTTATTCTGTACCATCCAGGATACACAGTAAAACGCCCGGATCCTTTTTCAAATAAGTGCCTTTACATATCGCTGCAATTTCGGTACATAAATACCAACCTGTGAATTGAAATAGTTAAGTGATTCACACTACACTCCTCCTATACGTATAAAATATACGCATTTTTTATGTTTTCGTTCGAATCAATTCTGGATTCTGACTTGGAATCTGAAACAGTTGGATACAGGCATAGAGGAATGTAATACACTGTAAAGGTTCTAAAGGACAAAGCCGACGTATCGCCTCGGCACCGTATCAACTTCGCAGCCACGACTACTCTCAAGCTCGTCCCAAGTTGAAACGCTTCGTTCAGAGACCAGGTGTTCGTTTTTAAACGTAGTCGTAGGTACCCAACGACATGGGTTTTTTATAACCTCAAAACATGATATTGAAACAAAAATGTGTTTTTGTTGTTGCTATGTTTTCTATTTTGGTGGAACAGTAACAAAAAAGAAACACGTTATATGATACTTTAAAGTGCTAACTAACACTGTAACCTGCTAATTCCAACGATTGTCTAAAATTTTGATAGTTATAAAGTTACAACCTTCAGAGGTTTGGAAGGATCGAGTTGTTAGCAACCGAACGCTCTGCCTTTAGTGTTATGAACAACGTAATTGTGAAAAGTTTTACTCCAAGTTTTTTTTTATGCCTGATAGATTAGCCTTGGACCACTATCTCACCTGATGGTAAGTGATGTTGTTGTCGAAAATGTTTTTCAAGCTAACCTAGAATCCACTCCAAGTGCGCACTAACCTAGGTCCTGAACGTACCCCAGTAAGCGTTGTAGTATGGCATTCCATAAAAAGTTGAGATAATGTCAGTGCCGGGTGAATCGGTGTGCTCCAACCATAAATCTGCTTTGTGTTTTCATTCGTAGAAAACCTGTGGCTGGCATTGTATTATTTTGTACAAAATAAACCCAAACAAAATGTAATAGGAAAATAAGTAAAATATCCCAAATACATTTCCTTTCAAATACGACGAATATGATTCCATAATAATATTTCAACATCAATCGTGCAGTGTATTGTTATTTCGATGAAAGCAGAATTTAATTATGTTTTCAGGAAAATTGGGTATTTATCCTTGTCACAAAAAATTACTATGTTTTGCCAACTAGAGCGTTATGTTAATCGATTTGAACTAGAAGCCCCAAAATTGTTCTTTACATAAAATAATTGTATGGAATTAGTTAAAATATTTTCTGATTTTACTTAATATAAAGTAGGTACGATTGCAAATAGGGTCGCCATATTTTGGATGTCACGAAATTATGGTTTGCAAATTCTAAAATAT
Organism: Plagodis dolabraria; assembly: GCA_963854805.1. NCBI lineage: Eukaryota > Metazoa > Arthropoda > Insecta > Lepidoptera > Geometridae > Plagodis > Plagodis dolabraria. The sequence goes on along the minus strand of OY978449.1, from coordinate 22,390,359 downwards.
TGTGTTGAAAAGAAAGTATATTTTACTTGAGTTTATTATAGATTTACGAACATACTTAATATTTTCAAATATAAATTATACAGACTCGGTAAAGTTAAAATATTTTTTTTTTGTAAAGATCACTCAGAGATTCTCTAGTATCCATTTCATATATGGTTCGATTTGCACGCTTCTGTAAGATAAGGATTATCTCTATCTCAGCAGCAGCTCTCCATAGCAATACACCATACGACATAACACTGTGCAACTATGCGAAATAAACTAGCCGAGCAGTAGCTACGTCTGTTAACTGTCTTATCTCACGAACTACATATACAGCAGAACTAAGTCTTCCGGATAGATCATGTATATGTGGATCCCACTGTAAAGTTGAATCCATTTTGATTCCCAGGAAGACTGTCGCATTATCTATAAAGAGTTATCTGAGCCAAGCTTAATGTTTAATTCAAAATAAGTATATAACATTTGGTGTAGAAAACTTTCAACATTTGGTCGTTTTTAATTTAAGAGAAGACGATTAGCGGCGATACATTTAGAGATCATAGAATACATATTATTTATATGAATGAGTTTCCTATCTACTTTAAATCTGCTCTTAAATCTCAGAATCACCAAATCGTATTCGTAAGCTATTCTACAATTGCTTCAATTCATGATGATAAATTTCTTTTTATAAGAGAATATTTAAATGTAGCCAAAAACCAATGTTTTTAGTTTGATTCGAAAATTCGCAAATAACATCAGAATCTTGAAACTTCACTCCAAAAAGAGTATCAAATTGTTGCATCTGCATGTAGTCATTACTTGGCATCATTTTATCGGACATCGAATAAAATATAAATCAAAGCATCATTTAGCATTCTTGGTACTGCTTACCTTTGAAACTATATTATATCAATGCTACTTACTAGTTATGGTAAAATAGAGTTATCATTTAGCTATAAGATAGAGAATAATGTTTCTATGTAAACCTATAAATACTACCTACCTAAAAAGTGTTCTATATTCTAATTAGCAGCGAGCCCCAAACTAGGCTGGGCCTGTATCTTGGGGACTCATATTGATTAAACATTGGATGTAACGAGTTTTATAATAATATTTAATACTTAAGCTGCAAGAACAAACCAAAAAACAAGAGCAAACTTTTATATTAACACTTTAGGTGTGTATATGTTCATGTTAATTTTTTTTGAATATAACATGGCTAACCCGTTAGCATCACACGCCTGTCGCAATTATAAGAAACTATTGTTGACTCTAATGCATCCAAAATCATCTTCCAAAGGTGTCATTAAACATGTTTCTCTAGCAACCTACAACTTAGTAGGGTAGTAGTAGGTACTGTAGTGCCTACCTCCGAAGTTCGAATTTGAGTAACAAAATTGTCCCTGTACATCAAAATTATATAACGAACTTAATAATTCACCAGGATTTGAGAAAGCTGGATTTATAAGTAAAAGCAATTAAAATTTCAGAAAAGTTTTTTCTCGTTAGCGATTATGTTGCTACCGCTAGACACGTGTTTATTTTTTATTTCTACTGATTTATATCATACATTACATTTGTAAGTACATCAATTGCCAGTGAATTTCCAAACATGGCGTAATAGCAATTAGCATTATTTATGAGTTTGAGTCGCCTGGAGTAGACGAAGTTGTTAGTAGGTAGGTATACTTGAATTTTGGTTTTCGATGAGTAAAATGTTGTAGACTTTTTTAAGACGATATTTTCAAAATTTCTTGTATTTTCATCTTGTTTCTTGTCACTAGGTTTATTTTTATGTTGATACTGTAGTAAATCTCGTTATTCATACTTCTGATCAGGGCAGGATATTTTTTTTATATACAATTAAAAATTACGAAACGTTTTAACTAATTTGTGTATTTCAAGCATAGAGATATAAATTGCTTTCTCTTTTCTGTGATTTCAAGTATTAGATTTGAAAATATTATGTATGTTGGTAAAAAATTTAAATTAAATAGTGACAATCACGATTAAAATACTAGGAATGAGATAAAATAGCGGTGCCAGGTTTTATATTAGCAAAGACAAATAAAAGATCCTTCTTAGGTAATTTTGTACGGTTTTAAAATCAAGTTCTCAAACATATTACAACGCACACAGAAGGAACATTCAAGTTGCACGTGAAAAACACATTGATTAAGAAATCCTACGACACAGTTTGTGATTACTTAAATGACAAAAATGCCTGGACAATTCCGCTTCTGCCAAGCTATCTCCTGCCACCTACGTAATTTAAACAAATATTTTAATAATTTTATTATATAGTAAGTATGTAAGACATTGTTAAAATACGTTTAAAAGAATGGCACCGAGTTTCTTGCTCATTCTTCTGGCTCTATACAATTTTGTTTGCTGAACGTGGCAGTACAATATAGAATATTTCAATAATACAATGTATAATTGATAAGAGCTAAAAATTCATAAAAGCGTCGTAGACGCCTAAATTTAATAAATGATTTTGACTTTGACTGACTTTGATATTTACGATCTAAATAATATCTTATGCAGCGTGTTTGGGTTTTGTACGATGTCATCGGATTCGATGTCGAGTATTTTTTTTCTATAATCTAATCTAGAATAGTCAGGTATGTTGTTTGAGTATCTTTGTGTTGTCTACTTCATATATACAATTAGTATAGCTATTCATCAATAGCTATCTTAATGACATCATGGTCACTTACTCCGTTTGTGAAGAGTAATACCGAACTTTTTAAATAACTTTTTACAAAAATATGATCTAAGCTAGTCGTAATAAGTCGCTAGTAGTAAGTAGCAGTCATGGGAGACAGCGTCGCGTAGTATAACCCTGGCGAGCGAGTGGTTGTTTGCCCGACGGTAACCCAAGGCAATGAAAGAAAACACTCCTAACTTTAACCTTAATTTTCCTAACAAGCTCCATCAATGCATAATTGAATGAAAGATGAATGAACGTAGGTACGGTAGTGCCACCAATAGATTATTTTTTTCTTTTTTTTACTGACTGTATGCTCTATATGCCTTTATGAACACTACAGCTATTACAATGATAGAATTTGGACAACCCAAAGGCCATTGCAGGCCTACGGGTAGTTCAAATGTTCATAGATAGATGGATAATTGAAAAAATCTAGACTCATAATAAGTATAAAATACCCTTCTATCATTTACCAAGATCGAGCTTCTGCTCAAAGTAACAGTAAAAGTAGCACATCATTCCATAAACTATACATTTTGTAACACGATAAATATAGATCAACTTTTTTAAAGGTGACTACAAACAGAGCTAACTCCAAAAACACACATCAACTTGTTCTAACAAATTTAGTTGCCGCATTTGTTCCCGTGGGTAATCTGTACGTATGAGTGGAAATCACGTACAGTAAGATAAACAAAATAATGTACTTATGTATTGTGTAGTTTTGAAGCTCAATGAAAAAGTTGTTTCCTTATTACGAGTATAAGTACCTTTATTAGAAAATGACAGAAAGTATATATATTTAAGGAGCAAGACTAGACACCAATAAATATAATATTTTATGTTATGTCACATTTCCTTACAACATAAAATGTGATATAATATGACAAATTTTATCACATATTAAACATTTTATTGAGAAAATAAAATATATTTACAGACAAATAAAATTTACACATTTTAGTCATGTTTTTATTAATGGGATTGTCACGTGACACGCTGTGACTCACCTGATATTAGCCGATAATCTCTGCCGATAACAGATGAAGTTCGTCCCAAATGGCGAACTGAACTACTCTCATCACCCTGACACATACAGTTGTTAAGTCTCGTATACCTGTATTTAATTCCATAATTATTCCTAACAGACTCTCAAGGACTGCTGCCGGAACTCATTGTTAGGTGCTAAGTGACAGATTTTAAACTTGAGGGTGGTAGCTAGTTAGGCGAAATTTTGAAAAACAGCTTGAGCTGGGTGGGTGGCGGTAAAGAACCATAGACTTGTGGCACGGAAGTCCATAGCTATTACCGCTCGGCCATCACTGCTCCAAAATGTGTTTGGATAACGATGAGTTTTTTTTTATATTTTCCTTTGTGTTCTATTTTATTATTGCAAACAGGACGACAGGCCTTATTAACCTCTTCAGAGTAATATTTCGTGGCATGGCGTCATTTTGCACGTAGTATTACTATATGTTCTATGATTTTGCTTCAATTTATTAGTAGCTTCGAAGCATACGCTGACTACTACTTGCTTTTCCTTCCAAATCGAAGAATAAAGAATGTAATTGAGCAAAGTTTGAATTATCTCCTCAGGCGTGTGATATACACGCCTGAGGAGATAATTCTAATAAAAATACGTAAAAAATATCTTATTTTTTACGTATTTTTATTCTTTACTAGGTACCTCGCTACTAAACGATAAACCTATATCATATATAAATAGTATTAAACAATATATTTTTAATTACTTAACGGGAAACTTTTCTAAAACATTTGAACAGCAATGTCCGTTACATCGATCAAATGTTTTACTGTAGTAGCTGAAATATTGTAAATAGTGTTTTCAATAGAGGTTAAATTTCATCATTTTCTTACACTTACCCCTTTGCTTTACGAATCTAAATGGCACTTATAAACATAATCTCTATTTTAACTGACTTAAGAAGGAAAGAGTAGAAGTAGTAAGAAGGTTTCAATTGGACTGTATTATTTATTTTTTACTTATTGTATGTTTGTTACCTCAGAAATTACGACAGGGCGAAATTTTTTTGATGATACTTTTTTTATTTGAAATTTGCTGCTTTCTGTGTGGTCCCATATAAATTTCAACTAAATCGGCTGTTTTTGAATTACACTCCAATAACTGAAACTGTTGTCCTATCTTGATAATAATATCATTATAGTCCTTGACAGTGAATGACAATTGATCCCATAAGTAGCAAGGTTCCCTAAAATGTATAAACAATTTATTTCATATTCAACAAGGTATTTCATACTTTGAGAGTTGAAGTCGGTTTCATGTTGAGGAAAAAAAAATGGCCCTCTATTATTGTCTATACCTATTTTGCAAGTTAGAGGTTTTATAATCGGTGTCATTTGTAGTTCATCTTTAAAACCAAGCTTTACTTATGTAATTTCAATAGATTTTAGTAGTTTTAAGTAGATTTCAATTCCATTTTCAGATATCCAGTGGACTCCAACGCGGTATTCATTATAACAAAAACATTTTGGCCACATTACCACTACATGATTCCTTATGACTACAAATCAGGAGAATATGGAACATATGGTAAGATTAGTCGTAGTAGATTAGAGCTTTATAAAAAAAATAACATGTAATATTTTGGCCCTCATTCGTAAGTTTTTACCCTCGTTACACCTTATCTCTGGTTGAATGCGTTACCTACGGTGGTTGTTTTTTTTCTGTCCAATATGTGCATGCTTCTGGGGGCTTTAATGCATCAATAGTGGCTGCATCTAGCTTGTGGATGAAGTAATTACGTGACCAGAACATACCTACTCCTTATAGCTTCCACCGTCTGTTGACAATGCATCCAAAACTGATACTTATATTTCAATATCTTCCATGTTAAACACGATGTCTATCTGGTGTTAAGCGTTAACGTCTGCCTATAACAGATGCAGTTCGTCACAAGTAGCGAGCTGCCCTGTGCCCATCCTGAAACATAGTAGTTAAGTCTCATGGGCCAGGTAATATGTACAGGGTTATTGGAAAAATGCGAATGCTAATGCAATCTTTTAGAAAACATACTTTTATTCATAAACCCTTTCCCTCTGATACAAGCACTATCTACCGATAATGGTTGGAATCTTCATTCAACAGATGCAGGGTGTTCGACTGCCTTTATCAGAGTGTTCGCAGCCTTGGGGCTGGCTACAGACCTCCGCACAGTTGAGCCTCTTACCATTCAAAAGGCGCTTGCTGAGACTGCCAAATTCAAAAAACCTTTACAAGAATGTATAACCGACGCAGTCAAGGAGCAAACCTTGCCAGATGAACATTACCTTAAGAGAGGATAGAGTAAATCTACGTTTTTTAAATTATTGTAAGGTTCTTTAAATAATAAAAGTTTGAATTGTACACACTCATTTTCAATTTATTATCTAGATTATTAATTAGTGCTGTTATCTTTAGGATACAAAAATGTAATGGCATATTACATTTTTGTATCCTATATTACAGTGAGCTTTTGTTAAGCTTAGACAACTTAGTAAAAGATACGTTAGTGTCGGTTTTGAATGTTGAGATGGATGATAGGGCTTGGGTGCAAGCTTCCCTCCCTGTGAGGTTGGGGGGCATAGGGATACGCAAAATTTCTAGTGTGGCATTACCAGCTTTTTTGTCTTCTGTACACAGTACACACAAATTAGTAGAAAAAATTCTTGCACGATCTTTAGGCTCTTTCGATGTAGCATATCTGGCTGAGGCCAAAAACACATGGAGACTGGCTTGTCCAAATACTGAATTCCCAAAAATGTTGTCATCTCAGAAACAGTGGGATCGGCCTCTATGCGAGCTAACACGGAAAGATCTTTTAAATACGTGTTCTAGCATCGCAGATCGTGCTCGTATTCTCGCTGTTTCTGTGTGGGAATCCGGTCTTTGGTTACAGGCCATTCCTTCTTACAAAACTGGTAGCCTTATAGATCCATCCGCTTTTCGTCTAGCTATTAGCTTACGCTTGGGTGCAAGGTGTTGTGTTGCACATCACTGCCAGTGTGGTACTGCAGTTGATCAACTCGGTCACCATGGCCTCTCCTGCTCTCGAAGTGCTGGTCGAATTTCCCGCCACGCCAGCCTTAACGATATCATTCGCCGGGCTTTTACCAGCGCCAATGTTCCAGCTATTCTCGAACCGAATGGTCTGATGCGTGACGATGGTAAAAGACCTGACGGCATGACTCTGGTTCCGTGGAAGTTAGGACGGCCCTTAGTGTGGGACGCTACGTGCGTGGACACTTTAGCGCCGTCACATCTTTCTGTAACCAACGTGAGGGCTGGCGCTGCGGCTACTTCGGCGGAGCAACTCAAGCGGCGCAAATATGCTAACCTCGGTATGGGTTACATATTTGAGCCGTTTGGTGTAGAGACGTTGGGTCCGTGGGGACCGGGAGCTCATCGTATTTTCCAAAACCTATCTGAGCGCTTGGTCGATGCGACGCGTGATCAAAATGCTGGCACATATTTGGCTCAACGAATAAGCATTGCAATTCAACGGGGCAATGCTGCCAGCATGCTGGGCACGCTGCCAACTGGGAGTGGGCTGGAGCATTTGGACTGCCTATGAGTCTGCTATGACTTATAGGTGTCTAAATGCTTTTATTGTAGTAGCTGTAGTGTTGTATATAGTTCATAGTATTTTGTTTAATAAAGGCATACTACCAGAAAAAAAAAAAAATGGCATATTTATCATAAATATGTTCAAGGTGGAAACGCACGCCTGAGGCGAGATAACAAAAAGTTTATCGGCTTTTTTGTGGCTTGTTTTGGTAACTATTATAGTAGGTACATGATTATGAAATTGACATTTAAAGATTATTTGCTCGTAATATCTTAAAATATAGCTCAATGAACACGATTAATTAAGTCACCCCTAGAACCGTGTATAAGGTACAGAAAGTTATATTTATCCATAACAAAACCAATCAATTTTTGTTAAGATTCCAGATTGCCTAGGAAGGCATGGTAAGCAGAGTCTTCCACCTGGACAACCTATTGTGAATCTAAGAAAATGTTATTACGCGGCCTTTCCGACCATTTTCACAGGGGCTAATTTTACATAAAAATCTAACCACAGAGTCTCGCTCCAAAAATAGTCCGGCGTCAAAGACAAAAGTAGATTGCCACCGCAGGCTGCGTTCCAAACAATTGAACATGTTTTGATTTTTTGTTTGTAATAAAAATATACTTACATAATATTCTCCGAAACTCGCGTATCACGTGAATACCCGATCTAGCTATAAAAGAATAAGAGTTCAATTTTGAACTCTCCGCCAAAGATTTAAGCGTTTATGGAAGCCGTGGATGGAAGGGCTACGCTTTGTTCTTTGCACATATCTATTACAATAACGGTGCCACCTTTCTCATGATACAGCACTGAGCTCATCACTCCGAGATGTTTCACGTTAGTTCTTACTTACTCGTTAATTGTCTCGTTCGCTAAGTAATTTCACTTGATATAATGCCTAATGCCATTCACGCCTAAACATGGAATTATTCTAGGAAGTTATCTGATACTGCCGTGGTTCGCACCAAGACAGACCCTTGCCTAAGAGACAATCACCTGATGGAAAGCTACTACCTTGTGCATTAAACATACAAAATTTTATTTAAATTTAATTCAAAACATATATCAAACGCCTGTAGCATTTAAGTAAAATTAAAAGGAGCTGCTTGCGATTTTTCCATGAGAATTCAGCCAGACCTGCAATGATAACATATATTTATAGTAGTTGAAGATAAAAAAAAAAGATAGCTGTGTGTATGAAAGAAACTTCTAAATTAAATTTATGAACTGATTAACAAAGAAGGCGCATTTCAGCCAGGGGTCCATCTCTCGTGCAAGGTTAAGGCGCTGTCAAATTCTGAACTTTTGTCACTATCGGACTGCGTAGGAGTGAAAGAGAGGCAGCGATGGTGAAGTTGCTAGCAGTTTAGGTAACATCCGAAAGTAAGCTTAATAAGCAATAACACAAAACTACCAGTATTACGTAAATGGAAAATGTAACCTTTCCAGTCCCTCTTAATAAGGTTTTGCTATTTTATTAATATATTTTCATACACATGCATAAGTAAATAATTCAGATAATTACGTTACAGGCGTAATTTAGAGTCAAGTTTGAAATTTTGTCCTTTCAAGAAAATATTATCAAAACGTGTTTCGAACTTTTCTTGGCCCTAGATAATGTGATCAAGATTAACATAATATAATTTTCTTTTCTTAACAAACTAAACATATTTTGCTAACCATCTGTTCAAGTAAAGCTATTTGGCTCTTGTCAGCGCCTTAATCACTTATATACCTACGGCACCCGGGCTGTCAAGCGTGTAAAACACCAATCGTTAGTTAGTTAGTTTTCTGTGGTAGGCAACTTGGGAGAACGTTGTCGCCCCCCCGCAAATTATATATGCTTTCATTAGCTATCGTTTTAGTTCGTTGCTCATTAGCTATCGTTTTTTATAATGAATAGATCAAGTGATAGTTGTTGTGTAGATGGTTGTCACAACAAAATATCGAACAAAAAAATCATTATTTATACCTACGGACCAGGATAGGTTTTTGTATTCAGTACTTTTCACTATTTGTACTACCTGAATTCCTATTTCTTAGATACAATTTTAATGTCGTATACAAGTACGGAGATTGAACACGCCCACTCAGAGAGTGTTTTATTACAACTCGAGACAGACAACTCTACCAGCATTGCGTTCATAACCTGTAGAGTAGTAGGTACCTAATGTATACCTACTCTCGGCTGTACAAGACCTAAAACGTAATGTACGTTTTTAGGTCTTGTAATATTTCGTCTCTTATTATAGAGTTATGTATTTATGTTTCTATAGAGTGAAGCATCTGTTTACATTATGTGATCTATGTTACAGCTAAGAATCACATACACAGAGACAGAATGTCTTTAACCTTTCAACAAAAAGTTTAATTTAGAGTAAAATAAAAAGTATTACATTAGAACCTCAAAACAGCAAGCCTGCCCATGGAGAAAACTTTTCAAAACTAGATGCTAGCAGATACATAATAAAATAACATTATTTTTCAGTTTAGCAATCATTATAATTTTTCTAATAGCAACATGCCTAATGCAGTGAATTGCTATGCTAACTTACTGTGCTGTTATCAGAAACAAGAAAGTTATACGTCACTTCATTCACAATTTCGAAGCTATTACGTGACTTTTTTTTTAAATGCTTAATCAGTACTAATATTGTAAATGCGAAAGTAACTCTGTCTGTCCGTCTGTCTGTTACGCTTTCACGCCAAAACTACTGGACCGATTTGAATGAAATTTGGTATAGAAATAGTTTGAGACCCGGTAAAAACATATAGTTTTTATCCAACTGCGCAAAAAGAGGTTAATGTTTTTGTGCGATAACCGACATACGCGCGGGCGGAGCCGCGCCCGGAGAGCTAGTTATTCTATATTTTAATCAACATTATTTATAGCCATCGTAACAAACCTTTTTGATATCGGATTTTCCAGATTGAATACTACTTCAAATAAATCTCTAACTTGTATAATATCGCCGCAACTGGGTCACAAAGTTTATCCAACAAATTGTAACCTATTCGGTCCGGTAGAACCGGAGAAATTAGAATGTGCGACACACGGACGAATAGCTAGAATTGTACATTTTCATTTAAATCAAAATTTGGTCCTCAAAATACGTTTAAATCGTGAAACATGTAGTAGATTATTTATTTAAGTTCAGTTACAATTTTCTAGCGCCTGACACTTGTATGTAGTTGTCGAGTTAATCAATATTTTCTGATAACAATAATTTATAACGTTTAAAAGTATGAATAACACCTTTACTAGTGAGCTACGTTACCAAAGGAAACTGCACTGAAAACTTCGTGTCTCTATTAATTATGCTTAAGAGTGTGCCAGTGCGTTAATTGTCAGTCGGTCAATCATACGGCAGTTTTATATGTTGACGCGGTTTTCCAATCATCAGATAATCATTGTAAAGCTGATGAAATGATAGCTGAGTGGTAACGGTTCATGCTTCGATCCCCACAGCTGGCTTGGTTCCATCCCATAGAGGAAGGGCATTTTGCGAATGCTTGCCTGGATAGCTACCACCCTCGAGTAGAAGATCTGTCGCCAAGCACCAAACAAAGTGTTTTAGGCAGCAGTTCTTAACAGCCAGTATAGTAATGATGTAATTACAGGCACATGAGACTTAATAACTGTATGTCACTGGGTGATGGGCGCAGAGCAGTGCGCCACATGTGACGAAATGCATCTGTTATAGGCAGAGGGAACCACTGCTTAACGTGCAAGTGACGTCACAATCATATAACAAAACTGATAGGGTGTTAAATGACCAAATTTAGAACAAGTTATTTTTTCTTGAAAACAACCCACATTCGGTATTTTTATATAAGTTGTACATTATGAATAGTGTACAACAGATGATTGCAAAACTGGACGTATAAGGTCCAGGTATATAATATATATATATATAAATTCGTACCTGACACCGCGTTCCCCCTGACTTTATTCTGCTCCCATATTTATATTACCATCCTCATCAACAGCTATGATATAACCTTGGTAGAACTCTATAGACTCCCCTATTTCATATAATCGCCAGGGACAACTCTGTAAGTACCTATCAATACTGTACCTACCTATAAGTAAGGCAGTGATATATCCGAGGAGAAGCAGTATGAGAGCAGACTTCACGTCAGTGGCCCGCGCCGACGCGAAACCAGGGGGCGGAGCGCAGTGAGGCATTTCCGGTACCAATGCAGCCTCCAGTCGCGCTAGGGCTCCACTGCTACGCAATTGAAGTAAGCTGAAATATATAAATGGTCATGCCAAAGACCCTTTGCATGTGAAGCACTGTTTATCACAAGAAACAGTGCTTGCAAGAATCGGTAATTTCATATTAATTTATTTATTTATAAGTTTTAGATACTTACATAATTTATTAATTTAAACTCTATAATCAGAAGAAATTATAATATTTAAAATTTAGTTCAAGTAAAACCTGTCTTGAAGGACATGTGCATAAGATTTGTGTATTAATGTTTGAATTAAATGAATTCATTCTAAGTTATAGGTACCTACACTTTTCCTTTTAATGTGGAATATCTACTAAGTATTTTATTTTTCATAACTTATATTTAAAAATTCTATTAAAATATTGCATTGCTCAGCAAACACCGCGTCAAGTGTGCTCAGAATAAATACATTTCATAGCTTTGAACTATACAATTGCTTAGATTTATTAGAATTTAAAAAGTCACTAATATATTTAGTGCAACAATAGTCTTAACAAACTTCTCACTATAATTTTAATAAACGTATATACAAGTATATGTACAGCTTTCACAGGAAAATAGTTACTGAGTTAAGGACAAAGAGTATTTAATTGAAAAGTTTACCTGACGAGGGTAGGTCTCGCATACGGAGAATGCCGAGGCAGGGGGAAGGCGAGTTGAGCACGTGTCGAATGGACAGGGACTTCTCGCACGGCACACTTCCCGCGAGCTTGGCTGAGAGACCTGTCGCATAAATTTAAAATTCATTCTGTTCTGGCTTCATTACGAAGTGGAAAACAGTTATTTTTAAAGAAAATAAAGTAATTATTAGCCGCGGAATCAATTAACTTACATTGGATACGTCTGATCGGCCTGTGGTCCGGTCAAATTAACGCAGCTCGCACCCCGTGTGAATATCAAGAACTTGCGAGCACAAGTATAGAACACAGGGAATGGTTCGGGCAGGGATGCAAAAATGAAAAAAAAAAACTACTACCCCATATCAAATGTAAAATGGCCACCGTTGGATGCCCTGCCCGGTGATCAATTGCTCTGCCCGAATTTGCAATCATTGGTTTGCGATTTTTTTTTAATAAGGTTGCATTGATTAACAAACATTGTTCACACCGCGTGCGGGCTGACTCAGAACGCATGTACTGTGATGAGGTTGTATTATAATAAAAAATCGCCCAAGTGCGAGTCGGACTCGCGCACGAAGGGTTCCGTATATACAACATTGGAGTCCATATTTATACCTTTTTTGTTACAACGTGCGCGAGTCCGACTCGCACTTGGCCAACTTTTTGTATTTGTTGTTATAGCGGCAACAGAAATACATCTTCTGTGAAAATTTCAACTGTTTAGCTATCACCGTTCTTTAGATACAGCCTGATGACAGACGGACGGACGGACAGCGAAGTCTCAGTAACAGGGTCCCGTTTATACCCTTTAGGTACGGAATCATAAAAATGGCATGCACTGGCAAATAATACCGAATGCCAATTGGCTACATCCCGTCTTTAAACTCCTCACATAAATGCAAGGCTTATTTATAGGCCGAATTAATTGTTTCGTTCACTATTGCTAGCTCTTCTGGAACTTTATTCCTCGCTTCGTGATATATATTTCTAAGGAAAAATCAAGGATAATATCATAGGTCGTCATGTACTTCAATTATGTTTAATATATCAAGTTTCAGTAATTTTCCCTTTTTCATCATACGAAGATTATTATATCCACGTTGAAATGAATCCATCGCTCGAAGCGTAGGAATATTTCCATGGAAATGTCAAAAAGAGAAAATGTTTTTCTTTTCCATTGTTGCCATGCATAACATACACTTTTCTCACACCCGCGTCTGGTTATTATCGAATAATAATTTTATCTCTCACTTCAGTCAAAAGGATGCCTCTAAAGAGTAAAATGCATTTTTAACGTCCATCTTCAAAAGCACTTCTCCACAATTTTGATCAGAAAATGTGTGAAGTTAATGTACAGCAGCCTCACAACCACCCAAACCTGCCAACCAAAACCGCGTTGGTTGAAAAAGCCACCACCATCTTTTTTATTAAGAGCACATACATTCATATCGTACGAAATTCTGTAATTTCACTGTTGACTTGACCTGGTTGATAAAATAATACACTCTTTTGCAAAAAAACGGGCACCTAAGGAAATTTACGTTATAAGGTCGATTTTAGTTAATTAAATGAAATTTATTTCTTTGAAATAGTCTGTATACTTATAATCGTGTAAATTAATGTGCGCGTGAAGTGAATTCGAGCAATTAAAAGAAAGAAAAAAACGATGGATTCTGTAAAATCGATGTACACGCCCAAACAATAAGAAGTGGTCGGCAATAAAGACAAGTTTTTTTTTTTACTTTTTTTAACTAAATAAAGTTACAAATGTAAAAACCTAATAACGAGTGTGACCTACTCTTCCCAAAATCACAGCTTGAATCCTTCTGGGCATACTTTCCACGATGTTTTTAATAACGTTTTGAGGAATGAATACGTTCCCAATCTTCTGCAATGACTCTTTTTAGCTCCCTGATGTTTTGTGGAGCGGGTTGCACTGATCTTACCCGTCTCTTTAGAACATCACACATGCTCAATTGGATTGAGGTCAGGACCGAGCTGGCCAATCTAAACGACGGATCCCAACTTCTTGCATGTACGCTTCCACGTCGCCAGAACGGTGCGGGCGAGCATTATCGTCCATAAAAATGGAATCTTCCCCAAGTGCAGTCAATGTGGGTTGTGCATATGGAATTAGGACTTCCATTATGTACCGGTGTGCATTTAATGTTCCATTTTCTATGAAAACTAACTCCATACGCTTCGTCGAATTAATTGCTGCCCAAAACATAACGGAGCCTCCGCTATAAGGAGTGATTTCTTCGAAACACACTTCCGCATAGCGTTCCCGTGGTCTTCGCAGCACTCGCCGGCGGCGAGTCCTCTCCACACAAAGAGATTCTAGCTTCATCAGAAAACAATACTTTATTCCAGTCCTCCAGAGTCCATGAAGCACAGTTCCGAGCAAACTGAAGTCGAGCACACGGTGCTCACGGAGTAATTTAGGGCCCCGAGCTGGGCGGTAACTCTTGATATTGGCAGCCAAAAGCCTCCTCCTAACCGTCCACAAGCTAACTTCTACTCCTCTAACTTCTTCTAGGCTCTTCTTCAGGTCCACACTTAACGCCTTACGATTACGCAACGCCTGACTCACCAAAAAGCGGTCATCTCTTGGTTCTGTGCATCGTTTTCTTCCCGAACCGGGTCTTCTTTTGACCGAACCAGTCTCTTGATACCGTTGCTAAGTCCTCTGGACAGTTGAACGACTCACATTTAGCCGCTGAGACACGTAAGTTTGCGAACAACCTGCTTCAAGTAGGGCTATAATTTTACCGGCCCTTATCGCTTTATCACTCATATCAAAAAGTGGTATTTAATGTAAAAAGAAAGATTAAATCGTTTAATTTGCAGAAAATATCCAAATAGTTTTAAAATATCGTAATCAGTTAAAAATCGTTTCAGCAATTCGCGCCATTAGTAAAGCAATTTTAGAATAATCCACAATAATCATTATTTTTCTTTTAATAACTTCAAATTTTAAATTTGGAACGTAAAGAATCATGCCAGGATGCTTCAAAAAACATGCCAATACATCCTCAAATTAACAAAACCTATTAGTCTAAGAGCCCGTGAACCCCAGACCTTCGTTATTTTATAAAAACTGAAAGTTTGTCAGCGCATGCTCCCAACACAGGTAAGAACGAAGGCCCATTATGAAATTTGGGTTGCCCTGGCTTTGGCAGGTAAACAGTACTAAAGGTGTGTAATATATAAATCTAGTTTTATCAAATAATCAAGAGAAAATTTTTGGTATTACCTTTAGAATATTATTAAAAATCATATTATTCATTGCCAGACACTTAACATCGTGGCAACCCCTTGCCAGACACCCTTAATGTTCAGGACATAATAATTCTACTTACGTTATAGTGTAATAGATGATTTTTATACATGATACTTATATAATGAGTAGATGATGTTTTTTTAGTAGCCAGACATTTTTGATAGTTCCAACCCCCTGCCAGACAAGCATGTAGGATCGAGCGCGAGGTAGAATATATATGTGGGTGCGAGTGAGATGCGCTTGTATTGTTTATAATTTTGTACATGCGTATATAAGTAAAAATAATATATGCTGTTTTCAAAGATTAATTCAATATTCATAATTAATTAAGTACAAGAGTAATTTTACTTATACCATTACTTACGTTGTAATGAAATTGCTGATTTTTTAAATAATAGGTAGTTATTAGATGATTTTTATTCCTTAGCCAGACATTTTTTCATATTTTCAACCTCTATGCCAGACAATTAATTAAAAATAGATTCGTGATAAGAATGACTTGTCTAATTCAGCTTATTGGCCGATTTATGTGATTATTAATTGATGTAAATTTTAAAAATATCTTCAGAAATGACGTTCGTTGTTACTACTACTATAGAAATTATTGAAAATTTTAATTTATTCTGTCAGTAAATAGTTAAAAAGAAAAGCCAAATAAAAATATTTTTTAAAAATTTTATTGAAGTTAGATTAATGACACTACAAGTTATGAAGGGTAAAAAAATAGATCTATGATACGACATATTATTATAGTATATAAAAGATACTGTTAATTCATTCGCTATCATCATTATCATTATGTTAATATTGTTAATGTTAACGCTGCCCGTTTTTTGTTTCCATGGAAACGTTTCCCGCGCGCGCACTACGGACGACGTTGTTGACGCGAGCCTTCATCCGGGTTGGATGTCCCAAAAATGTCTAGTGTGGCTTATTAACAGCTTTTTTGATATTTTCTTCAATTTACACAGTATATCTTTATAAATTATAGCCTATGTTTTATTCTGATGTAAAAGCTATATTACTGTAAATTTTTATTCAAATCCGTTCAGAATTTTTTGTGTGAAAGAGTAACAAACATCCATACACACTCAAAAACTTTCGCATTTATATATTAGTGGGATAGGATATCATACACTACGTAGCATCCAGTAATTATATTGAATTCACTTAATAGCTTTGATAGATTCGGAATATCCTATGTTAATAATAAATAAGGAAATAAATAAAACTTCAAGATAACGTATTATATTATTTTTCTTGATGTAAACATATAATGAGCACTCAACAATACATGCGCAGTAGAAATGGCAGCTGCGCGTTCAAGGATCGCAATAGACCTAACTCGCCATTTCACTCGCACCCACATATATATTCTACCTCGCGCTCGATCCTACATGCTTGTCTGGCAGAGGGTTGGAACTATCAAAAATGTCTGGCTACTAAAAAAACATCATCTACTCATTATATAAGTATCATGTATAAAAATCAGCTATTACACTATAACATAAGTAGAATTATTATGTCCTGAACATTAAGGGTGTCTGGCAAGGGGTTGCCACGATGTTAAGGGTCTGGCAATGAATAATATGATTTTTAGTAATATTCTAAAGGTAATACCAAAAATTTTCTCTTGATTATTTGATGAAACTAGATTTGTATATTACACACCTTTAGTACTGTTTACCTACCTGTTCTTACCTGTGTTGGGAGCATGCGCTGACAAACTTTCAGTTTTTATAAAATAACGAAGGTCTGGGGTTCACGGGCTCTTGCTCTATATTTCTTGTTCTTCTTCATTGAAATAGAGAAAAAAATCTAAATTGCCCGTTTTTTTTGCAATAGAGTTTAGTAATTTATATTTAAGAGTTTTAAAATATATATGGAACCTAGCAAAAAAACGTATATTATTTTTGTTATACTCTTCCATCTGCGTGCGATTCTACCATAATCTGCACTCGGTGTAGTGTCTGATAAAGGAGTGTTTTTGACCGATACGTTTATACTTAATAAAACCTTAATTACAGACTGATTTAGGTTTTTTATATGTTTATATGCCTTATGGGTTAGTTAGCTTTTGACCACTACCTCACCTGATGGTAGGTGATGATGTGGTCGAAGATTTTTTTCAGGCTAACCTAGAATTACTGGCTCTCAAGGACAGCTGCCGGAATACACCGTTAAGTGCTTGGCGACAGATTTTCAACTTGAGGGTGGTAGCTAGCCAGGCGGGCATTCGCAAAATGACCTACCACCATGCTATAAGGACTGCCATCCTAAGACAACAACCGGGGCCGGCCACGGCTTAACGTGCCCTCCGAAGCACGGCAGCGCTCAGTAGTAATGTCACCTGCGGTCACCTACCCAAGTCATGCATGACCGAGGCGGACGTTGCTGATCGGTTAAGAACAGCTAAGCAAACTTCGCTACGAGCGCTTCAAAAAAAAAGGTAAGGTAAGGTAGGAGCAATAAATAAATTTCATTAAAATGAATTAAAGTGATGCTAGTTTTAAGAGCCATTTCACAAAATTACGCTACTGACGTTTAGGTAAATGCCAGCGGGTCGCTTACACAAGTGAAAGATGTGACGACGGAATAGCGTGACTGTGAGTAACTCATTTTGATATTTGCACTCATTAATAAATAAATATAAGTTGTGATATAAAAAATTTTTTAATTGGCATGAGTAAACAATGATGATTTAGAGTTATGTTAAATACTCTTTCCTGACCAAGAAAACAGAGCTAGTATCACAGTTAATTGAGATTAGATTAATTGAAGAATGCACTTTCTTCTGATATAATATCTGTTTGGAATTACACTTTATTTAACGCAATAAATCGTGTTAAAATGCTCATATAATTCGTGGAAATTGGCGGAAGGTTTTTAATTTTTATTCCATAATTATGATAAATTATCGATATTCTAGTACATTAAGTGTCAACAAGATTGTATGCCTGCTTTATAGATTTTTTTTAAAAGTTAATTTGATGAATTTTTATACAAGAGATGAAGATATAGAGATATTTATATAGAGCTCAGGAGATGGCTATGTGTACGTTAATTCGTAAAACAAGGTGCGGGAGATTGGTCACTACAAAATACTTGAAGTAATATTTGTAAATGTGGTACATTAACTGAAAAGGGAACAAATTATTCTATTTCTATCAATTATTCAACAATTTGTAGATCTTTCCTATGTTAGAAAATTAAGCGCTTAAAATCTTCGATAAACGCATCAAAATGTGAAATGCCTCTTAAAGTCAACGCGTGCAAAGCCTTGGGAGGTATAAGCTAGTTTTCTATATGGATATTGTTGCTTACTTCAGTGTGGATCGTGCTGCTCGTTGACCTGCGAAGAATGCATAGTCTTGTCTGGCAGCGCGGGCCAGTCCTTCTTCCGCTGTCGACACCAGATTCTCTGCATTGGAATATCCGCGGATGTAAAACGCATTCAGCTGTGAGTCCTTGGTAGACTGAAATGAACAGCAAGTAATAGAGTAACCAAAGATTTGATACTTGGTACGTGTCTTAATACTAAGATTTAAACATTACTTTTTGTATCCAAGTTAAGAGATATCATTTTCAATATTCAAAGACTATTCTCGAGACAGGAAACAAGACTAGTTGCATAACGTGAAGTATTAGTGAACATGACCTAATTTAAAGCAAGAATTGAGTTTTGAATTACTACGAATAAACTAAATATGTCCAAAGTCAACTTATGAACTCTATTAAGAGTGATGATGTTGTCGAAGATGTTGTTCAGGCTAGCCTAGAGTTACTGGCTCTCAAGGACAGCTGCCGGAACACACCGTTAGGTGCTTGGCAACAGATTTTCTACTTGAGGGTGGTAGCTAGCCAGCGGGCATTCGCAAAATGCCCTACCGCCATGCTGTAACGACTGTCATCATAAGACAACAACATATTTTAAATAAATAAAAAACTAATTTCAATTTTTTTGTTCAAATCGGCAATTTCATACATTAACCCTTAATATATCTGCCTATCTATGCACTGTTAATATTTATAACCAACTTCAATATTATGACGCGTTTTAAAAAAAAAAGTGTCCTGTATGGGGAATTTCATCTTTTTTACTTTTTGTTATTAATATTACTAAGTTTATTAAAAATCCGCCATACTAACACATGTTCTGTGAAAATATCAACTGACTACCTCATACGATTTCAAAGATATTTCCCTGTAAAGAATGGGGGACGGACAGACCGACGGACAGCCGAGGCTTAGTAATGGACTTCCCGTTCTTTAGTACGGTACCCTAAAATGTACAGACGTTAGCGACACCAGCGTAGGCATTGCAAGTTAAAGAATCACTCTTCGTTGATAGTTAAAGATCTCAGAATCATCAGAATCTCACCATGAGGTACATTTGATCTGCTCCGTTTTTTATGTACCCAATCTTGAAGTCCGGCGACCGTAGAACAGCGGCCACTGTGTCCACGCTGGCCACACGTACAGAAAGCACAGAGGTTATAAACGCGGCGTACGCATTATATGTCACCACGGCAAATAGTAAGCAGACTATCAGAAGAATGCTCGCTGCTGGATTTGGAGGGGTCCAAGTACCTCCTGAAAGTAGAGTAAAAACATTCATGGTTTTATTACACGAAACTGACTTGTATTCTGAAATTTATTTTTACCTAATATTCCTTTACCCGCGAGAATGGTGCATACTGGGGAGAGACTTCTAATATATTAACTAATTTGACTTAAAATAAATCTTCAGGAATTAATGTATTTATCTTTATATAAGCGTATCTGCTTATATATCCTTTAAGAAGTTAAAGGATATAAGCAGATATGCCTTCCGGAATTATGTCCATACTTTAGCGTAATTCGACTGGACTTTTTTTTAAAGTATAAAAATAAACACATTAATTCCTGAAGATTTTGTCCTAAACTACTAACAAAGTAAAGCCATGGACATGCTAGAGCAGTTCGCGTATTGCACCTAACACCCCGCGCAATTACCCTGCCTAGACGTTTTGATATTTAAACAAAGTAATAGGGATCGACAAAAAAAAAAAAAAATTTTTAAAGTACTATACTTTATTAAATTAAAAAACATTTATTCACTTGCGAGAATAGTTAAACAACATTTATAAACATTGTGGTCTTAAATAGGTTACTCTAGTTCCTCTATCTCCGCTATAAAAGCATGCAAGGGTTATTTATACATACGAAATATTGTTTCAGATCAAATTATAAGAAAATATCAATACAAAAATGTCACACTTATAGAATAATATACTTATGTCATAATTTTAATAATATTGTACATTTCTATTATTTAGAAATTCATTGACAATATAATACGATTACTCTATCAAAAATTTGTTAAGAGCACATTAGTCAAAAGTCCTAATCTCATTTTCAGCACGTATACTTTTTGGTACTTTATTGTAAATATACGGGGCCATAGAAAACAAACTACGACGCAACAAACGGGATTTTTATTTAATTGGCAGATGACGCAGTTGCCCCTCTCTCCTTTATCCTTCTATAATAATTTGATAAACAACTTCGCATATCTTTTTACAAATACCGCTACTTCGCTGATATAAATCGACGGCATTGTTTAGAGTTTTAAGGTTCTGAAGTGTTCTTTGCATGAGTCAAGCGGTTTTAAGCCTAGTATGCTGTTAGCAATGTATTAATGGTTGATACTTTGCTCAATTTGTTAAGGGCATATGAAGATTTATATAGTTTCTTGCATATATTATCAATGTGATATTTCCATGTCAATTTATTGTCAATAGTCAAACCTAAAAAATTTGTTACGTCAATTTAGTTTAATTTACTATCTAGATAAGGTACGTGAAGGTTAGATGGTGCCGAATCTCGTTGTTTTTCAGCAGGTTAAGTTTGTTTATGATGTTAATTATTGGTCCAGGAGTTAGCGAGGAAATCAGTATAACATAAGCTCTTGGTTCAGAACGAACTACTAGCAATTGATGTAAGATTGAATGAATCGCCAAGTAAAGGATAATTAAATAACCTACAAGAGTTATAAACAGTAGGTATAGGTAAATATATGATGCTTCGTTGCATAATCAATGATTGTTTTTTTATGGGATAGGAGGGCAAACGCGAAGGCGGCTCACCTGGCGGTAAGTGATCACCATCACCTACAAACATCCGCAACACCAGAGGTCTCAAGGATGCGTGCCTTTAATGAGGGAAATGCTTAGATAATTGCTCTCTTCTTCTTGTGCAGTAATTACCTTCTTATAATTTTATTCGTAAACATACCCTGTTGACAAAGTATTCCCGTTGCCCATATCATGGCTTCAGTGTATCCCATGCGCCGTGGCTCGTTTTGGACAGATGGCGCCAGTTTTCCGATGACAACCACAGCCAGTGACGCCGCAGTAGCTACGGCTACAACACAAGCCACCAAGCGAGCACTGAACGGTGCCAAAAATATGTCTCGAACTGTCGAAGTCTCTTGCTGTCGGATGTAAATGTTGCACCTGTCACAATTATTAAACCTCATTTACCTGTCAGTCTGAACGTTATTTTCTTCATAAAACGTTGTCATTTGAGGAATTTTACAATATTAGGTACAACGAAAGGACAAATTTGAAGTACGTGTGGTATTCGAACCCACAATCATCCGTCCCTATAGCAGGGACCAATTTAGCCATCGTAATGAGTGAGGCATAGCTCATATTCATCTCTTCGTTCCCGTCTTATGGAAATGGAGCGACATCAAACTGATTTTAACTACAAACAAGACACATTTTACAATTCGCTTTATACTTACTCATTTTCGATGACGCAACTCGATAATTCTAACATTGTAATTAGCTAGAATAAAATAACTACGAGTGGCATTCAAACCCGGGACCATCCGTCCTTATTGCCAGGACATTCTCTGCGAATTGATAATATCAGAGTGAGTCATAGCTCAAATTTATCTCTCATTTTTATTGTCATTTTTATTGTCATTTTTTATGGTATAGGAGGGCATACGAGCAGGCGGCTCACCTGATGGTAAGTGATCATTGTCGCCCACAAACATCCGCAACACCAGAGGTCTCGAGGATGCCGACCTTTAAGGAGGGTATATGCTCATTTCTTAAAGGTTCCAAGTCGTAACTGTTAGGAAATACTTCAAATGGCAGCTGGTTTCATAATGTGGCAGTGCGAGGTGGAAAATGCCGTGAAAATCGCAAATGGACTTCCAGACGTCGACATGAAATTGATGAAACATCATGCTTTGTCATAATATGCGTTCTCATATGAGGAATGTTATAATGAAATACATGCTTGGCACATTCAGATTCAGATCATAAGATCATAAAACAAGTAATGGTTGACGTTCAACGATACCATACGGCAACGCCGAATGAGCTTGAACGGCGTTATGGGGACCGCAGTGTTAAAGAAGAAATCCTATCCTATATTTGATGCCGCGCCGTTCAGACTTGAGGGTGGGCCTTACGCGCTTTTGGGGTAACTTGTTATCAGTCGTAAACTTTGCTGAAAGCTTTGCTGGTTCAACGATTATTCCCATTTCTTTAATAACTAAAGGTAATTTACATTTCGAACTATGATCATTAGGTAATACAATTATTCTGACATTGTTTTAATTAATAATGAATGATATTACATAAACGCATTACTATGAATACCTTACATTCTGTATTGTTCTGTTAATAATACAACATATTGTGCTAATGAACGTTCACAAGTTAAAAGGGTTACGATTTCAATTAATACAGAGTACATCATATATAATAATACATACATACGATTAATTAAGTCTCAGCTGGTGTATAAGTTACTTAGTGATTTATATACATCAGCCAAGCTTTTAGTTGACGGATTACACGAGATTATGGCGGGATATCACGACGGCAGCTAAGCGGCTACGAGCGACGACGACGCGGTAAATAATGTCCCCAAATATTAAACGTCTGCTTCTAAGGCTATGTCCACATAGAGATGTGTAAACTTACATAGTTTTAGCGATAGGAAATATGAAGTCCATGTCCTGATGGCGCGCCGTATGCGCTGTAACCGGCTCCAGTGCTATATCCACACTGTTATCCATTAAAGCACCAAGCAGACCTGTCCATGTGCCTTCATAAGTGCGGAAGCCCAGCTTGCTGAAGTAGCGTACTTGAGAACTGTTCAAAGCAAATAAGATATAAATGAAAAATCATATATGTATGATAACATAAACGTATATCTACGTCAGGCTTGCTAGCACCCGAAATAATTCACGATGTAAGCAGGTCCATGGCTCGAATCCCGCCGCGGGCTTGAGCTTCACCGCATGGTGGAAGGGCATTTTGCGAATGCCCGCCTGGCTTGCAACCACCCTCAAGTAGAGAATCTGTTGCCAGGCACCTAACAGTGTGTTCCGGCAGCTGTCCTTGAGAGTCAGTAATTCTAGGTTAAGCCTGTTAACACCTTCGACCACATCATCACTTACCATTAGATGAGATTGTGGTCAAAGGCTTACCTATCAGCAATAAAAAAATAATAATTCCTAGGATACTAAGAACTAAAGTTAAAATTCTTCCAGAAATCACCTGACGAGAGTTGTAAATTTATTTTTAGTAAAAAGTAACACGATACTGACTTCATATACCTACTCCATATTTATCTACACTTTCAGAAAGATACAGAATTTAAAACCTGTACTTAATAGCTGCTGGCACGGAACGCATAGGCGACTCCGATCAACAAAAAGTTAAGTAAGTACAATCCCGGAGAACTCCGTAGGCCATGACAATTTACCCAGACTACCTTGAATATGTACATAATCATGGATGACCCAGTGGGAAAGTCCAGTGGGTGGACGGGGCATCGCCCGACGTAACGACGTCATTAAAAGATTGAGGTACCTATACTTAAGACGATACGGCGTTTACCCTTTCTATCCATTGATGTATCCCACATTGTTCGTTTTGGGCATGGTGGGATACAACAAGTTGGAGACGAGAAGGGATTTGGCACTCGCATATTATATGATGAGAGTCTTTCGAGGCAGTGTTTCAAACCCGGACATATTAATAATGATGAGTCTGTGTGTACCGGACGAATACGTAACGCGGCGGCGGTGGCCACTACTGTTGGCTGTGCCCGTCGCACGAACTAACTTGTTAGCCAAGACTCCGTTGATCCGTACGTTGCACATACTAAATCGAGTTGCCCATAAAATTGACCTATTTATATGCTCAGTTTCATAATTTAAGACATGCACTCTATTTCACATATGTTATGACACAAATTAATAATTGAAATTTTCGATATTACTTTTATTATATACCAGACGGTTTTTAAGTAGTATTAATTGATATTGTCATGACATTGGTATGTGTAATTGACATATGGTGTAACTGTCATTTTTACCTATAAATTTCATTAATTATTAGGATTAAAAATAACATTTAAATGTAATGTAATTATGGACGCTGTTTATAATTATTGACATCTATGTGCCTACCTAATTTGTAATTATTGACATGATTTTTCTATAGTCGTATATATTGACATGAATTTTAGTACTTAGTAATTATTGACATAATTTTAATTTCTAATGGACATGATATTATATTTATTTTATTATTATGATTGACATGGATTTTAATTTTTAATAATGGACGTTGTTTGTAATTTAAATGATTGTTATTCGTTTGTTATTTGGTGAAAATATATTTAGAATCTTAAATTATTGTACGCTTTTTTCCTCTTTAATCATAATTATGTTGCATACACAATTGAATTAGGATAATCCTGTAATGATTGTGTATATGAATTTGCAATAAATAAATAAATAATATCATCCAAACGAGTGTACTAAATTTCATAATGCAACCAATGCACCTCCTTTTTCATAAAAAGAACTTTGACAGGCACGCGCTTTCTTCTTCTTAATAAAAAGCTCTTATCGTTGCTTTGAAGATATACGGTTATACGACATGCTCCCTCCAAAAATTCCCCTTCCTACAAAGTTATGTTCGCATTTATCCCTTGTTTCTACCCCGCTTTTATATACTATATGTAAATGTATATTAATTAACAAAATTAAGTTATAATCTCTGACAAAATAGAAGAAAAGACGGAGACAAAAAACATCAAACTGAAGCCACACTTTTATACATGTGTGCGAAAGAAGTGTTGCCATATGAAAGCAAAAATAACTAAATTGTAGGATTTATGGGAGAAACATTTTAGAAGATATAAATATACAGCAATATCGTAAAGAATACTTCGCAATAACATAATATTATGTATATTGTGCAATATTATTATAATATTGCACAATTTTCACGATTATTGGTTAATATGTTTCGCAATTTTTTAAACATATTCTAGACTTTACGTTCTCTAGGATAATAAATACTTGACCAAAGGCGTGTTAGGTTACGTATATGGTATGGTTTCGCCGCAGGTGCCGTTTTTTTTGTGTGTTTTTTATATTTTTTTGACGGAAGAAGCAGAAAGTACATTAAATTCAATACTTACGTGTGAAAAGTTATTCCAGATAACTTTTTCTTCACTGAATATGTTCTGTTTTTGTAGTGTTTTAACGCGCAAGTGGGCATTTTTAGTTTATTTATTCCGTTGTGTGACGTGTGTAATGTGCGACGGTCTATCGTGAACTCAGAGTAGGAGTGCACGATATATATCGATATTACAAAAAATATCGATATATGAACGTGTTCATATATCGATATTTTTTCTTTCATATATCGCTTTCCATATGTATATTGATACATCAATCGATATTATTCAAGCGATACAACACCATGGCTCACTTGACATGTTTGACCAAAACCTTTACATTTTCAAAAAGGATGTTGGCAAAGTTGTTTTTTATGGCAAATTGATCGTAAACGTCGCTAACACCACTTTAATTTTATCATTGTCTATTAACTTTTAACAGTATAATATAAGTGCATACTGCTAATTATGCTGATCATAATGTGTACACATATTTAGGAATATAGTCCGGCTCGTAAATGTTAACCTATATCATATGTCTTCATTTAGTGATTGTATTCTGTTTTGGGTATCAATATAAATAAATAAATAATTAGATATTGATTTATGGTTGGCAACGTATTTAAAAAGTAAAACCACGAATTGTGAATAATTTGCCTTCACAGCATTTTTTATGCAAGCCTATATTTTTAATCCAAGGTGTAGAGACAAAGAAATTGCTAATTAAAAAAATTAAGTTGATTTGTTGCTTTACCCTAGCTGTTTTTACTTATATCAACCTGTCAAATATTTAATATTATAGACTAGCTAAACTAATTAAACAAGAAAACCATTTTCTACGATATATCGAAAATATCGATATGTTTCTCCGATATATCGCAAAGTATCGATAAAACACTACGCTATATTAAATCGAAAAAAATATCGATACTGTTTTTGTTTGAACATCCCTAACTCAGAGCATAAGTAAGAAAGAGGGAGCCTAAAGAAAATCAAAAGTTACAATAGCCTCTAAGATTTCACTAATAAACATTAGCTTGTTTATTTAAACATATAACCTTAGTAAGTAGTGATACGTACACGGGCTTTTGAAAACTGCACACTTTTGGAAACAATCTAAAATGTATGTCTGGCAACACTTTTGTTTACATTTTTATTCGAAATTATAACCTACATTGCGTTGTTTAATATTGAAGAAAGTACATTATATTCACTACTTACGTGTGTTTTAATACTCAAGATGGTTTTTATTTTATTTATTCTGTTATGTGCGACATGCATAGCGTGTGATGGTCTATCGTGAATGAGGACAAAATTGGCCGAATTTGGATACGTTTGTTTGAGTGAGTTGTCTTACATAAAATTGGCCGAATTTGATGCTTCATTTTTGATTTTCATTAGACTCCCTCTTTCTTATTAATTTCTCTGAGGTTATAATATATTGTATAATATAAGACTGATGTTATTGTTATAACATCCGTCCAATATAACAGTTATATAAAAATTAAAATAATTATACAATAGTTGCATAAATAACTATAGGACACTTGTTAAACGGTTTGTTGGCATGGTCAAATAATTTCATGTAATGAAGCTAACGTTGCTGCCCACGAAAAAGGAATCACAATTAAGATGGTATACCGGCGAAATGGTATACCGGCTCTAAAAATACAAAATCATTGACTTTTTCTCTAAAAGTGTGCGACGTTGCCTAGCAAGTTAAGGAAACTATCTGGTTTTATCTGATGAATGAAGCGATGAAATATAATTCACGGTATGACGAATTGCATGTCCATGCGGACGTGTCGTAACAAACAACGCAAATCTTCACCTTATCGTGACAATGTGGCCACAGCAATATAAGAATATCATAAAACCTCTAGTTACGAATGTTGAGGCAACAAAAGTAAGGTGAACGAAAAGATATGAGTGCATAAGGGCGCGATGCGAATTTTAAGATGAAAGAAGCTGTATGGCGTAACCCGTATTTTTGTCTAGAGTTCATTTGATTGAAATTTATGCAATAGGTCTATTTCGTCCGCCATAGCTACCAAGTTTCCATGCCAACCGTTTGAAAGAAGATATTTTCAACACTATATCGTTTTGTTTCTGCTGATTGACATACCTAATAATATAATTCATTGGATGACTGACCATAACCTTGACCTTAATTATGAGAAAACTAAAATTATGCAATTTAGACCCTACCAAAAAGCCCCCCCTCGACATTGTCTTTGAATATAGTAATAATCGATTGGACTCCATTGACGCGGCAACACTATTAGGCCTAGAACTAGATTCGTACCTAAATTGGAAATCCCATATACAAAAAATTAAAACATAATTATCAAGTTTTGTATATGCAATGAGAGAACTGCGACGAGTTACTGACGCTAACACAGCCTTAACAGCGTACTTCGCATACGCACACTCCGGTTTCAGATTACTCGGGGGAAATAGTGCAATGATAGAAGATCTTTTTATACTTCAAAAAAATTGCATCCGTATCCTTGCCATTATCAAAACCCCCCAATATTAGTAAACCATACTTTCATAAACTATTTTTTTAATACAAAAATTTAACTATCTCGTCCATAAACATATTTAAAACTTGTAAATTCGTCAAAGAATACCCCTACTTTTTATGCGCGAGCTAGCACGGAAGATCTTTTAGATACGTGGCCGAGCATCGAAGATCATTCTAGTATTCCCAATGTTTCTTTACGGGAATCTGAGCTTTGTTTACAGGCCATCCTTTCTTTCAGAACTAGCTTTATTAGTTAGCTATAGACTTAATAGTTCTATCCGCTTTTCCTATTCGGTAATGCTTGGGTGCAAAGTGTTGTGTTGTACATCATTGCCAGAGTAATACTGCAGTTGATCAACTCGATCCCTTATAAAACTGCAGGTGGTGGGCTGAAATTAAGTAACTAGTAATCTTAGCTTCCCGACCACTCCAAGCTTCTTAGATGCTAATAAAGCCTTACCTTCCAACTGACAGCAAAATTGAATGCTCGATGTGTCAACGCGAAGTATTCCGGTACTGGTTGGGTCAGCAAATAGGGATCTTCTAAACGCATGTGAAACGCCAGTGGGGGATTAATATAGCTCCGTTTGGCTCTTTGGATATTACAGAACCCGAAACAGATTAGGTATTATACTTATTTGTGATTTAATTTGGCGTGGACACATCCGTGTCGCATTGCACATAAATTAGCATGTCTGGTCAAATAAATCGCATATTGTAAATAATTACTTACCTACACCTGACCTTCGACTATCATTACCCAACTTGTGAGAAATACTATAGTAGGCAACAAAGTTAATTTTATACGATGAAAAAATAGTTCATGCTGCGTGCTAATAAATCTAGTACATATTCTAGTTGATTATATTATATTAGTTCCAGAATTTATATGATATTTTTTTGTT
This sequence comes from Plagodis dolabraria, assembly GCA_963854805.1. Classification (NCBI taxonomy): domain Eukaryota; kingdom Metazoa; phylum Arthropoda; class Insecta; order Lepidoptera; family Geometridae; genus Plagodis; species Plagodis dolabraria. The sequence continues at coordinate 22,361,010 of OY978449.1, read as the reverse complement.
GTTAAGGATAAGGATGTCACGCTAGTATTTATTATCAATTATCACTGTAAGACCTTACTTAACCAATCTAGGAATAACTTTATACTCGCGATGTTACTTCATGCTGGGTTTCTGAGGTGCTTTCAATTGTAGTTTATCTATTCGTTGATACTTCAATAACGAATGAAAATATGTTTCTGTAGTACCTACCTATAATTTAAAGTAAACCTATAAGTTAAACCTTAGTTTTAAAGTGTATATCTGTGGTGTTTGATATACCTCCTCACGCGTTTTGATTTATACTACGATAATTGTAAATTTAGTAACCCAATAAAAAACAGAATAGACTTCACTGAAAAGTGTGAACACTTAAATGTCCATAACCGTATAAACCAAACAGTAGAACTGACAACAGAGTTTGATTTCGTAGCATATAGCGTACTCTGGAAAAGGCTGCAGAGAACGAAAATGCATGGGCAGATGCAGATACCGTTGCTATGTCTCCTGGTACGCCAACCAGACCAATAATTCCAGATACTTGGATAATCTATCGAATGGAATAGGTTGAAGCGCGGAGGAGAAAAGATTGTTTGAGTTCTCCCTGGCTCCGAAACAGGTATAGCTGAATACGGTTTCAGCAATGCTTGTGTCGGTTGTTCAGTTGAAGTCGTTGCATAAAGAATATCAGCTATACCCATCCAATGACATATCCGCGTCTAAGGTCCCTCTTTTAATCTCATCTGATATGGGCGATCATGTATTCAAATATAATAAACAGGCTTGTAGAACCTAGTAAGTTAACTGGCGACAGCTCAACGAGGACAGCTAACTGTTTTCAGCTTGGCAACAGATTTTCTACTTGAGGGTGGTAGTTAGACAGGAGGTTATGTACAATGCTCTACCACCACGTTATACCGGTTGAAGACTTAAGACAACAACCAGGACCGACGACATATCGGCCTTTTCGCAGCGCTTTCAACAGGAAATGACCGCAGCTAACATTGCCTAACATAGTAGTTGATCGGCTAAGAACGACAAAGCCATCTCCTATATAAGAACTTCTAAGCCCATATCCTCTATTCCAATGGCATTCATGACCATAGTCGATATAACTCGATCCACAGCGTCGATGTTGGTCAAAATCGATATAAGTAAATAGTTAATTAGTACGTGAATATTCAACCCGTTGTGTATTACGCAAAAATAAATTTAACAATAATAATAATGACTAATTTATTTTCGATCAACTAAATGATCCATGGGTTGTTTGTTATACACTCTAAACGTAAGTTATCTATAACTATTTTAAATTAAAAACAAAATAAAAAAGCAATTAAATTTTTAATCTAAACCAACAATTACAATCAGTGACAAAATAAAAAATCATATTAAAATTACAATTTAAATAAAACATGATATTATTGTCTTATTACACGGTGATGTGATCTGAAGCACCAAGTTAGTACCAAAAAAAAAAACAATAACTCATTCAATAGACAGTTTAAAGTAGTCCTGATACGGGTATAATTGTACTTCTAAATCGATTAAAAACTGATACAGTCCAACATAATTAGTGATGTCATAAAAAATCACATATACTTTCAATGAAACGCTATATCAGCTATACGGGCGCCATGGTACTGGCCCCATCGCGCATCGGTGAGCGGTATGAGGCAGCTGTCAATCAATACTAGTTTTCTACTAGATACCTATTAGACATAGATTCTACAAGGTGCTGACTAAGATTCACATTCAGAGAGTTTAAGACGCTTATCACGTTTAATATTTTTTATATTTTTTAGAACAGCACATTTAAATATTTTTGTAATAACCCATATGTAAGTACTACTTGGATATTGGCAATAAACAATAAATTTTTTTTTTTTTTTTTACCGGCGGTATGCCTTTATTAAACAAAATACTATGAACTATATACAACACTACAGCTACTACAATAAAAGCATTTAGACACCTATAAGTCATAGCAGACTCATAGGCAGTCCAAATGCTCCAGCCCACTCCCAGTTGGCAGCGTGCCCAGCATGCTGGCAGCATTGCCCCGTTGAATTGCAATGCTTATTCGTTGAGCCAAATATGTGCCAGCATTTTGATCACGCGTCGCATCGACCAAGCGCTCAGATAGGTTTTGGAAAATACGATGAGCTCCCGGTCCCCACGGACCCAACGTCTCAATAAATAAAATAAAATTGAAATAACATAAGATTTATGACCATACTAGCTTTCCGGGCGCGGCTCTGCCCGCGCGCAAAAACATTAACCTCTTTTTGCGCAGTTGAATAAAAACTATCCTATGTTTTTTCCCGGGGCTCAAACTATTTCCATACCAAATTTCATTCAAATCGGTCTAGTAGTTTTTGCGTGAAAGCGTAACAGACAGACAGACAGAGTTACTTTCACATTTATAATATTAGTACTGATTATGAAAACCCTGACCTACATTTTCATGATCCACAAGTCATTTCATACCTTTGAGTGTTGGAAGTCGATCCAGTTGGTTTTTAAATTTATATTCACTCCCTTTAGAGATTTTTTATAATAGTGCTTACAAGGTCTTTCGCCTATAATATTCTTCACAACCGATAAAAGTTGCAATTACCATTAAATCTCCAGGTACACACATATTTTTTTCAGAATTTGACTGTAAGTTAGAAACTACTCGACTTATGTTGATGAAATTTAAATGGGTCTAACTTGGACGCATATCTAAGTATCCAACATAAAAATAATGTTCAAAATCAATTAATAATTAGCGGAGAAATCGCATTTCAAACATACAAAAAACATACAGTCGTATAAGAACTTCCTCCTTTTTTGGAAGTTGCTTAACAAACATACTTCCAAATATCAGGTCTCCCCTACACGTTATCACGCATTCAACGTAATAATATTACTTTAACTATTTTAAACACCTATTTTAATAGATTCTAACTCTTTAAATGGTTTACATACAGCCATATGTATTCAAAAATCCAATCGGCAAAAGTATAATGCAACTTCAGTTAGTTCTGTGAATGATACGTTTTACTACGCGCCAGTGTCTTTCTATTCTCTTTGTGAGTAACCCATCTGGTGCCACAAATCTATTTACTTATCGTATATCGTATTGAAGTGCCTTCTGCAACATGTTTGCGAATTAGTGACAATAATATCATTGCTAACCTCTCATTATCGGGACCGGGATTCGGTCGTAGTCCAACTGCTTAGTCCACCTGGGTGGATCACAGGCATTTTTTCTTGCCGGTGGATCACCTAAAAGTTGAGGAATATGCAAATCAAAAATGTCTATAGGCCATGGTCCACCTGCAATTAGACAGACTTCAAGTCACTTTTTAATTTAATTTATGGTTAATTTCTTGATGCTCCATTTCATAAACAACGACAGTTTCACGGCATTGACAGTACACTAAATAAAAGAGTATAAGTATACTAAATTAGACGTAAATTGTAGCCAATTTGACAGTTAGGAAATAGCGACTGCTCTCTGGGATTACATGTGAATGTGAGTATTCGTGGAAATGCCTATAAAGCTGAAAGAAAATATTAATATATATCTTGATGTATAGATCTGACTGAATATTAGACAATGAAAGAGCCGGATGAAAGAAGAGTGCATTTGGTAACGATGGGGATGTGTATTGTACAATGGACAAAATTAGGAATTAGTATATCAGAGAAAGTATGAAAGTAGCAACAGTGACATAAGTTGAACAGTTGTTTATTGGCGCGGAATGGGCGTATGTAGAGATGAAAATTATATCAAAAAAAGAGTGTTGAAAATGAAGGTGGAAGGCCGTACGGGCAGAGGGAGACCGAACATATGGATGGACTTTTAGAAGAAGTAGTGTACGAAGGGTGTGAGTACTGCGATGACAAGTAATAGAACAGATTATAAACACGTGCTGACCACACAAATCGTGGGAAAAAGATAAAAAATAATCATTTAGATGTAATATAATATTTTGTTTTATTTTATTTATGAAACACAATTGTTTCTACAAAAGATCTGCCGTTAGAGCACTGATCACCTCATCTAAGCTTCTACTGTTGCCCAAACGAATAGAATGTCTAACAACATTTCAGCAACTTATTGTCATCATAGGGCTTATAGACATATTCGCACCATTAAACATACATCCGTCGTAAAGACGTCGATAAAACACCAACTGCCAATTATATTACCCACACCACCCAACGTGTTTTGAAGACACCCAAGAGGAGCGGAATCGCGGTAATCCCTGATCGCGGTTGTAGGTTCGACCTCCTCCTTGCCGACCATTATCGTTGAGATGTTCGGTGAAGAGGACTTGGTAGGCGGTGGCGTCGTTATGTCAGATTATTGCCTCGCAGGCGCCGGAGCGGAAAAGGGGTAGAGAGAGGACTTCTCTCTCTTTTCCGCTCCACAGAGCGCGGACACGAAGGCGAGTCAATCGAGCTCGCACCCCGTTTTTGCTCAGAGAGCCTGGGGCGTTGGTGATCAGGAAAGTCTGCGCCCCCATCTGCCCAGATACCACACTTTGTGAGCCCTCACAAAGTGTGGCTGACCCCTTGTTCCAGGTCTTCCCACGAGGCGAGAGAGGTGAGCAATCACGAAAAAAAAGAGATTGGGATGGCATTAACTGGCTACGTCATCGTGTGGGCTGCGGCTGAATGCGCGAGCGGTCATCAACTCCCACTACGAATAGACGACGACGGCGGAAAATCATGGGGTTTTTAGTCAGTAGTGAGGCTGTGAGGGCCCATAGCCCTTAGTCTGACATGTCCTGCCTGACAAGCGGGTAAATTTATATCGTATATTTATATAGTAATAAAAGAAAAATCCCTTTCAGATTATTATATTGTGTTTCGTAAAAACAGCTAAAAAGATTTGAATAATATTTTACATTCATTAAATATATGCCTACCTACATAAGTATAGGTCGAGGTCAAAATATACATAGCTAATAATTGTAATAAAATGTTGCATTACAATTTGAAATACACTTGGTGGTTAGGAACGCATGCTCATAAAGTTCAAGGTTTACTTCCTACCAATAAAATACATACGTTTAAATATCCAAAAGTACGAACAACGTATGTAAGGAAACAATAAAATGATGAACTGAGCTCAATTATAAACTGCGATAGTACGAGGAAAACAATAAGGAAATGAAATGAGAACCTACTCCTTTTTAAAACTCGACTTATGTACTATATCAGCAGGATTGTCCACTGCTGAACACGGCCTCTCCCGTTACGGAGGGGCTTGCCATAATCCCCACGCTTGGCAGGCGTCTTGGAGATCGCAGCTTAAGATATCAGTTCTTCAGAAGGCGCTGCTGCCCACCTTCCGGTATTATACCTTTTGTCGCTACGACACCCACAGGTAGCAATGGGGGGGGGGGGGTGTGACATTCTAGCCCGGCACCCCACGGGGAAGTTCTTCGGTAGTATAGTGGTAAGTATCCCCGATTGTCGACTTATGTAAAGATAAATAATATTATTATGATTAGTATACCTTATAAACTAATTGGTATTGATATTATAAACGTCTTATTATTATAAACATATCACTACTAACTATATATAAACACTACAGCTACTGCAACGAAAGCATTTAGGTAACCTAAAGGCCAAAACAGGCCCATATTCAGTCAAAATGTTCCAGTCTACACTACCAGATGAAGTCTAGTAGTCTGGTTGATGGCCGCGCACCGTCCCCTATGACGGTAATACAATTGGAGCATAAAATTCCGGCTAGAAATGCCAAGTCCAAGCGGCCGAGGAGGTATAGGCATCCGACGCGATATCAGAGGACACGGGTTCCATTCCCGCCTTGGGCATAAAATTTTGTACTCCAATAATTTGTAAAAATATTATTCGGTTAACTATCAAATTATGGAGATATATGTGTTTTCGAACGTTTGTAAATTAATTCATGGTATTTCTAATTCAAATCACCTTTTATCTCTCTCTCTTCGGTCGTTTCTTCATTGCTGAAGGTCATGGTCACTCTTGGCTAAATAGGATCGGACAAACTGTTTCCATTGATTTCGGTCTGTGGCCTTCCTCACTGTGGCATAGAATTTAGACGAAGGAGTGGTGCCTCTGATCTGGTCAGACCATCTAGTTGGTGACCGTCCTCTTGATCACTTTCCTGCGGTGTTGCCAACTATAACCAGTTTTTCCAGACTATCGTCACCACTCCTGATACCACCTTTTATCAATCCCGCAGTAATATCGAATTTTGCTTACTGTTTTCTAGCAGTTAAACCTGGCTGTTGAGGATTTAAGTCTAAGAGCATTATAAGAATGAAAACGAAACTTAAAAATTAATACTAGATATTCTTACCAAAAACTCTCTATAGACATATCTAATATTATCAATTACTTTACATAATGTTACTTCTGAATAAATTATCGAGTAATTTCTATGTAAATATACAATGATGTTATTAATTGACGGTGAGACGACGTCGTATGATTTGCATAGAGTAAAGAAAACAGTGATTACCTGTGGTAAAACAACCTGCAATTATAAAGAAACCGTACTTTAATGTTTTTTTACTGTGATTATGATGGAACGCGCATGAGATCCAGTTAATGTTAAGCGGTAACCTCTGCCTAATACATTTTGTCACAAGTAACAGCGCTTCACCCGTCACCCTGATAAATACAGTTGCTAAGTCTCATTTGCCTGTAATCTACTGGCTCTCAAAGACTGCTGACACAACACACTTTTAGGTGCTTGGTGACAGATTTTCTTCTTGAGACCACCCTTAAGCTCCCAGCAGCCAGGGGAGTATTTGTCTTCCCACAATGAGATGAAGTTCAAGCCGGTGGTGAGAATCGAAACATGGACTTGCGGCATAGCAGTCCGTAGCTATTACCGTTGAGCTATTACTGCTACAAAAACTCCTCGTATTTATTTACAATTTTTAGCGTTGTCGTGAAATGGTTTATTATACCATATTCTGTTGTGAAATTAAGGCGTTGGTATTTCAAGATCATTCGTGCCCTTTCCAACAGAAAAACATTGCGCCACCTGAGATACAGCGAGATTTACGTGTACAATGCGATTAAAATAAGAATAGGATCGGTCGAGCGCCACGTTGTGACGTCAAAACTAGAATTTGGTACAGGATACAAAAAAAAAAACAAACGATAAAACAAGTATAAATTAAAAAAAATACCCGTCTACAAATTATTTATTTTCGTTTAGCGTTCTATTGTTTCATTGAAATCAAAACTGCAAGTTATATATATTTATAGAATCTTTTTTTATGAATAAAGAAAAAATAAATTGCTATTCACATTAAATGGCGTCTTAAATTCACCAGTTGTTTTTTTTATTTATTATGTACCTAGTGTTACTTGCGCTATGCAGATAAATCAAACGATATCTCATACATTAAAATCGGTCAAGCCGTTTAGAAGTTATGGTGGAATAAAGAAAATCACCAACAAACATACATACATACATACATGAACCCTGAAAACATAACACTCTTTTTGTCTGGGCAGTCGCCTAGTCGTTACAAAAATGCGTGTTATGTTTTAAGTCGTTTAAAAAAACAAGTTATACTGAGACAGACTCATCCGACATATACGATGATTACATCGTAACGGGTAACAAAAACAAATACGAGATCAACAAGCACTCGGAAACGTATCGCGTAGTACACTGACGGAGAAATAAGACCCTGACGCCCGCATGACATCAAAGCAAGATGGCGTCTGTGCTGTCAAACTTAAAAATATGAATTTATTGAAATTAACAATTCCAAGTCACTCATTTAAAATAACTTATTAATATATGGCGCTGCTCTATTTTTAAGTTTGTTCTGCTGATCGTACTTATATGAGTGAACTTAGCCGAGAGCCCGTCCTATTCTTAATATAATCGCATTGTACTTAGGAACGCCATTGTCTAAAGGTATAGTTGCCACACGTCCGGAAATTTGGGCATTTCCGGGATAAAGATCCCAAATAAAGGCTCAAATTTCCGGAAGAAGAGAGAATGATAATGTATCCGGATTGTTAAATAAATGGAGGAATAAGTGTTTGAAATCAACAACAACGGTAGTTGAGTTTTAAGGTATCGGTATGGAGCTACTAGTATCATAACGTCAGGTTTCTAAGTAGACACTTCATCAGTACCCGCCCTTGCGGCAACTCTGTTGCCGCGGTTGACCGCGCCACATGCATTGCATCGTTTCATGCAAGAACTCGAACAAGAACTCTTTCGCGAAGTTAGATCCATTGTCCCATAATTATTCGGAATATTTTCTGGATTTTCATTTCTGTGATATAGTAACCCTATATCGAAGGGGTAATTTGAATGTAATCAATCGAACGAGCTCAAGGAGAGGTTAAATGATTTTAATTACAAAATTACAAATTTATAAGAAGAAACATTAGTCATATGCGGGATTCGAACCCGCGCCGTCCACCCCTATAGCCGGGGCATGCTCTGATCATTTTAAGCATAACATGACATTGTGACTCATAAATTTTCCTCTCGTTCTTTAACCATCGTATGGGAATGGAACGACATGTCTAGTTACTTACTATAATTTTCCTATTATATTTAATATATATTTTTTTATTGAATGAATGAATTATTTATTTGTCAAAAACATGGGTATTATAGGTCTTATTAAGTTATGTCAGTATTTAAAGATGTTGCATGTTCTGCCTTACGGCGCGGCGTACAAATTTGAAATATATTAAAAGTCACAAAAAAATAATAATATCTCAATAGGTACTAATAAGAAGCGATACAATATTGCGCGATATTTTGTTATGTAATCCGCAGAACATGCGTTATTGCAAAACTAAAAATATTAAAATGATTTTCATGTTTATATATGCTTTGTTAATCAATCAATACGCGCAATATTAATTATTGCTCGTGAACACCATGGTCCATGAATTCCATGATACGTAGTACTAGTGATACGATTATGAAGGGACGATTCCCTGATTTTAGTCACTTTGAAGGTGAACTCCTTTACAGAGGATCATTGTTTGAATTCAGAAAAAATCATGGTGATTTTGGACATACATTCTATCAACAAATAACGGCTGGATTAATAGTTAGGGAAAAAATTTAAACGCTGATTTCAACTTTTTGGAACTCCTCAATGACAGTGAGTTTTCAGATCCAATGGCCAAAATATGACCAATAAACCTTAACGAATCAGTGTTATTTTTTTAAATCAGGCAAATGCATCTCTTTGATAAGTACTGCTTTCACTATTTTTCGTGCTTCTTGAACAAACCTAATATTGTAGCCGTCAGCACGCATTGAGACTCTTTTTTTTTATGCTTGATGGGTTAGCCTTTGACCACTATCTCACCTGATGGTAAGTGATGATGTGGTTGAAGAAGTTGTTCAGGCTAACCTAGAATTACTGGCTCACAAAGACAGCTGCCGGAACACACTGTTAGGTGCTTGGCGACAGATTTTCTACTTGAGGGTGGTAGCTAGCCAGGTGGGCATTCGCAAATGCTCTACCACCATGATATAACGACTGCCATCCTAAGACATCAACCGGGACCGGCGGCTTAACGTGCCCTCCGAAGCACGGAAGCGCTCAGTAGTAATGTCACCAGCGGTCACCCATCCAACTCATGACCGCGGTGGACATTGCTTAACTTTGCTGATCGGTTCAGAATGGCTAAGAAAACTTCGCTACGAGCGCTTCGAAAGACTGAACTTTTTTGAATTTTTTTATTTTATTTTCCCTTACAGCTCTTAATTCATGCCCCTATACTACATTGTCAGTCCGCATCCTACTTTAAAAGGAAAAAACCTTTTTTTAACTGTAAAGGAAGCCGGTTGATATTTTTTACAGCTGAGGTTAGCTGTTGACAACTATTTCACCTGTTGGTATCGAGGATGGTATACAGGCATGAGATGGACTTGCGTACAGTACTATATTCTGTATCTTGACAGTCTCGTTCACTATGTTGCTACTGATAAATCTGTGCGTATAGTAACTATTACATAGATATGTGCTTACGTAGAGTTAAGTCGGACCGTAAGAAAATGCAAGACGTCATCCAAGGATGCTGGCGCTGAAGGACCATCATCGTCAAGAGTCGGGGCCCCGTCTCCCGAGTAGTTACACCTTCCCACCACCATATCTTCGCCGAGAAAGTTCCGCGCTTCCACTGGGTAAGGAACATCCATGTGAGTCATACTAGCTTCGCGGTCCCATTTGCCTGAACAAGAGAAAATTATCACATTTACAAACATTTCGGATTACACGCCGGATTCCTAAGCCACTCGCCCACTGGAAATTGGTACTCCAATTATTATTGTATACTTTATCCGTCGTAGGGAAAATGCGCTGTTATCAAACATGCTACTAGACTTCAAATGATCAAAAGAAGTACTTTTTTAACACTTGACTCTCGCATTGATGTCGCTACCATTCTATATATTGTTAAAATCTTAAACCATAAAATATTATTCATGTTCAGTTTTCATTCACTGATTTTTATCTATATGTACGGTCTGCATATTTTTCATTAATTGATTAACAGTTATTTCACTTGTTTTTTCCTTGTGCAGGCAGATTTTTTTTAACAATAACATATTTTGTGATTCAGTCATATTACCACGACTAAAAAATCTTATGAATCCTCATATTCGAAAAGGTCCAGAGAAGTATATCAACTTACTTTAAAAAAATACTTACCAGAGGTAGGAAGTTAGTATACCAGATAATCAATTGCATTCGTATTCAAAAAATTAAATTGTGTAAAAAACATCGCCCTTAACCGAAGAAAAATCAATCAAAGAAATAAAATAAAAAAGCTAAACCCACTTCTAACACTGAACAATATGAAATATCTTGTTGAAGTCGATGCTATTATTATTACTCTTCCTCACACTTGCATAGTCTGACTTCCACAATATTTCATATTTTCCAGTGTTAGTCACGTTTTTTATAATCTTTTAATTATTTTTTCTCAGTACTAGTATTAATTGTCAGGAGTTTAAAACTTTAAAGTACATAATAAGTATATATACATATTAAGCATATTATATGCATAATTAAATTATTTATAATAATTAAATTAATTAAGCATATTATATGCATATAGCAATATATTTATTCCTGATATTCCTGGCTGCAACTGTGTTTACTACAAATTTTCTTCTCGGAAAACCTTCATAGCATTAGTCTTACCCGAGAATCCAATAAAACAATTCCAATATGTCGCTTCGTACAAGAAAGAAATCGCTAAAATATAGGTACCAACGTGTAGGGCTTTTAGTTTATTGCATAAATAATATAAAACCGTAATAAATTGCTAATTGATTTCTATAGGGGTACTTACCCAAATAATGCGCATACAAAGTAGAATTTATTCTGACTTTAATATATTGCACCAAATGTATTTGAATTGGTGTATATTCTGTTATATTTGTTTTAAACCATGGTTTCGAACTTCTTGCCAAAGAGAAGCGACTAATGTTAGTCATTTCAAAGGTTTTTGAGTAATTGTAATTGGAAGCTCCAGTATTAAACAGAGGCCAAACATTCCCGAACTTTCTGTAGGTATTATATCTAGACAAGTTTTGATACCTCTCTGTAGTACGGTAATACCCGTCATTGTTTGTTAATCTGGGACGTTCGTCTGTGCCATGACGAAGAAAACACTTTTTATCAATATATTCTCCATCTTGGCATATTACTCTCTGAGATTTTGAACCGATTTGAGATTTCCTCTTAGATTTGTAGGAAAAATTACCGTCGCATAGCCCTTGCAGAGGATTTCCAGTGTGACGTTTGTGGGACGAAAATGCAACGATCACGTTTTGATCGAATCGAATGGTAGTTTCATTCAATATTTTGTTAATATGTCGTACGTCTTGATCAGATCGAGCAGTCATGAGCCAATCATACGATGCGGTTCCCATTTGTGATTTGTGGAGCTACAAGAAACAAAAAGTTATAATTATAGGTTTATTACAGAACCACCGTAAACTGCCCACGCCGCAGTATCAAAGTGTTCTCTTATTTTCCAGCTTAAATAACTTAACTGTTGTTATTTCAATTACGAATGTATTGTAATTGTTAAATACTGTATCAGCTGGATCGTCCACTGCTGAACACAGCCCTTGTGGTTTTTGCCATAGTCCCCACGCTTGGCAGGCGGCTTGGGGATCGCAGTGCAAGATGGCATAGTTCCTGCTGCCCACATTCTAGTATTTTTCCCTTAGTCGACTTTTACGACACCCACACAGGAAGAAATGGGGAGGTGCAATTCTAACCCGGGACCTCACGGGGTTGTAACCAATTGTTGAATGGTTATATTAAATTACTTATCTTAAATCCATAAGTGATGCTAGTAGATAAAAGTCCATATGGTATAGCTAATAACTCATTAGTTTCGTGATGCTTTACTCCAATAATTTTGTCAGACAGGACTTGTATCACCGCGCTCTCCATTGAAGTTACATATTATACTTGTATTATTTGCTATCTTATAATAAATCTCAGTATTACAAAATTACAAATGCAATGTAATTCGCTAAGCATGTGTTATTACAAAATTACAAATGCAATGTAATCCGCTAAGCATGTGTTATTTTAATAAAAATATTAAAATCTCAGTATTTTATTTTCCATATTTTAGTTATGTCTCCGTGATCTAGGTCGTGGCTTGTGAATATAGGGAATTTTCCATATTCTTTTTGTTGGATGTAGTAAAATGTGGTTAGGGGAAAATCTGCACCGAATAAGTAGCACGCATGAGTAGGGTTTCGCTCCATTATTGTCACATCCGTTATTGTGCTCCTAAATTTGTAGGAGCACAATGAAATTGTTTACTGCCTCAATTCACTATTTGAGCTACTTTGAATGAGGACACAATACCTACCTAATCTAACGAAATTATTCGTTTTTTAGTGCTTATAGGTTAGCCTATGATCACTATCCCACTTAATGATATGAAGATACGGTCGAAGAAGTTGTTCATGCTAAAATAGAATAACTAGCTCTCAAGGACAGCTGCCGGAACATAGCATTAGGCGTAAGTTTGTAAATTCTGATATTTTCCGTATTTTTCTTCACAATTCTTAGTTAGTAATAGACTATACCACTTAACAGTAATATACTAATAGGCATACAAGATGAAAAACCCTTACCATATTCTAACAACATATAGTTAATTGAAAATGCTATTACTTAGAATTTAATTATGGACCGGTCATTTTATTGATTTAAGTATAGTTTTTGAGGAATCGATGTTAATAGCCCACGTGTTGACTGCTGATCTGCCCGTCGTCGTAGGGTTCAAATAACCAGTAGTTTACCCATCCCAACTTGGTATTGTGTGCCTACAGTCATCACATCTTCTGCTAAGCATTTAAATGACACACATTTGAAAATCAAACCAGATCTCTAAGAACGCCGCCAAATCAAGATTATCCAGTTCCTTTTCACGACCAGCCTTGCTATCTTTGACCAAATCATCACTTGCCGACAGGTGAGATAGTGAACACAGGCTAGCCAAGCCTTTCGTTAAATTCCTTACGACCACCATATACTCGTATGGTAGTAGTATACAATGACATTACTTCTTTGATTTCGATAAGGAATTACACCAGATACCCCGCCAAAGAGAAAAAAACTGGCAGTCGGAACTTCCTTGCGCTTCTGTCCTGCACTCCATTTTGATATGTGTTGGGTCGTTCTGAAACACCCATACAGTTGACTATCACTTCATTTCGAATCGTATTGATAACTCTTGTTCTGATCATCAGAAGTGTTGTACGGAAATCAACCTGAGACTAGCTTCCTCACGCAAAGCTGTTCGTGTTGAATCTCATGAACGCTTCCTGCTTCCATGTCTGTCTATCTCCAAATCGGTCGCCAAGCACCTAACGTTGTGTTCTGGCAGCAGTCCTTGAGAGCCAGTGAAATTATAGGCACCTGAGACTTAATAATCATACTCGTATGTCTCAAGATGACGGGCGCAGTGCAATTCGTGACTTGTGAAATGTATCTATTACAGGCAGAGGTTAATCCGCTTAACGCCAGGTGGGCCTCGAGTTTGTTCCGTCACAATAACATAAAAAATCAAAAAATAAAAAAAAAACTATAGATGTTAGATATCTTTTCATGCATAATTATTTATTCTCTTTATTTAAAACTAGCGGTCCACTCAGCTTCACACGAGTATTCAAATTTTTATAGCCTATGTTCAACAGAGATAAAGTAGGATTCTAATAGTGGAAGAATTTTTCAAATCGGTCCAGCAGTTTTAAGTTTATTTCTTAGACACAAATATAAAAATTTTTCCTGTTTATAATATTAGTGTAGATTTTCACTGCTTGCGCGCTTTTTTCCGTAACAGCGGCGATTACATACGTTTCTTCATCTCTCAAAGTTTGTCACCAACGTTTAAATTCGTTCAACAGTAGTCTACGGTTGCCTTAGCGCCTTATTCATAAATGCCATTTAAAGTCTATCAAACGATTCGCCATGCTTCATGCAACATTTGAAATCTATAAAAAATCTCCGCTCGAAAATGTTCCTTACACAAAACATCCATATTTGAATAACAAACCGTATCTTAATTTAGCTCGTTAAAAATCGTAATGGTGATAGAAAAATTAAACGATCGTATTTTAAATTGTAAATACATTTTTACTTTTAATGCATAAAATATAACTGGCCTTTTATATGCACATATCACATAGGATGTGTAGACGATAGGTGCGTGGTCTTGAGGAGATAAATAAAACTGATAACTAGGATAGCGTGATAGGTGCTTTGACCGATACCGCCGTACGCATATACATACAAACAAGTGCATTCGCCGCTACTTGTTGTTTATTGGGAATGTAATATAGGTAAGTACCTTACCATGTTTATATTATTACATTAGCGTTATTTTATAGTTAATCAACATTTTAATTAGTTACAGATGCAGAGCTTCGCGTTGTCTACAGGATTTTTAAGCGTCCTATTTGATAATCCAGGACCTAAGAAATCTATGTTCGCATATATTATTATTATATTAGTAAGTTATTAAACAAGAGGAAATGTGTGGTATCTGCCTGTCCTTATATGTCGATAGGAATGTCATTGACCATAATCTCATATAAAATCTCAAGAGCGGCACAGTAGATATAATTTATGTAGTTTTAGCTCTATGTTTATCTAAGCTTGCGGGAAATACATACGGTATTATGTAACCATGAATCGTGTATTAAAAATACGTATTGAATTGAAAAATTTAGTTTTGTGCTTCGGCAGCCCGTCAGGCTGTCCGTGAAGCAAACTAAAAGTTTTGTGTATTTTTTACACATTTTAAACAATTGTATTTTAACGCATAACATTTTTATATCAAAAGACCACTATTACTTCACATTATCTTCTCGTCCTAGTATAAAAAATGTATGCATGAAATTGTCAGATTCAGATTCAGAGGACGTATGACGGAGGGACCTCATTTCGCATGCGAGTGGGCGAAACAGAACTAAATTAAACGCAATATTTAAAGAGACTCAGTGATTTTTTTAAAATTAAATGCTCAATATATTTTGCATGTTTAAAACGGAAAAATGTTTTTTACATGGTTGCTATATAATAATTAGAAATAAAATTTGTAATTATTATATTAATTAAACCTCTAAAATATTAACATGTACCTAAAAAATTACCCTTTTTGAGACTTACTGTGCCTTAAACCATAGCCATAATAGATTTCCTCCATAGCAACTTTAAGATTTTCGCGACTTGAACAAATTAGTTATAAGTAATTTTTGAATTCCGTATTCAATGGTAATAAATACTTATAACTTTAGGTTTCCGCCAGTTAAAAGGCAAGTATGCAAATGTATATTTTCTATGTCCATGTTGAAAACCATCACTGCAACACAAGAAAAATCCTACCAGTCTTTAGTTTTTTAAAACAGAAATAAACCGCATGGTATTAGGTCTTGGCTCAGTAGATTGGGTCACTAGCTTTTTCATTTGCGTTGTAAGGAGAAGCATTGTTATAGTGCAAATAAAAGCGATTCCTTGGTCGTTCCGTTCACAATTCTCTCAAGAACTTGAAAAATGTTAAATTCTGATTTCGTAATAAAAAGTATTTGAACATTGGGTTAAACTTCGATGTCTTATTGCAATAGGCGATATGTGCTTGTTTCTGGAATGACGTGAGCTTGTAAGGTATCCGACAGTTTCTTGATAGCAAAACATAATCTTCCTCGGATTTATTGAAAGGTAATTCGTTCAAAGTCTCCTGACGACAGTCCTATAAGTCTCAGTTAACGCTATTGATGGACGACCTTCATGGATCTCATCCTAGCGAGGAACCCGATCACGATTGAACCAAATGTAGTAAAAAATAAATGTAGTCAAGACTACCGTGGGACCTAACAGTTGACATTCACTACCACTGACTATGAGACTCAAAGTCTACTTACCTCATTTATTAGATCTTCGAGAAAACCAGTAGCGTTGTACCTAAGACGTGGTGACAATATAACTATCCCGAGCCTGGAGTGCAATCGCGTATCCCTCGTAGAGTTCATTGCTGAGGCCACTCCATTCACTCCTAGACATTTCACCAGCCTTAAAATTGCCCATTGACAACCTGAAAATGTCACAGTTTTTCATTCGTTTTTGAGTTCCTATTATTTTATTTCCTTAGGTTTTTTTAGTTTCTATTTTACGAATGTTCACCTCATTAGAAATATAAGATATAATATACATATGTCAGGGCGAAATTTATAACCACAAAAACCAATTTACATTGTGCTAAAATATAGTGAGATACTCAAAATTTTAAAAGTTAATAAAGGTAAAACTACAGTTTTATTTATTTTTAGAATCTTAAAATATACACATACATCATTACATTTCAGGTTTACCAAAGAAAACGTCTGTTTCTAAATCCTGAGCAAACATGGCGTTGAGCAGAAAAATAGCTTGCGATGACGGAGCGAATTTCGAGGTAAGCGTTTAATCATAATATGGTAAGTATAGTGTTTGTGATACGTAACAAAGAAAGTGTCTCGAATTTGGTTAGAAAATGTGTCGAGTGCAGAAACTTGTTAAATTAAATAATGGTTTACTGTGCAGAAGATCATTATTTGGATTTAGAATAAAAAATATATACGAACGTTTGCATAATTGAAAAAAAAAACGCGCATTTCCTACAAACAAAAGGTCTTACCGCTACGTGCAGGATGCATTGATATAAGCTTTATTCGTTTTATAGTGCACATATTTTATCGCTCTAAATGAATCGCGCCCCGACGCGCTACGTGCATAAACATGCACACAATACATGACCAAACACACGAACTATGGGCTTAAAATATAATTATCATGATAGTTTTATCAAATACATTTCCTGTCGTTCGGGTATTAGAATCGATTTTCGAGCATTCATTGTTTTAATGAATAGATTCAGGCGTTACTTTGCGGAAATCCATATTTAATATTAAATACTTTTAAAAGTATCCTAAAAACATTAAATAATATTTAAATAAAACACTTAAAAAAGCATAAGATTATATATCTAGTGACAATTGCGCCTAATTTTCCTGTTATCTGCGTGACGTCACAAACATCACGCAGCCTAACCGGAAGAATACCCGACTAGTTTCGTTTCTAAACGAAGCATTTTCTGGTTTTCTCGATCGTGCGCTCGGTGAGTCAAGACCTCCTGAAGATACTTTTAAAGTATTTATTATTTCATTGTTTTATTATAATATAGTGACACAATAATAATAATGTGAGAAAATAATGTAATAAAATGTAGTTTTTATTTTAATACTAAAAATATAACTAGCTACTTGAATTCAGTTCAAATCAAGACAATTTATAATATATGTATAATTTTAAAATATGTAAACTTTTCAGTATTTTGAATTGATAAAACTGATACACAATTTGAATATTTTAACCTCTTGTTTCACACTATATAAACATTTAAAAGGATTAATTTCAATACATATCTGAACTGTACAAACTTCACATCCACCTTCTAGTTTAATCACTAAGTAAAGTTTAGATGCTTTTGAAATGTTAAGATTTGAAGATGAGTGAATGGAAACTTGAGGTCACATTGAATTTTACTTTGACGCGTAATAATTGAAGTATTAAACAACTCTTGACATTTACGGGCATGTTCACGCACAAAATTAATAGATCTAAGTAACCAGTGTCCAAGAACATAATAAACACGATGAATATTTGTTTTGCATTGTTGTAGATATTCGTTAAAGATCACGCATGCTAAGGTTAGTCATTGTCCAAAGGTGATAAACCGATAAAAAGAATCAGTCAATTTCGACTCATACTAGCATACAAAAAGTTCCGTATACGAAAATAGAGTATCGACCCAACTTTCAAAATCTATTATAGATAAACAACGACATTCTTACAAGGTTAAAATTCTAATCCTAAGATTCGTACTATGGCCATAGTACGAATCTTAGGTCTGTACTGTACTGTAACAGACGGATCGTCCACTGCTGAACACAGCCTCCCTTATCAAGAGGGTATTTGCCATAATCCCCACGCTTGGCAGGCGTCTTGGGGATCGCAGTGTAAGTTGGCAGTTCTTTAGAAGGCGCTGCTGCCAACCTTCCAGTATTTTCCCTTAGTCGCCTCTTATGACACCCACGGGATAATATGGGGAGGTGCAAATCTAATCTGGCACCCCACGGGAATCTTAGGTCACGAAACAATAATGTTTATAAGGCGCTATCTCTATCGCACAAACATTGAGAAAATAACTCTATCTCGTTGCGCACAAATCACTTGATTGATTCGATGTGCGCAGCCCACACTCACGATGAATTTCTAATGTAAGTTTGCAAACAATTATATTCGGTATTGTGAAACAAAGTTGTAAATGTAAGGCTAAAGTAAGACTGAATTTAGAGTTGGTCCCCAGTAACTTTTCTGTTATTTTCAGAGTACATTGACCACCAGTGCATATCTCGTATGAGGGTAGAGCACTTTGTAAATGCTCGCCTGACTCTACCACCCTCAAATAGTGTAATCAAAAGCACGAACCTTCAAGTTTGAAGTTCCGGCAGATGTTCTTAAGATCTATTTCACATTTAGCCTGCACAACATCTTTTGACCACATAACTTACCAACAAGTGTAATCAAAGGCTAGAAAAATAAACATTATAGTTTGTGTTAGTCGTTTCATCACGTTATATTTTTTAAACGGCTTTCTTACAATTTTATTATATAAGTTTGGAGTTGCTTTAAAGCACTTAAAAAGATATCAAACGTTGAAATTGTTCATGCCTGTCCTTTTGCTTATAATCTATGCTTGTGGTTTGCCGGTTTTTAGTTTTTTATATATTTGATCTCTAAATTTGAAAATTAGTATACCCGTATAAAACAAGTTTTCCAAATAATTTTGAAGATACATAATTTTTCGGGAAACTGGAAAACCCGAAGCATAAATACTACGTGTAGCGTTGTATTGCATTATCAATGTATCATACGTGCAAAATTTTACCGAATTTGAATTCTATGTATTTCAATATGACGAAAAATATGTTTGTATGGGAAGCGCTATTAAAATTATACTATATATATAAGGGCCATAACTGACTTTGACTTTTAATTTTGCATTTAATATTACATTAAATTTAATATTACTTGCCTACATTCATTTCACACCGTGGGGTGTCGGACTAGAGCCGGGCCCCCCTAAAGGGAGCCTTTTTTCGACGGTGGAAGTTATAACTGCTGATGGTGATGATATATTAATTTTAAAATATATAATTTGTCTAATATGAACTGTATCACTACCTTTACCTCGACCTTAACCTCAAATTTAACTAGCAGTTAGTACTGTTACAGCGTTGTAGCAACTGAGTATACTTTTATATGAAAATATTAAAACGACTGAACAATAAATCAGGTATGAATACATGATTTATTGATGATACGTTTTAATTCGTTCCAGTAAGCATAGAGGAACGACTATTCTCTATGAAGTAAGTTATACCTTACTGTCATATGCACCGACTTTGAATAAACAAACGTAGTTATATTTCCTAAATATTAGAAAATATATGTATATAGGTTCCCCAAATTCAATATATAAACAGCCCAGTGGTTAAGGCACTCGTTGCGTAAAATCGAGGGACGTGGCTTCGATTCCCAACAAGGTGAATAATGTTGATCCTGCTCCAAAAAATTGTATTTGTATTTTTTTTTAAAATAATAATTTATTTATTATTTATTTATTTTAAATTATTTATTTATTTTTGTATTCGTATATGTACTGTTAATTTTTTCTTGTAATACTGATTAAAGAGACTTCATTTATATTGTATTGTAATATTATTAAATGTTATAAGCAATAAAAAAAAAAAAAAAAATTACGCATTCTACTTGCATGGTATTTGCGAGCTTAAAAATACTTTACTAATACATATTATGTTAATAATTACTTATTTATCAATTTCAAGACACAATCATGTAATTGTCTAACTACTGAACCAGCTTAATTAGCCTTTATTATGGTATTTAGTACCCCCCGACTTATTGATTCCAAAATGTTTCCCCGGCACCGCATAATAAAAAAAAAAAGTTTTACCTGTAACACAAGTGATGAATTTTAAGAACTATTGAAACAATGGTTACGATATTCTAAAAAACTCGTCTGCGAATTTCGCGTATTATTTGATAAAGTTACAAGATCTTGTAACGAAACTAAAAATGTATAGTAAATTGTGTTCAATTTTCCGCCAAGGACAATAAATCAAGTATAATTTGTTCATGTATAAAATATACTGTTCAAATGAAAGTAGTAGTATCTACCTATGCTAAAATTATGTAAATAGGTATAATGTTTATAATTCTCTGTATATTTTTTTCCGGTGCCGGGGAACATTTTTGGAATTATGTGCATTGGTATCCAATAACAGATCATTATAATACGAGCAATATAGTTTTAAGTTTGCCATGTAAGATTTATGTAATTATTTTGTTAGATGTAAGTACATAATTATATTAATTTGATCCAATAAGTCAGGAGGTACTAAATACGATAAAAAAAATATACAGAGAATTATAAAAATTATACCTACTTACATAATTTTAGCATAGGTAGACTAATACTTTCATTTGTACAGTATATTTCATACACATGCACGACCTTGCTTACAATTTTCTTATAATATTATAATAATATCCTTTCAATAGGTTTATTAATTGAATTGGTTTATTTCAATAAGAAGTCAAAAACCATAACGTGGAAAAAATATCGGGACATACTATTTGGTCTCAGTCTCATTTCTCGACGGACTTCTTTTAGTTATTTCGTAAGATTTTTTTATATATAATATTTTTATCCATGCTAGATAATTTTAATTAAAACTGTCTTGGTAATTGTGGAAAACATTAATTAGCTATTTAAACAAAAGCCTGAAGAATCAAACAAATTCTCATTGACAGTATTTGGGCAGGGAACCCTAAATAATACAATAGGTACTGGCTGAGTTGATGAAATCGATAAATACTTAGTCGGTAGTGTGAAAGTACGTGACGAAGGCCCGCCAAGACAAGACGCGCGGCGCTATCTGCACCGCGGACGTGACCGCCCCGATGCGCACGCGGCGGTTTTCGCTTAACACATATTTCAGTTATCCGCGAAACACGTGAACATCTTACATTGTTACATCAGTGATCATAATTGTGTTAGATTATCGTGTGACAGTGAAAATATTTAAATTTATACGAGTGTGTTGGTAAGTTTTTCTTTAATTTTATTTGGATAATATTTTTCGTCTTGGTGACTGAAAATGGAAAAACAGATATGCACATCTCGAATTCATAGAAACTATTTTTGGTTAAAGTGAACTTTACCTTTGATAGTTCTTTTGCATTTTGAACCATTTTGGCGTTTTATTTATTGTATTGAACGCAATTTACTTATTTTTGGAATTTTAAAAGTACTAAATCGTAGGTATTTATAAAAAAATAGTTTTCCGCCAACAGCTTATTTATATATTATATATTTGTAAGCTAGAACATTTTTACTATAGACTAAATATTTTTAAGAGGTTGATACATAAATAAGATAGGAATTAGACGATATACTTCTTAAACTTATGGTTGGTGTGCATCTGCAGTAGCTCTTTCTATACAAGCGTAGTTTCATCATATAATAAATACTGATATGTAATTCACCAATTTACTGTAAAACTTCGTTAAATTATTGGGAAAATCCGTTTTCTGTAATTTCATTTACATTTCGGAGATAATAAAAATTATAAAACAAAAAACTGGCAAACTAGAAGCATAGGTACTAGGCACAAGGAGATACCCAAATTTCCCCGAGTTTGAACACTTTGGTAGGTATTAAAAATATGACAAAACCAATATTGTATGGAAAACTCTACGTGCACACTAGTCTTAAAATATGTCATCTCACCTGTATATGTTATCCCGCCTATGCCCATCCCATCGAAGATATAATAATATTAATACTTAGAGCAAAACGAACTTCGTGTTGTTATTGCGAAATTTAATGTTCTATGAAGACGTACATTATTTATACTATGCTACTATGTATTCAAATTAATTAAAAATTACTAACTACAACTTTTGTAGAATGTAAATTGTGCACTTAATTTAAAAAAAAGAATAATAAATAAAGAAACGTATTTCAATATCTAAAAAAAATCACAGATGTTTAATGTGATATGCAATTTAATATTGCAAAAAATAAGGTTGAAAAATACTTAGATTTTTCTAAACCGGATTAGGTGTTATTTTATTGTTAGTAAGTATGTTTATATATTGCTATTTTTAAAAGAAATTGCCCCTTACATGGGTTTCAAATACTAGCAAAACAAAATTTAGATACAGATGAGTCTGAGGTTTATGGGCCTTTTTAGGGTTAGGTGGGTCTTGGGCTGACAACATAAAATTATTTTATCAACGTATATGATATAAATAATATATATGATATAAATACTACACATACATATTTTGAATGGTTTCATTGGTACTTGTAAGTGGTCTACACTGCATAACTCAAATAATTGTCCAATTCGTGTATAGACGGTTGGAGCGCGGAATCGGCGCGTTGACGCGCCGATAGAGGGATAGAGAGTACTTATACCTAATTGAAGACTTTCTTATATCCTGATTTAGTACAAACGGTACTTTATATCAGATATATACTATATTTGAACAATTAACAAATTTAAAGTGTATTTTAGTTTGCAGTAGAAGCACGTAGAAGTGCGTGATCTTGGACAATTTCGTTAGATTAAATCTTTTTTCACTAGATGGACTGACGAAATCTTAAAAGTCGCGGGTAGCCAATGGTTACAAGCGGCTAATAGCCTATCTTTGTGGCGTTCAATGGGGAACGTCTTCCAGCTGATGATGATAATGAAATCTTATTTAGATACAATATAGTTAAGTCCATACAGACCCTCTAAATTTGTACATATATTTGTTGGTAATTATTCTGATTTTATATACATTTTCCTAAAATATTGATAAATTAAATTTCTTCCTGTGTCTCCTAAGTGGGATCGACACATTATATTCTTCTTCCAATAATCACAAAAACCTAAGAATAATATCTGAGTTATAAATGGAGTTAGGTACGTTTTGATATATCTAAAAAGAAAATAATATCTGGCACTCGAATATTCCAATAACCAATTTAATTCAATCGAAATTAGGACTAGAAAAACAATAATCCAGAATAACCTACTAAAATGTCTGGAAAATGTTTCGCAACGCGCTCAAAGGAAATCAAACGTAATCAGCAGGTTTCAAATTCCCCAGGCGTCTTGGAATAGAACTATGATACTACTACCATTCTTCTGGTTCTCCCCTTGTTAGTTTTCACAGTAATTTTGAAGCAATGATAACCGAGCGATAAAAGCTATGAACTGCCGTGCCGCAGGCCTAGGGTTCGATGCCCACCGCCAGCTTCAGCTTCTCCGCCGTGAAAGGGCATTTTGCGAATGTCGGCCTAGCTAACTACCACTCTCAAGGAGCAAATCTGCACCAAGCATCTAGCAGCGTGTTCCTGTAGCAGTCCTTAAGACCCAGTAAATAATTAGAAAATTACAGGTACATAAGATTTAACAACGGTATATCATCTGCCTATTGTTATAGGCAGAGGTTATCGCTTAACATCATGTGCGTGTTCCGTCCCATAAAAAAACCCCACGGATTGATATGGGGAGATGCTATTCTAGCCCGGAAGCTTAGGTGTATTAAGAGATCCAGCCCTATATATTTTTATTATAAATAACAGGCGGATGCTATTTTGATGTGATATATTTCGTAATTCTTACAAAATATAACGTCTGGAAGCGCCTACAAATATAGAACCTACATTTATTAGATAAAAATGCCACTATCAAATATATTTTTCTAGGACGTAATTTTGATGAAAGAAATTGTGTCAAATGTTTTACTAGGTATTAACAAAAAAAATATTGTAAACAAGTTTATTTGTGTGGGTAGTGAAAATCAAACAATGGAAACAGAATAGTAGTCTACCAAAAATCTTACAAGTAGTGGATGATTGCCAGGAGTCAAACAAAGTTTATTTAATCTTAAGGGAGTGATTTCCAGATTCTGGCCATTTTGAGGGTGAACTCCTTTTCAGGGGATCGTTATTTGGATTCAGATAAAATATATATTATCTACGGAGGTTGTGGCAACAAATCCGTGCTGCAGGTTTTTACACAAATGCTTGATTAATAGGTAAAAAAAACTGAATTGTAGTTGTTATAAAATTATTCATTGGAGCTCCTTCTCAACGATGATGAATTTTCACATCTTACATTCGCTAAAATGTGACTAATTATATCTTCAACATAATCGTGCTGAATTTTTTAAAATTCGACAATCGGATCCATGTGAAAAGTATTATATTCTCTAAAAATATATTCTTTTAAGGGGCGATACCCTGATCGCCCCCTTAAAGAAGATATTGATTTTTATTTCGATCACAATATTTCCCTGTTATTTTGTGTATCTATTCTTTTTCTTCGTAGCAACTGCGAATCATATCTCTTCACGTTCCTTTGAGTGGTTTTCAACGGGGCTTTATCTAGTAATTATATATTTTAGAATATATTGGTCGGTATACTTTATGAATGCAATTTTGATTTCACATTCAGTTATTCAAGGGCTCTACCCAGTTATACCAGTAATGTCCACACCAAAGCTGAGTTTCACGTTCGCCCGTGGCGAACCATATTATAATACCTCCTCCATGGCAATACAAATTTCTTGACATTGGGTCAACACAGCTTCAAAGCGATAGGGACGGTGCTGTATGGATGAATTCGAAATATGAATACGTAAGTTGTTATAATCACAATACAAAGATGGTATTCATAACATAGATACTTCCTCCTAGACATAAACGGACATTGGCGCAATCCTGACAATTAGCCACGGAAGACAGTTGATAATCATCTGTCAAACAATAAAATCTAATCGACTTATTTCAAAATATTCGGAATTGAGATCGTGATTGTGAATACCACATTAGTAGCTAGATATTTCTTATTTCAACCGATATCTTTGTGAGGCCATTAACTTAAATGTTCCTTATAATTTTCAATTTATAGTAGTCACTTGTTATGACAATTATGATGTACAGAGTTTTCTGAGAATTGGACGTCGACCGTCTTTACAAAGAGTTTTTTATATACCTACTCATATCACAGTTACGTAAAGTTATGTAATTTTGCACGCCACCAATGTAGATAGGTATGTACCTAAATATATTTTTGTATGGGCTGCTTTCCTTAGGACTGGGATAATTATACATAATTCAATGGAAATTTGTTTAGCTGTAATCATTTGCTTATTGAATAATAGTAAAATAAATCATGAAATTTTGGCCCATTATTTTCGGCACTCGCGAAGAAACGGCTCATTGTAGCTGAGTTGTTACCCTCAACGGCGATACGCTTTCCTAACTACTATACTTACTCACAGAGCTTGTTAAATGGATTCAAAAAGTTAATGATTTCATATCAATATTGTACACAAATATGCATTATGTATAAAGAATATAGCTATTTATATAATGATCCAGTACGAGTTCTTTTTATGTGATTGTGACAGGACAAGCACGATGCCCAGCAGATGTTAAGCGGACTAACCTCTGCCTATAACAGATGCATGCATAGAACAGTTACAAGTGACGAATTTCCCTGCTCCCGTCACCTTGAGGCTTACTGTTGTAAAGTCTCATTTACCTGTAATTTTACTGGCTCTTAATAACTGCTGCCGGTAAACACTATTAGATGCTTTGCGACAGATTTTCTACTTGAGGGTGGTAGCTAGCCCGGCGAGCATTCGCAAAATTCCCTTCCACCGTGCGGTAAAGCTCAAGCCGACGGTGTGGATCGAACCATGGACATGCGACACGGTAGTCCATAGCTATATTACCGCTCGGCCATCATTGCTTCGATTCGCTGGAGACAGATGTACTTAAAACAAAGTTATCCTTGATGGCATACCTACCCTTCTAGATATTGATATTATGCACCCGAAAATCTGCCCTGGATTATTTTTAATTTTATAGGTACCTACTGGATTCGCTACCAACTCGTAAACAGTGCTGGATCATTACGTGGTAAACCGTCCGTAGGAATAAAAAACTTGCAGACAGTAAACTTCCCGTAATTATAACAATAAAATTTTAAATACTAGATACATACCACAAACACGTGCAAGTAGTCACGCTTTGTAGCTATACTACTAGTAAACAGAAATAAAGGGTCACTTATTCATTTTGGTGTACCATGGAAATAATAAACGTACCTACGTAACCATAGGTTCAACTTGTGAGTCTCTCAACTAATGGATTATTTGTATGATCTGGTATAATAGGATTAAAATTACAATGAGAGGAGTCGTAGTAGTCATGTGCGGGATTCGAACCTGCGGTGGCTCCGTATTGGAAACGGGTATCCATTACAATAGGCCTCCACCGCGGCTTCGTCGTCGGCCGTCCATCCGTCCGAAATAAAATGAACAGATAAGAAGAAAGCAATATTTATCTATGTTTAATATGACATATCTTTAGCAGCGTAATCGAAGGCTCTACAATTACATCATATTGCTTCCTTTCCTTACAAATATTATAAACGCGAAAGTTTGTAGGTATGGATGTATGGATGATTGTTAATCTTTCACGCAAAAAACTAGGGAATGGATTTCAATGAAATTATAATACAATTTTAAAATAGTTAACACATCAAAATAACAAAGAAATAATAAGTATATTGTGTGAATTGTCCAAATGTAACGATAAGTGTCAAGTAGATACATACATTACATATTTTAAACATTCTGCCATATGCGACCTATTCTGACTAGCGCTGCAAAAACCTTTAGTATCACACGTACATAATGCATAACGGAAATGTTTATCTTAAATTGTCCTACAAAAAAGCGCGTGACAGCATTATCTGTCTTCATGTTTTTTTTTATTCTTGGTAGGTTAGCCTTTGACCCTATCTCACCTGATGGTAAGTGATGATGTGGTCGAAGATGTTATTCAGGCTAATCTAGAATTTACTTCTTCACTCACAATCAGCTCGACCAATTTTGATGAAATTTGGTATGGAGGTAAATTGCGCTGGATTATTACATAGGATACTTTTATCATCAACACGCGGGTGACGCATCTGTTAATAAATACAACAGTAATTAGGTGAACTACATGCTGGCGTTAAACTTAGAAGGTAATGATAGCACAAACTCACCATATAATAATGATCGGATAAGTGCGAGTCGGACTCGCGAAATTATCTAGACAACGTTAGACACTGTATTATTACCTCTTTTTAGGGTTCCGTACCCAAAGGGTAAAAACGGGATCATATTACTGAGACTTGAATAGTTTGAACTTTTTGAAATTTTCACAGATGATGTATTTCTGTTGCCGATATACAAATACAAAAAGTTGGCCAAGTGCGAGTTTGATTCGCGCACGTTATAACAAAAAAAGGTTAAAATATGAAGTCTAATGTTGTATTGCTAATGGTACGGAAACCTTCGTGCGCGGGTCCGACTCGCACTTAGCCGATTTTTTATTTTAGTTATAATGTGCGCGAAGACTCCCTATGGCCGATTTTTAGTATTTGAATAGCGGGAACAGAAACACATCATCTGTGAAAATGTCAACTGCCTAGCCACGGTAAGTTATCTATACAGTATTGTAACTCTGCTCTGTCTTCGAAATAAGTACCTACAGCCGCGCTGTACGTAAACATGCGATAGGGCTGCCCGCCTCCAGCATTTTAATTACATTTGCCTACTTTGTGTTTCTATTTAGTTTTGTGATTGTAAATATACTTTTTTTTATATAAACAAATAAAATACTCTGTGAATTGAACAGGAAGTGTTCACAAAAAATGCGTGTTGTTTTCCTGACTAGTAGGTAGATTTAAAAAAAAAACATGTTAACGTTTGAGAAAAAATCGTTCTTAAAAATTGGCGACCGAAAAATATTTGTGAGACGTACGAAATGCTTTATTATTATATTTTAAAGTATTAAAAATCCACATTCTAATAACTACCTGTAATATTATTATAACTTGCTTATAACTACTACCTATTTCACTCGTGTCAATCACTTTCCTTCACTCTATTCACTTTTTTTATTAATTGAGACATTTTTTTTCGCGGGATAAAAGGAAATACTTGTCTATTAAAAAAACACACATTATGTACCGTCAACTATATGTAGACTATAAAAAAAATTAACTTACCAGTAAGTAAAATTATTTTATAGTATTATTAAAATTATTTCATGGTATTTATTACCTTTCAGTTTCCAGGTAATCTAAAAAAGTTTTCTCTGGATGTGTTTTTGACGAATTCATGTAACTAAAAACGACACAATATATCTTACTCGTCATATTTAATATGTAAATATGTACTTGAACACATTTTTGGTGAAAAAATCGCGCGGTTATTGTTAAAAAACAACAAACCATTCGCTCGTCACTGCGGCGTAGTCGCGACACTCGAGACTGTCTGCGGGCCGAGATTGAGGCGCGTAGGTATAAATCGCGTTTCGTCCGTTTCTATGAAGTTGAAATACTGTATAGATAACATTACCGTGGCCTAGCTGACTAAAACAGACAGGCACATGGACAGTTGATTAATAGTTTCCCATTTTTACTCTTTGGGCACGGAACCCAAAAAACTAGATGAGTGCGAGTTGGAAAAAGTCGGTTAAAGATGAACCTGTATGGTAAATAATTTGTTTTTGGTAAATTGTGTGTTCATACGAACCCACGGTGTGCGACTCCGACTCGGACATGGTCTTTTTTAACGACACTTAGTTGCATTCATAGCTGACTTCATTTTATAGTAGTTTCTGTCGCATTCATTCAAACCAAGTGTACCTACTTCAGTTGTACCTACTTCATACGTGTTGATTTTGAAAATATAAATTACATACTATTTTCTAATTATGACTTCTACTTGCTATAAGTGAATAAAATTAGTAAATGTATTTAAATCCGGTATTATGTATTGAGATGCTCTTTTACCATAATCGTTACAAAAGGTAGGTTTAGTCAATATTTTATTGGAACCACTCCTAGTAAATTTGTTCTGAGCTTTTAAGGTCTGAATTTCAGTTCGAAAGAATTGTTCAATTAGTAAGGTATATTCAACCTTTTTATGAACGGGAATAATACCACAGTACTTGAAAAGACCAGACGGGTTAATAACATAATAATATTAGAGATTTGATGAGTATAAAACAGTTTCAAAGTTTCATTAAAAAATATAAAATATCACGAGTATGACAATATAGTTATGGTTTGTTATACCTCTTATATGAATATAAAATATATGTCATATGTCGGGGCCAGGCCTGGTTTTGTAAGTGGGCCCTTAGGATTGGACTACGCATGTCGCATTGTCTGGTCACAGAATATAGCACCACAACTCTAAATTTTGATGGCAGGTATATAGTTGAGTGTAACTATCGATACAACATCTTTAAATTTAAATTAGATCAAATTAAAGGTCATGAAAATCAAAGGCATACTAAAAAAAATATTTACGTATAAGTATGTAAGTAATTCAAATATAAGTAAATCGACTTCGTCACTAATTGATAACACACCTATCAAACCCAATACGTACGTATTAGCTACACGGGTCCCGACTTCTATAAATAATTACTTAAATCAGCTTACGTAACAGTATCGTATCGGAACTTTGTAGTGACATTTACTACTGAGCCTCTCCGTGCTCCGGAGGGAACGTTAAGCCACCCCCCCTCTCACCTGCCAATGAAATTTTTTTTTATGTTATTGCCGTCAGCAATTTACAATAATAATATTCTTTATCATATTTTGTAGGATTATCAATATCCTTCCGAAGGAAAACACTTGTTCACTGTTAGCATCATAATCATTTGAAAATGCGTTCGTTACATCTTAAAACATAGATTTAGAGTTAAATTACAAACTTTTGTTTCTAATTTCAATACATTCATGGAAAAAAACGTTGTGTTTATTTTGTTTAGATACTAATCCAGTGGCAATAAAAAGAGAATTATGTTTGAGTCCAACATGTTAGTATGCTTGAGCCACGATGGAATTGAAAACTACAACAGAGATCATAAAATTGAATGAATCTCAATGTATCATTCGTTTACATCTTCATCGGCTGAAAGGCGTCCCTCGAGCCCGAGAAAAATCCTTGCCTATCGAAGACAACAATGTACAGCCAAATTGTGTTCAGAATTTTTTATATGCACTGCAGAATTCCAGACGTGAAGATATCACGTACCTACCTATTGTTATGAATGTAAGATGTTGTCACTTTACCTACTAACATAACGAATTGTTACTCTATTCCAACTTTAGAGAAACTGAGTTAGAATTCAAAGGTATTTTTTTCTCAGAGTAGCAAAATCTATCAGCTCCAAAGATTGACTTCTTAACTAGTTCTTAGGTAATTGTGTGCTTTAAAAAAAAGTTCCCAAAACTATTACAATGCTCACAGAAAGAAAATTCAAGCTACACATAAAAGCGAAGAGAAACGAGCAAGCCTAGTACTTTTATATACAACTAGCTTTCCGGGCGCGGCTCCGCCCGCGCGTATGTCGGTTATCGCGCGAAAACATGAACCTCTTTTTGCGCAGTCGGATAAAAACTGTCCTATGTTTTTTCCCGGGTGTCAAACTATCTCCATACCAAATTTCATTCAAATCGGTCCATTAGTTTTGGCGTGAAAGCGTAACAGACAGACAGACAGACAGACAGACAGACAGACAGACCGACAGACAGACAGAGTTACTTTCGCATTTATAATATTAGTACTGATTTGTTATTATTAAACGACAAAAACTTGGATATTTCTGCCTCTGTCGAACTACCGTGTGTCTCTCATGTAATTTAAGAATATATTGTAATAGTTTTAAAAAAATATCCCATTAGAATAAAATATACCTATTTAAAAATAATGGCCTCAAGTTTCTTCCCAGTTCTTCTCGCAGTGGTTCTAAAAAACATTTTATTTCCTGAAGTGGCAGTACAATGTTGATTATAGTTTAATTGACCCTCACTGCAGAGTTGTAGACATCTAAATTAAATAAATGATTTTAATTTTGACTTTGATCATCAAGTGCTAGATAGTATAGAGAAATAATCTCTTTGAAACAAAGTTTATTCAGATATATTATGTACCGATAAAAAACTATTAGGTCGCTAGGTATAAATTTCAAAACCCCAAAAACGCTTGTAAGTAATATTTTTCGGAAATACGTACAACAATACATAGTTATTTCCGACAACATATACACAAGAAAATTTACAATATATATTTTAGAAAAACACTTTAAAAAAATATAAATTATATCTAGTGACAATTCCGCCTAGTTTTCTTGCAAAGCCGGCTTGGCGTCATAAAAGCCACGTAGCCTTTCCCGTCTTTGTTTCCCGAGAGCTATAATCTGGAAGTGTTCAAGTCTAGAGTGAACATATGTCTTGCAACCTATCACGTCGTCGCTTACCATCAGGTGAAACTTCGATCAAATGCTTGCCAATCCGCAATATAAAAAAAATTAAAACAGAATTGAGGTAAGCGGTGGAAGATGATGAAATATTAATATGCAATCTTTTATGAAAACAGTGTATCGGAGGTATCTAATAGGCCTCGTTCTTTTAGGGTTTGCAGACTTGCCCCGTTCAAAGCCATATACAATAAATTGACGTATTCAGTAATTGTTGGTTTGTAGAAATGTTAGATTGCTAACTAATTTAGTTTTTGAGATTGACCCCGCAACTAAAAATAGTCGTTATGAAATAAAAAAATATACATCACTTTTGTAATCTATTCGATGAGTTCTAGACGATGACACTCCACATGTCCATAAATTTTCAGCCCGTTTCTCATGTACCACCTGGCTGTACCACCTGGCCCTCTTGAAAATAATTTAAGTCCTAATTCCATATTATTTTATTCTTTTAGTCAACGTTATACGTTAAATATCTAAATTTCAGATTTGTTACCCACTAGTTCTTTTTATGAGCTGGAGATCCCTGACACAAAGATGGATGGATAGACGGACATACAGACACCGGAATCTCATTAATAATAAAGGTTTTATTTCAGACAACATTGATCCAGTTTTGTTAGTCTAAAGGTTAAATTATTACATAAAAAATTGTACATCATATTAAATTATTATTTTATAAATTCATTTTGATGTCAATTAATAGTGCCCTTTGGGTACAAAACCCTAAAAATGGAAGAATGCTTGCTTTATCATTAAGACTTTTGCTCAAGGGCACGTGTATTTGAGTCACCCCAGAAAGAGATGTAAGGTCACGATCGCTATGGTTGGCAATGAATGCATTTCGATCATTTTAACAGGTTCTCACAGTTTTGTAATGAATTTTAAAAGGACAGAAGTTTTGTAATCATCACTCAGGCCAAACCGCTTACGTCAGCACAGAACCAAGTACCTATACCCTGTAATATGATGTGTACATCCCATACTTAATTATACTGCATTTTGCGCTATTAAAATCCATATTTTTTTAAAATTAAAATACAAGTTCAATAGTCTAAAATTATTTTTAATAAATACTCTTACTGATACTGTAATCAACGATTTGAAGGTTTTACGCAAAAGGCAAAACGATGAACTATTGAAAATAAATATTGCATGAAAAATTCGGACATTGAAAATTACTAAAACTAAGACATTTTTTGGAGCGCTCGTTGCGTAGTTTGCTTAGTAAGTTAAGCAACGTTCGCCACGGTCTTGAGTTGAATGGGTGACCGCTAGCACAAATGATAGAGTACTAGTAGCTCTAATGACATTACTACTGAGCGTTTCTGTGCTTCGGAGGGCACGTTCACCCATCGGTCCCTGATGTTGTCCAAATAAAACGGCCAAGTGCGAGTCGGACTCGCGCACGATGGGTTCCGCACCATTAGCTATTCTTTTTTCATATTAGCTTCTTTATTCATATTTTAACCTTTTTTTGTTTTAACGTGCGCGAGTCCGACACGCACTTGGGCAACTTTTTGTATTTGTTGTTATAGCGGCAACAGAAATACATCATCTGTGAAAATTTAAACTGTCTAGCTATCACCGTTTTCAGTGATAGTGTCCCGTTTTTACCCTTTGGGTATGGAACCCTAAAAAGAAATATAGGTTTATCCTTGCACGAGTTTTTGCGATTCAGAATCCTAAACCCTAGTAGAGAGAGGCCGACTCACACTTCTCCGGTTTTATATATGTATATATACTGTAAATTCCATAGAGCTTCTAAAATTTCACATATTTTTTTTTATTTCAGGGTATTGATTTTAAGCTAGCTTCCTGGTAGATAGTATTTAACTTCCTTTATACAATACACATCCTAGGCGGTGGGGTATGGTGGCAGAAAACTACGCTTCTCCAGTGTAAAATCATACACAAGCAATTACTTAGTAATCAACTCCGCAGAGCTGGAATACACACAGATAAGATTAATTAATACTTAATTATGTACAACCAAATTTCCGGCATATCATGAAACCACTCATTCTGAATCACTTATTCGAAATACTCAAATTTAATGAATAATTTTCCGAATATAAAGTCAATCATCAATTTGAATGTTATGCGTTGATCCTATCATCTTTCATAAAAAGCTACCAAATTTTAATACCAGAGACTTGCTACCAGATTTTCGCCTAACCACGGTAATATTATCTATATAATATT
Organism: Plagodis dolabraria; assembly: GCA_963854805.1. Lineage (NCBI taxonomy): Eukaryota > Metazoa > Arthropoda > Insecta > Lepidoptera > Geometridae > Plagodis > Plagodis dolabraria. The sequence continues at coordinate 22,326,765 of OY978449.1, read as the reverse complement.
ACCGTGACATAACTTTTGGTCAAGCGCTGTATATCTGCATGCAGTTACAAGATATTTTTATAATGACCATTGTACTAAACTATTAAATATGAATATGTAAAGGTCGTGATTATATCTAAATTCTTACTCACCAACATTGGTTAAATATAAACATGCAAATTATTTTTAATTTATCTTTGAACACCACTGCCTTGCCGAAAAAATATAGCCATTGTCATTTGGGATGATGTAATGATAGATTTAAGTATAAAATATATAAAATATAATATTATAAATGTGAAAGTAACTCTGTCTGTCTGTCTGTCTGTCTGTCTGTTACGCTTTCACGCCAAAACTACAGGACCGATTTGAATGAAATTTGGTATGAAAATAGTTTGAAACCCGGGAAAAACCATAGGATAGTTTTATCCAACTGCGCAAAAAGAGGTTAATGTTTTTGCGTGATAACCGACACACGCGCGGGAGGAGCCACGCCCGGAAAGCTAGTAATAAATATTTTAAAAATACTCTTGATCGTGCGCTCGTAAAGTCAAGACCTCCAGAGAAAGCTGCGTGTAGAATAAAAAATTCTTCCGGTTTGCCTATGCTGCGATTATGACGTCACGTCGTCGGCTTAGCAGGAAAATTAGGCGGAATTATCACTAGATATATATTAATATGATTGAATGTTTTCTAAAATAATTATTTAATGATTTCTTAAAATATTTTTAAAGGTATTTGTTAATAATAATTAGGTTAATATACATTGGTCCCATTTTCGGAACCCTAAAAAGTACGGGGCATTATTTAATAAGCACCGTCACTTTCGTTAAATCAATTATATATATTTTGCCACCTTTAGAGTAGGTCACATTTGACGCAACACACTTAAGGCGAAGTGAGTCATCGTGAGGCAAATTTTGAACATGTTTTTAGGAAGAGTTTACGCCTTACAGAAATCAATCAGTACTAATATTATAAATGCGAAAGTAACTCTGTCTGTCTGTCTGTCTGTCTGTCTGTCTGTTACGCTTTCACGCCAAAACTACTGGACCGATTTGAATGAAATTTGGTATGGAGATAGTTTGAGACCCGGGAAAAAACATAGGATAGTTTTTATCCGACTGCGCAAAAAGAGGTTAATGTTCTCGCGCTATAACCGGCATACGCGCGGGCGGAGCCGCGCCCGGAAAGCTAGTAAGATATATATAATATGAAAATATAGAGGATATGAAAATACTTTGCTTAATTTGAAGACACTATTATAAATCTAACTCGATACAATCATGAATACAACTTACAAATTTCACTTAATGAAGTTTTATGTCCATGTATTGTATCAAATAAAACTTTATTTCTAATTATTATGAAGCAACCCATATAAAAAAATGTTCTTTCTTTAAAAGCTCTTTTTCATAAAAAAATGTTTTTAAAAAAGTCGCTCGCACTATTTAAATATTGCGTGATTCTGTTTCACTCACTCTTCTGACATTTTTTCAATGACGACTTCACCTTAAACCAATGCTTTTTAAATTCTTTGAAACATTTTACATAAGCGCTTTTTGGAATAGCCTTCAGCCACTTCTGAGAACATTGTATTGTAGTGGCGATTGACTCACATCACAATCAATACAAGCATAACTACTGGACGTGTATTCCACAAAGTAGGAGTAATAGTTCCGAGAACAAGAAAAAGTGTTTTTATAGAATATAATTATTTATATTTAGTCAATACAGTAAATAAAAACAGAATAACGAGATATATAAGTAATTATACTAACTATAAACGAAACACGTCGCCTAGGTTGCCAGCACGCGGAAGGATTTTAATCAGGAGTTGAGATAGTGGTCAAATTCTAGGCTATCTATCTGTACTGTACTGTATCAGCCGGATAGTCCACTGCTGAACAGAGCCTCTGCATGTATGGGGTATTTGCCATGATTCCCACGCTTGGCAGGCGGCTTGGGGATCGCAGAATGGATATATATATAAGATGGAAGCTCTTTAGAAGGCGCTGCTGCCCACCTTCTAGTATTTTTCCCTTAGTCGCCTCTTACGATACCCACGGGATGATATGGGGAGGTGCAATTCTAACCCAGCACCCCACGGGGGATTAGAAAATCCGTAATTCGGGGGGCTATCTACCTATGTCTAGTCCAAGTCTATCAGCTATAAATAATTTAATAGAATAAAATGTAAATTAAAAAAGTCAAAATCGATAATACGGCGAATGATTGTAAAGTAGGTAATCTGTGACAGTAGTTAATTTAACAGTCGTGTATTTTGTCTTTGTTCCCTAAAATTCCTGCTTGAGCGATGGGGCGCGCGAAATCAGCATTTTTTTCAAATCTAAGGTATTTACGGATTTTCTAATTCAAATCCTCAGTTCCTCGGTAATTATTAAATAATATTCTTATTCATAATATTCTATATATAATTAGTAATAGTTAAATAATATTCGGTAATAAACGTATGCTTATACAAATTATGTATTGATTTGCACGACCAATATAAAAAAACATTCCAAAGCCATTGTCTTAAAACAAAAGTAGCCACTAGAAAAAGTCCAATAATAAAAATATACAACAAGAAAAATTAGCAATAATAAAAGTGTATTCGTATAGGTTGAAGAGGTAGAAGGAGCACCAAGGAGATGAGTTATATTATAAGTGCCTATGCGACAATCTCTCGGCCACTTGAAACACTTAATTTTTTTATATATTAATTCACCAGTATTTTCTAAGATTCTGTTCAAAGTACTCGGAACTCGATATTTCGTCGGCAACATTAAAACTTTATCATCGACTTTATTTGTACTAAAAATAGAAAAGTTCTGCTAAATTGGGGTGCTTGTTAGCACCGTTTGCTTATTTTGGGTAATTAGGAAAAGAGAAGAAAATACAAATAAAAATTATATCCGTGGACTGTGGACAAATTATGAATACACATACAAAAGGAAGGTATTAGGAATCATGTATATTTTGAACTACAACTGACTTGTTTGTCAGAAAATCTAAAAAAAATTAGATTTTTGCTATGTTTATTGTAAAGTTATATTAGTTAGTAATCTGTGTTTCTACCATTTACACTTATTACACAAGCACAGCGATTTGGCATGCTTAAACACAGTTCAACAAAGTCACTTTGAGGAATGGCCGCCCACGTTCTTTGTAACAAGTCAAAAGCTGTTGTGGGGTAAGCACAGCATCCATACTTGCCAGAGTTCTTCTTTGTAGCATAACCCATGCATGTTCATTCATCATTCATTTTTCCCATTCATGGTTGAGGTCTAGCGATTTGAGCAGGCCACGGCAGAATGCGAGCATCGGCAAAAGTGCGAGTTACGACTCTAGCCGTGTGTGGACGTGCATTATCGTGCATTAGACGAAACGAATTACCCAAACGGCTCTGCAAAGGGGTTATCACTTCTGAAACAATACTCTCCGCATAAATCTGAGCATTGAGGTTGCCCCTGGAGCCCAACTCCCACCTTTTATAAACTATTATGGAAAGCAAACGTCATTGTTTCAAGTTTAAATTATTGATACTAAGGTTGGTACCGTGGCCGTCACGAAACAATAATGTTCATATAGTGCTACCTCTGTCGCACAAATGACTTGATTCAATGCATGTATCCCGCTCTCACGTTGAAGTTCTAATGTAAGTATACTATAGTGATATGTGGTGGTGCGAATTAAAATTGAAGATGTAATGTTAAAATAAGACTGAATTAAGAGATGGGAGTTGGCCCCCTGATCCAAATGAGATCTGTTTAAAACTTACTTCATTTACTCGAAAGTGTACTTGATCTCTAGGCACTTTTGATGTGTGTACTTAGCCCTTATTTTTTCAAGTACCTAAGAGTCGAATATGCTTAAATTTAATTTTGAGATATTCAACTGTTTTGCTACAAAGGTATACAATGCATACGTAAATATGCTCATTAATATGTTACACGGCAACATCTCTTTTCTTCCATTCCATTGATTTTAATTTTTTTTATAGAAATATTGAGGAATTTTATACACTGTTTTACTTTTAAATAGCTATTTGTTTTGTACATTGTTTGATATTATAATGGTATCGGTGAGTTAAGTTTTTTGGACATTCACGTTCATCATTTCTTGATTTTTTTATTGTCCGTAAAAATATTGCAATATGCGAGCTAAAAAGCTGTGAAAGATGAAGGTCTCTAAACCAATATCAAGTTCTAAGCAAGTTCCCTAGCGCACTGTTCAATATGAATTGAATAGCGTTTTCAAAGCAAATAAAAAGGTCAATAAAAAAAATACTAGGTACATGATACGTCGAGCAACGCGTCGAGTAACCTCCCAGCGGGACGGAGGTCAACATTGCTTGAAGAAATCATACTAGAATCTTGTAGTACTAAAATGTTACACCATAGTTTTTATTGACGTTTGGATAACCGTTTATCACAATCTCACCTGATGGTCAGTGACGATATGTTCGAAGGTGGTTAACAGATTTATTAATTAATCCTTTATTTAGAACAGAAAGCTGCCGAAACATACCGTAAGGTGTTTGGCAATGGCAATTGATTTTCTTCTTTTGGGTGTTAGCCAGCCGGGCGACATTTATATGCCCTACCATCATGCAATAAGGGCTCTCATACTAAGTCAATCGCCGACACCGACGTCTGTACATGTACTACGAAACAGATGCGCTCAGTATGAGGTACATAGCTAATGTCATTAGCGGTCACGCATGCAAGCAATGACCGCATGACTTGGGAAATTTCACTACGAGCGCGTAAGGAGACTAAGGCCTAGTTTCACCATACTCTGTTATTTATTTGACGCCTTGTTAATCCATTTAACGGACTGTTAACTGAACCGAGTGTCCCACCAACTGTTAATGGATGATTAATTCAGTTAACTTCATAGAACGTAGACTGATTTAACAGCTCTGTTATTTTTAAAGACCCATTAGCTAATGCCTGATTTAGCGTAAACAAACATGGTATGGTGAAATTAGGCCCTAGCCTACTATACAAATCCAACGTTCCTTACCCTACTCAATTCCGATATACTTACTCATTTCAGAATATAAATGTAACTGACCTATACTTTTTCTAGTGGCTGATTCAAACACTCTGAAGTCTGAGCTCACACTTTAATGGTCTGATTTCCACAAGTCATGTCATATTTTTCAGTTTTGTAAGTAGGTTCCGTATTTTTTACAAAGCGTTTCACTCATAGAATACCTACAGGGTAATGGGTAAAATGCTAACAACTCTTAGGGTTGACTTCTGCTAGTCCTGATAAACATTTGGAGATATTTTTTTTGTTTTTAAAAAAATATATGTTTTTATAATTTTTTTTTGTGTTTTAATGCCTACTCTGAGCCAAGGCCCAAGAGCGCATGCCGCTGCAATACTGGATCGCGCTGTGCTCCCTTTGAATATTTATATGGAGCAAAGTAATAAAATATATGAAATAATACATTACAGGCTCAAGACACTTTTAACATCAGGCCATCCTCGTACTTATTCGGTCAAAATAAATTTAAAAGACCCAATTTTTTTTTCGAAAGAATCATCTCAAAGTGTTTGTTAGGACTAGCAGAAGTCAACCATTGGACGTTGTTAGCATTTTATCAATAACCCTGTATAAGTGATGCATATTGCTATTGTCACTCGTCTACAATCACTGATCACCATCGGCGAGTTGCTTTGCAATTATTAAATCATCCAGCTAGGTTTATACTTTATTCAGTTAATTTAGTGTAACTTATGATGAAGTGTTTGAAAATTTTCAGACTGAGGGCGTAGGACGGACAGACCTAGTTTCGCATGCGAGCGAGTGAAATAAAACTATACGCAATTTTCAATGAGTTAATTATAAAGGATAAATTCTTAATTTGAGCTTTTTCGAAACGGAAAAAATCTTCAAGTTTAGTATCACGTGGTCACGTGGTTAACAATTATTACGTAGCAACGTAATAATTGTTTTATTTTTACATAAAATGGAACCGACGTTTATAACGACAAAGTATGAAATAACTTGTTAAAGTCGGCCCCATGTTGATTCAAAATACTCTGAGATCACAGTTTCGTGATCCGACTTCAACAAGTTATTTCATACTTTTCAGTGTTAGGAGTCAGTTTATTTTTTTGGAAAACAAGGATAAGTGATAATTATTAGTCAAACGATCAATTATCACTCACTTACAATTCTGTCTCCACCGACAAAACTTGCAATTACCAAGTCATCAAGGCATGTGAAGCATTTTTCAGTTAGTTGAGTGTAACTTAAAAACCACTTGACATAATTTGATAAAATTTATATGGGACTACCTCGGAAGTATACTTTTCTAGTAAAAAAATAATAATCAAAATCGGATGACTCTGTAAAAAGTCAGGCGTGGTCATACATAAAAAAATATACGTGTCGAATTGAGAACTTCATCCTTTTATGGAAGTCGGGTAAAAATTAAATTTGTATTGATTCGATTTACTATATGGACACAAAATTTGATTATTTTAAATTTTAGAGTAGTAGTCTTCGTGGTTTTTTTTCTATCAAGAGAAATATATATGGAGTTGTGTTTTCGGATCAGGGATAGTATTAATTGTCATATCCCCTTACATTCTTATTTTAACATTTTTCATTTTATTCATATCGTCCACTCTTTCTAAAAAACATTTCAAAATCAGCCTTTTTGAGACTCCTTTGACCTTAAAAGCTGTTTGATCGAAGTTGATGAAATAAATTAGTCTTATTTGAAGTAAACTCTATACCCTTGATTATAAACAAGGGAATCAGAGAGCGTATAAGTTACTAAGGTAGCGTCACATTTTGTTACGGGATGTTTTGAAATGTGATGCGGACTACGCTCAAATTCCTGATTAAGGCTCCCGGGAGAAGCCGAAATAATCATCGTTGATCGTGATATCGACTCATGACCCGTGTTTTGCAATTATAAAATATAAGCATTAGCGTATGTTTTAAAATATGATTACAATAAAAAAACCTCAAGTAGAAAATCTGTCGTCAAGCACCTAACGGTGGGCTCCGGCAGCTGTCCTCGAGAGCCAGTAATTCTAGGTTATCTTCGACCACATCAACACTTACCTCATTGAGATAGAAAATATAATAATAGGATAAATAAATAAAAATTTATGTAAAAAAATTAAAATAATATAACTATGCGCATCGACTCCCTATTACGATACTCATCTAGAATGTATACATCTATCTTTTGAAGGCCTATGTTCGTGTAAAAATGTATATCAGCGTTGTAATCAGGCAATTATATAGGTAGGTATCATAGATATCATACATATTTTTAAAACTATATAACCATTTTTGGAATCCAGTCTTGGTTTTATTAAAATTGTATTAGTATGAACTTAATTTTGTATTATTTCTTAGAAAAAGATTATCTTTACGGAATTCGAATCACACTAATATTATAAAGGTGAAAGTTTGTTAGTGTGTTTTTATGTTTATTACTTCTTCTCGCTCAAACGGCTGGACCAATTTTGATGAAATTCGGTATGCAGGTAGATGAGGTGCTGGATATACACATAGGGTACTTTTCATCATCATCCATCACCACGTGGGAGTATTTTAAGGGTGCATATTTTTAAAATAAAGATCATTTAAATTAGACAATTATTCCCATGATCATTGGACAATGGGGCGCCCCTCCACCGTAAATTATTGAGGCGTACTTGTAGTACTGGATATCTTTAATCTTTTATTCATTATGCTCTACTGTGGTTATAAATGCTAGTCGTAGGTTAGGTAAATAAACTAAAACAATAAAATGTAGAATAATATGATCGCTTGGGTATGTCGAAGTACTTGCAAATACGATCAAAAATATGGAGGTGACTTCTTGAGTGGAAAAATTGCTAATTGTTTTCTCTCTGTATGAAAAACATTACTAGCTAATGTGAACGAGGTTACCTCTGTCGTCATCGGCATATAGGCAGCCCAAGTTCTTCCAGTCCATATCTCGTGCCCAAAATCCTATCGTACTCAGAGAGTTGAAATATTAGAGTAGTTATATCCGAACACCACTGCGCTAAAAGCTTACTAGAATTTACCTATCTACATTACCTACGCACATGTATATGCAGTTTGTAATGACAAGGAAAGAACGTTTAAATATTATGCGTCATATCTGTTGTAAGAAAGAGATAAATAAGCAATTCGTGTAACCACCGAACCGCCACGAGACGTTCCGATCACCATTACACTGCGATCTCTTTCACTCTCTCACACCATACGATACACATATCTCGCTCATCCATTTCATTGAGATTAGTTTCCTTAGATAAAACAAAATGTCGATATTTTCTATTTCATCAATAAAAACAATAATTACGCGTGAAATGAAACAGTTTTCATATCTCTCACAGTGCTTGTATAATTGGTGCAGAATCTAAAGACACAAGGAAGGCATATTGTCCACAGATTATTCCTAAAAAACACGATTAGCGGCGATGTATTCACCGGACGCTCGGAAGTGCAAGACTGGCAGTGACTCTGGTAATTACCCTGAATTCGTCTAGTAAATAAGGAGGGCATACAACCTATCTACAGGTAAAAAAATCTTAGATCGTACTCGTATTTCGTTCATTGTGTACCACAGGTATTACATTGATGTGCAGTCTATATATTTTATACCACACCCACTCAGAAAGTGTCTCATTGTTCGTACAAGAACGTGTAATAAAGTTTGTCATTTCTCCCTTATAAATAATCTGCGGGAAAACATATGGAATTTCATTCCTTCCCTCCATAACAGTGAACGAATGTTGTATGAAAATCCATACCTGCCCAGCCAGCACTCTTTTGATATTTTAGCTGCCAACAATAGAAAATACAATCGTCAAATCTCAAAAAGGTTTTATATCAAAATAATTACAAAAAGGAGGTGGGATTTTATCGTACTCAATTTTCAATGAAAGGAGGTTGGCATTCTTTCTCTGCACTACGAAAAAAGCGCGGCAATTAATTTGTTTGTTAAATTTTTTTTTTTTTTTTTTTTTTTTTTTTTATTGCCTTTAAGTAGGCAGACAGGCAGGCGGCCCACCTGATGGGAAGTGGTTACCGTCGCCTATGGACGTTTGCAACACCAGGGGTGTTACCAACGCGCTGCCGACCTTTGAGAAATTTAATGACCCCCTTTTTAAACAACCCCATATCGTAGCGCAGTGGGAAAACCTCGGCGGGAAGCTCCCTCCAAATCCTTAAAGTACGCGGTATGAAAGTTCTACCGAACCGTTGCGTAGTAGAGTGCAGTGTCTCGAGGTAGTGAGGGTGAACATCCCGCCGATGGCGAGCGGTGCGGTGATAGAATTCTGGAGTTGGCATCAGATCGAACAGTTCCTCAGAACATTCCCCATTGTACAGACGGTAGAAAACGCAGAGAGATGCAAAATCTCTACGGAGATTAAGCGATTCTACACCATCTGTCAGTATGGGATCATCGACAATACGAACGGCGCGACGTTGTATAGAGTTAAGTGGGTCAATCTGGTAAGCAGGAGCTCCAGCCCATAGATGTGAGCAGTACTCCATAAGCGGTCTGACTTGCGCCTTGTAAAGCGCAAGACGCTGCCGCGGGGTGAAGTACAGCTTGGACCGGTTTAGCACACCAAGCTTTTTTGAGGCAATTTTAGCTTTGCTCTCCAGATGACCCCGAAACTGCACATCATTCGTTATATCGACTCCAAGGATCCCAATACTGTTAGAGATGGACAGGGGTGTTCCTTGGAACTGCACCGCAGGGACGAATGGGGTTTTTTTCGCAGAGAACGCACAGACCTGTGTCTTCGTGGGGTTAAAATGGACAAGATTATGTCGTCCCCATTCAGAGACTCGCTCCAGGGAGTTCTCTACTTCAGACACAAGTCTTACCCGATTCTCTTCTACTAGCGGCCGGGGGATATTTGCACGACCAGTATATCTGGCGTCACCAGTGCTGTCATCCGCATAGCAGTGAATATTCTTAATAGACAATAGGTCATTGATATGCAGAATGAACAATGTCGGCGACAGCACGCAGCCTTGTGGCACACCAGCATTGATTGGCTTCGTGGTTGAGCAGCAACCGTCGACGACGACTTTAATGCTGCGCCCACTAAGAAAGCTGGATAGCCAGGTGCAAAGCCCCACGGAAATCCCGTATGAAGTAAGCTTCGATAGAAGCGCCCGATGCCAGACCCGATCGAATGCCTTAGCGACATCAAGGCTAACAGCCAAGGCTTCACCCTTGCCTTCAATGGCTTCAGCCCAACGGTGGGTAAGGTATACCAGGAGATCTCCAGCTGAACGACCGTGGCGAAAACCATATTGCCGGTCACTGAGTAGCTGAGATTTCTCAAGGTAGTCCAGAAGTTGCTCGTTGATTATTCGCTCCATCACCTTTGAAAGCAAGGCTGTTATCGCTATAGGCCTATAGTTGGTGGGGTCTGTCTTATCACCTTTTTTGGGGATAGGGTGGATATGGGCTACTTTCCATGAAGACGGGACATAGCCAGAAGTGTAAGAGAGGTTGAAGAGACGGGTCAGAACTGGAGTCAGTTCAGGAGCACATGTCTTTAGCACTATTGCAGGTATACCATCTGGCCCAGACGACTTCTTGACATCGAGGGAGCACAGAGCTTTACGAACCGCTTTCTGTGTGAAACGGACCTCTTTCATAAAGCTCCCACACCACGGAATAGTAGGTGGGGTAGCTCCTCCGTCGTCAAGTGTCGAATTTGATGCAAAGATACTGCCCAAAAGTTCGGCTTTGTCCTTTGCAGTGTGGGCCAGTAGGTCGTCAGTTGCGCGCAATGATGGAAAAGACGACCGACAAAAGTTGCCCTCGACAGCTTTGGCGAGCGACCAGAATGCCCGCGTTCCCGAAGGAAAGCTCGCAAGCCGCTCGCCGATTCTGCGGATATGCTCAAACTTTGCCCTTGCAAGCCTTTTTTGGAGGGACCAGGAGGCAGCGTTGTAACTTCTTTTCAAATCGGCAGTTTTAGGATCCCGACAGTGTTTAGCTGCCTTCCATGACTCATAGGCTACCTGTTTTTGGCCAACAGCCTCCGCAGACACCTTATTGAACCATGGTTGGCTCGAGCCGCCGATCGGGATTACAGAGTGTGGAATGTAACATTCCATACCTTGCAAAACCACATCGGAAACCAAATTTGCACAGCTGTCGGTATCGTCCGAGGAGAAACAAATCTGCCCCCAAGGATAGGAAGCGTAAAATTCACGCAGTCCGTCCCAGTCTGCTGACCGATATCGCCAAACCTTCCTTTTTCCGTTGGGACCAGCCCGTTTGGTAATAGCAAGGGGCACTTCAGATGATACCAGACAATGGTCAGAGTTACCAAGAGGGGCCTTGACCGAGACCTGGTAATTCTCTGGGTGTGTAGTCAACAGAAGGTCTAGCAAGGAGGGCTCATGGTCTTCAATGTCAGGTATTCTGGTAATCCCAGTGACCAATTGCGTGAAGCCATAAGCAAGAGCAAAATTACGGGCAGTAATTCCGTGAATATCTGTCCTAGGAGAACCCAGCCATTCGTTATGGTGGGCATTAAAATCTCCAAGGATGATAATTTCCGCGGAAGGATACTGCTCAACAACTTTGTCGGTTGCGTTTTGGACATGCCCAAAGAAATGAGTGTTTCCAGTTCCGTCGCACTCTCTGTCATGGGACCTGTACAGACACGAGTAGACTCTGGTGGATCCTCCAAAGTCAACTCGTACCCATAGTGTGGAAGTGTCCCGATTTTCAAGGCCGTGTAGACGGCGGCAGCAAACATCCTCCCGGGCGTACAGACATACCCCGGCTTTTGAAAGAAACTTATGTTCTAGATTGTAGCCTGGGTACTTTAGGTATGATGTATCACCCGGAATTGAAATTTGCGTCTCCGTTAAAAACAATAAGGCCGGCTTCGTCGTCTCTAGATGGTGATGGACTGCATTTAGGTTAGCATGAAGTCCCCTAATGTTGCAGAAGTCCACTTTAAATGTGGAAGAGGGGTCCGCTGAAAAACGCTTTTTCTTATTACTTCGGCTCATATTTTTATAATTTAAAAAGGGAGTCAGGAAGTGCTACAGAGTCAGCGAAACGGAGAAAAAGTGGAAGGTGCATTAGTCACACATATCTGCAGGTTATGTGAGGAGCTAGTGCGGGGCACGGAAGGGCCCCCGGTCCTCCCCGGAAAGCACTGCCGGGTCCACGTCCGGTCACCAACCGGCACGACAATGCTTCCCGAGATTATACTCCAGTTGGCGGGACAGCCTCCCATTGGTCGGTTAGTCCGGGTTCGGGTCCCCTACTGACTGGCGGGCGGCCAGCGGTCAGCCGTTTCACCGGGTCTCCCTGACCCCCGCCCTACCTCATCACGCCTACCAGTATGGTGTGAGCTTAACACCAATCCTGTTCTGAATTTCGCTGGCACTGTGGCACTTCGGGAAGGGGGATATTACTCGCTACAGTATCATTCATACCTAAACACAGTGTAATACTGCTTTGAGGCTGAATACATGACACTACGGTGGTACCCACCGAGACGGTCTCATGCATAAGAGACCTACCACCTAGTTGCTGCCTGATTTGCACCACCCAGGGACCACGTGTAGGGAATCAAATTTAAGGGTACTCTCCTACGGACGTGGGCAGCTCAGCCCCCAAAACTAAAGAAATAATTTAACAATAGGTACGCTTTTAATTATTCCAAAATGTCACCTGATAGTAGAAGTGATAATTTTCGTAGTGGATTTTCAATGAAAGAAGGTTGGTAACCTTTCTCTGCACTACGATAAACAATCGCGGCAATTTATTTGTTTTGTTAAATTTTGTTTTTAACTAAATTGATAATATAACGTACTTACGTATTTAATTATTCTAAATAATTTTTCAAAATGTCATCTGATAGTGAAAGTGACGATTTTATAGTGACGGTGCCACCAGGCGACCAATACAGCTCAAGTCTTAAAGAACTTACTTCCTGAGACGTCTCGGAACAAATACGAGAAAACTTATAACTAGGTACCTAATGATTTTATTTTCCTCGTAGGTGTATAGTGTAAAGCACTATGTATCACTCGGGACATAAATAGATAGTTTTATCCCCTCGATGTACAATGTACGATTATTACTAATTTAAAAGCATTTGAGCATCATCGCACTGTTGGTCTATGTTGATAAGGTCGAAGATATTAGTAGGCTCAGAATTGGAACCAGCTTTCAAGGACCTATCCCACAGCACCATCCGCGGTGCTGAGTGATGGATTTTCTATGTGTGGGTCGTCGTTAGCCAGACAAGCATTCATAAAACGGCCTTCCATCACGCGATCAGACTCAAGACCGCTTCACTCCGCAGCTGACCTATTGAGTTTGAGTAGGTACACCTATTGAGTCATTGTGCCGACACTCGCAACTAAATGTAAATGGTAACATCACTTCACAGATTCGCTCCATCCACTTAATATGACGGTTTAATAGTACGAACGAAAAAGCTGATTCGAACTATGACTGATCACCATACAGCTTCATTGATAACCATGCCCGAGTCCGAAGACAGATTAATCGTGGGAATCTTGCTCTTTTTTTGTTTTTGTTGTGGTTTGTTTTATTAGCTACGACTTGCAAGTAGCATCACAGCATTAAGGGTTTGAATATTTACATTTCATTTCTCAAGAAAGTAGAAAAAAAATCAAAACATCAAACAAGATCTGAGTAGCGGGTGGAAGACGCTGCTTTCCACCTAAGGGCGGGCAAAACTCATAGTAAATGCTTCCTTCTCTAGAGCCGGCATTTCTTGTAACCATGGTAGCCATGGTTGTAAAGAAAATTAGTCTTAAATAGATTCAGGCGTTACTTTGCGGAAATCCGTTTTTATAAGCGAATATTTTAGAAGTATTCTAAGAAAACACTAAATTAATATTTAAAAAAAGTACTTCGAAAATTCCGTCTAAATTTCTTATGAAGCAAACGTCACAAACGCCACGCAGTCAAAACCGGAAGAATTTTCGATGCGACATCTATCCGTCCAGCCCTCTGATGTCTTTTCGGAAGCGTAAGATGTAGCCAGTTGATATTAGGGAATGTTTTCAATTTCGGCCTTTTTTAGCGAGATTGATCTCGGGCGAAAAATGGGCGAGATCTCGCTAGATTGCACTTTAGCAGTAAGTTCGCGGTTTACTGCCTGAAATATAATCCAACTAGCGTCTTATTACATATAATTTTTTGGATATTTAGTGCTTCTTAAGGAGCAACTTTCAAAATTTTTCGTAGTTGGCGTGTGATGTGAACTCAACAAGTGTTTCATTGGATTGGTATATTTCCTTAATTAATATCTAATTTCTAACAGAGAAATCTATTAGAAATTAGAAATCCATAATACATTTCTAAGTACTTACTTATATTTTTTAAAAGTGATAATAATATCTCAGTTTAATAGTCAACTCAACCTAGTTAATGAGTATCATTTTAGTTTTTGAGTTCTTGTTGTTTTGTTACAAAATAACTGATTTATTATCAAGACATTTGTTTGATTGAAGACTGGTTGTTTATTTTATTTTATATAATCTCATTCGGTAATATTCTAATTATGAAATGAAATACAGACTTTTATTGGCATATTTTATTTACATACTTCTTTAAGAAAATTAAAAAAATAATTTAAACACCTATTCTCCTAACAAAGCAATGCTTTAAAATATTTTTTTAATTATTAATGTACAATGTATCCCGACCCGACCAAGGAGGTTCCAATTCAATTTAAGTCCACATTATCTGTGGAGAGCGCGCTGCGCGCGCAACGCGCTGGTTTTTATATTGCATTTTATTTAATGTAGCTAACCTATAGCCATGAGATTATATAAGTAGTGTATGCAACTGCATATAATTAGGTATTGAAACACTCGTGTAATCTTATTTTGAAACTCGCCTGTGGCTCGTTTCAAAAAACTATACTTATGTTTTAATACCCTCTATTATATGACAGTTTCATAAACTACTATTTTATTTGATTATATATGTCATTTTACTACTTAAAATTTTATTTAAAAAAAAAATACGTCAAACAGTGTTAAATACATAGAAGTTGGTAGAAAATAAAGAATTATAGATATTGATCTATAATTCTTATTATATTATTCCTAATTTATTCAAATATTATGAGTAAATACACAAAACTGCCAATTTTGCGAGGTCCCGAAATTGGTGAGATCTTGGGGTATGGTTATTCATAAACTCGCGAGATCTCGCCTGAGTCACAATATGGCGTGATTGCATTCCCTACTTGAAATGTTCAGTTTTTTTGTTAAGTATATTAGTTAGTAGGTATGGAGGATTTCCTAACAAACAATGAAATCAACGGGGGCTCCATAAAGTAAACGAGTTATTTAAAGGTTTTTTGTGTTTGTTGTGTATTAACAACGGTAATAATAAGCATACAAGGCTCAAAATAGATGTTATATTTTATTGCACAGATAGCGCTTCAAAGCTCAATTAACTATTTACTGACAGAGTAGAATACCCATTTCAGGCGCCCGCGTCACCCGCAATGCGTACCATAATCTCAAGCCTACAAAAGCGCTTCAAATCTCATACATTTCTTCCAAAACTCCGGTAATTACAATGCAAAGTTCAAATTATTGACGTATTGTTTGACATCATGTGATGTTTTTTTTTTAAACGGCTGTATGTCTTTATTAAACAAAATACTATGAGCTATATACAACACTACAGCTACTACAATAAAAGCACTTAGACAACCTACAAGTCATAGCAGACTCATAGGCAGTCCAAATGCTCCAGCCCACTCCCAGTTGGCAGCGTGCCCAGCATGCTGGCAGCATCGCCCTGTTGAATTGCCATGCTTATTCGTTGAGCCAAATATGTGCCAGCATTTTGATCACGCGTCGCATCGACCAAGCGCTCAGATAGGTTTTGGAAAATACGATGAACTCCCGGTCCCCACGGACCCAACGTCTCATGTGGTTGTTTAATTTGGAGGGTATTTTAGACTACAATGTATCCATCTTAGCTATCGTAGGTAAAGATATCTTAGAAACGTGATACTTTAGTACACTAAATCCTAATATTTTTGTTGGTATTTTGCGTCCTCTAGCCTAATATACAGTTTTAACTGTGCGCCACTGCATTGAAAATAAGTAAATCAAGATGGCGGATGTATAACTATAGCCTAAATATTAGTAGCTCTTTATTTCACGGTTATGTGACCCCGATACAAAGACATAACATAATCACTATATATATTTACTTGGTTCAATGTTTGGAGAGTAGATCACCACTTGCTGCCAGCCTCTCCATATCGCGTACTCCAACACGAAAGGCAACGGTGCTAACGCTGCCCAGGGACAATTTGCACTTACAAGAGAAAGCGCAAAAAGCAATCCAAAAATTGCACTTTTAAAACAGTCGCCAGCCATACCTGAAAACATATTAATATTTTATAACTGAAGTAATAAGCTGTAACACTCGACTTAGCCTGTTACAATATCATATTGTCATGATCCTTATTGGTAAGAATCACAAATGAGGTAGGTGTAAACTTCAAAAAATAAAAGACGAACATAAACACCTATCTATAATAATTGTTCCCCATGTTATTTTTTTTTATCAATCAGTACTAATATTATAAATGCGAAAGTAACTCTGTCTGTCTGTCTGTCTGTCTGTCTGTCTGTTACGCTTTCACGCCAAAACTACTGGACCGATTTGAATGAAATTTGGAATGGAGATAGTTTGAGACCCGGGAAAAAACATAGGATAGTTTTTATCCGACTGCGCAAAAAGAGGTTAATGTTTTCGCGCGATAACCGACATACGCGCGGGCGGAGCCGCACCCGGAAAGCTAGTACAATATATTTATGATAATATGTTGTCTGTGATTCACATATACCTATGGTATTTGAATGACGAAATCCTGGAAGAACATGAAAACACTATTATCCAGGAGATTGATACTTTAATATCTGAATTTCAATCAATTGGCTTAAACAGTATTTTGACCCAAACAGACAGTCCTCTGTGTAGAGGTTTTACCTATGCAAACAGATGGGAGCGTGCTCCCATCGTACGTGTACCCAGTACGTGTACTACGGAACTGCGAAGCCATGGAACAAATAAAAATCACAACCAGACTACAAGAGTATTCTCATCAACAACATCCTCACCACCATCACACTCGTTGCCGGAGCAGCTATGCCAACGACCCAAAGTCCTTCTCCGCAACATCAAAAAGTTAGGATGGCTTGGGTAGAAGCTGGCGACGGAAATGCACGAAATACCCCAAGTGGGATGTCAGTGCAAGACATGTTGCCCCCAAATAGAAAAAGAATATGGTAGCACAGTAAGTATATTTTGAATATACAAAACTTACTAAAAGGAAGTAGGAAATTACGGCTTCTGCAGAAACAGACGTAATCGTCATAGTTGTTAATTACACCAACATAATAAAACAAAACCTAGTCATCGTTAATTACACTTGTAGTAGATGATAAAATCTTTGAAATGGTAGTTGTAATGGCCTGAATAAATGTGCCCGTGGATTTTTTTATGTAACTTATGTACGTAGTTTTCATTTTATTGAACATGCTTGTCCTTCTCAAGATAGTACGCTTTGAATAATATTAAAACTGACGGTTAGGCAAAAATGCAATAGTTTTGTAATGTCATTGTTTTAGTTTAAATGTTCTCGCGAGTATTATGGAGGGTAGAGAGAGAGGTAAAGAGAATCATCCGTGTACAACATCTGTGTGTCTGAAAAAGAGTCATTCCAAATACATCAAATTAGGGTGGCGCCACATTAGCATAAGTAAATAAAAAATATAAAGGAATTTAGACGCCATATTTTGAGATAATATTTTTTTCTTCCAACCCATCGACTGGAGTATCAAAATGAATGGGTTCAAAAGCGTTTTTTAAACCCATTAATTTTGATACTTTCATTGCGATATAATATTCCATCGATATAATAATTTGCTGTTATAATTTCAATGGAACGATAAAAATTTTAACGAAAATAAATAATTTGAAGGCGACTTTTTTATTTTTTTATTTATACTTGTTAATGATTATTCAATTAACGATTATAAATAATAAGAAATATTGCATGATGATGCATATTTTAACACTTATCTATACTACCTATACTTTGAAATTTGTCATACCCATATATATATATCCGGTCTTAATCTTCATAGTATCCAGATATTTTAAAGTTTTTTTAACTCTTATGAATAAAGTAAAACCATCTGGTACAAAAAATGTAATATGTTCACATTATAATTCTGCAGTACTGATTTGAATACTTAATACTAATATTAATTCAAATTAGTACATACCTAATTCTTCTAGTAGTGACCTGATAAGTTGCTGGTTCTATTTTAGATGCAGTACGGAGCCTCTCTAAGCCACATAACACCTCTGTAGACACACATTCGTCCAACTGTTCTATTTCACACTACCACTAAAAATTGAAATACGACGCTAGACAACCTTACAAACAAACCCAACATCTATTGCTACATAGATTGCCTTTCAATAATGGTACAATAGAAGCAGTGAGTTATAGATTATTTATTATGGAACGAACGGCTTAGAGTATGTGCGTTTATATTTTACAGCGGGTATCTTCAAATGTGTAGTGAGAATCAGCGGAAATCTGCTCTCTGTAAGTAACTGCTTAAAAAACATATTCTCTTTACAAATTGGAAAGAGAACTCTTCTTTTTAAAAGTCCCTATTTTTAAATTATGCATCAACGGAAAAAGGCAGATTTTTAGTCCCTGGCAACATTTTGACTAATAATAATGTAGACGCCTGAATATTTTTCAGATGACCGTATGTACATATAGATGCCGTTAAGTGTATATACAGGTCCCACTAGAGTAATTAAATTATACATGTGATGGTTAATTGCTTTAAAAGACAATATGCCGTCGGCGGACTAAAATAACACCACATAAGTCCTACCTAAACTGCAAAAAGCACACACTAAATCTACGGGACGATAAAGCATATGCCTTATTTACTTAACATGTGAACACGTAAGGGAATTCATATATAAACGTTTATATTTGACCTAATACAATTATAACAGCTGCAATATCTATTCAAAAACTTACATGGTCTTCTTCACAAAATTAATTTATTTTTCCGGCGATATGCCTTTATTTAACAAAATACTACGAACTATATACAACACTACAGCTACTACAATAAAAGCATTTAGACAACCTTATAAGTCATAGCAGACTCACAGGCAGTCCAAATGCTCCAGCCCGTTGGCAGCATTGCCCCGTTGAATTGCAATGCTTATTCGTTGAGCCAAATAACTACCATACCGAGGTTAGCATACTTGCGCCGCTTGAGTTGCTATGCCGAAGTAGCCGCGGCGCCAGCCCTCACGTTGGTTTCAGAAAGATGTGACGGCGCTAAAGTGTCTACGCAAGTAGCGTCCCACAATTAGGGCCGCCGTCCTAACTTCCACGGAACCAGAGTCATGAAGTCAGATCTTTTACCATCGTCACGCATCAGTCCATTCCACCAGGTAAAAGCCCGACGAATGATATCGTTAAGGCTAGCGTGGCGGGAAATTCGACCAGCACTTCGAGAGCAGGAGAGGCCATGGTGACCGAGTTGATCAACTGCAGTACCACCTGTTTTATAGAGAAAATGAAGACAGCCTGCGTTTCGTAGAAGTAATTCCGTTCCGTACTACTAAATATAATAAATACTAAATAAAAATAAAGGTGGAATACTCGTTACCTCACATACCCGGTTTAAGAAAATCCAGACCAGAAAAAATATTATTAAAATTTTAATCTTATTTACTTGATAACCAAAAGTTCTACGTAGTGAAACTCCGACGATGTAATTTTATGTAATAATGATATAATTATATGTTGAATATTTCTCTTTTATATAAATATAAAATTCAATACATGTAACAAGATTGAGTTTTTTTTTTGATGTGATGCAAGTTAGTTACCTAAATATGTACTTATTTAGAAAAAAATATTCTTTTCATGCTTCAATCTATAATTTGCATGCAATGTAATACATATTCACGCGTAATCACTGCATATTTAATGTTGTCTTAGGTTATCGCGATTGTTACACATAGTAATTAAACAACTTTAAACGGTTTCGGTCACTGCAAAGTGTTTGAAACGTCGGGACAAAAATAAGGACAAATATACGCAATTTAAACCGTTTAAAGTTGTTTAATTACTATACTGCATATTTAATTTAGAGACACATGAGGTAAGGGAGGATAGATAGTCAGTCAGTCAGAGAACAGATCTTATTCCATTCTGCCCATTGGGTACGAAAGCCTTAAAATCAAACTATAACAACAATGAAAATAAATGTTCTAGCGGCACCAATAATCTTTGAGTAAAGCTTAAAGTCGAGCAAATGTTGGGTTTCCGCGGGATCTCTATTTTGGATACCTTCACTAAGTTATAAATATATTTAGCTAGATTTATCAGCTTGAAAGATGATGGAATGACGATTTATGACTTTATGACAAATAGTGTTTTCGTATGTTTGAGAGCGGATAATAAATCATAGGCACATTGCTTTCAAAGCATCAACCCTTCGTATACTGACGCCCTTTCATTGACAATAGTATAGACTATATCTATGAACACTTACGTTGACGTGAGAAGGGGCATGAATCACTTCAAACATTATGGGTTCGTCCGAAAGCTGATTCTATAGATATAATAATGTGAACAATATTTATGTATATATATACAGGATGTCCCAAGAAGTAGTGATATACTGAAGCTGGGAGGTAGATGACCTAGAGGGCTATCTGAATCACCCCCATGTACGTTCCGCGATTTTTGTATTTTCGAAGTTATGACTTTTTTTTTCACCTATCGCCGAGTACGATGAGATTTTTATTTATGGTGAAGTGAATTATTACGGTAGATGCCAGAGGTAGATGCTTGATTTTTTTGTGTGCTAAGCTGATAGATAGGCCAATTCAGTATGGTAACATTTACTATTGTTAGATCTTTGAATTAAATAAAAAAAAATGCCAAGAAAGATAAAGTTACCCAGTATGTTCACAACTTCAAGGGCCCTTAAAATATGATCAATGTTTAAAACAAAGGTATCACAAGTTTTTTTGTCTTCTTAATAAATAATCACCAATTATCTAACATGCAGCTTGGATTCTCCTTCTATGAGGACTGTAATATAACTAGAAATTTTATTATAAAAAGACAATACCCAAGTAAGATTTTATATTTGTCTTTTAATCTAAAATTTAGCAGTACATATTGTAGTAATTGTGGTGGTCAACATTGAATTTACATTTACCTAAGCTCGTTAGTTATATTTTTTGTCGGATTAAAATGTATTATAGCCTCATTTACAATTTATTTGCTCATCCTTGCATTTTTCTTTGCAGATCGCCAAAATGCCACCTGCTTCAGTGACACAAGTGTTGGAGCCCCATGTCACCAGTGCAGAATCAGTACAGTATAAACTTCAGTCAAACTTAAAAAGCAATGACCATAGCCAGAAACAAACCACAGTAAAAGCCACAGAAAACAGCACAGAAGCATGTACAAAAGTTGAATCAGAAACACCTTGCGCGTACGATGTGGCACTAAGCACCTTGTACCAGCCTTGGTTTTTGAAGCCAGTCAGAGCATGGGAGAAAAGATACGGATTTGTGACCCCTATTCGATGGACGAATACTATACTTATAACGTCTTTTCACCTCGTGGCTATAGGATGGTTTCTCAAAAGAATTATCCTTCTAGATTTGGTCCAATGGCAGACTGTATTATTTGGTAAGAGTCTCAGAGCATAAATAACGGTACATTTGGCAACCTGAATCTAAAAAATCTAAATAGGAAATCACACGCCCCCACTACACAAATTATTGTCACGTTGATGTTAAGCTTTCCCCTGCATTATGGACCATAGGTACAATATACAATATTTCTGCAGGACACTGAATTGAGTTCATCGACTGAACTGAACTTCACTGAAGCTATAAATAATTCAAAGTTACTAATATATATTTATAATAATTATATATACATATAGGTCACAACTATCTAGTAATTTGATCACACAAATATTATAAGGCTTATGTTTAACTTACCACCAGATATAGTAACATATAACAGACAAAAATAGTAAATGATCACCAAAATTAAACCTGCATTTTAATGTTAACTTATAACTAAAGTTATAACATCTCGCTATCCTATTTAAGCAAATTGACGCCTAATGAATAATTGTTAACCCAAAAGTAGTAAATGAGCACCAAAATGAAAACAGCATTTTAATGTAAAATTATAACCAAAGTTTTATCATCTCGCTATCCCATTTAAGCAAAATGACTCCAAATGAATCATTGTAAACCCAAAAAAGTAAATGATCACCAAAAGTAGTAAATTATCACCAAAATTAAAATAGCATTTTAATGTAAAATTATAACCAAAGTTTTTACATCTTGCTATAATTCTTCTGGCGCATCGCCGGCGGCTGCCGCAGCACGCTCGCTTCGCTCGCTCGGCCATCGCGTTGTTGTGGTCACAAGTAACCTAACGCTCCTCCTCGCTTCGCTCGTTGTCGCACTTAAATATGACTAATGATCATTGAAGTCTTATTATTTGGTATTCAATTTAAATATTTGGTAAAAGAACTAAGTGTATCAAAGCAATTTATGGTGGTCAAAATATTTAATCTCATATTAAGCATTTGGACTGCCTATGAGTCTGCTATGACTTATAGGTGTCTAAATGCTTATTGTAGTAGCTGTAGTGTTGTATATATCTCATATTATAAATGCATATGCATTTAAGTGAGTGAGGTCGTGAGTGTATATGTTTGTTACTACTTCACGCTGAAACTGCTGAACCAATTTCAATGAAACTTGGAAGACAGTTTAGGCCTTGGATTAACTCAAAGAAAACTTTCATAATCATCATCATCATTGCGTAATTTTTATGATCGCCTAGGCGGGTGAATCAGGTCGCAGGTAGTAAAGGCAAAATATCTAAATTTAGAAAAATGTGATATTATATGAAAAGTTTGTTATTGCAGAAACACTTATTTCGCGTTTTTGGACACTATCTAGTAGTCTATCATGTCCACGTCGATCACTACGAACTCGCTTAGGGCGTATAGTTCGATTACAAAATTAGAAATTGATGACAGGAAAAATTATAGTCATGTGCGGGATTCGAACCACGTCATCCTCCCCTATAGCTGGGGTATGCTCTGACCGACTAAGCTAACATGACAATGACTTGTAACTGCAATTTTTCCTCTCGGTATTTGAACATCGTATGGCGATGGAGTATCGTTATACACAGTGCGATCCCTATTACATTACGGCAAAAATGTTTTGTACTCAAAACTTTGTGAATAATGAATTCGCTAAGCAATACTTGAAATTCTTATTTTGAATGTATCGACGTGCTGTAGTAATTTTAATTATATAATCGTCCTAAAACAAGAAATATATTCAGTGGAAATGCCGTCAAATAGATTTGGCTGTATTATCACTAAATATATATTTTTGATGCCGGCGGTATGTCTTTATTTAACAAAATACTACGGACTATATACTACAACACAACAGCTACTACAATAAAAGCACTTGGACAACCTACAAGTTATAGCAGACTCACAGGCAGTCCAAATGTTCCAGCCCACTACCAGTTGGCAGCGTGCCCAGCATGCTGGCAGCATTGCCCCGTAATATATATATATATATATATATATATATTAAATTGGACTAATCCATTTTTTCAGCGTACTTCACGGGACAACTATCAGGGTTTGGAGTCACTGCAGGAGTCCACAGACACTGGTGTCATAAAGCGTACAAGGCAAGATGGCCGCTGAAAATTATATTGATAATTTGCTACTCGGTTGCTGGTCAGGTTAGTAATTTCTTTTTAAAAAGTAGGGAAAAGGAGGGCGAAGGGAGAGAAAACAATTTTCCACTAGATCGTAACTAAGACTAAGCCCTTGGAATATTTATCAGTTTTTTTTGACGTCATAAAGATTCGTAACTCAATGTTATCAAATAATATTACTACATATACCTACTCGTATTGCTACACGAAATTAAGCCACATAACCTCTGGAAGTCAGACCATGAAAATGTGAGCTCAGAATGTTTTGAAACACCGTGGTATAGATCGTGGTATCGTATGGGACGTCGTATGGTGGACGTCGGCTTCCACAAAGATTCTTTGGTCAATTTAGTGCACGAGCTGATTACTGATGAATATCCCATTTTATACGATAATATATTTTAAAAAATATCAGCAATTTGAGTTATTTCTTTTCGAACTGGAATTCATATTTTTAAATTTCTTTTTTTTCGTAATGAACGGTTTTAAGTAGAAACTGGAATATTTATTTTTTCATAAATATTTACAGCAAAACTTTTAACTGCAGATAGTGTGTCAAAGAGAAAATATCTCTAAATCTTGGAAACCAAACTACTGATTGGTACAAATCTATAGTAACAAAAACTATATTAGTTTTAAATAAATAAAAAAAAACGTTAATGTAACAAGAAGACAACTCTCTATGGTCAACAACTCGCTATGAACTACGCATGAACTGTTAAAACAGTTCATGCGTAGCTCATAGCAATAAGGGTTTATTCCCAACATCTCCACGGTACAGTAAAACAGCCTGACCTGAGTTCCCTCCTTAAAGGCCGGCAACGCATACTCGAAACCTCTGGTGTTGCGGATGTTTGTGGGCGACGGTGATCACTTACCATCAGGTGAGCCGCCTGCTCGTTTGCCCTCCTATCCCATAAAACAAAAACCAGCTAACTAAAATGCATCGCTTATCGATTTGTCTAAATCAAAATGTCTTATAAAAGTGGTCTTACATAGATTATTAGTATTTATTAAATCTCGTTTGTTAATACAAAGAAACGAGATTTAATATCACAATATCTTAAACATCTCATAATAATAGTTGACAATCATTTTCAAAACAAAAAAATGTCAAGCATTTACTAATATGGGTGTCACAGTAACCATAATAAGTATACTATTAATAACGAGCCGTTAGGTGAGGGACTTAAGAGAGACGGTAATCATCAATACACACGTGTGTCATACGACGTATTTCAACACTCTTTTGAAGAAAATAATACTAAAAAATCATTTTAATAGTAAGTAGATAAAATTAATTTAACTAACCTTAGTAGCCAGATATTGGTTATCTGGAGCATCTTTTATAAATTTTTCAGTATCGTCAGACCATAAAACCTTTCGTAGTTCTTGCTTCTAAATCAATCGGATAGTCTCTTTAGATAAGCTGACAAATTAGAGTATGTTTTTGAGTCCACTCCATTTTTTGTTCACTCTTTTTTTTTAACATTGAGTATATACACCACAAATAGCTAGGTTATGTACTAAGAAGATAATTCTTTAAAGTACGCCATGAACACATTTTCTGAAGAAGACGGCGTGTTCTATTTTTTTGCCATTGTATGAAATTTTTATACGCTAATATATTATGTTTCCTTGGAGTTTTCACGTAGTACACTTTCCATAACGTTAAGGGTTTCACATCTTATACAACATAAACTTTCTTCATAACTAGTACTTCTAAACATCTTAATTAATAAATAACTAAAATTGCAACAGTGAAAACGAGCTATGAAAGATTTTTCGCAATGGCGGGAAAAAATAATCAGTTTTCCTAGGCGCGCGCATGGCAATTGGCCATAGACTATAGAATGAGTTTTTTTTATTTTCGCGGATGTAGTTTTGGCCACGTACAAAATAGGAAATTCAAAGTTTTCTATTACAGATAAAATATACGATACGATAGGATACAATAACTCTTTATTGCATACCAACATAAGAAAAATGAGAACCATACATTTACAAAATTAATATGTAATAAACATAATTAAAGCAATAGAAGTTTAATGAATGTGTTCATTTACAAATATATTACCTTATTAAATATGTATAATGGCAATACAATCGGCGACAAATATATGTTATATTTGAGTAAAAGTTTTATTTATTAAACACGTACATACAAGTTGAAATTATCTATTTTAATACGAAGTTGTATGAAATGAGCAAACAAATAGTACATTGTTCACCGAGAGGAGAAAGTGACCGATTACCGTCGAGGGTGTCGTTTGAGGGTGCCGAGATCGGGAATCGCACTTTCTCTCGAGTGATACATAGTGCTTTATACTACACCTACCTTTTATTTTACTTTTCTACGAAAACTGAATCCTCAAACAACACACAAATTGAAAATGGCGCCAATGGCGTCTGCAATTTTCACATGTTCTTTTTTCAAATTGTTTGACACCATCCAACACACAGCTAGTGGCCAGTGTCATTTTGCGAACTTGGAAATAAAAACTGTAAAAACTTTTTGCCTTTTGATATTTAGGTTACCAGCGCATAGTCTTACCGAAAATTAAAAAAGAAAAACCACGTAAGAAATGGATTTTCATACACTTTTCTCTCCCGCTCAGATGCGTTTTCTCCCCGCATATTTGTTCGATATGCAATGACGTACTTTCTACAGTAAATTTGATAAAGTATCAAGGTACTTTCTGAGCAGGTGTAGTATAAAGGTACATTAATTTTTTGCCTACTACGAGTATTGAACACGATCGAAACTTTTTTAAGAACAAAGGAACAACCACTAATGTAAACATACCCTATAACTCACTTGTAAATAATAGCAATGGAAAAGTCACAGTTTGATGACAGTGTCATAATTGCGGTGAAATTAGAGCCACTTTATGAGCAAGTGTGTTGAAAAAATTTAAATAATGTTATACAAGGTGAAACAAGATTAGTATATTATGATACAAGTGAGCTAAGTTGCTCATTATACACGAGGCTGTGATTTGCAGCCCGATCCGTAGGCGAGGGTGTAAATCAGCCGAGTGTATAATGAGCAAGTTGCTCACATCGAGATATACGTTACACTAGAGAAGACATTTGAGACAAAAGTCTCTGCCATTTTTGCTAATTTTAAACTTAAGAGCGCTTCAGCGCTTTACGAGATCGGACTACAGTCTAGAACTAATTATATCGTCTAACCAAATATCTATACACACAGCGCCACAACGCTTGTAGGTGAATGTTTCCTACAATAGTTCGCTTACAGCGCTTGAGCTAATTGCATCATCTAACCAAACTATTCAAACATGCAGCGCTAGACTACTTTTGAGGTATGGTTTCTCAATATCAAAGACTATCAGCACACAGAACGGACATGGCTTTTGTACCTACGAAACTTTGTGAAGAGTATATTCGTTAAAAATAGTAAAATAAAGTTAAAAAAGTATGTATTACTGAAGGTCACTAACTACGCTATTCAGTTTTTGAAAGTAAAGGTACAATTGGCTTTTTACTAGAAACAAAGTATTACTAACTTTTTAAAATCTAGATTTAAAAAAGTTAATCGTATTTTGCATACATACATTTAAGTAAATAATATTAAAATATAATACACATTATATATATTCTATAATATAAATCCGAATTTGGTATACTTATTTATTTAGTAACTTATTTTAAGAAAATACCTACGAGTTATTGATATATAATATAGTTATGAAGGGAATAATAAATATGCTCCTTGGAGTGTTCCAGCCATTTGAGAGTTATGTTGATAAACAGACACGTCTAACTTTTTTCATCGTGAGTAAAAAATAGGTAATTTACTCAATATTGCTAGTTGCCATATCTGTCCACTTAATCTATGAATTTCACTCCGCAGTTCTGTCAACATGGCTGCCTATGCTGTGTCGTGAAGCATTGTCTTTCGTGATTACAAATCGACAAAATAATAATGTATTTGGGCGTGTTTAATTCCAAAATCTGAACTTACTTGTGAAAAGTGATTTCATTGCTTTCATTTGTTTTTCCCGACTGGTTTCTGCAGTATCTAAGTATGCAGGATGGCATTTTGAATGCACAATTTTCGTCGAAAAGCGCGTGTGATCTGTATGAGTGCCCAGCTGCGTGTGGGCGAGGACATGCCGGCTGGCTTGTCCTACCTATTCGACTTTACTCGTTTGAGATGTCGCGTGTCCAGTATATAGAGGTCAATGGTTGCTCACGAGCTTCATACGCACGTTTACAACACCCTTGCGAGGAAAAAAATATATTGCACAAATGCGATACAAACAACATACGAAAATTATGGAAAATAACGCGCAAGTTTTATTTATTTTGCGCGCGGCAAATGTGTGGTGGTTGATATATAAACCACTTTGTTGTTACAAATCTGTATTACCCGGTTACATTGAAATTGCTCTGTTTACTCGCATATAATTTGCAGTTAGGTACTAACTTAACTTTGTAGGGATAATTCTATTACGCACTAGTGTATAATATTATTATGCACGAGATTGTTATAGCCCGGTTTATGGCCCTAAGAACGATATAATAAAGCTCACTTTACAAGCAAGGGTGCAAACTCGTGAGCAACTTGCTCATTATACACTCGGCTGATTTACGCCCTCACCTATGGATCGGGCTGCAACCCACAGCCTCGTGTATAATGAGCAATTTAGCTTACTTGTATCATAATATACTATTTCGTAACGTTATATTATCAATTTTTCACAGAATAATGAATGATTTCAAAATGATATACCTAAGAAAACTGGCACGAGGATAAATTTTGATACTAAATTAATCATCATACATCTTACAATAATTATTATCTTATAAGGTACTAAAGTCAAGCGTATGATATTGTATGATTCAGGAAAACACGTATTTTATTTTGAACATATTTCGGTTTTGCCTTGTTCTATGTTCGTTTCATATTATTTGTGGAAAAGTCAGGATTGCAGCTTTTGGATATATGTTTCCACGCGGGCGATTCCGAATTCTGATAAGAAATTCCACATAAGTATTACGCTGAGGCAAAAGATGAATCATATTTACATAAAAAATATTGCATATTTGTTTGGATGTCCTAATGGATTATCATAATATGTGAATATTGTAGTTCCAATCATATTACATATAGGTTGTCTAAATGAAGTAGATAGCTGTAATATTGTATATAGTTCGTAGTATGTTGTTTAATAAAGGCATACCGCCGGTAAAAACATAATAATATTACATACTTATGTACATGTCCAGTTGATAACCTCCTTTTTTGAAATCGGTAAAACCGGTTAAGTGTGAGTCAGGCCTCGCTCTAAAAGGGTTCCTTCGCATCGCAACCACCCGTGATATAAACTAAAGTTTGTTGGTTTTGATCACAGATATAAAACAAAATCATAAACCGACATTGTTATTACTAAATAATAAAATATATAGCCCGGCACCCCCAACCAAGGTACTTAAATATATAAAATCCAAATCTTTACGCCCACTCTTGTTTATTTCCCTACGTATAAATAGTTATTATCATAAAACTAAGTTATATTTAAACTTTTTTGTAGACCTAACTTTCTTGCCTTATTAGTTAAATTTTCAACAAGTATGTGATATATTATTGTTAATATGGTAGGCAGTCTATAGGTATTTTATTTTTCGTATTTTCTAGTGTTTTCAAATCGTAGATACTTTACAGTATAAACTGTAGTACAAGTTTCAACTCTCAATTGTAATTAAAAACAAAGGACACGTTAATATTGTTGCCAATACAGGCCTTGAATATGTTTTTTATGACAATAGTACAATAATTATTTCAAATAACAGTTCGTTAGCAATAGACGCCAATGATTGTTGAGTAATGTTTGATTGAGTAGTTAGGTACATTATTTTTAAAGGTCAGGTAAGTGTCAAATAAGCTTACCTTTTCCAGCGGGGAAGGCAACGTAACGCTACCTTGCCTATTTTTTGGGTCCAACTAAATTATTGAAGTGCCTAATCTATTAAAGTCTGAGTGAGATTAGGTCTTCTTTCATCTTTACTTCAAAGAAGTTAGTTGTAGTTTACACTACGGAGATCACTTTACTGGGTATATACATTTTTAACTCACCTTTCAAGCACTATGAACAATAAACTTTCAAGCCAAGTGAAATATATACGTTATTTGATAGATTTAACCTCCACAGTATGTACCTCTGTCTACGTAGGTACTAAGCGCCTTAACAGTTTGTAATTTAGAGGTTATAGTAGAAAAAAAAAAGCTAAATTTGCATCTTCAACTTCCGTCATTCTCGATAAGCAAACTGAGAACTCGAGATGAACAAAAGGCTTATTCGTCAACTGGCGAGCGTGAAACTCGCGAGTGCGCGCGAGTTGGCACCTTCCGAGTTTACCTATTTTTTTTGTCGTCAACTCGCGCGCACGTAAAGTACAGTCATATGCAAAAGGGTAAAAGCTAGTTAATTACCAACTATACAGAAAAAAGAGGGTAATGTATAAAGAAAATATGATTATTAGATATGATATGCTTTGCTTATACAAAATATAACCACTAAGATGTAAGTAAATCGGTACAAAACATATGGAACTGCCTATTTTCCTAATAATTATTAACAATATCACAAAAATAAACAATATCACAAAGACTCAATAATTTGGTGTATTGCATGTTATTGTAAAAATCTAAATAAAAAATTGTCTAAAACTAAGCAAATAAAACAAAAAACAACAAAATCATAATATATGAGTAAAGCGAAATCGCTCATTATTATCTTAATATAATTTAAATAGTAATTAACGCGTATAGCATTTAGCAAATTATTTAGTTTTCAATAAAATTTGTTGTTAACATTTTAAATTCGGGTATTATTATTACGAGTTCAAGTTTTGAACTCATAATAAAAGTACTGAAGCAGCCTGTCGAAACGCATTTGGTATAGAAATAGCATATTCACTTTTCACTTTTTCAATGCACTTATTAAAGGTAATATCCAATTCATATGACACAATATCAGGTTCACAGATGTGACCTGTCATCTCGTTTAATACATTTATTACTAGTAATAGTCTCGTTTTACATAGATTTTTCATCGCATATCTCCAAATAAAGATAAGAGCCGTCTTTATTTTACTATGTAGTAATGCTGTTTTAAAATATACCGATTCTAACTAAGCAAAAAAATACATCATTATTAACTTACCCCCACTATACATCAAAAACACTCAAAACTTCCACATTTTAATATTTTTACTCATGAAATGGCAGTCTTACAAACTTAAAAAAATAAGAGAACTCTTCAAAACGTGAGTGAATATATACCTTCTGGGTAAGCGCACTCCATCATCGACCGCATCATCATTTAACATCAGATGAGATAGTGGTTAAGTGCTACCCAGTTCAGTATAAAAAAAAAGATATGAGATAGGATAAGATAAATAATTATTTGCAAAAGATAACTTAATATACATACAGTATATGAGAGAAAACGAAAGACGTTTTTAAAATCTTGATGCTTACTATTAAAACGTTAGGTAATAGCTGATATTCAAACAAGGTCTCCTCGCGTCATGAATATTAGTCATTCTCTTCTCTACTTGATGAAAAAACACAATGAAAAATATAAAATATAAAACAGTTTCAGTGCATTACGTACACACTGTAACTGTGTGTACGTAATGCACTGAAACCGGCAACTTAGCTGACACTAAGATCACTAAAACAATGGCGTCATAACAGGTTTGCAACAGGAATTAGAGGGAGACAGCAAGGGTTTGCGCGCAAGCAATGTCATAAGGGATAGCATGCATCATGCGTCATCGGCCGCATCCCACTTGTGTGCTTTTATTTTGTATAAGTCAAGCATAGTCTATCAAATAAAAATATTTTCTTTCTTCCTATCGTTCTGGATTGTTGATACTTAACTGATTCGAAAACTGTTTCATTTAACTGTATATAATAATGTATGGGCGCGCGAGTAGACGACAAAAAAAATAGGTAAAATCAAAAAGTGCCAACTCGCGAGCGCTCGCGAGTTTCACGCTCGCCAGTTGACGAATAAGCCGAACAAAAAAATGTGTGCTCTAATAATTTGTAAATTAAGTCAAGCTGAAAAATATGTGCTATGTCTATATATGTATGAATATCATGTTACCTTATAGGTATATATACACGAATTATAAAGTAAATATATCTACATTTAATATTGTATCATGTAAATCTACTACTTGTGTGTTGTATATATGTTTATTAAATAAAACCATACATGGAGTTAAGCATCTATATATAGTAAAGAACCTTTAATAAAAACTGACTCTTTGGTTATATAGATAGGAAAACATCATCTGAACTGCCTCAAAAAAACTACTCTGATCAACCTCCAACCAAGCATTCGCGCTTTATCGGATCCCGAGTTATCGGATGAAATCTTTTTTTACAATATAAAGCTTATTTTCTATAATAAAAACTGAGTTACACACAAATACTTCTTATATTAACTGGTGTATATGTGTATGTTCTTTGACACGACTGCCCTGCCTAAAAATTATGACATTATCACTCATGATGACAGGTAGATAGAAAACTCTTTATTGTTACACCACTTTTAAAATATCAAAGTTTACATAACAAATAATAATAATAATAGTCCAAATAATTAGAAATAAAAAAGGACATAGTCATTGCCATAAAAATATTTTAAAAGTAAAACGTATTTTAGTGTGTAACTAAACAAATGTATAAACAGTAAAATACAGGTTTTTATAATATAAATAAATCTAAGGATTCTAACAATACCTCATCAGAATATGTTTAGGGCATCTAAACGTTTTGCTGGAATAAAAAAACAACTAAGTACATACAAGAACCCTAAAACAATTACACTTCTTCGCGTAGTGGTGTATTATCTACAGGGTCTGTAAATGGTTTACCGCTAATCATTTACGCCTTAGACAGTTACATTACAACTCATCTAGTTCACGTTTTTCCACAGTATCTAGGATGGTATGCTGTTGTGGGGAGTGGCAGCTGAGATAGTGACCATTTTATCTTACATAAGCATGTAATTAGTGCTATACTTTAAATGGTTCCTGACTACTATAAAGGATTTTTTAAAGAAATTAATATGTTAACTTTAACAAATCTGTATATATTATGTACCCTTGTAAATTTTAAGTAAATTCAAAGTGAACAGAGGCTAACTACTAACTACTTATAACAATAAACCTAGGAATAAAGATAAAATAGCGGTACCAGGTTGTTATGAAAGACAAATAAAAAGTCTGTTAGGTAAGGGAATTATGTCGGATGGAAATATATTTTAAAGAATGGGCCCGACGTTTTGCTCGTTGTTCTCGCATTGACTATAAGTATAACCATTTTTGTTCTACACGGCATCCTTAATCCCACAACTGGAACATTTTGTGGCACACTTGACTGAAAAACTATCTCTTACAGATTTGTACTTTAACAAAGTAGTTTAACTTAAAATCGAGATGTGTTATCTGTTAAAAAAATATTATTTTATAACTATTATAAAAAGGAATATTATCAATTTTGTATTCATTTGATAGAATGTTATTGTACTACTAACGCCATCTATTAGAAACCCAAAGAGTTAACATCGCTGTATCAGAGCTACTCAATACTCAAACACATCATAGTTAATCTACCACCACTACACTAGAATCAGGTTGTAAAATAAACGCGAGCCCTAACAAAGCTCTGCTTTTTGCTAGTGTTAAATGAAATGCTTAAATAGAATTAATGATTATGACTTTGACATTTACATCTGATAGTTAAGCTGCTTCGAACTGTTATTTTATCCAAATATGCGTTGCACGAGAGCTAAAATTTTATGACAGATTTTATGCGAAGGATTCTGTGCATTAGTAATGTATTAAGCAGTCTGTGGTGTTAAAATGGAGCAACTCACGTAATTTCTAACGTAAACAACTAAGGAAGCCGCTAGTCTTATACCTACAGATTTCACATGTATTCCAGAATACGATATACGAATGGGTACGAGACCACCGCGTGCACCACAAGTTTTCAGAAACGAAGGCGGACCCTCACGATGCCAACCGAGGATTCTTCTTTTCGCACATGGGCTGGCTCATGATGAAGAAACACCCTGATGTCGTCAGAGAAGGCAAAAAACTAGATCTCAGCGATGTACTCAACGATCCTTTCGTTCAGTTCCACACCAGGTAATCTTTCTTTTTATTATTAAAAAAAAACTTACAACCGTAGACTTCCTTTACGTACCTTACTGTCGTAAAGAAAGAGGCACATCAAAATTTGTTTTCAAAATGAATTTGTTTTCTTCAAATATATAATGTTAGACTTTATTGATGTAATGGTGAAACAGTCGCTTTGGAATAGTTGATAACCGAGCACCTACTATGACGGTTAAAGTAATACAATCAAAGCACAAAATTTTGTGTCAGTGGAGCGAACCTTCCAGTCTAGTGGCTATAAGGCACCCGGTGCGTAAAACCGAGGCACGTGACTATGTTTCCCACTCGCGGTTAGACATTTTGAACTCAAAAAAATTGTAAATGTGATATTTTCCTTGCGGAACGTACATTCCTTGCAAGCTTATTTAACTTATTCGCTATAGCAGGTGTTGATGCAAAAATACAATGTTAGAGGTTTAATAACATTAACCTACCTGATAAAAATTACAACAAAAGCAAAAATTATTGTCATGTAGGGGATAAAGTTTTCCCTCGTAATTTAGTAATGTTATCGGAGGAGCATGCGTCATTGTCATTGTCAAATAAATAATATTACAAGATTTACCTATTTTAATTAGGTACCATATCGTGTTTACCGCTAAGTGGTAGGTATATGGTTAGGAGTTAATAATGGCATCTTAACTTTTCCAGGTACTTTATGGTATTTAAAGCCCTGTTCTGCTGGATCATACCAAGCGTGATACCATATCTCTTGTGGAATGAGACGCTGGAAGCAGGGTTTATGTCACAAGCCCTCGTGCGGTACCTGATGTCCCTCCACTTCACCTGGTCTGTCAACAGTTTCGCGCATTTATGGGGAAACAAGCCCTACGATAGGTAATAATGAATTATTTCACATTTAATGTAATTAGGGTTCCGTACTTCTAAAGGAAAAAACGGAACCCTTATTGGATCACTTTGTTGTCGGCTATAGGTAGATAGGTACTAGGTATATCTGTTCTGAATGTAGGTACCTATCTACAAACGTTCATGCACACAAATGTTTTGGAATACAAACTAGTTTTAAACCAAAGATATTTAGTAGGTATGTATTTATTTTATTCGGCTTAGCATGTCTTAAAAAATAAACATATAAATGTCCACTGACCTGGAGCAAACCGTTTAGAAATTCTTGTTGGTATATTACCCGATAGCAGTCAGCAAATTATAAAAGGAGATAAAAGAAGTGAGCCATTTAAATTCGGCATCACAATAAATTAATGTCTCTTGCCAACTTCAAAGTTGTTTTGGAACCCTCGTTGATAGAATAGCCGCTACCAGTCGGCTAAATTATAAACGTTCGTTCAATGTGAGATAGTCAGTATCAAGATGAGGCTCTCAATAGTATTTTGTACAAGGGAAGAAAACGGTTCTGTTCGAGAGTGTGTTAAAGGAAACTCGAGAATGAAAAAAATAAAAAAAGTAAATCGCCGCGCTTTTTTTTCGTAGTGCAGAGAAATGTTGCCAACCTCCTCTCATTGAAAATCGAGTACGAAAAAAATCCCACCTCATTTTTCTAATTATTTGATATAAATCCTGTTTGGAGGTAAGCTCTGGAGCTATATTTTTATTTCTGGTGGCGTCATTATTATAAAATCGTCACTTCTACTATAAGACGACATTTTGGAAAATTATTAAATTATTTATTTAGTAAAAAACCAAATTTAACAATACAAATAAATTGCCGCGCTTTTTTTCGTAGTGCAGAGAAAGGTTGCCAACCTCCTTTCATTGAATGTCGAGTACGACAAAAATCCCAACTCTTTTTTCTAATTATTTGATATAAATCTATTTTAAAATTTGACGATTGTATTTTTTTGTTAGCAGCAAAAAACACAAAAGAGCGCTAGCAAGGCAGGTATGGATTTTCATACAACAGTCCTTCACTGCTATGGAGGGAAGTAATGAAATTCCAAATAACTTTTCTCGCCGCACATTTATAAGGTAGAAATGACGAACTTTATAACACGTTTTTGAACGAGTAATGAGAGTCTTTCTGAGTGGTTGTGATAAAAATGATATATTATTTCCTGTAGAACATTCGAAAACCGAAAATATCCTCAGGTTTTTTTTCAGCCGTGGAACAGCCTAGCGGTTATTTGAGATGATATTATAATACGAGTTCATTAAATTAGCTAAAGTATTATAAAACTGAGGTCTTATTGTCTGATTCGAATGGTAATGAAAATTACATTCATTTTGAAATTCAAACTCCACCATAGTGATTATTTTAGATGCTGTTGATACGAGTTCATTAAATTTGCTAAAGTATTTAGATTCTGGGGTCTTATAGTCTAATTCAAATCGTAATGAAAACGTATTCATTTTGAAATCGAACTCCATAAAGGGCATCTTTTTCATGGGAATATGTCAAAATTAAGTTCATCTTCATTACCATTTTGTTAGGCAATAAGGCCATAGGTCAAATATTGAGACCACATTACTTGGCAAAAAAAGGCTTGTCACCAGACTATATACCATCAGGAAGGAAATTGGAGCAAAATGTGAGCTATCTACAGCAGCCTCATCCATCGATACTCGAAACAACTGAGTACGAGCTCCTTGAGGACATGAATCTTGAAACCCTTAATTCCCACCAAATTACCGGTCCACAAGTCTACACGGACGGCAGCAAAATTGAGGGAAAAGTTGGCGCAGCCCTCACATGGTGGGAGGAAGGAAAAGAGTCAAGCTTCTCCACCTTCAGTCTGGACCCCTCCTGCACAGTGTTCCAGTCGGGACTCTATGCACTCTTCAGGGCAGTTCAATCTGCAAAATCCAGCGAGTCTCAAGTAGTCAATATCCTGAGTGACTCTAGATCTTCACTCGGCCTGCTGGAGAATCCCAGATTAACCCACCCCCTAACAAAATCCATCAAAGAGTGCTTGAGAGAAATGAGAATGGAGGGAAGACAAGTGCGGTTCTTCTGGCTACGAGCTCATGTAGGCACAACGGGAAATGAGCGAGCCGATGAGCTAGCTAAGTCTGCAGCTCTGCATGTAACCTCCGATCCAGATTACGGTGATGTCCCTCTATCTCACGTCAAGAAAAAGATCAGAGAAGAGACAGTTCGCAAATGGCAGGACAGATACGTCTCTTCCAGCACAGGACAAGTCACTAAGCAGTTCCTACCGGATGTCAATAAGTCATACCGGATAGTTAGAACCACAAAGCTTACACCTACACAAGTGCAAGTCTTGACCTACACAAGTGATAGCTGAATACCTGCACAGGTTCAAATTATTGGATACCCCAGGTTGCGAGTGCGATCCCAATGTTAGTGAAACTGTATGGCACGTGGTTCTGGAGTGCCCTCGTTTTCTAGCGTTAAGGCAAGATCTGGAGATTCAGATAAACTCCAGCCTTACAATGGAAAACCTGCAGACAATCATGGCAGACAAAGAAAACAGAACCCATTTCCTGAACTACGCCGAAAAAGCGTTCAAATCCGCAGCGAAAAGGCATAGCACACTGAAACCGAAACAGAACCGACCTGTTATGCCCCAGCCCATCCTGGGGGCTACAAGCCAAGGACCCGATGTACGGCGAGCCTCCCCAGAGCGAACTCCACTAGACAAATTCTTGGAGTTCGGTGAGAGCGGTAAGCCTAGTATCAGGGTTCGCGGGGTGGCCCTTTTCATGGACAGCAACACTGAACGCCTCGGAATCAGCTACTGCATCGTAAATACGAAAAACTGCGTTGCAATCTCACCCAGACTGGCCGCATTGCTCAACGGGAGCACTACAAAAACCACTATTAAACGTAGGAGATATAAAGAGTTACCCGAGACGACTCTGGCCGGCTGCCAATGTCGCTTAGTGCGATCGCGAAACAAAACGATAGCACTGATCGACTGGGGCAGAAAAACTCCTTTTGCGATGGCGGATGAAGTGCTCTCGAAGCTTGGAGAGATTGAAGAAGGTGCTAGCATAACACCACGCAAAATAAGCGTAGACGCAATGGTAGTCGAATACGAAAGAGGAGAGATCGCAGATCACATAGGATGCATAAAAGCTTCTAAATATCATGAAGTCATAGCATATGAGGATAGAGAACAAGACCTCAGCTTCCTCAAAGCACCCACTGTGATCTCACCCACTGACTCTACGGGGAACCTCCAGCCGCATTCGGCTACGCAAACTGGGTCTGAGCGCCATCAACAAAAACTCGAAGCCAGAAAATTAAAGGCTAAGCAAGAGGCCAAGTCGAAAGAGAAAGCTGACCGAACAAAAAGCACCTTCATGAACATCGTCGGTGCTGCAGTCTATGGAATACGGGATAAGCTCTCAAAAACGGCGGAAAGACAGGCAGCCGCCGTTGAAGATTTCTGTAGACCACGCCAAAAATCCGTAAAGCCTCAAACACAACGTAATAGAGCCGACAAGGGGCAGGTCAGCCCACCCAGCTACATTCCGACGACAAAACCTATAGACTTCGCGATCAACGCATTCCTCGAGTTTCTAGCGATTGAAAAAGCCTCGCGAGATGTAAACCTGGCAACTTGCAAAAACATCATGCAAGCATATTGCTGGGAAAGTGAGGGTTTGTTGGACGTGAGGCTTGTGGAGGCGGAGGCGGCCATATATGACAAATGACACTTCCCGAGTCATAAAGGGAACAATGTCAGGTCGGTATATAGCCGCATTCAGCTCCACTGGAGGTTTTGTCAAACTGAATGAAAGCGAAACGCACCGCACCGGCCGAAACATCTTTCATACACCACCAAAACGATCTCATCGTCGTAACAGCCCGGTGCACAAAAATAATGCTGCAGGAGAAAATCCTCGATATGGCTAAAACCATATCGGGGGCACTTGATCCAGCAGCAGCACGTGAGATATGGACGATGCCAAACATCACATGGATAAATGGGGTTCCAGGATGTGGGAAAACAACTTGGATAGTTGATAATTTCGATGCTGAAAAGGACATCCTAGTCACCACTACAACCGAAGCAGCCAAAGATCTTTTTGGGGGATAAGCGTGGAGGCGTGCTCGTCGCATCCCCTGCCAGCCCAGAGGGCTGCAACTCCACTCGAAGAACCACCGTGGTGGTAGGGCCTTAGGGTCCGTCTGGATAACTACCACCCTCCCGTTAAAGTGTAACGCCAAATGTCCATGCCCCAGCTTGGACGTGTTCCGGTACTATTGCGGGAGTACAAGTCCTGTGTGACCTGTACTTGTCCTAACTTTTAGGGCCGTACTGTGAGTGAAGCAACAGTTAACTACTGGACAGTCGTGAAGGGTTGGCGCGGGGTCCAGGGAGACCCGGTGAAACGGCTGACCGCTGGCCGCCCGCGGGTTAGTAGGGGACCCGAACCCCGGGATTGCATTTAATCTCCGCCCGGGGAGGCTGTCCCGCCAACCGGCGCATAATCCTGAGAATCAACTGACGTGCCGGAGTAGGAGACCGGAGTGGATCCCGTCAGTTGGTTCCAGGGGGGACCGGGGGCCCTTCCGTCCCCCGCGCCAGCCACTCACGTCACTGTTTGTTGTTGCTGTTGCAGCTTCAAGTCTGTTATTTTGCCCTATCTTTGGGATTGGTACAAGACACACCACCCAACTCTTATTTTTCACCCAATGCCGAATATAAATAAAAAGAGATGTTCTTCAGCGGCTTTAAATTCCACTTTATCTGTGGACTTCTGCAACATTCGGGGCCTCCACTCAAACCTAGATGCCGTCCATCACCACCTTGAAACGGTTAAGCCGGCCCTTCTCTTTTTAACGGAGACGCAAATAGTAAACACGGCGGATACTTCGTACCTGTTATATCCAGGTTACACGCTCGAGCACACGTTCATTCGTCGTGCTGGGGTCTGTCTTTTCATCCGGGAAGATGTTTGCTGTCGGCGTCTTAATGGTTTCGACGACAAAGACCTATCCATATTGTGGGTTCACGTGGATTTCTGTGGCAAAACTTTGGTTTACGTTTGCCTCTATAGGTCACATAGCGGTGATATGGAGACCACCTATCTTTTCGAGCACCTTGCTAGAGGAGCTGATAAGGTCGGTGAGCAGTACCCTTCGGCGGAACTAGTGGTACTTGGAGATTTCAACGCTCACCATATCGAGTGGTTGGGTTCCAAAGCTACGGATCACGCCGGCCGTACTGCTTTCGATTTTGCTTTGGCGTATGGTCTCTCGCAGTTGGTTAACACACCAACCAGAATACCAGATGTCGAGAACCATACACCTTCTTTATTGGATCTGATGCTGACTTCTCACCCAGATCACTACCAGGTATCAGTAGAAGCTCCTCTAGGTTCTTCTGATCACTGCCTGGTACGATCTAAGGTAGCGATCGTACGCAACCACCGTAATATTCCTCTCGGGAGTCGTACGGTGTGGCACTACCAGTCAGCGGATTGGGATGGATTGAGAGAATTTTTCTCGTCCTACCCTTGGAGGCAGGTTTGCTTCTCCTCGGAAGATTCAAACGTGTGTGCAGACTCCATCACTGATGTCGTGCTTCAGGGTATGGAATGCTACATTCCTAAATCTGTTGTGCGCGTTGGTGGTCGGAGCCGTCCATGGTTTAATAAGTCTTGCGCTGACTCATCCGGTCAGAAAAACGCTGCTTATAAAACCTGGACCGAAGCACTTACGCGTAAAGATCCGAATACCGCCGAGTTGAAGAAGAAACTAAATGCTGCCTCCAGATCTAATAAGAGGACAATTGCTAAGGCAAGGTCTGAGCACATCAGCAGAATTGGCGACCAGCTAGCAACATTTCCCTCAGGAAGTCGTGCTTTCTGGTCTCTTGCTAAAGCTGCTGAAGGTAATTTCTGCCAGACCTCCTTACCAGCGTTATGTAAGTCGGATGACTCTCTGGCCCACAGTGCCAAAGAGAAAGCCGACCTTTTAGGTACTCTCTTTGCCTCTAACTCGACTCTCGACGATAGGGACGCGACACCTCCGATAATTCACGGATGTGAGAGTTCCATGCCAAATGTACGTTTCTCGCAGAGAGCGGTACGGAAAGAACTCTCCTCCCTTGATGTGCGAAAGTCGAGTGGGCCAGATTGCATCCCGGCTATTGTCCTCAAGTCATGTGCTCCTGAGCTGACTCCGGTGTTAACGCGCCTTTTCCGGCTCTCCTACTCCAAAGGATGCGTGCCGTCTTCATGGAAGGTTGCTCTCGTACACCCTATTGCCCAAAAGGGTGACCGTACAGACCCATCCAACTATAGGCCTATAGCAATCACTTCTCTACTCTGCAAGGTGATGGAGCGAATAGTCAACGACCAGCTCCTAGGTTACTTAGAGGATCACCAACTGATCAGTGACCGCCAATAAGGTTTCCGTCGTGGCAGATCGGCTGGTGATCTTCTGGTTTACCTCACTCATCGTTGGGCTGACGCAGTCGAGAGTAGAGGGGAAGCTTTAGCTGTCAGCTTAGATATTGCTAAGGCTTTCGATCGGGTCTGGCACAGGGCACTTCTTTCGAAGTTACCATCCTACGGTCTTCCGAGGGGTTCTGCACCTGGGTCGCCAGTTTTTTATCTGGACGGAGCATTCGTGTCGTTGTCGACGGAGCTTGCTCCGATCCCATGCCGATTAATGCTGGCGTCCCTCAGGGATCAGTGTTATCGCCTACGCTATTTATTCTGCATATCAATGATATGTTACAAGTTTGTAACATGCATTGCTATGCGGACGATAGCACGGGCGATGCGCAATATTCTGGCCGTGTTAGTGCCCCTCGCGACGAAGTAGAAAGAAGCAGAACTGGTATTGTGTCTGAAGTCGAGGGTGCATTGGAACTTGTCTCACATTGGGGACAGCAGAACCTTGTCCAATTCAACCACAAAAAAACTCAGACATGCGTTTTCACCGCGAAAAAGACCCCCTTCATCATCGCTCCGCAATTTCAATCGCAGAGAGTATTGGAGTTCTTGGCGTCGACATTTCCAAAGATGTCCAGTTCCGCTATCACATCGCGAGTAAGGCTGGGTTGGCATCCAGGAAACTTGGTGTGCTTAACAAGGCAAAGCGGTACTTTACGTCGAGCCAGCGACTTTTGCTTTATAAAGCACAAGTTCGCCCTCACATGGAGTACTGCTCTCACCTCTGGAATGGCGCACCAAAGTACCAACTCCAGTCTCTCGATGCTATTCAGCGTCGAGCGGTCCGAATTGTCGACGACCCCGAGCTCTCTGACCACCTTGAGCCACTGAGCCTCCGTAGAGACATCGGTGCGCTCTGTGTATTCTACAGGCTCTATAACGGAGAATGCTCTCAGGAGCTGTTTGATCTTATACCGGCTTCGCGATTCTATCATCGTACCTCGCGTCACCGGTTGAAAGCTCATCCACACATAATCGAGTCCTGGAAGTCTCACACAGCTCGATTTATGCGTTCCTTCTTACCGCATACTTGCAAAATGTGGAATGATCTTCCAGCTAGCGTTTTCCCGCGGAGCTACAATATGGATTCCTTCAAAAAGGGTGTTAAAAGAGTCTTACAGGGTCGGCAACGCATTGGTAACGCCCCTGGTGTTGCAAATGTCCATAGGCAACGGTAACCGCTTACCATCAGGTGGGCCGTCTGCTTGTTTGCCACTCCATCACATAAAAAAAAAAAAAAAAACTGCGAGACAAGGTAGCGCAACGCATCGGCGACGGAGTAAAATCCAAAGTGCGTACCTTGGCCTCCATATTGGCCAATGGGTTCATGGAGCGTAGAGAAAAACGTCTTTTAATAGACGAAGCTCACATGAACCATTTTGGGGCCATCATAATGGCTGCACGGTTGCTGGAGGCTGAGGATGTCGTCATCATCGGAGATGTCAACCAACTGCCCTATATTGACAGAGAGAACCTCTTCGATATAAGGTACAGTAGTCCAAAGACATTGGTTTCCATTAGTCAACAACTGTTCTGCACCCACAGAAACCCCTTGGATGTGGCATACGCCCTCAGCGAGGTGTACACGGGCATTTACTCATCGCGATCCCAGGTTCATTCCCTAAAGCTAGAACGTTATACAGGTGCAAATATATCAACTGACCTCCAGAACACCCTCTATCTAGTGCTGACACAGGAGGGAAAAGCCTCCCTTGTCAGCAAAGGATATGGGTCTGGTTCAGGGTCCTGCACCTTAACCGTACACGAAGCGCAGGGATTGATTTATGAGTCGGTAATCATCATACAGATGAGGGAAAGAGTCACCAAGCTCCGAGACAGTGTTTCTCAAGCGGTAGTAGCAGTGTCACGCCATACAAAATGCTGCGTTTACTATACCGATGACAGCTCGGACGCCATTGGAGGCTTCGTCAGGCGGGCAACGGAGGCAAACTATAAAAACATAGTCGATCACAACCTAAAAATGGCTATACGAAACAGAAACGAAGAGATCATGGAGGCTCTTATCAAAACATCAAGGGCATCGCCGGAATCTGTGGCCGGACCCTCAACGACATACTGAATAACGTAATATACTACTATACAAACTAGATATAAGGAGAAAATATACATATAAGCATGGACTCACTTTAGCTTTATGATATATATATATATATATATATATATATATATATATATATTTTATAACTAACATTAGGTTAACTTCCCTTCAGGAGGAATATTGATAAGCTGGAGAATGATGTAAAATTAAGAAATGTATTTAAGTGAAACAAAATCAAACAAGTGTACGGACCACGAGTCTGTAGTGTATAGATTGTGTTAATAAAAAAAATAAAAAAATTGAGACCACGCTAAGATAGGTTGGTTAATACGGACCTTAGTTGCACAATTTCATTATCAAACCAGTTGAAATATTTCCCTTTCCGGGGTGCTAAACTGGATGTTTTAGGTACTCGTCTAGGTCGATTTTTGTGAAGGTAACGAGAATGGTATTTAAAATGAACTACATTTAGACCTTTTTTTGTAAACGAAGCCCATAATGAAAAAAAAAGTTAATTATCATTACGATTCTAGTTAGATAATAACGCTCCTGTTATCAACCAGAAAATCTCGGTAAATAGCCACGTCTGTAAAATGTTTCATTCAATTTGGAAATATATGACTTACCTACCTGCTAGGTACTGGCTATTTTGTGCAATACGAAGCTTTGCCCCTGACCCGTGAGTGACCCTTCCCGTATTCTTGTGTAGCTTTCTTTGTTTGCGTCATCTTAAGCACGATTGCCATGACTCGCATGGCAATACCCATCTAGATATTTTAAGTGGTCATACAGTATGAGTCAGGGCTTCACGCCGCACTGCAGCACCTTGGTTACAAGTATGACCTAGATCAGAAAGGTTTTTTTTTACGGGGTCGATTAATCGATCTAACTGGATAATTATTTGTCTGTTCTCCTACTGCGTTGTTGTACTAGTAATACCAAGACCCTTTTTTATTACGTGATTCTATCAGTAATAGCGGGAGATAATTATAATAATACTCTTTATTACAGACTCTGGGATACATATTATTGTTAAGAAAATGTCACAAAAATAGATTTAAAAACTCGTTGTTAAAAAAAATATTATAATTAATAAATTGTTAGGTACTTAAATCATAATAACAACCCAGAGCTTGTACGTTGCAGTCTGCATAAGTCTATCGGCCAAACTTCTAATGATTAGATTTAATAAATAAGTAAATTAATAATAAATACTGAAAACTACGGACAAGTACCATTATCTGGATATAGGTGCTGGATATAGGTT
Source organism: Plagodis dolabraria (assembly GCA_963854805.1). Taxonomy (NCBI): domain Eukaryota; kingdom Metazoa; phylum Arthropoda; class Insecta; order Lepidoptera; family Geometridae; genus Plagodis; species Plagodis dolabraria. Next base: position 22,281,974 of record OY978449.1, on the reverse strand, counting down.
ACCTATATTTCATATTGGTCTAACGTAGGGGACGAAGCGACATTTGATATAAATTCACTTACTTCCAACAAGACTCAATTCTACAACTTGTCAATGAAGACGCAATGCAATTCAATTTCATAACATCTTTTGGATTTTTTTATATTACAGTTGGGTTAATACGTAGGCATATGTACGAGCCCAATATCGATAAAAAAAACTAATGAAAACGGTAAAGCATAGCCGTTTAGCACATATTTACTAGAAGAGGTCAAAACAGTTAGGTATTTGGACCGCATTTCTGAAAATTATATTCCTTGGGAGGGGAATCATGAACCTTATTTATGCGTAGAAATGTAGAAATATGTACCTACGTACCCTATCGTGTGGGTTATCAAATGACTGGACATTTTGAGCTATTCTATAAATATAGGTACTACACGCATTATATTTTGAGCCACTTTTATTAAATAAAATTAAAGAACATTTTCAAAATGTATCAAGTTTGGGTTTTTTCCAGATAACACTATATTTATTTGTAAAGTATATCTCAAATGTTACGCATTATTCTCATATCTAACGTCATGAAGCAATTAAAAAAATGTTTTTTCATTCTTACAATATACTTAACAATACAATAACAGTTCAATAACATTAGTATTTTTAAACATATTATAGGTAGTTCTAATGGTCAAGTATCAAACGCTCTGGAACATGAAAGAGGGAAAGTGGGGTTTACAGCAATGCGGATCCAATTTTCAGGCAATTTCCTTGTATCACAAAAACTATAGGTACCAAGTAATAAAAAGGTACTTACAGGGTACTAAGGGCTATCCCTTTAGAACCTTCTTTCCCTTTTACATATTGTAAGATACTATAAGAACAACCATAAGTTTCAAAAAATACTGAAGTTTATTCAACTAGTTGTTACTATTACCTTGTAGGTATAGACAGAAATATTTTTTTATTTTTATTTCAGACGGTTAGATATTAGGATACTGCGAATCATTTGAGGTATATTTTATTTTAAAAAATATTCGTCCGTATCGTATCTTGGAAGCTCAAACTTGGTATGCTTTGAAAATGTATCTTGGTAAAATGTAATGATGTAATAAATTTTCAGAATCGGTTAAACAATCCCTTTTATTTGTATTGACCTATAAGCACACGTGTGCCAAACAGTTATCCTGTAATCGATTTAGGTTTTTTGCGTACACCTAGTAGGTACCTACCTACTATAACGTACCTAAGTACCTAAAGTTTGTTATTTTCTAAAGTAATAGGTGTTCTTTCATAACTACTAGAAGAAAAGTTATCACGCAGTAAATACCATCTTGTCTGCAGTATTGCTGTTAGAACCACGCACAAAAATGCTCTCATATGCTGATATAATACCAACCTGATAAAACTTGCATTTACATTGTTTCCAGGCACATAATGCCGGCTGAGAACCGCGGCGTATCCATAGTCGCGATGGGTGAGGGTTGGCACAACTACCACCACACGTTCCCTTGGGACTACAAGGCGGCAGAGCTGGGGGTCACCAACAACGTCACTACAACCATTCTCAATTTCTTCGCAAAGATCGGTTGGGCTTACGACTTGAAAGAAGCTTCGCCGGACTTGGTCCGGGCTGTTGCTAAGACCAGAGGAGATCCACAATCAGATCCAATATGTAACAAGTACGATTAATTTTGTATCAGTAATGAAGAGGTTTATTTGGTTCCCACTCTAGTGCAGTGGGTGAAAGGGGAAACTTGAATTCCCTGTCCATCCACAAGTGGAAAAGTCCAGTGGGTGGATAGGGCATCACCCGTATAAGTATGTATCGCCATTAGTTAATGTTTAATTTGTACAAACATGAATGTTATTATGTTTATTAATATTGTAATTTGTTACTTACTTACCTACCTTTAATAGTATATTTCCTGATGCTCCAATCAAACTGTTCATGAATTAGGTATGATTATAATACATACAAGTAATTAAGTACCGTATTATTGATCACTTGGGCTACATAGATATTTATATTATCTATGTAAGTACCTAAGTTAATTAGATTAATTCATAGTTATAGAAAAATATAGTGAGAGTAATTTTTTTTATGGAATAATAATTGTTAGTTAAGTGTCACAAAATATTACAATGGGAAGGAATAAAATACATGCGTAGGTATTACAAGACTTGTTTTATTTTTATCCATAATAGTGACTAAGGGCCTTTAGTGCCAGAACAAAACTTAATATAATTGCAAGCATTTCCTTTCATGTGTACATATTGTTCAACTTAGTTTAAATAATGAACTCTCCAAATGCTTTTATATATATATTTTAAATTTATAACTCAATAAAAACAATATTTAAAGTTAAAACATATGAAGAAAAACAACAATTATTATTAAAACACAATATTATATATATATATTTTTAACATTCATACATTAAGCGGAGAACTTCAGGAAATCTGTTTATTTACACATTATTTATTACAATTCTTGCATATAATATTAAAATAAATAATCTACCTACAGTAAAAAAACTCGCATCATGTTTTTTTGCAAACATCAGTTATAAAGATCTTTTTAACATATTCTGGCCAAATCGGTAACCACTTGGAGAAGGCAATTTCAAACATTCATACATTAAGCGGAGAGCTTCAGGAAATCTGTCTATGTACACATTATTTGCATATGCGATTCAAATAAATAATCTACCTACAGTAAATAACCACATTATATTTACTTGCAAACATCAGTTATAAAGACCTTTTTAACATATTCTGGCCAAATCGGAAACCACCTGGAGAAGGCCACATCGAGACTACCTAGCTAAACGACAACTGACAACCTAAATTCGATGGGAGTGAACAAAGCATGTGTTCAAGGATCATGGCATGTGGAAACTCTTACCATCCTTGAGACAGATGTGACTTTATGTAGTAAAAACATGTAAAAAGAATGTTTAATGGGTACATACCTTGAAAACAAATATATAGGTACTAAACTAGCACTTACATCAATCATATGATTTGTAAACTAGCACTTACAAATCATAGTTGATGAATATAATATATTATAAAATACGAAAAGCCAAATCGAGCATTGTCTTAACAATTATCACCTCAAAAGCATTTTTAATAAATCAAATGGCGCTAACAATAACTTTTTTGTTGCAGTTAAAATTAAATATAGAAAGGAATCCCTTCCTTAATTTTATGTCCTACTGTTTTATTGTACTTCAAATAATTAGAGAAAATTATGAAAATTACATGAACGGAGGAATTACAACAACACTTGAGTAAACTGCTCCGAATTTAAACTGATTCAACGACGAATCGTTTGACCAGCATCATAGTTTTAAAATATTATTGGCGCCTCATTTACTCAATATAAAATACTTTTCATTGTAAATAGGAGCAACACACGTTTATAATATTACAGTGCACAACATAAGAAACCTAATAAATCAGTCTTCAATCAATGTGAATAGATCTTTTTTGGCCTTAAGAGTATTTGTTGGTAGTTCTATTATTTTTGAGTCCTTAACAGGTCTAGAGTTCTCATCTCTAGACTGTTTTCTTTTCAAACTAACAGTCTTGTTTGTGTAGACTCCATCATTGTCTTCACTATTTGATACTTTACGTTTCTTTGACTTTGTTACAACAAAATCAAAATCTGAAGAGTCTTCATCAAAGCCAGAATATATAGGTACAGATCTGCCACTTCTTGTGGACCTCATTGGTTGAATTCGAGTTGATTCTTCAACAATTTGTAAAGGGGGTGGCCATGTGGCAAAATTAGCAGATTGTCTGGCTTGACGATACTTATTAATGGACATAAGTTTGATGTAAACAGCCAGAGTGCGTGCTTTCTCGGCTTGAGTTAACGTTCCTGGCAGCAAGCTCCAGGGCATGCGTCTGTCTTTAACATTCAGATATCTTCTCTTCAATGTTTTAACTGGTGGGGTACTGTCAGGAACATCTTCCACCTGAATAATAAATGAGAATATATTAAGAAATTATCGTACAAAATATCTGTACCTGTAACAGCCGGATCGTCCACTGCTGAACACAGCCTCCCCTATCAAGGGGGCATTTGCCATAATCCCCACGCCTGGCAGGCGTCTTGGGGATTGCAGTGTAAGTTGGCAGTTATTTAGAAGGCCTGTGCTGCCCACCTTCCAGTATTTTTACCTTAGTCGCCTCTTACGACACCCACGGGCAGGACCGTAGCTAGGGGGGGGGCATTGTGGGGCAATGCCCTACCTTGAAATCACAATGCCCTACCTTAAAAATAACAAAAACTAAGACAAATTGTTGGTTCATAGTTTGAGATAAAAATGTAGCGATAGGTATCTAAACCTTTCCGAACATACCTACCAAGATTGTGGTTGCTTATGATTGTTTGTAGTTTAAGTAGTTTGTAGTTCAGTAAATAGTGTTTTAGTCAAAATTCAATACAATTGTTATTATTATTGGCACACTTAAATTGAAATTTAATTGATTTTGCGATGGTAATAAAAGTGTTCTTTGCAAATAACGCAAAGTTGCAGAGCAAATGGACCACGAAGATCCTCACTGCTTGGTGGAAGCACAAAATACAATCACTTCCCCTAGTTCCATGGCAACAGGTTGCTCAACTGTTAGCTATGGGAAAGTGTAATTATGTTTAAGAATATATTGTTCAATTTTCTGATATTGAAGAGTTACTATAACATTAAATGAATATTCGAATGATAAACTTGACCAATACTATATGTTGTATGGTTATTGACATTATCTAAGTAATTAATATTTTCTATGTATACTTGACAACATAAAGCTGAAAATAATCTATTATATAACTGACATTTATTAAAAATTCATATTATGATTATCATTTACTGCCTGCATAAAATATTGTATGTTCGCTATGAACAAAACTGTTGACACTATTCATTATAATATAAGAACCGAATGAAACATAAAGTAATCTGAATCTAATAGAACCTGAATCTAATCTAATATGGTATTCCTTCTGATATTGCAGAAATTGTAGAACCAATAAAACAAGTCGTTTTAGACATATAACCAACATAACAGGGCCTTTGTTTCCGAATGGTTCAAGTGTTATAAATGGTTGCAGACTGCAGTATTCTGTCGAGAAAGATGTCGCTTTTTGCTATCCATGCCAGCAATTTTCACCTCATAGAAGCAAACAGACTTCGTACATTTTCACAGGATTTAGAAACTGGAGAAATGCCTTTCTAAAACTGGTCTTCCAAAGGTCTGAAAAATCAATTTCTCTTATTCAAGCTATGTCGATGTTGCAGGAGAAATTACAAAGAATATAAGCAGTGTTAAAACGTTACCAAATCAAAAATTATTACAAAAATGTAGGACATGTAGGTATAACATAAAGTACCTAATAAAATTTCTAATTGTCAACGAATTAGCTTTGCGTTGAAATTATATTTTGGAAGAAGAAAAAGAACAAGGATTATTACGGAATTTTTTTGAATACACATGTATGAAAGATCCAAGTTTGAAATAGGTTCTCACTACTACAAAAAAAAACGCTGCATATTGTTCACCTGGAATTCAAAATCAAATTATTCTAGCAATGCAATGATTCAAGTAGCACGAAGTTCCATTGTCAAAGATTTTAATGAATCTGACATGAAATGTTTTACTCTAATGGAAGATGGGACGAGAGATACAAATAATCGCAAAAAAATTGCATTAGCAATATATGTATAAGTTACGTTAAAGATGGTGATGATCGTCAATGAATCGTTGTTGATGGTTAAGACTACTGAAAACCTTGATGCAGCCACTTTCACGGGATTCACGTTAAATACCCTTACGGAGGAGATAATGGCTGGTATGGTATTTCTAGCCTTTGAAAAATATCATAGATTGCAGCTGTTTTAAACATTAAAATAAGTGTTAAATTATTATGGTAAGTTTGCAGAAACCATATGATCGAAATGCTATTTTTGCTCGCATCTATTTACTCGTATCATCCCACCCAACAATTCATTATTACCTCACTCTCACTCAGACGTGGATCTCTACATCCAAATCTGGAAGTTCAACCGTCTTGTTTGCTTGTTCTTTATTATTGAGGTTTTAATAGTTCTTAGATCCATGCTCATGTTCTGACCTAGAGGTCAGTGATATACATGTTTACTGATTTATGAGCCCGCGCTTCGAGGGTAGATCAATAATAATATTTTTTTCTTCCGCCCTACCTGTAACCAATGCTGCCCTACCTCAAATTCGACTCTAGCTACAGCCCTGCCCACGGGATGATATGGGGAGGTGCAAATCTAACGCGGCACCCCACGGGTCAAACATGGACAAAATATCTACATAAACTTTATTTCGTTTCTTACGCAACAAAGTATAATAATAGATAGCTACCTAATATTATATATTGAATATCAGAAATGAGCAGTCTGCCTCGTATTTCACCACGATTTTATGCTACTTTTTAGCAATACGCCAATGCCTAATATGTTTCTTTTTAAAAAAATATAAGTACCGAATGTTTCTATATCTGATAGTCTAGCCCTTGACCACTATCTCACCTGTGGCTATATATCTCATGTTGTGGTCATGGATGGTAAACGGACTAAGCCTAGAATAAGAGAATGAAACTTTCTAGTTGTATTACAATTATTAAACTAGACCACTAATAAGTGATAATATAACCGTCAATAAAAACTACTTTCACTACGTGTATGAAAAATATGAATTTTTCATACACCACGTAGTGAAAAAGCAATTTCGATTCCGGATAACATAATTTTTCCAGTTTTTTTTATTTAAAAAACCGAACCTATTCTATTGAAATTTCTACAGGACGCAACCAATCTGAAAGTATATGTATCCTTTCAAATAAAAAAATACAAATCAGTTTATAAATGACGAAATTCGGCGGGTAGCTCGCCCCGACGGACCTCTATTTGCTGCGGCAGAATTCCCTTTATCCACGATACATACAGCCACGGATCCCGGAAAACGACCTGACTGATGAACGACCTGATTGTCATGCCGTTTGGCGAATCTTTCGCGACCTGTACTGTGATAACAATAATCGGCCTTCAAAAGACTTCCACCAGAAGAGTTACATTCAAAACACATGTTAGTCCCTCTAAACATCAACATTTACAGGACATCAATAAATTTCTATAGAGATTTATAGAGGTTTACCGTCTCTTACGGTAACCACGGGATGATTTACGGTGGTGGATAGTATTCTGCTCTGCCACCACACGGGGAAAAAATATTATATTTGTACTAATATGAAAACATGCTATGATTTCATATTATTTAATTCTAGATTTGCCTGAACAACATCTTCGACCACATCATCACTTACCATCAGGTGAGATAGTGGTCAAAGGCTAACCTATCGAGCATAAAAAAAATTCGTATATTTTTGGAGCGTTAGCGGCGTATGCTACGCGAAGCCGACCTCTAAATTTCATAACGTTCTTTTTAAATAACTCCATATCGTAGCGAAGAGGGAAAACGTCTAACGACAAGTTCCTTCTAAATCTTTGTTGGTTGTACGCGGAATAAACGTTCTACAGAACCGTTGTGTAGTTGCACACGGTAGCTCAATGTGGGTGACCATCCCGTCGCTCGTTTACGAACGGTGCGCCAACGACGGGGAAAGTGTGGTCAATGTGAGACATTGGCATCAGATCAAAAGTTCCTTAGTAAAGTGTTAGTTGTACAGAAGTTATAATAGAGAAATGCAGTCTCTACGGAGACTAAGCGATTCCAAACCGTAGGTTAGAATGGGATCGTCGAGGATACGAACGACGTTGGACAGAGTCGAGGTAGCCAATGTGGTTAGTACATACGGTCCATAGATGTGGGCCGTACTCCATATGCTGACTTGCGCTTTTTAAAGCGTAAACCGTTACCGTAGAGTGACCGGCTTAGCACACCAAGCGTTCAGATAGCCAATTGAATGAAACAATTAGAGAGAGCAAAGTCCTTATCACCAGGCCCACTCGACCTATGCACATTGCCGGTTAATAATGTCCAAAGTATCACACCCCGGAAAGGTCGGTGTTAAGATACCCGGGACAGCCCTGGCAAGAGACCAGAAAGCACTTGTTCCTGAAGAAAAGCAGACTAATTCTGCCAATTATGCCGATATAGTCTGATTTGCTTTTGCAATAGCTCTTCATGAATACCTAAAGGAAAATTACACTTATTTTGGTGTTCACTGGTATTTACATTTTCCGACGCCAGTGCACGATCAGTACAACCTTGGTAACGCTCTCGCTTTAGGCCTGAGGCCGCATTTTACAAGAGCGACTAACTAGGCCTAGGAATGCCACCAATGAGCACTGCAGAATATGGTATCAAAAAAGCATATGGTTGAACTCTGAAATATTAATTGTCTGGTGTGTATGTAAAGTAAGAAAATATGTATGTACATAAATAAGACCATACATCGTATGTTGGAAAATGTAATAATTTGTGGTTTTTTTTATAACTCACTGTTTTTCATACATTCGATTATCCGGATTTTTGATTATCCGAATGCCTATCGACAACAATTAGTCCGGTTAATCGAGTTTCTACTGCATTTCATAATAGCGGTAAATCAGAGCACGCGCTGATTCACGGATACTCATTATAGCCTTCGCGCATCTAGACGTTAAATAGGCCCCATCTTTCAAGGCTGCTGAGGCGACGATCACTGATATGAAAAATAACGTTCCAGTTTGTATCCCGGTTAGGTGTCTGTCAGACAGCATATCTGTGTTTCGGGCAGAAAGAGAGAGGCCGACTTAACAGTCTCCACAGGTATTAAATGACAGCATTCAAATAAGAACAGAGAACCAATTCAAACTTTATTTTAATGACAATTATAATGTTATTGTTTGATTTTAAGGTATTTTGATATGTTTTAATGATATTTTTGTATGTACATTTTATGGTTCAATAGTTGAAATAAATTATTATTATTGTAGGGGGTGACGCATCTTGCTTTCCCTCCTCCTGGAAATATATAGCTTAATATATAGCTCTTGAAACTGTGCCATATTACAGCTCAAACGAAATGTTGTTATGTGTTGTGGGTAATTTAAAACATTTTTTTATTTAAATTGGATGACTCCAAAACAATAAGAAATAATTAATATTTGTTGACCCAGTGCCCCTTTTTGTCAATTTGTATTATTCCTAAATGAACTACCAGTTAGCTAGAGTGAGTCCCAATTTTTGATCTTTTGTTTGAGTTAGTGCCAATCTGAATTCTGTCCGTATCAACATTTGAACTGAGTTAACAAGTTGATTCAGAGTAGTGTAATCAGAAGCATGTTCAGAAATGCCTTCTTTTCCTAAATTTTAAATTTTGACATCTAAATTTAGGAAAGTGACCTACTTCCAAAAGTTATCTCAGTTTAACTCGAACAAAGAACTACAATTTTCTTTCTATGGGTTTGAAGTTTGTTCGATTTGTGTGTTGGTAAAATTCAAATTCGAGCTCTGCACTCATTATAGATTTCAATTAATTCAAATAAAAATAAAACATAATTATATTCAAATTTGGAATGTACTAATTAAAATTATGAATTATGACTATTTTTAAAATAACTACTATAACTTTTTAAGCAGCATAAAATGTCTAAAGTATTGTGCACCAAATGGCTTCTAATAATGCATGCATGCTAGTAACTGCTGTGGAAAATGCGCTTTAGGCATTTCGTAACCTTCTCTGTAATCTCATTAATCTCATAGGATTTTGTATGATTGGAGTTTCAGATTATCTTCATCAGTACTAATCAGTACTAATATTATAAATGCGAAAGTAACTCTGTCTGTCTGTCTGTCTGTTACACTTTCACGCCCAAACTACTGGACCGATTTGAATGAAATTTGGTATGGAAATAGTTTGGAGACCCGGGAAAAAAAAAAGGGCATAGTTTTAATCCAACTGCACAAAAAGAGGTTAGTGTATTTGCGCGATAACCGACATACGCGAGGGCGGAGCCGCGTCCGGAAAGCTAGTATAATATATGATCAAGATCTTGTAAAAAAAATGTGAAAGCAACATCTCGCAAGAATGAATTTGAATTTTCTACTTTCATACATTTGAACACCACTATTGTATTGTAATAAAAACTTACATTACTTTTTCATTTTAAGTTATGAACATAAGTACTACATTTCATACCCCTCACTTAAAAAACAAGAGTTTTTACCATCTTTAATTAGTATTTTCACAAAGTTCTTCTTTTGCATATGCCTACACCCCATAAGAAACATACATGCCCTAATATTTATTGTTTTTTTATGTAAAAAATATAAATGATTCGTACCATCTATCTTTACAAGCTGATAGGAGTTAGCTGATTTCTTATTTATGTTTATTATACTTATATTATTCAATTAACCTTCACAACTTACACCCTCTCACATTCACACACACACTAACACAATACACACAGAGAGGAACACCATACATCAACACAAACAATATCAGTTTCCGCTATAGATATAATTTGTTTATTTCTAAGTCAGGTCAATAATTTATTTACTTTTTAAGTCAACTAAAACATAGGTTATTTATAATTAAAGTAAAAATATAAAATTGTACTCGTATAAACAAGCATGAGGCTATTTAAATAATGGCAACCATGGGGAGAGCGCTGTACGCTGAAACACAGGTGTTGAACCTAGTTCGGCAACAGATGCACAATATATTTTTTGTATTACTTTTTAGCCACATAAGTGTAACCAACTTTGTATTGAACATGAATAAATGATTATTATTATTATTATTATGCCAGATTTCAGTATATTTAATGTTTGTCCTTTCAGGATTTCATATTCTATGTTAGTGAATAAGTTGTATTTTGCTTTTACAAAATAGATTCCACTTCTCTATAAATATACTAATTAGGTGAATAACTTAGTTTAGTTACTATTTTGGTTGTTTTGAGAAGTTTAAAGGCTCTTTCAAGAATCCTAAGCTATCAATGTTGTTGTAATAAGTACCATACCTACCATAGTATTACAAAAACTATTTTGAAAGTATTTCACTAAACTTTAAATAAGGAAATAAAAAAGAATATTACTTTTTCCTTATCTCTTGTTACATCCTCCTCTTCATTGGTTGTTTTTGAATTCCTCAGGGCTTTAAGCAAGTCACTCATTTCTTCCTTTGACAAATTTTCCTCTTCTAATCCATACTCTGTTGAATTTGTAATAAAACATTTAGTTACCTACTCATATTTGATTATGATTTGAAAATGTAGGTACTATTAATTTGATTTATTTAGCAGGTGAATCCGCAATTTCTAATATAATTTCGGGACATTCTAACTCTTGGTAACCTAAATAGAATGTTTTAGGAATGCTCAATTTCTGCTAAGGTCCTACAAGGAAACAACTTTCCCAAGAGGCACCTATTTAACGTACCTACGTACGTCAACTTTAGCCACGTATCTTAATAATGTTTACTGTGCAGAATTATAAAATGGAAATGATTCAAAACCGTAGGTAGGTTTTACTATGTTCTAAAACATCTATGTAACTTCATTATTATGGCAAATTATGATTCAAAAGTTATATTTACCGGTTAATTCATTCTTCATAAGCTTAACTTCCGAATCACAGCTATCGTCCGATGACAAAATATTATGATCCATTATTATTTTTCGTTTAATTGTATGAATAAAAAACTGAGTTCAAGAGGCTCTGTGTAACCCGTAACTATTATGAATACGAAACTTAAAACAAGTCCCTCATTTTAATGGAAAGGGTGACAAGAACTTGAGATTTTCTCATGAAAGGTTTACTTAAAGCACAAAAGCAGAACAGGAGAAACAAAAATATACATTTGTGTTTTCTTCAAATTTGATTCTTGTTTTGATGCTAGTGAGTGTGACGTAATTTGTTTTGTTTGACAAAGGAATTTGACATGTTATTTAGATATGTCAAATTCCAATCCAATGTCAAAGCATGCATCCCAAGAGGATGTAATAACTGCGAGGGCCAGGTTGCTCATTATCAGTAAAGTCTGCCTAATCTGCCTATGCAGAGCGAGAGAATGTATCCGACCGCGTTGTCTCTGTTTGGAAAAGGGTGACAATAAAATGCACATTCAAAATATATATTCTAGTTGACAGCTCATTACTGTGAAAATTGAGAAATAATTATATTGGTATTTTTTTAGTTAGTATTGATTTTTCTTTAGTTGGAGCGGCCGTGTGACGAAATTTCCGCGTCTGTCGTTCTCTGCTTTCTTTTCTTAACAAAAGAGAAACCTTCAATATGTTTGTCAAATTTTGCCTCTTTTAGTTAACTATGATTGGAAGTGAATTATTCTTATGGTCTAGCATATTTGCATACGATTTCTTCTGATTCCCAGCAGGTAATAATGGTAATTAATTAAAAGCCATATTTTGTTGGATTGATGGTACATTTACTATGTAAAATCAGTTCGGGAGGTTGGTCAATTAAGTGCGATGAATCAATGTTATTTTATACCTTTTACTGTACCAGGTCAGAAACACAGGCACAGTCAAAAGCTTATCTATCGACCCAACCAATGACGATGAGTTGTGACTGATGGTGAAGGGAAGTTTAATCCTTACCATCCATAAGTGTACGGGCATACCTTGGGGCAAGGGGAGGTAGAGAGATAGAGGTAGAAGGAGGCCCAATGAAAATGCCGATATATTGTCTGTGTGGCCAGTTTACGATATAAGCAAATAAGCATACAAATGTGCAACCAAATACAGATACCAACAAATTCTAACTCAAATTCAAATTCAAAATCATTTATTCAATTTAGGCGTCTATGACGCTCTTATGAAGGTCAATTACAAACTTTAATATTGAAATATTCTACAATGTACTGCCACGTTCAGCAAAAAAAATTATAGAGCCACTGCGAGAAGAACGGGCAAGAAACTCGGGGCCATTCTTTTAAACGTCTGTTTACAATTTGTTATAAACAATATAATACAATTATTACAATATTTGTTTAAATTACGTAGGAGACAGGTGATGGCTTGGCAGAGGTGGAATTTTCCAAGCATTTTTGTCGTTTAAGTAATCACAAACTGTGTAGTAGGATTTCTTAATCAAAATGTTTTTCACGTGTAATTTGAATTTTCCTTCTGTGAGCATTGTAATATGTTCGGGAATTTTATTATAAAACCGCACACAATTACCTAAAAAGGACCTTTTATTTGTCTTTGCTAATCTAAAACACGGTACCGTTAATTTATATTTGTTCCTAGTGTTGTAATCGTGGTTGTCACTGTTTAATTTAAATTTACTCAATTTTTTCCGAACATACATAATATTTTCAAATATATACAGACTCGGTAAAGTTAATATATCAATTTCTTTAAAAAGATCCCTTAGAGATTCCATAGGATCCCTAACTAAGTTACCATAACTAAGCTGTATATACGCCATTCAGTAATAATCATAGATAGTTACAGGGTTTTCTTGCAGAACCTAAACTAAGAAAAGTCTTTTGTCGTAGATTCTGCGTATCCTTCATATGCACAGTGAGAAAGATGTAAGTAATATTATACAACTCACTCAATATTAATACATTTTATAAAATAACTTAAATACAAATGAAACGATTGTACACCACCTGTGTTCAATCGTTATGAGAGATTTGAAATGGACAAGGCAAGAGATATCAGAATTTAGAATATCATATAAAAATTATGAAGGTTTTGGACAATTGAAAAGAATATGATATAGAATATCTTCATCACTGTAGTGGGGCTTTCGCAAGCTTGGCTTTTTGGGCAAGCTCTTTCAATTTAGGGAGGGAGAATGTGTGTGGTGCCCTTGCCCACTAACAGGGTTGGCTTAGCTGACATGGCTGCACTGCTGACGACTGGCCTGGCTACGCGCCCGCATTGGTTGCTGCAACTGCGCAACTTTCCCTGGATGACCCAGCTGTACGAACCGTGATAGCTGGCCCAACTGCGGGGACCGCACTGGCTGACCTAGATACGTGACCCTCGCTGGCTGGTTCAACTGCATGACCCACGCTGACTGGCCCGGATGCATGACTCGCGCTTGCTGACAAAACCATGTATAAAAAGTGCAACTTGAAAAATATTTTTAGAAACCGTATCACTAATCTATACTTATAATATATTATAATAAAACTGTAACAGGTCCAATTCTGTACATGGCAGATATTTTGAAAAAAAAAATGTACAGTACTCTGTAGCTGATACTGATGCCGCAACTATTTTTTTTTTATTTTTGTCTGTCTGTCTGTCTGTCTGTATCCCGGCCGCGTATCACTCCAAAACTACTGGATGGATTTCAATGAAACTTAGCATGATTGGAGTTCATACTACAAGGTAGGATAATTTAGCTTTTTATCCCGAAATTCAACATGGTTCCCTTGGGAGAGGGGATGAAAGTCAAAATGTACACTTAGTTGTAATTTATTAACGCGTAGTCCGATTTCAGACGTTCTTTTTAGGGTTCCGTACCCAAAGGGTAAAAACGGTCTGTCCCGCTGTCCGTCCGTCCGTCCATCCGTCCGTCCGTCTGTCACCAGGCTGTATCTCAAGAACGGTGATAGCAAGACAGTTGAAATTTTCACAGATGATGTATTTCTGTTGCCGCTATAACAACAAATACAAAAAGTTGGCCAAGTGCGAGTTGGACTCGCTCACGTTAAAACAAAAAAAGGTTAAAATATGAAGTCTAATGTTGTATAGCTAATGGTACGGAACCCTTCGTGCGCGAGTCCGACTCGCACTTGGCCGATTTTTTAATTAGAATAGTGGTGCTTTAAAAATTATCACGGAAATATTTCAAAGTCATCGGATTTGCAGTTCAGAAATTACAGACATCACAACCTAAATATTACGTTCCAAATAACTTGACACCCCGAATGTACAGGAACCTTTCAACGTACGGCTCATCTTAAGCTGGCGATTCCACTTTATCGTATAGGTATAATAGATAGGTCTGTAGTCGGACCTCTCCAAAAGACTGATTTTTCAAACGATAAAACACAGTTTTTTTTATTACGATAAGCACAACTTCCCTACGTATATTTTTCATAACATGCAATGCTCTAATCAGTCTAATCTATACCTATAACAGGTTGCAGAAGGTGAATAGGTAAGCGCGAGGGAAGACGCTTAAATTTATATATTTATACTTATAATAAAACTGTAACAGGTCCAATTCTATACATTGCAGATATTTTGAAAATATGTTTTGAGAGCAATCTGTAGCTGATACTGATGCAAAAACTGTTTTTTTTTCTGGCTGTCTGTCTGTATCCCGGCCTCGCATCACTCCAAAACTACTGAATGGATTTGAATGAAACTTTGCACGATTCGAGTTCATACTACGAAGAAGGACATACGATACTTTTATCCCGAAATTCAGTACGGTTCTCTTGGGAAAGGGGATGAAAGTCAAAATGTACATTTAGTTGTAATTTATTAACGCGTAGTCCGATTTCAATCATTCTTTTTTTGTTACAATAGTGGTTATTTAATTATTTTCCCGTAAATATTTCAAAGTCCTCAGTTTTGCAGTTCAGAAATTTCAGATATCACAAACTAAATATTTCGTTTTAAATAACTTGGACCGCGGAATGTTGAGAAACCCTTTAACGTGCGGCTCATCTTAAGCCCACAGGCAGCCCGAAACCCCACGGGAAGCCCGACACCCCACGGACAGACCGGCATCCCACGGGCAGCCTGGCGCCCTACGGGCAGCACGGCACCCTTATTTAGTTTTGCAAGCTTGCTACGATAAAACTCTAAAATGTGGTACATTTGAAGCAGTGATAGCTCAGTGGCTTTGCCTATGGACTGCCGCGCAGCAGGTCCATGGTTCGAATCCCGCCGCTGGCTTGAGCTTCACCGCATGGTGGAAGGGCATTTTTGCGAATGCCCGCCTGGCTAGCGACCACCCTCCAGTGGAAAATCTGTCGCCAAGCACCTAACGGTGTGTTCCGGCAGCTGTCCTTGAGAGCCAGTAATTCTAGGTTAAGCCTGTTAACACCTACGACCACATCGTCACTTACCATCAGGTGAGATTGTGGTCAAAGGCGTACCTATCAGCAATAAAAAAAAAAAAAACATTCACCACAATCAGTTTTTTCAACTACATAATTATCTTTCTTTTGACGGATAAATTTCGGACACTGCGAAATGAAAGTGCACAATATGTCTCAGGTTTTCGCGATTGTTACACTTAGTAATTAAACAACTTTAAACGGTTTCACGTATATTTATCATTATTTTTGTCCTGACAGTCACCCCGTGACCACGATCACTACAAAGTGTTTGAAACGTCGGGACAAAAATAATGATAAATATACGCGATTTAATCCATTTAAAAGTTGGAAGTGCACAACTTTAGTAGATTGTTATACAAGGGTCGAAAGGAATTGGTAACTTTCACCCGCGTTCAGCTCTCTACTTTTCATTTCGAATTTAAAGAAAGTAAATAAAGTAGCTTTCTAAAAATTATTCATTGATAAAATAACATACTTACTAAAAATTTATTGAGAGGTTTGAACTATTTGTGAAATTTTACGTAAAATTTTGTTTGGAATATTTACGGGCGGCTATAGCCCGAATAGGAATCTCTCTGCTTTTCACTACTAATATAAGGAATAAAGATACAAATATAGTATGTTTTTTATATTATTTATTTTGATGACTCTACTTTTCATCAGTACTTTCAGTACTAATATTATAAATGCGAAAGTAACTCTGTCTGTCTGTCTGTCTGTCTGTCTGTCTGTTACGCTTTCACGCCAAAACTACTGGACCGATTTGAATGAAATTTGGTATGGAGATAGTTTGAGACCCGGGAAAAAACATAGGATAGTTTTTATCCGACTGCGCAAAAAAAGGTTAATGTTTTCGCGCGATAACCGACATACGCGCGGGCGGAGCCGCGCCCGGAAAGCTAGTGTAGAATATTTCAATATTAAAATTTGTAATTGACCTTCATAAGAGCGTCGTAGACGCCTAAATTGAATAAATGATTTTGAATTTGAATTTGAATTGTAGTAGCTGTAGTGTTGTATATAGTTCATAGTATTTTGTTTGCTAATAAATCATAATTTGCCATTGCTTCATAAGGCGCGGAGATAAATTTTTGTTTAAGAGTATTTCATTTTCGTTACAAAATTTTGAATGCATTTTATTAAGTCGTGGCTTTTATACGTACGTATCTCAAAGAGGGAAACGCGTTATGCCTGCGCTCCCACCATGCGTGCGCTCTCGCCGGCTGCAGCGGCATGCTGCCCTCGCGTGGTGTGCAACCGGCGTCCACACAGTCGGAAGTAGTGGTTGCTCACCATGGTTGACAACGCATGCTCGCCCGCCAAGGGCGTTAGAAAGTTTTCAAATTAAGAGTTTGGAAAGTTTTTTGTCAAATTTGGTGGTAAACTATACACAGTTGTTATCCATGGTAAGCAACTGACTGTGTAGCACAGCTTTAAAGCAACCAAACAACTAAACTTTAAGGCTTGAAACGTGGCCTGGCCTGTAATCTGTGATTGTTACAAGGAACATTAGTGCCATAAAGTAACTTTGTTTGTATATACCACAGATTACCTAATGTTGTATAATGTATATTCTGACATTTCTGACTGAATGATTAGTGCATAGAGAAAAGTAATATACCGGATAGTGGATTCAGGATTAGTGCTTTGAATTAGTGTAATGTACTAAGATTCTACTGTAATTTCTCCAAGAATGTTCAATGCAGTGCAGTCTACAAACACTCCTCAAAGTACCTACATTTAAAGTACCATTCAGTGGAAAGTGAATTACTTAAAAAATATATATATAACTGAAATATGACTACAGAAGAAACAAATCTAGAAATTGCTGTTTTTGAAGACGACCAAGAAGAGACAATTGATCCTATAAACGACATAATTGATTACCTAATTAGAACTGCTAAAATATCCTTTAAAAATGCTCACGTCAACGAAGCTGAGATACATACAACTCATAAAATACAAATAGCCTATGATTTATACAAGAATTCTCCTACAGACTTCTTGATGCAGTTTGGCAAGCACTTAGCTCCATATCATATTAAGTATTTCGAACAGATATCTCAGTTGCCTTCTTCTACTAAATGTCTCCGAGATTGCATTCAAAATTTGATAACTTACCACTCTGATGCTAGCAGACATAAACGAGTGAGGAATAGAAGATTCAAAGCATTCCAACAACTGCAGAATGATACTGATTATTTCAGTGAAAAGCAAATGATGTTGCGTAACCCTCTACTATATGAACAGCTGGTAGGGCAGTACATGACAGATGAAGAAATAAAAGAACGAGACAGTATTGATGGAGAAAATCTCACTCTACTCACAATGATACTGGACACAGTTGATAGAAATCATATGACACAAATAAAAAGTGAACAAATGCTTGAAGAGGGACTTGAGTCCATTGATATAAACAGCACTGAAGAAAAACATAAACCTAAAAGTAGAAAGAAATGGGGTGATTTTGACACGCCTGATACGGAGCCCAGTTTCAAACCTGAACAGAGAAAACAGAATATGATTAGCGCTCCAGAAAGGAGATTGCTACGTGAAGAGTTTTATCAAGAAATGTACAGTAGTTTTATAGATGGAAAAGATGATTTTGATTATTCATCTGTTGACAGCAATGAGCTGTATGATGATTTACAGCAAGTTTCCCAAGATGAAGAAGACAAGTACTTTGACTCTGAGACAAATGAAGTAGACAACCTAGAGGAGCATATGAAACTTGTGCAGGAGTATGGGAAAACTAATTTTAGTAATTCAGTTGTTGATAGTGACCCCTTAGATGTGTTTATGGAACATTTGTCTAATAAACTTCGAAACTAATTTCATGTTTGATTGTACAATTAATTGTGGTTCCTTGATGTTGTAAATTATACTGGGTGTTTTATAAATTGTGGGAAATAAGGTAAGAGGTAGTTAGTAAAACCATGTGCATCATCATGACCTTGATAACTTGTGTCAACATCACATATATGTAGAGACAAATTACTTAGCATTTCATAGATTAACCGTGCGGGTGCCGGGTCCATAGCGTTGTAGAGGAAGAGACTAGAGAGGCCTGGGACTTGCGACCCAGGAGTAGAGATAAGGGGCCTCTTTACGATGCAAAATTTTTGAATTAGCTGAACATTTTGAAACATATTTATTAGCTATAACTGCTCATTTTTGTATCTGTCAAGTAGTTGTTGTCTGTAACATAAACTAATAAACATAATTTAGGGAGAAAATGAGGAATAAAGCAACTATATAATAAATTTACAGTCAGAAATAAAAATCAAATTTTAATAAGGGTGATTAAGATATTCCAAGTCTACACTCTACACACAACAACTTCCCTAGTTTAAAATATGAGGAGTGTAAAAAAATAGTAGTTTTTCTAAATATTTACTAAAAATAATAAACATGAGTAGAAGATACAAAGATACACTAGGAGTTAGAACAATGAAATTTAGGGAAAGTTAAAATTTTTTTTTACCCACACTTTCTACCTTATGTTTAGTTTCTACCCTGCCAAACATAGTTGTTATTAATTGTTTTACACCAACAGAATTTTTTTTTCAACGAAAAATCTTAGACATATAACTTTGTTTACACCAATGTTTTTCCCGGCCTTAGGTGGGAAGGAGCGTCTCCCACCCGCTACTCAGATCAAACAAACACTACTTTCCGAGAATGAGAATTAAAAAAAAATCGATCTACCGTCAATTTTAAAATTTTTTTTAGATTTTAATTCTAAAGAAACGCACAAGGTACTTTGCTGCAACATTTATTGTGCGAACCGGGAAAGAACTCTCTGAGTTACTTAACTACTGTCTTCTGGAAAATACAACCCGGGAGTTTTGAAATCCAAAGTAGAAAGCTCCATTCTGAGCTATGGTTTACTATAAGAGTGCTTCACCGCAGACCACATTGTTGCTTAATATGAGATAAACAGTGCACAAATGTGAATAATTACTCTGCAGGTACGGCAATCGCGAACGAAGTCGCGGGTACAGCTAGTCACTAATATAGCAAATGTTCAAGAAACAATTACAGAATAACAGTGAACTAAAATCAATTTTAATTTTCTTAATCATTGTGAAGACAACAAAGAGTCTCACGTAGATTATATATAGTAAATAGCTATTTGTTTTTTTTTGCAGTTGTTATTTGTTGCCAGTATTTTTATTGGAATCGGAGTAAGTGAGCAATATTAAGATTGAGTGTTCAATATAAAGAGTTCTCTGAGCGTACCGAAATTTAAAAGGACGAGACGCAATATAACTGCTGCCGAGCATATCACACAAAATTTTTCACCTCATTTCAGCGAGGAAAATACTAGGCACTATAAAAACAACTTAAAATGTAGTAAATATGCGTTATCTTACTTTTTGTATAATGAATAAAAATTATATATTAAGTTACAAAAATATTTGATCTTTAAAGTAAATTCATTTTCGGGCACTTATATAGAGGTTCAAATTTCAAATTTTTTTCCACCCTAACGAATGAAAAGCACTTCTTTACGAAGATTCGAATGATAAACATAACTTTCCATGATTGTCAGTTGAAAATTCTAGATAATGATAGTGTAAGATGGATATATTAAAACATATAAATTATTACTCATTAAATTATTATCATAGTTGTCAGCCCGAGTTAGGGCACTGAATTTTATGTGAATAATGAAATTAATGAACATAAAATGAGCGTTTGATATATATTCGTTTTTTTTTAATGCTTGATAGTTTAGCCTCGGACCACTATCTCACCTGATGGTAAGTGATCGAAGATGTTGTTCAGGCTAACCTAGAATTACTGGCTCTCGAGCAGAGCTGCCGGAACAAACACACCGTTAGGTGCTTGGCAACAGATTTTCTACTTGACGGCGGTAGCTAGCCAGGCGGGCATTCGTAAAATGCCCTACCACAATGCTATAACGACTGCCATCCTAAGACAACAACCGGGACCGACGGTTTAACGTGCCCTCCGAAGCACGGAAGCGCTCAGTAGTAATCCAAGTCATGACCGTGGCGGACGTCGCTTAACTTTGCTGATCGGTTCAGAATGGTAAGCAAACTTCGCTAGGAGCGCTTCAAAACTATGAGCTAGTACTAGTAAAACTATGTACTAGTTGAAATATTAAATACAATTTAAAACAAATAGATTTTATATATTTTAATATACCCTTAACTTGGCAGAGTATCTAGAAATGCACACGTCTTTAAGAAAAATAATGTGGCAAAGTAAAGATAGATTACACGTTAGTTGTGGTAATTTTGAATTAGTAGTATAATGTATTTAATACTGAAAAATCACGAATGAGCTCTGGCTATACTGGGAATCTGTGTATTACAAGATGTCGGAACGTGCACAACTGTCCACGATGTCGAAGTTATGAATTCTTTTTTATCTTAAAAATGTAGCAATTCCTACAAAAAGAAACTGTATTTTTGTAGCTAAATATAAAGTTTTCCAAATGTGCAATAGATTGTATGTGCATGTAATTGATTTGTAACAAAAAAACTTAGGCCTTTCATGATGTATCTAATAATGCACATTGCCAGGTGATCTACATTATACAATTTCTGGATGGTGTGCACTGAAGGATACATTGCCAGCTTTTACTATCATAAGCATGATACATTTATATACCGTGTGATGAGTATTTTAAGTAATATCTACTTTTTATACATACAATATAAGTAATTTTATGAGTATTTTTTTATTTCATGCTCTCACGTGAGCACAACGAAAATTAGCATTAGTGTCGAAACCTAGAACTGATAATGACAACAGCGCTTCTTCAGGAGTTGAACTAAATTGCTACCATGACCAAGATGATTATAATTCAGACGGCAACAATTCCAGCAACCCTGCCACCAGCATTAGAAGATGTAAAATTCATCAGATGATGAAAATGAATTAGAAGAAACTGTGAGTGCCGCACTCTCACAACTAAACATCACACGTACTTTTCAGTCCCTACGGTCAATGAGTCCCTCTGTCTTAGATGCCTCTGATTCTCCCTCTTTGCTGCAAGGAACAAACTTTTCTTACAGACTAGTTCTGACACCTTCTTCAATCTCACACAATTTGGACACCTTTTCCTTTCAATTGTAGCTATATCTTATCCTTTATCCTCGCTCCCTTCTGTATCATCACCTTTTACTGCTACCAGATTAAAAAGAGGACCATAAACAGTAATATTATTTATCTTCCTTTTATTTTTAAATTCATTTCTGTCTATCAGTATATTAAAAAAAATGGACTGAAAACCTATTGAAGGCAAAGCCATTCAAGGCAAATAATTTGATAAGTCATCAGACAGGCGGTAATTTTCAGATGATTTGTTTGTCTTGATAGTTCACGAATCTAATTTATACCACATGCATGTAAAGAGGATAAAGGGTTAACACCATTAAACCTCACGATCGACGATATAAAACAATTTATAGCAATTAATATCTTGATGGGAGTAGCGTCAATGTCGGCTTATACCGATAATTGGTCGAAATTATTGAGATTTGATAAAGTTGAGAATATTTGAACATTAAGAAGTAGTTTCAAAAAATCTGAATGTTTACCTATTTCTCTGATTATCTGCAAATTAAAAGAGTTCAGATGTGCCATATGTCGAAGCCTAGTAACCAAACCAAAAATGTGGACAGATAATGCCTCTGGAGTGCCAATGTTTTCAACGCATACAAATCAGTGTCATAGCCGTTATGAAGTGGGACATCTTACACGACTAAAGGTCTTTGTAAAAATTGCATCAAGGGCCAAACAAAGTACTTGTGCGACAAATGCACGCTTTTGTTTGGTAGCAGAACGCATTTATTTTTATTATTATCACACACATATTATAAAAATAATTACTTTTGTTTTATTCACTAACGGAGAAATTTGATTACAATGAATATAAGTTTAAAAATAATAAAACGTTACTTTCAATTTATTATTTTCTCGTCGATCTCATTGTTATATTTTAAAATAAAATTTTGTTTCTAGTAATTATTTACTATATTTGAAAGTCTCCTTAGTTGGCAATGTATCTTTCCAGATACATGTTTTTTCACAGGAAATTATTAGCGTTCTTGGCAATGTGCATTTTAAGATACATGCTTTAAATCCAATAATACGGAATATATTTTTTTTATAATATTTTTTGTAGGGTCTATAACTATTATATAACTAATTAGAATGAAGAAAGTAAGGAAAACTAGAATCGCAAATTCCTGCCAAGTATAGGGTCGTAATTTACATACTAATAAAGTTGATTAAGTAAAACATCCATTTTATTGTACCCCCAAGAGATATGTATATAAAATACTTGAGCCCTCGAAAAATTGATGCGATATCACAGGTTGAACTTTGGCTTCGCATCATATTTTCCAAGGCTCAAGCAGTTTGGTTGGGCATCAATTCAAAAGCAAATTCATAATTCCCGCTCTATATTAGTTATGCGGAGCGATCACGTATCTTCTGTAGCAATGAACTGCTGATTTCAACAATTAAAAATGATAGTTTTGACAGATTTTGTAGCAATGAAATCAAAAGTCAAAAGATAGTGAGAAAAGTAAATGGGCGCGCCGACTGTTTTTTTTATACCTGAGACGATAACTGGCATACACTTTGACCGAATTAAAAATTTCGTACTATCCATTCTATTAAAAAGTTTGTTATAACATAGTATATTAGTTATTTAATCAGTTATGTATGGCAATCGTAGTTTTAGTTTTAAAAAACTGTGGCTGCACGCGGCAATCACTTGTTTATAAACGAACCTATGGCTTCGCAGCGGATAAACAGGTTGTACTCAGATGGTCAGTATTTCAGTTTATTTCATATTATTATTATTCTAAAGTCTAATTAAAAGAGAATGTAAGTTTATAGTGGCATTTATTTTAAAATACAAGTAGTACGTAAAAATTTACACAAGGAATTTTTTTTTTTCGCTCATGACTTAAATTTTGGCTCTCGTAAATATGTATTTTTTTAATGTTATCCGCAAAGCTCAGGTGTAAAAGAAAAAAGCGGTCGGCGACTAACGTTTGGGCGCATGAAGGTTTGTTAGCTATCTGTTTTTTGACTTCTGATTTAAGCTTCAAAATCTGTCATAACTGTCATTTTTGATTGTTGCAATCACCAGTTCATTGCTATAGAAGATACGTGATCGCCCTGCAGGGGGCACTACAAAGCGCTAGTTTTTTTTTACAAATGTATGCAGTTGGAATTCTTCGTGAGTATTGAGGATTAAATAGCGCATACTTCTCCATACAAAAAGAAAAAGCTCTTTTCTACCCCTTAGTTTCTTGTTCATGAATTGAACATAAATAATAGACTAGACTTGTACGTTTTATTTATTCCAGTTTTCTAAATAACTTTAATGTTAGAAGCATATTAACCTGCCTGCAAACTCTGATTATGGAAGAGTGTTCAGCAAAGTTTGCTTGGCAAATACCAAATTAAAGAATAAACTTGCAACTCACTCCATTAACTCTCTGATACATTCTTGTGATGCCGTAAGAAATATAAAATAAATCCAATTGTTACTGCATAGAATTTATGCCGTTTGACAACATTTTACGTCGTGCAATGCTTATGAGGAAGTTTCTATTGGCAAATTAGCCAAGATCGGCGACGCGCGACGTCTACTTTCCTAAGATTGATTCATATGCTGAAAGGATTTCGTAAATATTTTTGTCTCTACTGAATAAAATAATACAATACTTACGATTTACGAATTAAATTTTTTATTATAATTCAATACAAAAACGTTAAAGACAAAACGTATAAATATGATAAAAAGCATGAAACGTCAAACGTGGTATAATTTTGTTTGAACAAATAGTATAATTTTATTTCCATGCACAATATTTTTTTGAGAGTCTGAATCCAGCCCTGTTTAGTCAAAATATATAGTTTTCACTTTTCTGTGATTTTGTTGTCTGTGCGTGGCTGACGGCTGTATTGTATTTCGTGTTTGTTTGAAACATTTAATTTATTGAGAGGTGATATCCATTGCGAAAGATGTGAAATGATATAGTTTTAATTAAAGACATCAAGCACCAGCTTTAAATATTTGTTTTGCATAGCAAAATGGAAGAAGAGATACGATGTTTTGTTTGCAAAGAATTTTACAGGGAACCCGTCCTTTTACCTTGCGGACACGCTCTTTGTCGCGCTTGTGCGATCAGCTTGCAGATCCATGTTCATGAAGTAGACAACTCTGGGACATCTAACGACTACCAAGAAGCGGACAAAGCGTCGGTATCGAGCGAAACTGACAGTGGAGTGGTATGTGGATCAAGGCCTAACAGTTACGCGGGCACGCCGGCCGCACCTCTGTACTCGTCTGCAGCATTTAGCATCTCCTGCCCGTTATGCACTAAGCTTGTTTACTTGGACGACAATGGTGCCGAAGGATTACCACCCTTTCGGGTCATGCGTACTATTGTGGAGAGGTTTGGAGGTGTCAAGGGTACACCACCAGCAGAAGAGGCGTGTCAAATGTGCGAAGGTGAACGACGAGCTGCCGTGGTACGCTGTGAGCAGTGCTCCGTCCGATACTGTGCAGGTTGCAGGGATGCCTGGCACCCTATCCGGGGCCCACTTGCACAGCATGAGCTTAGAACACTCGGGACCACATGTGGGGACCATGGCTCTCCCCCAGCGCTTTATTGCAATGCTTGCCAGGTTCCTATATGCCAACGCTGTGCTGCTGAAAGGCATTCTTCACATGAAACTCAACCCTTACCCAGTGCTGCTAGAGCTCATAAGGCAAGTCATATCATCTCTAAGTATAATGCACACTAAAAGGTATAAAATAAGAGTGTTTTACCAGTTTTAAAAGATATATGTAATAGATAATTTTTAGAAACAGCTGTGTGATAGGGGGAGTTATGAATCTAGATGATTTTCTTTACATTAGCTCTAGTATAATTTCTGTTGCGTTTGCTATATACCAGCTTCTGACCAAGACTTGAAATTGGTAATATTACACTCCCATGAAAACTTCTTAGTAAATCATAATTTGAGCAGGGAAGATATTAGAATTGGTATATGCCACATACATAGTGGCATACACCAATTATTTAGAATTCTATTCTTCATCGTTGTTAAATTTTTTATACAGATAAATATCATATTATCTTGAATAAGCACACAAAATTTTATTATGTTGAAATAGACACATTTTGTGAACTAAAATACTTTTAAAGTTTTAATATTACCCATATTAGGTTCTTTGTTCAGCGCTTTGTTACATGTGGAGTGAATAGTAGATATCTAAATATTGTATGTTTCTACAAGCAATGGAAGTAAATGGAAGGAGAGCATGACTTTAGGTAGAAAATCAACAATGAAGAAAGAATACTATAGAGAGTGCATTCAGTTCTCACTATCAAGTGTTTTTGATCTCCAAAGATCATCCACTATTCTACTATAATATTAATTTGTTTTATGTCATCAGAATGTATAACAAATTATACACATCCAATATTGCATGCACATTATATCAGAGTAGGGTAAACAATACAGGTCTTACATTTTATAGATGAAGTTATTCTATGACAGCTCTGATGCTGCGGGCACACAGCACATTAGTTCTCTTGTTACTCTTCTCAATTCTAGCGCAGTACCCCATGAGTGCTTTAGTAGTAATGAAAAAGACTGATGCATTCATCAGTCTTTGGGTAGATGACGAAACATCCTGCTGGGCTGCAAGATGCACTAACTGTTGAGCATGTACTAGATGCATGTTCGTAAACACTAAGCCCATTTATGTGAATGCATGGTTTTCCAATATTTTTTTTTTAAATAATTTAATGGCCACATTTGACTAAAAAACACACTGCAGATTATCTGAAATATGCGACTAGGCAAGAACTTTTTTTTTATTTTATTTTTTTTATTATATAAACCTGATAGGTTAGCCTTTGACCACTATCTCACCTGATGGTAAGTGATGATGTGGTTGAAGATGTTGTTCAGGCTTACCTAGAATTACTGGCTCTCTAGGACAGCTGTCGGAACACACCGTTAGGTGCTTGGCGACAGATTTTCAACTTGAGGGTGGTAGCTAGCCAGGCGGGCATTCGCAAAGTGCCCTACCACCATGCTGTAACGACTGCCATCCTAGACAACAACCGGGACCGACGGCTTAACGTGCCCTCCGAAGCACGGAAGCGCTCAGTAGTAATGTCACCAGTGTTCACCCATCCAAGTTATGACCGCGGCGAACGTTGCTTAACTTTGCTGATCGATTCAGAATGGTTAAGCAAACTTCGGAACAAGCACTTCATAACTTGTATGTGTATATGTGTGTTCATGGTAAAGATTAAGGGGCCTCCTCTTAACCCTACAATCTGGGTTGCTAGTACTAGGCATTTTCTTCCCATTGTTAACTATTATTATTATCTTTCAGACTGAATTATCACAATCATTACAAAAGCTTTCAGAACAAGCAAAAGCCATGACTGAATATATTCAACTAGTAAAAGGATCAGGAGACAAGATAAATGTAAGTATTTATGAATAATTTATGTAAACTAAAGGTAAAAAACAATTTGAATATCACATTGGGCTAAGATCAAAACTGTCTCTGCCTGGTGTCCATATGTTTCTGAAAATGTTGGCTTATATAGATCACTGTTGCTATTTTGAGTCTGTCCAATAAAAACTTTGAAGCTTTCTTTTGATGTAGTAATAGCATACACATTGTGCTGCATGCAGATGGTATGGATGCGGAAAATAGCCTTTTGATTGTTGATGTAATTAGCCTGTAATTGTTTATTGCATGTGATGTTATTCAGTTGGGAATAGCAATGCAAAAGATGCTGCTTTAGAACTGTATAATAAGGGTGCTGCCTTCTCACCCAAGAACAAAGGAAGAAAATAGATTTATATCAAAGCTATGCAAGCTAGTGTTGTTGTGAGCAAAGAAAAATCCACTAATAGGACTGGTAGATAGACACCCTAAAATGTGATGCTTGCTACAAAAACAATATTTCTTAGAAATAAAAATAAGGGGGTGATGTACCTTATTCTGATATGTATAGCTTGATACATATCAATCTCCTTAATCATTGGTCTAATGAAACTATTATTATTATTGTTATACACTAAGCTGCTTAAACCTGATGCATGTATGTTTATGGAATAAACAGTGACATTAATTTTATAGTTCCAAATGTCTAATAAATAATTAACTATTCTTATTACAGGAATCATGTGAAGAATTAGAAAGACAAATAGACCTGGCATGTGCAGAAGTAACGCGTGCCATAGAGCGAAGAAGGGATGAACTTATCCGAGCAGCACATCACTCCAGATCGCAGGCCATTGCTAACATGAGATCTCTTAAGTCTTTGGCAGCTCAAAAATTACGTGAAGCGACTGCACTGTTGCATTTTTCTATAGAAGCTTTGAAGGAATCCGACCATGCTGCATTTCTTCAGGTCAGTTTTTTCTTAATGTCATGATTTCAAAATTACTTCCTACCACCATTTTTTGCTTGTCATTTTATTAGCTTCGCGACTATGTATGAAAGAGCTAGTATTTTAGAAATTCTTGTGTTTATTAAGAATTTTTTTGGCAGATTTATCAATCATACAACATGTTCGACCACATCATCATGTACCAAAAGGTGAGATAGTTGTTAAAGACTCACATATCAATGATAAAAAAGTATATGAACCTTGAGTTAAAATGTAAAACAAACATTTCACTATAATAACAAATTTTTACCTTATGATATTGTAAATAGAATTTTATTTTAATACTAAATCAGACTGACAGAGGTTCAGTTTTGGTACTGCAGGGAGTTATATTGATTTTCATAAAAAAAAATTAGCCGTATATGTTAGCCTTTGACCACTGTCTCAGCTGATGGTAAGTGATGATTTGGTCGAAGGTGTGGTTCAGGCTAAGCGAGAATTACTGGCTCTCAAGGACAGCTGCCGGAACACACCGTTAGGTGC
Source organism: Plagodis dolabraria (assembly GCA_963854805.1). Classification (NCBI taxonomy): domain Eukaryota; kingdom Metazoa; phylum Arthropoda; class Insecta; order Lepidoptera; family Geometridae; genus Plagodis; species Plagodis dolabraria. The sequence continues at coordinate 22,252,979 of OY978449.1, read as the reverse complement.
TTGGCAACAGATTTTCTACTACTACGGCGGTAGCTAGCCAGGCGGGCATTCGTAAAATGCCCTACCAACATGCTATAATGACTGCCATCCTAAGACAACTACCAGAACCGACGGCTTAATATGCCCTCCGAAGTATGGAAGCCCTCAGTAGTAATGTCACCCATCCAACTAATGACCGCGGCGGACGTTGCTTAACTTTGCTGATAAGTTAGAACAGCTAAGCAAACTTCGCTACGAGCTCTTCGAAAAAGTTTCTAACCAATCCCTTTAAGCCCTTTATTTAAATTAGGGCAATTGTCATGCTTGCCAATCACAAACATAGGAAATCTATCTCAATTTAGAAGTAATGTTTTGTTTTGCCATCAATCCTCGAGAGCCAGTTCCAAATCAAGGGTTAGACTATCTTTAACCTCATCATCACACAAATGTGAGATAGCACACAGTCTACCATATGGTATATCATAATTCATGAAACAAACTAAGTCATTGTTGTGTTATCAATATCCTGTAATTAGTAAGGTGTGCCGCCTGTTTAGCTCTGCATGCTTATCAATATGGTATCATATTAAAATACAGGAGATTGGTGAGCAACTGACCTACATAATATGTAGTATCAGTCACATTTATCTATATAATTTCTATTAGTAAACTATTATTGATATGAGTACAAGAAGTGCATGATAAGTGCTAACCTAATATTGATAGATAGATAACACTTTATTGAAAATAACAAAAATAACCTTATTATTAAAACATAACTTAAAACCAATATATGATTATGACCTAGCACTGCTCTGTTAATAAATTATGGTATGTATGTATAAACATGGTAATTGGCAATGCCAGTTGGACTGCCGTGCAGAGAAATAAACACTTTTATTGCATGGGTATCAAACTATGGAGTTTGGTACCCATGTAATAAAGTAATTTTTATTGCCTATAGGCTAGCCTTTCACCACTATCTCACACGATGACAACTTATAATGTGTTTGAAGATTTTGTTCAAGTTATCTTAGAATTACTGACTTTCAAAGATAGCTGCCGGAACACACCATTAGTTGCTTGGCGATTGATTTTCTACTTGTTAAATAGATCACCATCCAATATGTTCATCTTATGTATGTTTTAAACTGATGGTATGAGACCGACAGAAGGTCTTGTGAGTCTGTATGTTAGTACACCCCTCGCTAGAAAGCCACAATAGATTATTAAAAAATATATTCACATCTACTATGTCCCAAAGAATGTACAAAAGATACTTAGTAGCATAGTAATACCAAGTCCACAAGTAAGAAGTCACAGGGAACAGCTAGTAAATAATAAAAATACAGGTTATCAAAGCTAAATCTAAAACAACACAGTGAAATGTTTTAACTCAAATTCTATAGTATACCATTGTTTCGCAATTGTTAACATACCGAATGAAAACAATGAGATTTTCAATTAAAGCATTCTATACATTCATGGCATATAATAGGATAGCTTTACTACACTGAGGCCAATACTGGTCCCATTGTATGAATGGGTGTCTGGGTATTGTTAGTATGTCATTGCATAATATACACTAATTGACGTTCTTTCGAACTACAGTTGGAAAAAGTGGAGAATGCAAATGCATACTAGGTATACAGAACTTTGTAAAACAACTACAAAATTACTAGAAGAAAAAATATAGTCATGTACGGGATTCGAACTCGCGTCACCCCACCCCTATAGCCGTGGTAAGCTCTACCGTTAAGCTTACATGACATATGACTCATAATTCTAATTTGTCCTCTCGTTCTTAACAATTGTGTGGAGATGAATATACAGAACTTTCCACTCTCAAAGACGCACCCCCTCCATTTTTGAGTGTAGTTGCAATTACTACTGCCTACCTTAGATATCCCAATTTTACGGTAGTAGTACTATAGTAGTATTGGCATTTACACAAACGACCTACCAATACAAAAGTGCACCAATAATTTACTGTGGAGAAGCGCTCCTTTGTTAGTGAACAGGTCTGTACCGATAATTTAGATAAGCTCCCTTTAAAGCCTGAAAACAAGGCTTTGGCGTGGGGGACTACACTAAGGCAAACTCCTACAAAACTAAGTAAAGTCCCCGCTTACAATAACAGGTGGGCAACATCCTGACAGTGCGCGCGCAGGAAACTGCTGCCGGGCTGTGCGCGTCGCTGGACACTCCGCCTGCGGCCCCCGCGCTCACACTTGACATCGAGCCCGTCCTGCGCACAGTGCGGACAATGAACTTCGTTGAGTGCATACGTGAGTAGTCGATGATCATTTGACAACGTGTGGGCAACATTCTGACAGTGAACTAGACTGCCCGGGGGAAGTCCTGTGCATGCGCGTCGCTGGAAAAACCCTCAGCGGCACCCGCGCTCAACTGAACTTAACATAGAGCTTTTCTACTTGCCGCCGCAGCTTCCGAACGGGCCCACGTGTTCTTCGCATACGTGAATGTGAAGCCTAATATTCTATTTAAGATAGAATAGGAACTGCTTCAGAATTGCTTCGTGTAAACCTTGTTTTGGGTCATATTGGTCTGTTTTTGGTTTGACCAAGGACTGAAACGAGATCATGCAGATTACAACAATGTCGTTAAATAACAAAAACCTGTACGTACATAAATGTGTGACTTACCCTGTGGTTCAAGTCACGCAAATACGCGCTATTTGCACTGTGTGCACGCAAACGGTTGGTTCATAACTTGCTAAACAGACACCGCGATAGCATTATGACGTCATCTTTGACGTAATTTCCGGCCGCAAACAACGCTCACAGAAAAGTGGTAGTGCATTGAATGCACAAACGTCAAACTCAAATCTTGACAGATAGATGAGGAGATTTTTATTGTTGTGGTTAGAATGTTGATCGTACAAACATCGGTTCACAAAAGAATGCCTTGAATTACAATACTTCTATTATCAATTATTGACGTAAAGGTTATTTTGGGTTGCCAAAAAGCAAATTGACAGTCAGCAGATGTTATAAGCGCGGCTACACATCGGTTCACATTGTTTGCGCGCAAACAGTGCATATTCTCGTATTTCAGTTATGAACCAAGCTTTTGTAATGTATGCAGTGACAGCAGTGTTTGCGTGATTTAAACCGTAGTGTTAGTGACTTACCGGAATATTATATTAAGCGACATCATTTACCACGCGCGACGTGGCTCAACTTAGCTCTATTTCAAGGAGTGTTTCCTGAAAAGATATTGAACCGCCACAGTCACATCATAGCAGTCAAAATTGTGAATGATTCAGATCTTAAGGAAATATATCTTTTCTTTATATAGTAATATGAGTAACATTTAACTGCACTTTTGAAACAGTGATAGCTGAGCGGTAATAAGTATGGACTGCTGTGCAGCAGTTCCATGGTTCAATCCCTACCGCCGCCTGCTTGAGCTTCACCGCATGGCGAAATTGGCATTTTGCGAATTTTCCTGGCTAACCAACACCCATAAGTAGAAAATCTGTCGCCAAGCATCTGACAGTATGTTCCAGCAGCAGTCGTTAAGAGCCAGTAATTCTAGGCCTAGTCCGTCTACCATCCTCGAACACATCATCGCTTCTGAGATAGTGGTCAAGGGCTAGCTAATCAGGTGTAAATAAAAAAACCCTTTCTATATCTAAACTGGTGCGTTCACTGCACCCATTTAGTGCTATAGTATAATAAATATTATTACTGTATCAGCCGAATCGTCCACTACCGAACATAGCCTCCCCTATTTAGGGGGGGGTTTCCATAATCCTCACGCTTGGCAGGCGGCTTGGGGATCGCAGTGTAAAAAAGCAGTTCCTTTGGAGGCCCTGCTTACTGCTTAAATACTTTCCGGTATATAACCCTTAATCGCCTCTTACGACACACACGGGAAGAGATGGGGGCATGACATTCTAGCCTTGCAGTCCACGGGCTTATATTATTACAATGGGGCAATTCAATTACTTATGATTTATTATTTTCTACGCTTACATTTTGGAGAGTAGCCATGGAGAAAGAGATGAAAACGCCAGGTAAGACATATGTATTCTATTCTACTCAGTTATTGTATGCATTCAGCTCGGATAAAGCTCTGTGAATGTATCTATAGGCTTATGTAAAGATTACAAACGGCAACTTGCGTCATCCACACTCGTCAAGGATCGCAAATTTGTAATGCGATTTCGGTGAAACTAATCGAGGTCGCATAATATTACTCGTTTGTTTGTTCTTTTTCAGCTTGATTGGTCACATGTAATCGATATTGCCGTGACCATCTGTCAGTCATATGTTTGTATTTTATAAGTTAATAGTGCTTGAAGAAGTTTTGATTTTTATTCTGATGCCAGCATCATGATTGTCATATTTAAAAGTGTATTGTACTGTATCAGCCGGCTTGTCCATTGCTGAACACAGCCTCCTTCATCAATGGGGAGTTTGCCATAAACCCATGCTTGGCATGCGTCTTGGGGATCGCGGTTCCACATAAGGTGCTGCTGCCCCTTAGTGCACCTTTTGGTCGTTACCTTTAGTCGCCTCTTACGACACAAACAGATACCAATGGGGGTGAGATTCTAGTCCAGGACCCAACGGGCGGTAAGGTAAAAGTATATTACATTGACTAAAATCAAAAAGCACCAACACGACACGTATCTCTAACTAATTATGCCCCTAATGTTACACAGCCCTCTCGGACTCAAAACATTCGTATAACCAATGGAATACACAAGCAGAAAATCAACAGCTGCATCGATAGAACAACTCCCAGCTTGCAAGTACAAAATCTGTCGCCAAGTACGGTGTGTTTTGGCAGCTTTCCTTGACAGCCAGTTCTCTTTCTAGGCTTAGTTTCCTCAACATCTTCTACTGTATCATCACTTACTAACAGTCACTATATTTAGTGCGCATGGTACCGACTGCAACAAGTTATTTCACACTTGGGTGTAGAAGCGGGTTCCATTTTTTTGGCAAATATTTGTTTTCGTGTTAGAAGTCGGTTACGTTGTTTTTTTTAAATCTCCTGTCCCTCTTATGTACCCTCTTATGTCTTACCTAATACCTACGTAAAAATAATGAGAGGTCAACAATAATTCTTAGCTCCTTTTTAATGTAAATTTAAACAATGAGTCTGTGAAAAAGGTTTGATGCTAATATCATCTTACTGCCCTTATCCAAACATGGGGGGGTCGATACAATATTTCTCCTCTAACAACACATAGGAAAACACAAAAACTTATAAAATATGTGCTTTGATAACCTAAGGACATAATTGTTAAAAGTTAAAGCATAGTTTTTGTTGGTAGTATACCCGGTACCCTTCAGACAACCAGGGTTATCCCCTGTAAGAACCGTGCCTGGCATTTTGCGAATGCCTCGCTAGCTTCCACCCTCGAATACTATCTGTCGCCAAGCTCCTAACGGTGTCATACTAAACGGGTCACATTGCCACGGGTTTAGTTTTTTTTCTCTTTTTACGTCGTAGCAACGAGTCACACTGTTACTGAGGTTGTGGGTTACCCTTCCGGCAATAACAAAAAGCGTTACGTTTAGTTACGTTTACGTCGTCATAATGAAAAAAGGCAAAAGGTTTAGTTTTGAAGCAGTGATGGCTCAGTGGCATTGGCTATGGACTGCCGCGCAGCAGGTCCATGGTTCGAATCACGCCGCGGGCTTGAGCTACACCGCATGGTGGAAGGGCTTTTTGCGAATGCCCGCCTGGCTAGCGACCACCCTCAAAATGAAAATCTGTCGCCAAGCACCTAACTTCCGGCAGCAGTCCTTGAGAGCCAGTGAAATTACAGGCACATGAGACTTAACAATCTATGTCTCAAGGTGAAAGGCGCAGTGCAATTCGTCACTTGTGAAAATGAATGCATCTGTTATAGGCAGAGGTAACCGCTTAACATCAGGTGGGCCTCGAGCTTGTTCCGTCACAGTAACATAAAAAAAAAGTATCATTTTAGTAGAAGAAGTACAAGACGTCTATGAATAAGGGAGTTGAAAAATACACGTTCGTTTAAGCTCTATTATACGTAGGCGTTAGTCGTAACCTGTATCGAAATGTACTTCATTACTATGAAAAATTGAGAATCTCGTATGACACTGGTACGTAGCATCTTAATTATTCCAACATCGGGTTGGTGTTTTTAACTGACTTCATAAAAAGGAGGTTCTCAATTCGACTGGGTTTTTTGTATGTCATATCATACCTCATAACTCTTTACAAGATGATACTGATTTTAATGTTTTTTTTTTATATTCGTATGCTGGTGCTTGTTACGTGGTCCCATTGAAAATCTGAGTGAGATCTGACGAATAGTATTTGAGTTATACCTAATAATGCGTATTTTTCGTGTGAAGTTGGTTATTTTTTGTTAGAATTTTATAGCCCTCGTCCTCGTCTAGTGGATACATTATCACAGAAATAATAACATTTTCCAAACTCGTATCATAATATTTGTACTCTTGTATAACAAATATATATCGTGTGTTTGTCCGTCCAGCGCCCGGCGCCCCTGAAATGGCGGTGGAGGCGTGCGCTGCGCGCGGATGTTCGTGCACGCTGGCGTGGCGGCCGCCGCCCGCGCCCGCCTCCGTGCGGGAATACGTGCTCGAACTGGACGACGGGCTCGGTGGGCCTTTTAGGGTGAGTAACTATAATTACCGTAAAATTAACACGTATATACAGTTGTGGTCATATAATTAAGAACGATTTGAAGTTATAGAAGCTTTTTATTTGAATCGTGTCATACACAATGATGTGTACCTTTTGAGAAGCAACTACTCATGTTGTAAAATAGCCACATTAATAGAGCAACGTGGCTTAGGAATGAACAATAAAATCGCTAACTATTTTTTTCACAATTTATTTATTTTACCAAAGTAACACATTCAAATAGTACTGAAGCTGGACAAATAATTAAGAACGATTTATTAAACTGCGCGGGAATTATTTTGTATGACACTTACATTTAAAATGACATTTAAAAAATCACAATAATATGTAGCGCAGAAAATTTAAAAGCAATTTAATATATTTTTAACTAAAATTAATAATTAATAGCATATCCACGGCTTTTAATTACTGCTTACAATTGGTAAAGATATACGTTTTTAAAGTGATAATTACATAAAAATGTTATTGAATTGTTAACAGAATATTTTAAGTTATATATGGTATGTTAAGTGTTAACAAATATGAGAAATGTTGAATAATGTAGTAAACAATGTACGAAAACTAGTTTTAAACTTAAAAATTATGAAAGGGTCGCAGAGTGACGTCAACAATGGTTCGGCGGGTAGCTCGGTTCGGCAAGTAGGCAGCTTCCACGATGAAACAGTCACAGCTACAAGCAGGTCCTGTGACTGTTTATTATATCTTTACCAATTGTAAGCTACAACAAAGAACAGTGAGTCACGATCGGGCCTATATAAAGGCGTGTTTAGCCGCTGGCCGTTTAGTCTCGATCGTGCGCTCGGTAAGTCAAGACCTCCTGAAGATGCTTCGTTTAGAAGCGAAACTAGTTGGGTATTCTTCCGGTTAGGCTGCGTGATGTTTGTGACGTCACGTAGATAACAGGAAAATTAGGCGGAATTGTCACTAGATATATAATTTTATGCTTTTTTAAGTGTTTTATTTAAATATTATTTAATATTTTTTAGGATACTTTTAAAAGTATTTGTTATTATTTCATACTCTGTTTATTTTCGTCTCGTCAGAAATAAGTACATTTTTCCACTGTCGCACAGTCCAGTTTTCATACTTTCTCGCAAATGCAAGGCGGGTTTGCCTGCGGCAAAGTTTCAACATGGGTACCTTTCTTGCTATCCTACCGTGCAATTTTTCTTCTACCAAACGTCTTCGAATAGTGCGTGCTGAGATTGCTGAAGGGTTGTTTTCACCAAAATATTCTTTTCTCAGCTCATTGGACCCTTTAAAAGGATTTTGTTTTGCCATACGAACGATGTTTCGGTCATCTCTAGGAGTTGTTTTTCTCTGTTTAGGTACACGTGGAACATTCGAAGTAGTTTGATACGTAGCGAAATGCTTTACAGCGTGGAAAACCATCGTTTTTGAACATTGCAGATGGTCGGCTATCTTTTTATAAGACCAATTCTTCCGGCGAAGTTTTATTATTACTTCCCTTGTAGATTTATCACAACTTTTATTTTTTCCCATTGTTTTTTTATAAGAAGCAATCACTTTTAATTTTTACAGCACCAAATGGCGCCAAAATTATACAAACAGTAATAAATCGACCGAGTGTTCTCTATTTAAATTTGAATAAAGGCATAAACTATTTAGCGTTCTTAATTACGAGACCAGCCAGTAAACAGGAATACTATGTTTCGAAGTAGTGTAAAAAGTTTGTCTATTTATTTTTAGCTAATCATGTGTATCAATGAATACAGTGGTATTATGGAAAAGTTTTACGATACCGAGAGAAATAAAAGAAAATTGCATACAATTAGTTTTGCGTCTTAGTTTGAAAAAATCTTCACTTTATATCAGGGTTCTTAATTATATGACCACCACTGTATATATATGTATATATATATATATATATATCGGTAACTAATTCTGTACTGTAAAAGCCGGATAGTCCACTGCTGAAGACAGCCTTAAGCAAACACATTAAGGGAGCTTTGCCGTAACCCCCACGCTTGGCAGGCGGTTCAGGGATCGCAGTTTAAGATGGTAGTTCTTCAGAAGCCGCTGCTGCTCACCTTCTGGTAATTTTCCCTTTGTCGCCTCATACGGCTCCCATAAGAAAATATGGAAGAGATGCAATTCTAGTAAAACTATGAAAAAAATAAAATTATTTACTTACTATAAAAATTATAAAAAATAGAAATGTATTGTTATCCTGTTAGAATTTCCACCGCCGGTCCTCAAGGGTGAAGATGCTGGCTGACACAGCACGTGACCTGTGCGATACACACTTTATAAGGATTATTTTCAGCGCAGGTAACGTGGTGTCTCGGCCAGGGCTCCTTAAGTTTTGTTGCGCGAGTCCTATATTCTCATCCGTTTTCAGAGCACGGTCTGGTCTGAGAGGAGTAAACCAAAGCAACCTTAAAAAAAGATTTTGCCAATCAACAGTTCTTATGTCACCTTGTCTCTCAAAAACAATTGATAAATATCCCCATCGCACGTGGCGTGATTTCGAGAGACCAAGGTACGATTCCGGTTCGAAGAAAAAAATATAGATGGATCAGATTCCAGTGGTCTGGTTGAAGGCTGCACCACCCATGTGAAGATTGAAATAATAAAATGAGATTTTAAAATTCGTATCTCATGCAACAGCCTCGATGACTGAGCAGTTAAATACATTAGTAAAACCGAGGAACGCAGATTTGATTCCCACTCGAGACCACTCTGAAACTGTTGTCCTCTTAATTTTTTTTAATGTTATAAATACCCCACATTACTATAATTAACGATAGTTACTCGGCGGAACTTATGAGATGAATACATACTTCATCCTATATCAGAGCACGGAGTGACCCTTACAGGAGTTAACCAATCCAACCTTAAAAAATATTTTGGCTATCATCAGGGGTCCTTTTATGTAATTTTTTAGTATCAAAATCTTATTGAATTCATAGAAAAAATACGGTTTCGTTATTACGTATTCCCATTTGTTACGAACTAAAGCTGTTAATAGCTGATGGACTTCAGTAGCCGCATCTCTTCTATGATTTCAATAAGAATTTGTTACTAACAAGTTACATAATAGGCCCCCAGCTCTTATTACCAACGGTTCCCAACTGTTCACTCATAATAATCAAAAAACGGATTAGTTAACTATACAGGAGGAATTAGTTCATTATAGTTACCCGGCGGCTCGTTTCGGGTCAATATCTACTACCTACCTCATCATATATCAGGGTATGGAGTGATCCTCAAGAGAGCAAACAAACCAAACTAACATTAAACATATTTTAGATGTTGTCAGCTCCTATACCATCTTTGGTTCACTGAAAAACAATCAAATAAAAATTAATTTACTTAGATGAGAGATAAGAGTTTAAATTTCAACTCGCTAATCTGGCAATAAATTTTTAGTAATCCATTATTTCCTCTTTATTCAATAGTGGAAATAGAAGGCCGAGCTTTATTTAAACTAAAAGCTACTATAAAGACTCATGTTGATCTACAGGAGGTGTACTGCGGACGAGAGACGGTGTGCACGGTGGATGGGTTACACTACGCGTCTTTGTACAGCGCCCGAGTGAAGGCTTTCAATGGGGCTGGTGAGGGGCCTTACAGCGAAGTCATCGGCTTGCAAACATCACCAGGTCAGTAGCTGCAAGTTACTTCATCATAATAACTTCAGAATGTCTGTCCCAAAAGTTGTGTTCAATATTTGGCCGTGGTGGAAATTGCTAACAGGTAAAACTAGTGTCAAACTCCCTTGAATTTGAAGTTTCTCCTAACCACTACAGCAAAAGACTTTGCTTTAACTATATTTCACTTCACCACTATGGACATCACTAACTATAGTGAAGTCTCGACTATCTGAACACATAGTTATCATGACTTGTATTTTATAGCCCTAAGCATCTTATGTTGTTGATAAGTCTTATTATTTCTAATCTTCTTATTTTATCATTTCTAGCTTCGAAGATATAAGACCGCCCATTGTACAACATTATATTTAAGCTAATATTAAGCCTTTTTCTTTTTCTCACATTTGGTGTACAGTAAAGTGTTATTTATCTTAGTTGCAATACCAGCAAATTGACGGTCTGTGATTAAGGCTGGTTTTACTCACGCTCACAGTCTGTGCCTAGCTCGCCAATGATGATTTGTCAGCTCGAGTCTGTAGACTCACCCCGATCACTAACAAATACATTCCCAATGTCAGTTGCTAAAATTGTTTTGCGCTTTTTGTGAATGTGCCAGGCTGACTGGGTGTAGAGGCACGTGGAAATCAGACCAAGGCGCTGATCGGTCAGCTGCGTTACGTTCCTATTGTTATACATACGATTGACTTAGAATTAAGCACCCACGATTTCAGTTAGAGAAAGATACGTCTATGCTGTGATGAAAAGATACAACTGTCTATGTCAGAAGCCAATGGCATATTATTACACGACTGCCCAAAAAAGGAGTGATATGTTTGCATGTATGTATGTGAGTTTATTTATTCCACTATAACTCCTAAACAGCTTAAACGATTTTAACGTAAGAGATGTCGTTAGATTCGTCTTGATAGCGCAAGTACTAGGTGCATAAAAAAAAAACAAATTGACGGATTTGAGACGGCATATTGTGAGTTTTTTTTTTCTCTTCCAAACCCATCCAGTTGGGTATTCAAATGAAGGACTTTAAAAAATTATTACATATTTTTTTTTTTTTTTTTTTTATGCCTAATAGGTTAGCCTTTGACCACTATCTCACCTGATGGTAAGTGATGATGTGGTCGAAGATGTTGTACAGGCTAACCTAGAAATACTGGCTCTCAAGGACAGCTGCCGGAACACACCGTTAGGTGCTTGGCGACAGATTTTCAACTTGAGGGTGGTAGCTAGCCAGGCGGGCATTCGCAAAGTGCCCTACCACCATGCTGTAACGACTGCCATCCTAAGAAAACAACCGGGACCGACGGCTTAACGTGCCCTCCGAAGCACGGAAGCGCTCAGTAGTAATGTCACCAGCGGTCACCCATCCAACTCCTGACCGCGGCGGACGTTGCTTAACTTTGCTGATCGATTCAGAATGGCTAAGCAAACTTCGCTACTAGCGCTTCATAAATATATATAACTTGCAGTTTTAATTTTAATGGAACGATAAAACGTTTAAGAAAAATAAATAACTTAACGTCGCGATCATTATCACTATTTCATCATTGTCTACGCGAATAGAACTGCGGGGCGCAGTTAGTCAGAATTATTAATTATGTTATACTATTTATTCTTTTATAGTGGCATGGTTCACTTGGGATGCTCGATGCGCGGAACCCGAAGGCGGTGTCTCTCTAACGGCCGATGGACTGACGGCAGCCGCGGGCGGCTGGCAACCGCGAGTCGCCATTGCCGACCAGCCCCTGGCCCGTGGAGTCCACTACTGGAGGCTACGGATTGACAAATATGATGCAGACGCCGACCCCGCGTTCGGTGTTGCCAGAATGGATGTAGCACGGGATAAGATGCTCGGTAAGTAAAAGATTATAGGCCATAAATGAACAACCGCCAGCCCGGATAGTCCACTACTAGAGGCCGCAGATCGACAAATATGATGCAGACGATACTCCGGCGTTCGGCATTACATACCAGAACTGGTTTAACTCGGGATAAGATGTTCAGATAATTTTTGAAAAAGCTAAATCCTTTCGGTCGTCAGACGAAGATCAGTAGTCTGGTTTCGGTGCAAGCATCATCTCGCGCCCGCGGTTAACATGTTGCCATAACTTATTGTAAATGTGATGTTCGATGTGTTTATTGTCATATTAAGCCAAATTCTTTAATATTGGAATAGTCAGATAAACAATTACTACAATTACAGGTCAAATAATATTTTTTGCTGATTTATAATTTTTTTTTTGTGTTATGCGCTATAGGCAAGCATTTGGTCGCTATCTCACCTGATGGAAAGTGATGATGTGGCCGAAGATATAGCATGCTTGCCTAGAAGATACCTATTCATTCTAGACTCGAAGGCTCCCAAATTATACTGTTCAGGAAATTAAATTAAACACTTCAGTACACTGAACTGAGTAGTCTACATTCTAATGCCACATCCAGCAATAAAGTGTTATAGAGCCACTGCGAGAAAAACGGTCAAGAAACTCGAGGCCATTCTTCTTAAACGTATTTTAACAATGTTTGTAAAAATATACCTTACCTCTGTACATACCCGATTTTAAAACACACATAACTATTTACTTATGCACTACCACGGCAAGACTGCCTTTAAAACTGTTTGCAAAAACAACAAACTTTCAGTTGTCTTAGGTTTTCGCGATTATTACACATAGTATTTAAACGGTTTAAATCGTGTATATCCCACTCGCGATTATTACACATAGTATTTAAACTGTTTAAATCGTGTATATCCCACTCGCGATTATTACACATAGTATTTAAACGGTTTAAATCGCGTATATCCCACTCGCGATTGTTACACATAGTATTTAAACGGTTTAAATCGTGTATATCCCACTCGCGATTATTACACATAGTATTTAAACGGTTTAAATCGTGTATATCCCACTCGCGATTATTACACATAGTATTTAAACGGTTTAAATCGCGTATATCCCACTCGCGATTATTACACATAGTATTTAAACGGTTTAAATCGTGTATATCTCACTCGCGATTATTACACATAGTATTTAAACGGTTTAAATCGCGTATATCCCACTCGCGATTATTACACATAGTATTTAAACGGTTTAAATCGCATATATCCCACTCGCGATTATTACACATAGTATTTAAACGGTTTAAATCGTGTATATCCCACTCGCGATTATTACACATAGTATTTAAACGTTTTAAATCGTGTATATCCCACTCGCGATTATTACACATAGTATTTAAACGGTTTAAATCGTGTATATCCCACTCGCGATTATTACACATAGTATTTAAACGTTTTAAATCGTGTATATCCCACTCGCGATTATTACACATAGTATTTAAACGTTTTAAATCGTGTATATCCCACTCGCGATTATTACACATAGTATTTAAACGGTTTAAATCGCGTATATCCCACTCGCGATTATAACACATAGTATTTAAACGTTTTAAATCGTGTATATCCCACTCGCGATTATTACACATAGTATTTAAACTGTTTAAATCGTGTATATCCCACTCGCGATTATTACACATAGTATTTAAACGTTTTAAATTGTGTATATCCCACTCGCGATTATTACACATAGTATTTAAACGTTTTAAATCGTGTATATCCCACTCGCGATTATTACACATAGTATTTAAACGGTTTAAATCGCGTATATCCCACTCGCGATTATAACACATAGTATTTAAACGTTTTAAATCGTGTATATCCCACTCGCGATTATTACACATAGTATTTAAACGTTTTAAATCGTGTATATCCCACTCGCGATTATTACACATAGTATTTAAACGTTTTAAATCGTGTATATCCCACTCGCGATTATTACACATAGTATTTAAACGTTTTAAATCGTGTATATCCCACTCGCGATTATTACACATAGTATTTAAACGTTTTAAATCGTGTATATCCCACTCGCGATTATTACACATAGTATTTAAACGTTTTAAATCGTGTATATCCCACTCGCGATTATTACACATAGTATTTAAACGGTTTAAATCGCGTATATCCCACCGCGTGACCACGATCACTGCAAAGTGTTTGAAACGTCGGGACAAAAATAACGAAAAATATACGCGACTTAAACCGTTTAAAGTTGTTCAAATACTGCATCATACTTTCATATAGAAATAATCTATAAACACTTAGTAATTCCTAAACTAACACATGCGACATTATTAAATTAATATTGATTTTTTTTATTGCCTTAAGAGGTTAGCCTATGACCACTATCTAACCTGATGGGAAATGATGCTGCGCTCGAAGGTGTGATTGTTGATTAATGTTTCTTGAGGATGTTGTGACGAGTATATGGTTGATAATTTAAGACGTGGGGTGCCGGGTTAGAATTGCACCTCCCCATTTCTGCCCGAGTGGATGTCGTAAAAGTCGACTAAGGGAAAAATATTAGAAATTGGGCAGCAGCGCCTTCTTAAGAAGTATGCCATCTTGCACTGCGATCCCCAAGCCGCCTGCCAAGCGTGGAGATTATGGCAAACACCCCCTACATAAGGGGTGGCTGTGTTCGGCAGTGGACGATCCGGCTGATACAGTACTACAGACATTGCTTTTAACGAGAAGTTAATACTGCAGATGTTGTGACGAGTTGGCGATACTAGACATTGTGACGAGTAGGTGGTAGGTACTATAGACGTTGCTTGCGACGAGTAGGTAATACTCCAGACATTGTGACGACATGTACCTTTTTTTTGATGCTTATAGGCTAGCTCTTGACCATTATCTCACCTGATAGTAAGTGATGACTTGTCGAAGATTTTGTTCAGGCTAACCTCTCATCGAACTACTAGCTCTCAAGGACAGTTACCAGAACACACCGTTAGATGCTTGGCGACAGGTACAAAACACATATAAATAATTCTTAAAGCTATGGTACAATGGGTGGACTTATCGCTTAAAGCGATCTCATGCAGTCAACTTTAGGATGGAAATATGTAAAGAGATTTTTTTTTTATGCCTGATAGGTTAGCCTTTGACCACTTTCCACCTGATGGTAAGTGATGATGTGGTCGAGGATGTTGTTCAGACTAACCTAGAATTACCTCCTCTCAAAAATGTGGTAGTATAGAGGTTGAGTCGTGTCGTGTGGTGTTTGCAGGCAGCGACGCGCTCGGGTGGGGCATGTACATAGACGCGAGCAGGTCGTGGTTCGTGCACGGGGGCGCGCACGGGGGGCGCGCGGCGGGGGGCGTGGCGCGGGGGAGCACGGTCGGGGTGCTGCTGGACCTCACCAGGGGCACGCTCAGGTTCACCGTCGACGATAGACCACAGGTAACTATTTTTCATGAACGTGAACTTTTATTTTGACGAAACATGCATGAGGCCCATTTTAAGACGACGCAGTGGTAAACAATTAATCTCAAATCGGGTATCGCCCCACATACTATTCACTCCGCGTGGGGAAGAAAAGATCACGTAGTAATTCGCACGTGACATAGCTTGTGCTAAAAGGCCGTATGCGCCAAAACAGTAATTATAGTTTAAAATAAAAAACCATAGGAAATTTTCAAAAACCGAATTACCACATTGAAGGGTGTGTTAAGACTCATCAATACAGATATTTGAGAGGCTTAAATCGGTCTAGGCTTCCTGTAAAATGCAAATCTATGTTTTTTAAAAGCAGTTTTTGATAGCTTTTCTCTGTTATGAAAGTTAAGCTATTATCGAAATGATGTCAATAGCATGGTAAACGAAATATTTTAAAATCATTTCCGAATGTTTAATAATTGCTGCAAAAAATTGAAATCTCTTGACGCCATTATTTTCAATTCGTCGTCGTAACCTCTGTCCATAGCAGGTGCATCGACAAGTAGGTTTCGTTACAAGTGGCAAACTGCACGACGCATTGAGTTGTTAACTCTCATGTGCCTGTAATTTCACTCGCACCATATCTACCCTTCAAACCGGAACACAGTCATGCGAACATTACTGCTTGGCGATATAAATAGGAAACATCCACTCTAACGTCCATATTATTTAACCGATTTCCAAGGGACAACTCCCATCTCTTAATCCACAGTCTTATTTTAACCATAAATTTTCAATTTTAATTCCCACTACCACACTCCGCTATAGTAAACATATTACATATAGGGTTTGTCAATAAGAACTTTGTTTTCTAAAACAAAATAAAACAAAGAATTTGGATGAGGATGATTCAAATTTTTATTTTATTACGAAGAGAAAAGTTTGGCAATTATGAATGAAAAATTATATCTGGCAAATGTCCACCACAAGCACGCTGACAGATGTCGATTCTTTAATCAAAATTTTTAATCACTTTGCGCATCACGCTATCGCGAGATGTTAACGACTCAATTTTGGCCTATTATTGATGATGTGGTTATCACTGACATGTGATTTCAACAGGACGTTACCTCATGTCACACAGCCAATAAACGATCAATTTATTGCAAACGAAAATTCCTGATCGCATAATTTCACGAAATTCAGTGGTTAAGTGCCCAGCCAGATTGTGTGATTTTACACCACTGGATTATTTTTTGTGGGGCTATGTTAAGGACAGAGGCTATACGCAGCCAATCGAATCAATTGTAGCCTTAAAACTCAAAATCCGTCATGTGACTAACATAATAGACCCGCCAATTTGCCAAAAAGTGATTAAAAACTTTGATGAAAGAATTGACATCTGTCAGCATGCTTGTGGTGGACATTTGCCAGATATAATTTTTCAATCATAATTGCCAAACTTTTCTCTTCGTAATACAATAAAAATTTGAATCATCTTCATCTAAATTCTTTGTTTTATGTTGTTTTAGAAAACAAAGTTCTTGTTAAAAAACACTTTACATTGGAACTTCAACCTGAGAGCGGTTGCATGCATTGAATCAAGTAATTTGTGCGATAGAGATAGCGCTATATGAACATTGTTGTTTGTGACGACCATGGTACAAATCTACGTATCAATATAGTCAATATTATAAACTTGAAATAATGACGTTGGTGTTCCATAATAGTTTTAAAAGGTGAGAGTTAGGTCTCTGCTTTGAGTATTCAAAGTATGACGAAACTAGGTTTGTACGGAGAGAGCTACCATACACTTAAATGGAATAAGACTAGCTAGGAAGATAATTAATGTGTTGTTATGTCTTTAATTTTGCCGTCTTATTTCGTGACTTAAATTTTTGTGTATTGTTGTAGGGCGATATCGCGTTCACTGGTCTCCGCGGCGCCTTCTACCCGGCCGTGTCTCTGAACCGCGGCGTGGCTGTCACGCTGCAGCCGGGCCTCACTCCGCCGCCAGATCTTTTAATGGCCCAACTCTCTATAGAATGAACAAACACATCGAAATCACTTCCAGAATTCACTTTTCACATCGGGTATGTAAGACTAAACCGGTTTTACAAAAAAAAACCCTAAACGATAAATAAATATAGATTACTTACTCAAGTAATCTCTATATTAACCTCATAGAATCTGCATTAGACGATATCGTCCATTTCTATTGTTATAATTTTCTACGGTGCGCATGGGTTTAATATTATCTTACCATTATGGCAGCTATTACAGGCAACGACTATACCAAGGCCCTCTACTATAGATCATTCAAAGGCATTTTTCTCAATACAATATTTATATGATCTATACCTACTTTAAAAAATATATATATTGGTATCTTTGTATCTATAACATAATTCACGCACATTATCTAAAGCAGTTTTTATATATTTCATTTTGTTAAATATATCAAGTGTATTAAGCGTATAAAGTAAATAAGCATTCTTGTGATATGATTATTTAATTTATCTTTCAATCGAACAGCTCACACAAACGTCCATCTTGTAGCCAAAGTATGTCCAATATCTACAAATAAATATGTAAGGAAGTGTAACTCTCATACTGTTACAGCTTTGATGACTTGAAAAGCACAATTTGGAAGATTGTGCTTTTGTTAATAATTGTGAAGTTGATGTCATAATTAATAAAAACGCAATGTTCCAAATTAAATTGTATTGGTTATTTAATTTGGCGCCTAGAAATGATCGCATGTGATTGGTCGCGTCAAGGTAATGTTGCGCCGCTCGGTAGACTATTTAAACCACGCCCGCCGCGGTAAGGTTTGCGTTCTGCTGTTTTTGAGCTTGACTTATATTTCTTTACATATTTATTCGTAGCTCAATGTCAATAGAAGAGTAAGTAACTAACATGTTTTATGTGAAATATGGGTACATATTTTTCTTATCTGGTAACCCAACGTTCGAATCGTTGGTATAAATTTAAATCCCTTGTCCAACCTCTAGAGTACGTCTTTGTCTACGAAAAACTTCGTCCGTGTTTATGAAAATTAATGTTAAAGTTAAGACGTTTTAAAACTTTTTTTATGTCGTTCAGACACTTATCGCGTACGAGTTGCCAAGAACAAAAATCCACCAACTGTCATCAACCTGTTTTGGGCTGGTGCATATATTATCCCATTTGGGCCAGTATTAGAATATCATATGTATGATAATATCTGGTTGACTGTAAAACCACAGACAAACTTATCCATATGTGGCCATATCTATTTGTCATGTATAGGGTCATATATATGATGATGTAAAACAGGCCTTAGTAGGGACTAGGGAAAGAGAAAAAAAGTCATATCGCGCCGGTGGAAAAGACATGGCGCTTGGGGATGACCATATATTTTATTTATGTTCGTAACATTTAATGATCATTTATGTATAATGATCAAACACTTAATGAACATTTATGAATAATGATCAACACTTAATGATCATTTATGAATAATGATCGTACACTTAATGATCTTTGATTAATAATGATCAAACACTTAATGATCATTTATGAATAATGATCAAACACTTATTATCATTTATGTATTATGATCAAATTGAAATATACGATAAGGGTACCCCATAATGGTTATACTAGCTAATTTTAAGCATTATTGCATGAACTATTTATGTAATTACAATATATACGATTATACGTAATACAATGTATTCATTATGTTTTAGGATATAAGAAGAAACGTATCAGCCAGTAGGTATTTAGCTATTGGCATAAATAAATACTGTAAAATTTGGTACTTATACTTAAATAGTTAATGCAACTTATTATACTCTAGTGATTTAACTAACTTATTTTGTTTAGCCGCCTGATAAATATTGTTAAGGTATACTAATTTAGTAAATTGTGTTCTGCCATATTAACATGGGATGTTTAATAATTTAGGTATTTTGGGTCATGCCGTTTTTCCATAGGCCATTACAGTCGTTTCAAAATGCCATATAACGATTGTCGTTTTATTTTTTTAGTGTAAAGAACGATTCAGCAACGCGGCGAACGATACTTTCTGCTCACAGTTCAATGGGGTTTGCAACGGTCAAAGCGGCGCTCGCGTTTCCCCCATTTCTTAAAGGAATTTTGTTTATTGACATTGGGCATATTCATTATTTCAAAAACCAAATATTATGATATAAGTGCGGTAAGTTGAAAATTACAGTCGAGGCGATATTGCTAGCCCGAGCCGGCGGTTACTAGAAAGCAGAGGTTGTAATTATCAAAGCGCCCGTATGCCCATACGACGTTTTATAACATATTTGCGAGGAAATAAATAAAACTGGGACTTTCTTAAACGAATAAATAATTTTAATATTTTTGTCTTTTATTACAGATAAATGGTTGTAATTTGTGGTCAAAATTAATTCAATATTTATTTATTATATTTTATCTCCCAAAGTCAATTTTATACATGTGACCATGTGTCAAAATGCTGGCCATTTTTCTGACAAAAACTCTGCTAAGATTTAAAAAAGTACCATTCGTTTTAGAAAGAGTTCATGTTGATGAACCGTGCGTTTTACATTACAATAACGCACAAGTGCGTAATGAGATACATTACGATATAGAAATTGGTGAAATAAGAGATCCTTTACGAGCAAATGTGTTATAAAGTGTTTTTACTACTTTACCACTTTCGAAAGTGTGTGTTACGTACTAAATGAAACACCGTACGAAATACTGACTTGTGATGATACATGTACATTTTGAAGCAATGATGGCCCAATGGCTTTAGACTGCCGAGCATAATATCGTCGATTGTTTTAACCCTTAGTGGGCTTAACCTTCACCGCATGGTATACGTTGCGAACGCTCGTTTGCAGCTACCATCTTCAAGTAGAATGTAAATAACATATAAACACAAGCAAAAACCTATTTGGACATTTGTTATATGTTCAGCAAGTGAACTCGTTCGATCGCATTATCACTTACATACATCAGACATCACAAAACTATGGACTTCGGGTCATCGGTCAAAAAAGTCCGAACTCAAAAACCATGAAAACGAAAAATCACGTGTCAGTCTTCGTTACGCCGTCCGACGTGATAGCTGTCCACAATGACATACTGCGTTGTCAATCAATCTTGGTCTTCTTCACGAACACTTGTGTGCTTGGGGGAAAAATGCTTCAGGGCATCTGCCCTCCTGCATTAGCTCGTCTTACCCCATAAGTGTGGGGCAGTCTTCGTGATGGTATCAGAGGTCCTTCCGCCCATTGACCAGTAAGTGCCTGGCCAATCAAGCTGAAGCTGTTTGAAGCGCTCGTAGCGAAGTTTGCTTAGCCATTCTGAACCGATCAGGAAAGCTAAGCACGTCCGCCGCGGTCATGAGTTGGATGGGTGAACGCTGGTGACATTACTACTGGGCGCTTCCGTGCTTCGGAGGGCACGTTAAGCCGTCGGTCCCGGTTGTTGTGTTAAGATGGCAGTCCTTATAGCATGGTGGTAGGGCATTTTGCGAATGCCCGCCTGGCTAGTTACCACCCTCAAGTAGAAAATCTGTCGCCAAGCACCTAGCGGTGTGTTCCGGCAGCTGTCCTTGATAGCCAGAAATTCTAGGTTAGAATGAACAACATCTTCGACCACATCATCACTTACCATCAGGTGAAGAGGTAGTGGTGAAAGGCTAACCTATCAGGCATAAAAAAAAGCTGCGCCTGGTTAACCAAAATTGGGACCCGACGCAGATATCGCGTAACCAATGGAAAAACGTCTTATCCCGCCGCGCCGTTATAGTATTTGTTTACTCCATGCGAATTGGCTGTAGGCCTATTCAGATTTTATAGTAGGTATTCACTGCTGCGCCGCCGTGTAGGTGGTGCATAAATTTCGAGCTGGATTCCGCCATATTTATACGCAGTCTGTAACGCTCCCGTAGCGGTACATATTTTAAATTGACCTTTAGGTAGCTATCTAATTCAACTATTAAGTTTAATGCGGCAAAGTCCATACTTAAAGTATTTAGTAAGAGATGTAAGAAAACAGTGCTCAAATTTATATATTTGAACACGTTTTGTAATTGACCCCGCAAGGCCACCATGTATATGTAATTTATCGCAAAACTGTTTATGTGATGTTTGATAAATACTTTGTCTTCAGTTTTATGTCTTTTATTTTATTTTTTATACAATGTCGTTAAGGGGCTGACAAAAGCTAAATAGCTACATATAGTATTTTTTTTAGAAAAATAATTTATTTAGCAGAAAGAAAATGTCTTATTCTTGACATAAGAGTTTTTTTAGACATATTTTCTTGTAAAAAATAATGTATTGGTTAGTAAAATGATAATGCTGAATATAAATTTTCTTAGCATCAAAGAAATCTTTGGTATTTACTTATGCCTGTTGATGAAAATACAACGATTAAATAACTAGATGTATAAAGAAAACGTGGTTGTTTAAATAATATTAATTCCTATGATAGAATTTAAGCAAATGCTTTATTTGATTATGTACATATCTGTCTCGATTTCATGATTGTTATACCTCCGGATGGAATTTCAGCTTTTGTCAGCATCTTAATAATAAAATGGGGACCTGAAAAGTAATATAAATAATTCCAATGCCCACCAGTATAATGTTCTTATAATTTTGTATCTCTTGTGTTCATTTTTAATATAATTTGGAAACGAATCAACCACTGAAAGTTTAATATTAACTTATTTTGAATGTTTATCTTGTAGAAATTTTATATTATCATCTACGATATTGTACTTATTTATTGCATTATTATTTGTAAGTACTTAAGTCCTTTTGAAGTGTAAGTGTGCTTTTTTATATTTTTCATTAATAAACAATGTTATTGTATGTACTTACGTACTTTTTGACTGATTTCAATAAAATTATTACTTACCAACTGTTTTTGAATTTTTTAATTGTTAATTCAATTACAATCACTATGTCGCCCATCCACAAGGCACTAGACAAAACAAGTTTAAAAGCTTGTAAACTTTAATATGTGCGAAATTAAACATTGTCGTCGACGCGATTACGACGTGTCTACATCGGACATAGAAAAAATTAAATATTGAAGAATTGTGGGATATCTTTTTAATCAGGTTTGCAAGTACCTCGTGTTTAAAACCACTAAAGAATTGTTTATCAGTATTCAATGGCACAAATTAAGGCCCTTGGGTACGTCAAATTCGTACTTTCTAAAGCGAACTCCTCCGTAACCGCTGAAGTTGAAGATTTGAAAAAAATATATTTTATAGATGAATTCAAGTACAACATTTGCAACATATGATTTTACGGTATTATTATTACTTATGCCGTAAAAAAAATTCAAACTACATACTATTTCTTGACTTATATTGCGAACTCCTTCTAAACGGCTGCGATGTTTGAAAAATAAATTGTACCATAATATTTCTAGATAGATATACTACAATTACAACATAGCATTTGTAAATCCAATTATATTTTCCTAAGAAAATGTCGAATTATTCAGATTCAGAACGATAGCGGTTCCGAGGTGCTCTGCGCGGACGCAGGCGGCAGTGTTGCGCAAGCGTTGGCACGGGGAGGTTGTGTCGCTCGTAGCTCCGCTCGCGCTTTCGACTGACAACGATCTTGTCTATGTATTAGTGCATTGACACGCGAGATTCGCAGCTGTGTGCGTGTAATGATTCGCTCGCTGCAGAGGGCCAACTTGATTGCGACGTGAAGTATGTGCGTTGTCGCTTTATTATCGGTACTTTGTAGACAAATTTTATTTGAATTGTATTACATATGAAAAGAATCAAAACTTGAAATTGACAATGTTGTAGGTACTTTACAATGGGCGGCATTACCAATAAGATCAATGAAAGGTTTAGGTGCATAATATATTATTATGTACAGAATTAATTAGTAATGTCTATAACGCTCTCATGTTATAACTGGTAAACTAAAGATAATATATTTTTTTTATATTATGGTCAATAGTTTCCGGCTTTAGTAGGTAGTTCGTAGGGTACAAAATGGTTCTCTACTACATTAAGAGTTTGTATGGGGTTTCATACATCTTTTGGAGTTCTAAGCTTTTTTTGATAATTGTATTAGGTGTTTTGATATAGGTTTATTAATACTGCATAAAGATAACATCTGCCAAATGAAGATGGGTAACGTATCTCGAAATCAAAACCAGTCCGATTTGGCTGAAAATCGATATCTAGGTTTTTCTGGACGTCCTTATTCCAAATTTGGAATTTATTTTTCGATGACGTCTGCCAAGTGAGAAAAGTTCGTCCGATATGGCTGAAAACCGATATGTAGGTTGTGCTGTGCGTCATTATTCCGAATTTGGAATGTATTTTTCGGTGACGTCTGCCAATTGAAAAAAGTTACTCCAATTTGGCTGAAATTCAAAATCTAGGTAGTTCTAGACGTCTTTATTCCGAATTTGGAATTTATTTATCGATGACGTCTGACAAGTGAAGAAAGTTACTCCGATATAGCTCAAATTCAAAATCTAGGTAGTTCTAGACGTCTTTGTTCCGAATTTGGAATTTATTTTTCGATAACGTCTGCCAAGTGAAGAAAATTACTCCGATTTGGTTGAAATTCAAACTAGGTAGTTCTGGACGTCTTTATTCCAAATTTTGAATGTTTTTTTCTATGACAACTGCCAAGTATAGAAAGTTGCTCCGATTTGGCCAATAATCGATATCAAGGTTTTTCTGGACGTCTATATTACAAATTTGAAATTAACTTTTCGACGACATCTGCCAAGTGAAGAAAGTAACTCCGACTTGGCTGAAATTCAAAATCTAGGTCGTTCTGGAAGTCTTTATTCTGAATTTCGAATTTATTTTTCGATGACGTCTGGCTGAAAAGTTGCTCCTATTTGGCTGAAAATCGATATCTAGGTTTTTCTGGATGTTTTTGTTCAATATTTGGCATACATTTTTCGACATCTGCCAGGTGAGGAAAGTAACTCCGATTTGGCTAACATTTAAAATCTAGGTATTTTTGACGTTTTTATTCCGAATTTCGAATTTATTTTTCGATGACGTCTGCCAAGTGAAAAAAGTTCCTCTAATTTGGCTGAAAATCGATATCTAGGTTGTGCTGTGCGTCATTATTCCGAATTTGGAATATTTTTTTCTATGTCGTCTGCCAAGTGAAGAAAAATACTCAGAATTTACTAAAACTGGATATTTAGGTTGTTTTAGACGTTATAATTCCAAATTTAGAATTTGTTTTACGATTACGTCTGCCCAGTGGAGAAAGCTTCTTTGATTTAGCTGAAAATAGATATCTAGGTTGTTCTAGACGTCTTAATTCCAAATTAAGAATTTATTTAACAATGACGTCGGCCAAGTGAAAAAAGTTACTTCGATTTGGCTACAAATCGATACTTATCTTGGTTTTCCTGGAAGCCTTTTTTCCAAATTCTGAATTAATTTTTCGATGACGTCTGCCAAGTAAAAGAAGTTACTCCAATTTGGCTGAAAATCGATAGGTATCTAGGTTGTACTAGACTTTCTTATTCCGAATTTGGAATTAATTTTTCGAAGACGTCTGCCAAGTGAAAGAAGTTTCTCCAATTTGGCTAAAAACTGATATCTAGATGGTTCTGGACGTCATTATTCAACATTTGGAGTTTATTTATCAATGACGTCGCCAAGTGAAGATATATGACGTATCTCGAAAACGGTAAGATATGTAGTGTAACGTTGTGCCTAACGCCGTTACTTAAATAAAGTATTATTCGTAATATGAAACAATAGATGTTAATCATAAACTAAAAATATATTAACTTAATTCTTTAACTAACTTACATACCACTTAAAATTATAAACTTACGTTGATATTGCTAATTATGAAAAATAATTACGTGTGGAACCCACGGCTTGTGAACGTTTAAAAGTATTTTCGCTAATGCGTCGAAAACCAGTGAAAGAACGCTAAACAAATTCCTTATCTGTTGAATGCAGTTAGCTTAACTAATATGAGTTAATCTGTGGCGTGCAGTCATTTGTCTATGCAATTGGCAAGGAACACTCGTCTTGCGCTAAATAAAAATTTAATACGTACTATCGATCTTAATTGTTATTTACTTGTTGTGAAGTGCGTGAATCCCTCTAGGGTGAGTTCCTTATTTATTATTGTTATTTCATAGTGCTGACTAAAACCTATGTAACGTAAACAGCTGTGCTGCCCTACTGCGCTAGACTGTGAGTTTTAAAATGTAAGTCGCTAGTAATAGTACCACGATCGTGTCGGCGCGGCTTGGCAACAGTTGGCTGATGAATATCAGCCACTAAGCCGGTGTCTTCCTTCCAGAATTCCACTTCACTGACTTAACCTGAGGACGGTTGTTTCGAGCACTCGCTACCTAGATCCAGAACTATCGGCCGACCTGGATCACGTGTACTATCAGGCCAGTGTCTCCCCCCGGTCTATATAACTTCAGGTAGAACTGTGCGGCTGTGCATGTGAAGAATATTTTGATAAAGAAATCTTACTACACAGTTTGTGATTACTTAAACGACAAAAATGCATGGACTGGTTCGCCTCTGCCAAGCTAGCGCCTGTCACCTACGTAATGTAAATTAAGTATTGTAATAATTTCACTATGTAGTATGGACTTAACACATTGTTAAAAAACGTTTAAAAGAATGGGCCTGAGTTTCTTGCCCGTTCTTCTGGCAGTGGCTCTATAATTTTTGTTTGCTGAACGTGTCAGTACAATGTAGTATATTTAAATATTAACATTTGTAATTGACCTTCATAAGAGCGTCGTAGACGCCTAAATTGAATAAATGATTTTGACTTTGACTTTGACTTTGTGCAACCTGATAAGGCCTAATAAACTTTTCTTACCTATTTCCTGAGTTTACCTAACTGCTGGCCGTGGATGATTAGCAGCTCCCTAACGTCGCAGTAGGATAAGAGTAGGAAAATTATGATTACTCGTACTTATCAATCAATTATTGAAATCTCCTAATAATTGAGAAAGTATCTCGGTTACCTTTTCACGATGGAACCAATTTTTACAATATAGCTGTAGATATTTATATAATTAATAGTAAATGCTTCCTTCTCAAGGGCCGACATGTCTAAATACCTCGTAAGGGGATCGATTCCTTTCAACCCTTATATAACAATCTACAATTTTTGAGGATCATCTCTGTAGGCGACACATAACTGTATGTGTTATATTATATGTTTTTTAATGTCTTTAAAAGGAAGTAGCTATTTTTAAGGTAGCCTTGATGGTATATTTGTTGTGTATGTAATGTATGGAAGTTGCATTATTTATATTTAACAGATACGATTGTACTATTATGCAATTGAATAAGCATCAAAAACCAGCCAGCATGTCAGAAGGGCTAGGGCAGGGGCGCGGGGCGCACATACAATCGCCATTTTGTATTTTTGCGTACGACACAGTCGTCCCTTTTCTTATTTTTCAATGTACAATAAAACATACAAAAATAATATAAAACATACAAATCTTCCTCTATATATATCGTCGTTTTTAATCGAGTAAACCTGCGTCGGCTATAATCTTATTTATAAGGAGATTTGAATAAACGATTGATTATGATAATTCTCGCACTCTTATCCGGTACATCTTAGCGTTTTAAAAATACGTCATCTATCTTTACTTAGCAAACGTCATTGAAAATTGAAATCCAAATGTAGAATAATGACGTCCAGAAATCAACTTTCAGCCAAATCTGAGAAACATCTTTCACATGGCAGACGTTTTAGAAAATTAAAATCCAAATTCGGAATGAATACGTCTAGAACAACCTAGATATCGATTTTCAGCCAAATCGGAGTAACTTTTTTACTTGGCAGACGTCATAGAAAAATTAATTCCAAATTCAGAAAAAAGACGTCTAGAACAACCCATATATCAGCCAAATCGTTGTAAAATTTTTCACTTGGCAGACGTCATAATAAAACAAATTTCCTACGTCTACGACCACCTCAATATCAATTTTCAGCCAAATCGGAGTATGTTTCTTCACTTGGCAGACGACATAAAAAATATATTCAAATTCAGAATAATGACGCCCAGCACAACCTAGATATCGGAGTAACTTTCTTCACTTGACAGACGACATTAAAAAAATATATCAAAATTCGGAATAATGACGCCCAGCACAAACTAGTTATCGATTTTCAGCCAAATCGAAGTAACGTTTTTCACTTGGCAGACGTCATCGTAAAGTTAATTCCAAATTTGGAATAAGGACGCCCAGAAAAACCTAGATATCGATTTTTAGCCAAATCTTAGTAACTTTTTTCACTAGGCAGACGTCATCGAAAAATAAATTCGAAATTTGGAATAAAAACGTCCAGAATAATAATAATAGTAATATAAACAGTAAAATAATAAAAAACCTTTTTTAAAGCCAATAACACTTTTTCCTAATCTTGTATTGCTGCTTGAGCTGTACAGTAATAGGGTTAGTGCACAGTTGACTTCAGTACAATTTTTCACGCAAAATAGTTATAAACATAAATTTAACTTACAAATTATCCATAAAATAACATCAGTTTCATACACTTTTTTTATAAATTATCCACACAGGTGGTATTTATATTTTAACTAAATTTGTGTTACATACGTGTTTGTATGTATGATGCTTTATGTATATTACTATATCTAAAGCGAATTTTTTAAAATGAAAATATTAAATATATTTTCTACTATATATGTATAATTTTTTTTTATTATTTTTTCCGTCATGTCAATTAACATAAATTAAAAGATATTAAATGTCAATAGAACAACAACTTACAAAAAAGCCCGCCCCCAGTCGCACCCTGTGACATTTATATATATATATATATATATATAAACTGGATGTATGTAAAATGTATGTTAATATGATCATTATATAGAAATCATAAATAAATACGTATATTATTAATATAAAAATTATGAATACATAACATTATATTAAAAGGTTAATTCTTAAAATTATCAATTAAATAAATTTAGGATGTAATCGATAAAACTTTTTCAGTTTCATCATAGTTAAACGTGAACAACCAATTAACAATGATGCTTTTGGCTTCAAACACTAAACTATGTTTTATATCGCACTGATTCAGGA
The DNA here is from genome assembly GCA_963854805.1 of Plagodis dolabraria. NCBI lineage: Eukaryota > Metazoa > Arthropoda > Insecta > Lepidoptera > Geometridae > Plagodis > Plagodis dolabraria. The sequence continues at coordinate 22,224,280 of OY978449.1, read as the reverse complement.
CTTGATTATATAAATATGTTTCAATAAAAGGGCTAAATCTTATTGCATTAGTTGTACGAATAACAGGTAATTTTAATTGGAAAACTCGTTTATGTAGCATATTACTAAAATCAGCAGGTTTTTAAAGTGTTTGTGTGTGAACTGAGAACAACCTAGATATCGATTTTCAGCCAAATCGAAGTAAACTTTTCACTTGGCAGACGTCAACCTAAAACAAATCCGTAACTTGGAATAATAACATCTACAACAACCTAGATATCAATTTTCAGCCAAATCGTATAATTTTTCTTCACTTGGCAGATGACATTTGAAAAATAATTACAAATTCGGAATAATGACCCTCAGCACAACCTAGATATCGATTTTCAGCCAAATCTGAGTAACTTTCTTCACTCGGCACATGACATTGAAAAATAAATAAAAGGAATAAAGACGTCCAGAACAACCTAGGTAGGTACACTATAAATTTTCATACTGATCTCAGTCGCAGTTGCAACTGCGGATACTCACTAGAATAGTGCGGTAGGCATATAATGTGCCATGTTACCGGAGCGCATCGCGCATTTGCATATTCTTTGACCGTTATATTTGTGCAGCGAGCGCGGAACGTATGCGGCGATGCGCGAGTAAAGTAAGCTCGATTAGGCCCAGATGCTCAAGGCCATTGGCGACTCTAATCGCCTTAAAACAAGGCGAAAAACTTTTTTTCCTGTCCAGAATTGAATATCCGTTGTGCTTTTACTTTTTATTATTAATTAGGACGTGCTTCTACTGTCGTCGTACATACAGCGATCTTCGACCAAGCGTCTACCTATATAGATGAAGGCATAAAATGAGTGACGACGACTACTTAAGGAGCTCATACTTATAGTGCCCTTATGGGGCATTGTTTTTAGGGTTCCATACCCAAAGGGTAAAAACGGGAGCCCATTACTGAGACTTCGCTGTGCGTCCGTCTGTCTGTCACCAGGCTATATCTCAAGAACGGTGATAGCTAGACAGGTGACATTTTCACAGATGATGTATACCTGTTGCCGCTATAACAAGTACAAAAAGTTGGCCAAGTGCGAGTCGGACTCGCCCACGTTAATGCAAAAAAAGGTTTAAATATAAAGTCTAATGTTGTATAGCTAATGGTACGGAACCATTCGTGCGCGAGTCCGACTGGCACTTGGCCGATTTTTTTATATTTTGTAAATATAGAGGCATTTACAAAGTCATTATGTGAGTATTGTACTACAGATAGTGTACTATCATTCATTCACAAAACGAGCGTGCGCTTGCGGGAACATTCCGAATTTTAAAGCTGCCCACTAGAGGCGGGCTGACTAACATTCGCCGATCATTGGATTTAATAAAGTTCGGGTGGCATTGATAATTGACGTAATTCTGTAATGAACTAAAAAGATCCATCATTGTTTTCAGTCTCCCTATTTTAAGTACAGAAATATGAATTAAGTAAAGAGCCGGCATGACGGCGATTTTACGAATAGTCGTCGACTGCAGATGTGTCCGGATAAGTCGGTACATCTCTGCTGACAAGCTTTCAAGGATAGAAAACACCGTGAGTATATCCTCGGTGCTTAGGGAGGAATTTTGTATCTCACCAGGATAGCATTCACAAAACTGTCACCAAGCGGTCACACCAGTATATTCCTAAGGCTGGCTGCGTATTCACCAGAGATGTGTGAGGAAAATGAGCGGTGTAAGAGGACAAAATCCTTTAATACAGGAGAGGCTGCTCATTATTGGTGGATAAGTAGCCTACTAAGCCTGAGACAGTATAGAACGCTTGTTATTTTCACCGGGGCATATTGTTTCATAGTGAGTCTTCGTCTTTTACGTTTAAACGACGAAACTTATATTGATGAAATGACAAGGAAATAGTGTACCTACATCGTGTGGAAAAAGCCTATATTTTTTTTTACTTTACACATTTTATTAATTCTATATTTATTCATTATTATTACTACTATTTCGCCAAGCAAGCGCGTAACCGGCAGCTGTCCTTAAATGCCATTTCTTATTCTTGGCTAAGCCTGTTAACCATCTTCAACAACATCACTAATCCATCAGGTAAGATTTTAGTCAAAAACCTGTTTGCGAACAAAAGTCGATTGAAAGTTACGTTTTAGTAGGTGCAATGAAATAGCTTTTACTGGTGTTGGTAATACCTACATATCTTCTGAGAGCGGGTGGAAAACCGATACTCTCAGTCCTACAGAAGTTATTTAATTTCGTCATACTTGTAGGTAAAACGCCAGAAGCGTGTAGCATAAGTGTAGTGGTACTGTTCTCCAAAAACGGTGACTAGACCTTGTTGAAGAACTCTACAGGCCCATTTCACTTCTCAACCTTGTTTATAAGCTGTTGAGTCATAACATAACGAAATCGATCGTCTTGCACGAAGCTTTGATGACTTCCAGCCTCCTGAATAAGCCGTCATCATACGCTCAGGCAGATTATCCAGAAGACTGTAGAGTATAATCAGCCACTGTGTCTAGCGTTTGTGGACAATGAAAGTCTTCAGACAAGAGCACGAAACCAATCCAACTGCAGCGAGGCGTGAGACAGGGAGACGTTATTTCTCCGAACAGCATCAACAAACAACTCACTCACCTTCGTTTCGCTGATGACGGTCATGATGGCAAAGTCGCTTGAGGAACTAAGTACAATGCTCAGCGACCTCAGGTAGTTTCCCAGCTGGAGAGGCTTAAAATGAGCATGGAAAAGACGAAAATTATCTCTAATGTCAATTCATATACCTGGGACAGTCTATGCAGTTACGTAGGTCCAACTTCGACAAAGTCTTACTCGGATAGGCAGCGTTCGGGAGCATTTTACCAATAACAGCATATTACCTGAGACATTAGGTGAGACTCACCCAATGTCTCACCGTGAGATAGTGGTTAATGAAGCATAATTTAGGCTACAGCTATAAAAATATGCAGACACCCAACATATTTTTTTTAACTGAAAGGAGGGCATACTAGCAAACGTCTCATCTGGTGATAAGTGATCCCATCTCCCACTGACATCCGCAACACTAGCTAACTCGAGCTTGCGTTGCAGGATATGCTGTCTCCATTTTACAGAGGAACGGCTAAATAAGGTTGAGCGAGCTCAAAACATTGGCATCAAATTCATATTTGGTTTTCGGTACTACTTCGAGTAGCATATTATGCTACTTATATTAAAGCAGTACCTTATTGTACTAGATATTATGTACCACTCTGTGAAAATGTTATAAACATCTTAAAGGGGATGGGGCTGTGCCTTAGGTTTATAGCTTGGCGCCTGCTAAATTAAGACAATACCTAAGGGTAGATGCTATGATGATGCTTTCGATACACCCTGTGGAGCCGGGCCAGCCTGACAGGCGTCATTTATGTTATGATGACACACCATCATGTTTACGAAAAATTTACAATTCCAGTTTCAATCAAAGATTATGTAAGATGTGAAGAGTTTATTTTTTGGCCCATTTTGTAAATATTTTAGACAACAATCACAGAATAAACTGCCAGAAGTGAATACTGTCACTGAAATACAAGATTGTTATACATATAATATCTATAATTTGGAAACTATATTAGCAAGCTAATTTCTATTGAAATAATAATTGATCAACAATGATATGCTTGTTATTATGTTTCTTGTGAAGTATGTAGTTTGTATTGTTTCTTCAAATTATTTGTCCTTACATTAAATCGTTGTTTATCATTTGTTATCATTTGACGAGGTTTAAACCACTTCTTTTGTAAATAACACATTACAGTTGTGATAAGTTGTCTTACTGAATTATTTTCGGAAGACTAAATAGGTACATAGAGGCATATTTTTCTAATTATTATCAAGAAGCTATCATGAAGTTATATCACAGATATGATGAACAATTCGAAAGATTTCTTTTTTAATTTTACGGTCATACTCATTACTTTGCACTTACATAAATTGCTCATTTTATTGCAAACAACCAATCAATCAAACGTTTACACTATACAATAACCAAAAATATATTGCAAAAGGCAGTGCTTACAATAGTAAAAATGTATCGAAACATATTACTATTATATATGATCAAAAGAAAGACCAAATCATTTAACTCTTCACTTGACATCCCAATAACTGAATCCCCAGAGAGCGAATGTTTGTTGTTGAAATAGAAACTTAAAAGCTCTCTAAAATAATCCCTCAGACAGAACAATGTGTCATATCTGCAAGTCGACACAGAATGCAACATTCTCCTGCCTCATACGTCACAGTTAATACTAATACACATGATTCATAAAAAACAATATTATTTTCTGATTTATTTAGGGCAAGAGGTAAAGCCATGATTTAAAATTTTCTCTTCATGGGCATAGAACTCTCATTTTGTAATAAGAAAATTGTTTCTATATAAAATATAATCATTTTTCTTTGTTAACTTGACCTCTGCACCCTAAAACAAGTTGACTCGAATCCTGTGACTTAACCCACTTAATTTAACAAGAAGCCCTTGTGGACAAGGACAGTAATAATTATTTCAGATAGCCAGTCACATTATGATACTGTTCACCTGACCAAAATTTAATCCAACTTCATATATACATGAACTAAATCTCAATTTATTTCTACTCACTGAACTTTATCTTGACTTCGTGATTTCTTTCTATGCACTTGGTTAAAGTGAACTCATACCATAATGACCTGACCATACGATTCGACTTGAAGAAATTGGACACTGTTCCAAGCGGGCAGAAACAGTGCCAGTGATGCTGAATTTAGTATTTTTTTCCCAATACTAGTAGCTTGAGCCAGTCTTATATTTATGTACCTGCCCACAAACCTGATTAGTAAGTTTTTTTAAAGATTAAAGCAATCAAGTGCTAGCTCAAGCATTGTATTTTATGGGCAGATACTCACAAACTCATAAAGTCTACCACAATTTATGCTAGATCACCGACAAATCTAGGTAGGCTCTCCAATTGATAATCAGATAAATATTTTATTTTTTAACAATAATAGGAATTCGCTTGCAGTATCCAATATGGATATAGCTCGCGATATGCCTAAAGCAGAAGTCCCAATGTTCGGTTTATATACACTTTAAAAAAGTAACCATTTTAGGTTCAAGTCTTATTTCACGATATAACTATTTACACTCACATTTTTTGTTACAATAAATTCATTACACTTTTTACAAATAAGTTTTTTTGTTTTTGTTTAAAAGTATTCATTCACCAGTCAGCGTGTCGAGAGAGTAAGATCGTGCGCTCGCGCTAGTTCGTGCAAGGATGCTTGGGCACAGCGCGCGGCTGAGGCACGGCGTTACTTGTCGGCGGAGTCATCGCCGTCATCCGGGCGCGCCACGTACAGCGCAGGGTCGATCACCTTCGGGATGGGCTTGATCTCCGTGCCCAGCTCCTGCTCGATGCGGTGCAAGGCGAACCGGTCCTCGTACGTGATCAGGTTGATTGCAATACCGAGGTGACCAAAGCGGCCCGAACGCCCGATGCGATGCAAGTACGTCTCCGCCATGCGCGGGAAATCAAAGTTGATGACGACATTAACTGCTTGCACGTCAATACCGCGAGTGAACAGATCGGAGCACACCAGATTGCGACACAACCCCGCGCGGAAGTCGTGGAAGACGCGGTTGCGGTGTGCTTGCGCCATACGCGCGTGGATGTAGTAGCAGCAGTACCCAAGCTCCGTTATCTTCTTGGCTAGTAGCTCAACCCGCTGAGTGGAATTGCAGAATATGATGGATTGATTTATTTGCAACTGGAATAACGAAAAAAGATAACATATTTAATTTTATGAAGCATTGTTAGCCGAGCGGTAAGAACTATTGACTGCCTTTCTGCAGATTCGTCCTTGATTAGATCCCCACTGAACATGAGCCTCTCCACACATTAAGGGCATTTTGCAAATGCTCACCTGCCTGGTAGTCGGCTGACTACCATCCTCAAGTAGAAAATCTTTTGCCAAGCACCTAATAGTGTGTTATGGCAGCAGTCCTTGAGTACCAGTGGATTACAGGCACATGAGACTTAATAACACTCTCTCAGTGTGATGGGTATAGTGCAGTTCAACACTTGCGACAAAATGTATGTTATAGAGGTTACTGCTTCACATCTTGTGAACCTTGAGCATGTCCTGTCACAATCCCATAAAAAAACTTACAAGTTATATGTATTATAGTATGGCTACAGAATATAAAAGATATGGGAATGTGGCATGTCACCAGCTTGCGGTCAAACTGACCTTATGTGCTGACTGAGCATGTCCTGGCCCATATTGTTATTTTTTATTATGACCGTTGGCTATGCACTTATATAACAAATTTGGAGTGCTTTATGAGTTTAGATAATTAAATAAAATGCCTTATTGGACTGACCAATAAAGTATTTTAGTAAAAGATCTAAAGGTAATCTGCAAATGATGATAACCACTATAAACCTAAGACAATATATTTTTACATTGGTATCATCAAATTAGATAGCGAAAAAGAGGCGAAACAGCAATATGGAATTTACTTAGTGAATACTTGGTGGCAGCTTATCTCTCAGGGTAGATATTGCTACAAACATTTTGGTATTTACCTTTGAAAATAATGTGTTTAAACAATGGACTTTTTGTCTTTCTTGCACAAATGCATAGTATTGCGTTACTCCCTTCAGTGTCAGCTCTTCCATGAGATTTATCTCATAAGGTTCTCTTAAGTGTTTTTCCATGAACTGTTTCACACTCAGTGGGAAAGTCGCTGAAAACAGCAAGATTTGGCGTTCTTTGGGTAATCTGAAAACATAGAATTATTATTTATGTGCTCTAGCATCTGACTATATTAGGATTTTAAGTTTTTGAATGTTCTTATAGCAGTAGGATATATCTTATCTCCATGAGTTAATACATACCTTGAGATAACCATGTCCAACATGCCTTTGAAGTCCTGTGAAAGGAGCTTATCGGCCTCATCAAGAACCAGCATCCTGCACTGGTCCATTTTGGCCACTTGTTTATCCATGAGATCAATCATTCGACCGGGCGTCGCAATTATTACTTGAACTGCAATAAAAACACAAAATCATTGTATACTTTTATCATATAATAATAAAATTGAAGGCTACAGACAGTTTATAATTACCATTTTGATAAATACGCATAATGTCATCCCGGAGGTTAGTACCTCCTGTAGTTACCATTACACGAATATCTGTATGCTTAGCCAGCTCGATACAAATTTGTGATGTTTGGAGTGCTAACTCCCTAGTTGGTACCACAATTAAAGCTTGAATAGCATCTTTTTTTGGATCAACCTAAAAATACACATAAAATTAAGGAAAACCAAATTTCTGTACTTATGGCTCGTTTAATTGTTATCAAATTCAGATGTAGGAATTGTCACTTATAGAAGTGAAGGGGAATCCAAAAATATCATCATAATTATGGCTCAGTATGTGTTGTTTACTTGAACAGAGTTATAAAAGTTTAGAGAAGAACATACTGACATAATTTCTTTATCAGCTCTTGGTTTATCAGTCATATCAGCATAACAAAACATGGATAACAACAAGTACACTTGTGTTTAGTAAAAATATGGATATAATTTATTGTATTACCTGTTCTAAAACTGGGATACAATAAGCTCCAGTTTTACCGGTTCCATTTTTGGCTCTGGCGAGAACATCTTTACCACTGAGTGCGATAGGGATAGAAGCCTCTTGAATTGGGGAGGGTTTCTCCCATCCCTTTTCAAAAATACCCATTAGTAGTTCTCGTTTCAAGCAGAATTCTTCAAACTCATTGCCTCTTGTGTCTGTAACATCCTGCACAACAAATTGTTACTGAAAGATATGTCTGTAATAAGTTTCAACGAATCATCTATATCTACTGTATTTATGCATTTTACAATCACTGTTACATTTAATTTTATAATATCATTCAATGTTCTTATATAGCAAAATCAGATATAGGATTTATCACTTATAGAAAGTGAAGGGGAATCCAATAATATCATCATGTGAAATAAATTTTCAATTGGTGCAAATTAGTTGTGCATAATTGCACCCAATTATGCACAACCTGACTTTTTTCACTATTCAGTCCTAGCAAATCCTCACAATAAAAACATTCTTTTTTTTTTTTACATCCTGAAATTCCTGAACTACAATATTATACCCAAAAACATTTTAAATAATATTTACAATGTACATATATCCAACTAAAAAACTGACAGTCATCATCATTCAAAATTATAACATAATGTTGTGGGCAATATCAGAATGATAGAAGAGATTTGTAGAAATTGAAGTCTGTGGAGAAACAGGTACGTAATTAAGTTATGAGCCTGTTCCCTGTTGTAAAATGGGTTTCAATAAGAATCTCAAACAATATTTTCACCTTGAAATGCGGCAATTGCAATATCATACCTAAATAATATCCAGTATATCTGCTAGTTCAACCAGGTCTTAGGCCCTTGCACATTACGGGTATAATAACCTTTTGGTATAAATAATATTAAGTAAACTGCATTATTTGCTGTCATATTAGTTCCTATATCATAGGTTCATGAGAATACTAATGCACTAGCTACTTTATCCTCCAGCAATAGAAACACTACTCCTGTTGTGGATTTTCCCATCAAGATGTCCTCACCAGGAATCCTACCATACTTTGACATTGTAATGACCTGGTCAATGCTTCCAGCTATAGAAACACTGCTGCTGTTGTGGATTTTCCCATCAAGATGTTGTCCTCACCAGGAATCCTACCACACTTTGACACATTGTAATGACCTGGTCATTGCTACATACAATGTTTTAAGGGTTTGAAAAATAGTTTTCATTACAATTTTTAATGACCATGGATAAAGCAAGTGTATCCTACCTTCAAAGATCAAAATACTTAACAAACACAAAGTAGCTACAGTAGCTTCGTATTGGGTGAAGTTATTTGTGTTACTTACACTAGTCTTAATTCGTCTATCTTTTGGGGGTATTTTTAATTTGGACTTCCATCCGATGTCGTCGATAGTTTTATCGACATCTCTGTAAAAAAAATGTATTTACTATTAGCACCCAATAAAACAAAACCCGATAAGCGTACCTACATTTACAAGCAGATAGATAATATACATACCCCTTAGTTTGACTGTTCATACTGTTTCCGACGTGATTACTTGAACTAATTCTATTTTCGGTCATCATCTTTCCAAATAATCCCGTTAGGGATGACTAAAATTAGAAACTATATTCACAAATCTTTGTCCAAGTATACAACACTAAACAAATTTCACAACAAGTCACTTTTGAATGCATAGGCTCTTTATTTAAAAAGTTTATCACGTTCACTAATTTGATCCAGGGATATCTGAAACAAGCAAGAAACAATTTTTGAATTTTATTTATAGGCGCGGAGCAAAAGCCAAGGCATAAAAAACAATCAAGAGACGCGTCAACAAGCGACTTTGAATCAAATAAATAAAAATACATCAAGTGAAACTACCTATCTGTGCCTTTTTTCGATAAACTATAACGTATGTTCTATTGGAAATTTCTAGCTGCATCAAAAACTATTAGGAGCAGCAAAGTGAACAAGGGGATTGACGAGATATTATCAGATAATACTAAAGTCGCAACTCCATCTTTAGATTTAATATGGCCGACCCTACTGATCAGTTGCAAATAAATTACAAAATATTATTGTGAATTTGATGAGATTCAGTTATATTGCAAACACTGTTTCCAAACCTATAAATAGAATAAGTCAATAAACAATCTAAAATACCTTTATCACTTCATAAAAGACGACGAAACTCGATAATCGACGACGACATCACAATGTAACCGCAGAAAGACTCAAGCATAGACAAGGAAGGCTATAAAGGAGATGAATGAACAGTGTTGCCAAACCAATATAGATTCGGCAAAGAGAGCTAATGACCTGTAACAAGCTAAACTTTTCAATCAAAAGAAGCTAAAACAAAGTAAGTTAGAAGTTACCGCCCATTGGCCTTGGTGGGCGGCTAGTTGCTCACCACACCGTCCACCAGCGTCGGAGTTTGAGATTACCATGGAAGTAATAAGTACTACGTATATACGTAGTACTACGTATGTACGTAGTACTTATTACTTCCATGGAGATTACATAAACACAAAGTTGCCCACTACAGTTGGATTTCGAAGCAATAGGTAAATCATTTTGAAATTTGAGTAAACGAAAACGTGCATCGTACAAATGATATTGCTAAATACGTCTCAAACTTTCTTTCTTACTTTGAAAATTTTAAGTAAAATATGTCATAAATATATAAATAATAAGAAGGACCGGGACATACAAATAGAAACTATAGGGTAAAAAATAGTGTATTAACAGAATTAATCATTATAATAATAGGTATGTAACCTAAACATGGCTATATTGGTTTGTACATAAAACATATATTATATAGTATATTTCGTCCCTTATCGCTTACGCCATCTATAAATATTTGTATTAAGCAACATTATCTGAAGATTTAAACCTCCGCAACTTTCTATAAATTAAACTATGGTAAGTAAGACACAATTTTTTGACTTTATTTTCTTTGCGTAGGTCAGTAATTAACTCGCGAGTGATTTAAATTGTGCCTGTGATGTCTAGCCTCAGGAATTCATATGAATGCTAAGTAGTAGCATAGAACATAAAATAATACTACACATAGAATTTTGTATTAATTAAATTGATTTATAGTGAATAGAAACGACTTTACAATCAATTACATCTACTTATTATTAAACGGCTAGGACCCGCGTTATATTTACCGGAAAGATTCCGACCAGTTTCGGACTGTTTTGAAGTCCTTCGTCTGGGAATTACGACTGCGCGAAGCGCCGCGCACGGGCCTCAGCGCGTAACTGACGTTGCGATGGCGCTGTCGAATCATAGACCATTTAACCTTAAACTAATCACCATCGAAATGGGTGTTGACTAAAGCTGTAATATTCTGCAATTATTTTATTTCGGTTGTTTTATCTTAATTACGGCTTTCTCAGTTGTATGAAGTTTGTGGCGGCTATGTGGTTGATTCTCTCAACAAAACTATCTTCGAGATTATTTTTCTATTTAGAGCATAACTAGAGAAAAAGCTTTGTAGGCAGGTAACAACAAACTTGGATTTATTTTATTTTTATTTTACTCGTATTCGTAGGCTTACAGCTTTCATTACAAAGTAATATTAATACAAACAGAGAAGAGCCAATTTCAAGCTTCCACAGTTAGAAAGTAATTACAACAACAATAGAAAATAGATAAATAACGCTTAAACTCTGAGACATGGTTTAAGCCTGACACCATTTTTAAACTATTCCATACTCTCTTCTCCCTCTTCCGCCTCACAGTTGTAACTTTCATGTTGTTGCTGTGAGATGTTTTCTTTTGTTTCCATTTATATCCCTCACCCTAACGCTTCAATTATTTCAGAACTATCTCGTATATTTTCCTCGATTCCTCCTCCCGTAATCATACTTGGTGATTTTAACTGTCATCATCCTATCTGGGGTTGTCCTGTGTCAGATTCTTTTTCTTCCAATTTGATTGATTTAATGGATGATTATAATTTATGTCTTTTAAATGATGGCTCCCCTCCACGTTCTGTTTCTCCTCTTCAAAATCCTAGTGCTGTAGACTTATCCTTTTCTTCTCCCTCTATGGCTTCACAATTCTTTTGGTCTGTTCTTCCAAATTCACATGGGAGCGACCTCTTTCCTATTCTCATTTCTACCTCATTTCAAAGTGCATCATCCCCTCCCTTACCACCTCTTCTAAAATACACACTGACATGATAATGCTGACTGGAACAAATTTTCATCAATTCTTGACCCCAAAGTTGCTGAACTTCCACCTGTTGATAATCATAATTATTTGCTACTTTATTCAAAATTTATTGATGCTATTATTGAAACCGCAGATTCAATAATTCCCTTAAAAAAATCATACTCTGGTATTCCGTCCCCTCCTTGGTGGGATTCAGAATGTACTACTGTTGTCAAAGAACGTAACGAAGCAGAGAAATATTTCATTGAATTAGCGTGGAAAATGATCTTCTTTTTAAAAAAGTTTTAGCCAGATCTATTAGGTTATTATCAAGAAAAAAAAATATTCTAGGATAAAATTCTGTGAGAGTCTTTCACCCCATTCCCTTTCTTCAATTGTTTGGAGGAAAATTAGAGCATTTCGTAACTTTAGAAATAGTCCCCGCCCGAATCCTACAAATGATTCTTCTTGGTTAGAATCATTCATCGATAAATTAGCTCCTCCATTTGTTCCTTCCCAGGAATTTACTTCTTCTACGCCTGTCAACTTTCCTTTTTCATCTATGGATGGTCCCTTTTTATTTGATGAACTTTGTACAACATTAAATCATCTTAAAGATTTTGCTCTAGGATCAGATGGAATCCCATATTCATTTATATGTCGTTCATCTACTGCCACCGAAATATATTTTCTGAACTTAAATAACAAAATTTATAAAAATTTTAACTTTCCTGAATCCTGGAAACATCACATAGTAATTACAAATTTAAAACCAGGTAAATCGCGTTATCATCTGTGATGATAAAAACCTTTGAAAACCTTCTTAAAATTAGACTGGAATGGTTATTGGAACATCGGGAAATTTTGTCGAAGTCTCAATTTGGATTTAGGAAAGGTTTTGGTACAACTCATAGTCTTAGTATATTCATGTCCAATATACGTATAGCTTTTTCTAGAAAATAAAATTTAGTTGCAGTATTTTTAGACATAACAGGTGCTTATAATAATGTTCTTCTTCATGTCCTCAAACAAAAAATGATACAGTTTAATTTGCCAGCGAGGATGACTCACGTAATATATAGTCTCTTAATAGGTAGACTTATATCTGTAAGGTTCCAAAATACACTTTCTTCACCAAGGTTGATTTGGAAGGGTTTACCTCAAGGGTCTGTTTTGAGCCCTTTATTATATAATTTGTACACATATGACCTACATCAAAGTATAGATTCATTTTGTGAAATACTGGAATATGCTGATGATATAGCCTTATATTATGCTTCTGACTCTATGTCAGATTTGGTATCGCGTCTTAGTACAGCTCTTATGTATCTCAATTAATGGTTGAAAAATCATTATATTAGTGTAATCCTATCCTTAGCTTCAGATAAAAGTAATGTGGTAATTTTTTCTAGGAAGAAATTAATTCCTGATCTTCAAATTTATATGAATGATTTTTGTCTTGATGTTAGTAATAAAGCTAAATTTTTAGGTCTTATTTTAGACTCTAAGTTATCAGGTTTCTTCCATATTGATTACATAAGAAATAAATGTGAAAATAATATAATTATTCTTTGTGCTTTGTCTGGGGTTTCATGGGGATCTCATCCATACAGTCAAAATTTCTTTATAATGCCATCATTTGAAGCTATTTGCATTATGCTTCATTTCTCTTAGAACCATGCAGTAAAATCTCGTTAAGTTATCCTTTGATTCAATCCAACACAAATGTCTTCGTTTAATTTCAGGTGCTATGATATCTTCTCCTATAAATGCTCTTCAAGTTGAATGTGTTGAAGCTCCTCTTTATCTTCGTCGACAATTACTCAGTGGACGTTACTTTTTTCAAGCTGCTCAATTTCCTCTTCATCCAATTTTGAAAAGACTTTACTGTCTTTCTATTCTATTTAGGTCTTCAGACTATTGGCGTAATAAAGACCCTTCTTGTCTATTAAATTCTTTTAATAAACTTACAAATATGGCTTTTTCGATATATCAATTTCCTATACATCCACTATTGTTGTAGTGTTCCCTATGATTGTTTATTATATAGACCAAATATTCTTTTACATTTTGGTATTTCCCTAGAGCTGATAATTTTTTTCATGATACTATGAATCGTCAATGGCCGAATTGGATGGCTATATTCTCCGATGCATCTAAATTAACAGATAACGGATCGACTGGTTCTGCTGTTTGGATTCCTAAATTCAGGATAGTTCTTAGTCATAAATGTCCTCCTTATTCATCTGTATATTTTGGTGAATCTGTTGCCTTATTAGCAGCCGTTAAATATGTTAAATCCCGTGAATTAAATAAATCTATATTATTTTCAGACTCTCTAAGTTGTTTGCAAGACATTAATAAATTCCCATTTCGATCTAAATACCTTTTTCACACTAATCTAAAAATTAGAGAAATACTTTACAGATGCCACTCTTCTGGAATTCAGGTAGCCCTTACCTGGATTCCAGGTCACTGTGGTATTGAGGGTAATGAAAATGTTGATTATGATGCTAAGCAAGCCGTTGAAATAGGCCTAGACACGTATTCAAAAGGATTTTCTAGAGACCTACCTACTTTAGCGGAAAGAAATCTTCGAGAAAAATGGTCTGAAATTTGGAATAAGACAAGAATGATTAAAGGTAGACATTATGGGGACATTCAGCCAGATATACCTACTAAGCCATGGTTTTTTAAATATAAAAATTCTAATAAAATGGTGACCTCTACAGTAATCAATTCACGCCTGGGACATGTTTGTTCCCCAGTTTTCCTTGCCAAAATTAGGGTCAGGGACCATTCTCTTTGTGAATGTGGCCTTGAAGATAGAACCTTAGATCATATTTTCTTCTGCTGTCCTAAGTTGTCTTATTCTCTGTATGATGTTTTAAGTCCGGATATCCCTAGACCTGATAGCTTCAAATGTCTTCTCTCATAATATGTCTTTACACCATAATATTTATTTTATGTAATTTTATTAAGTCTAATAATATTCGATTATAGATGTAACTATTAGTTTTTAAATATTTCTAAACCTATATTTTTGCTTTATTTTAATTAACCTTTATTAATACCGGGCATTCTTCATTTAAAGCGTACATTGGCCACACTCTGACACTGGCAGAAAAACGCCAAGCAGCGTTTAAAAGCCATCTATAGAAGAAGAAGAAAGTAAATGAAAAACAAAACTACGTGTGGTCTGTAATATTGCCAGTGGCAGTACTTACAATATCATGTGTGCTCTTTAAGAGGACAAGGGAATAAATTGTTAATGTTAACTACTGTGATTGGTGGTGTGTGAGATTCAGATTTAATACTATGTGTTGAATCATGACAATCCTGTGCGGGGCTTCAACTACGGTTAAAATCATAGTATCTATTTTTTACAAGAGGTGGTGAATCAGGGCTGAAACATCTGCTTCACATAAGCTCCGGACTAGTTCCTTAGTAAGCTCCTTAGATATAGGCTAGACAGTGAAGATATCACAGGAGATATCTTAAGGTCTCACTTCATAATATTACCATAACCTTTAGATCACAAACTGTGTAGTAGGATTTCTTAATCCAAATGTTTTTCACGTGCAATTTGAATTTTCCTTCTGTGAGCGTTGTAATGTGTTTAGGAACTTTATTATAAAACCGCACGCAATTACTTAAAAATAACCTTTGTCCTTTGTAGCGGGTGAATCGGTGCGGGAGCTTCCTGTACGTACTGGCCGAGGCAAGCCACCTGCGCGTTATTCACCCATACGCTAACTGCGTAATCTGGAACGCATCGCGCCGGCGGGTTGCGCCGGCCAATTACAGCGCAGACCCGGGAGTCGCGCGATTGGCTAATTTAAGATAGCATTACTCGGTGAGTTGATTTTTATGGCGGCTATCGTTTTTGTAGTTTTTGGTGTGAAAAATATAAAGTTATCGAAGCAAGACTCTTTTTCTTAATAAGCTGACCCACCCCGACTATGCCTTTTATTTGTCTTTGCTAATCTAAAACCTGGTACTGCTATTTGATCTTTATTGCTAGATTAGTAATTGTGATTTTCACTTTTAATCTAAATTTACTAAAATTTTTACGAATCTACATAATATTTTCAAATATTTACAGATTCGGTAAAATTATAATGATAATTTCTTATAAGAATTCTCTCATCAATTCTTATTTATTTATTTTGTCCAAATGTACATTTCATCAAAAAATTTAGGTCTTTTAGATAGCATTAGGTGAATACATTTACCCTGTAGGGGTGTCACGAATTAATTTCTTACTAACTAATTAGATTCCGTAAGATCCATATCATATATGGCTCGAATTGCACGCTTTTGTAAAATAAAGATTGTCTTTATCTCAGTAGCAGCACCCCACAGCAATACACCATGCGATATATTTTCAATTCTAAATAATAAATTAATTAAATAAAAAAATCCTGTTAAATTAAGAAATTTTATTATGAACCTTTTGATGGAGAGATTTATATTTTTTCGCTGTGAAAATCCCTCTATTTCATCGAGTAGAGTTATCTGGCGTGGTTTACCCCAAGGATCGGTGCTTAGCCCTCTCTTATACAATATTAATACGTATGATTTAGAGTCATCTGTTGGTCTTTTTAGTATTTTACAATATGCTGATGACATTCTCATTTATAATTCCAATCACAAAATCGATGTGGCGAGTGACTGTCTCTCTGACTCGCTAAAGCAATTGAATGTTTGGCTTAGCGAAAATGGTTTGGAACTTGAAAGGAGAGATCCTTCTAAAAATAATATTGTTCTCTTTGCCCGTAAAAGAAACCCCCTCCTATCAATATCTTCATTAATAATTGTCAAATCTCAGTTAGAGAATCAATAAAATTTCTAGGTCTTTATTTAGATAACAAGTTAAATTTTCGTCAGCATTGTGAATACATTATCCAAAAATGTGAAAAAAACATCAACGTTCTAAGATGCTTATCCGGTGTTTGGTGGGGGCCCATCCTTTTAACTTAAAACTTTTATACAATGCAATTATACGAAGCGTCTTAGACTATGGATGCTTTCTTTTGGATCCTGCTAACAAGCTAAGCCTTAGTAAACTTGATTTGATACAATCGAAAGCTCTTCGTATTATTACAGGGGCTAAGAAGTCTTCTCCAGTCAATGCTCTCAAAGTTGAGTGTGTTGACCCTCCCCTCCACCTTCGTCGTCAATTCCTTGCTAACAGATTCTTTTTTCGATTTATCCAATTCTCTAATCACCTTTTGATTCCAAAATTACAACTGCTTCATCAATATGTCAATTCTACTCGTTTTTGAAGATGTAAACATTTTGCTTTGCTTGTTAAGAGTTACGTTATTTTTAATTCCTTAAAAAACCCTGTTCTAACCAATGTTCAATTATGAATTTAATGTTATTAGATCTCAACCTCATATAATTTTAAATATAATTTTATACATTTGTAAAGGTGACCTTTATGCAGATGAATACTTCCGCGAGCTACTTAAAAGCGATTGGCGTGATTGGCATACAATCCTCACAGACGCTTCAAAACTTTCACCAGTTGGCTATGTTGGTTATGGCGTTTTCCATGCTCAATACGATATCGTTCAAAAAGTCAAATGTCCACCTGAATCATCTGTTTTTACTGGGGAATGTTTGGCTATCCTTGAGGCTATTAAATATATCCTTCTCTTCAAGCTGCTTCGGTCTATTATATTTTCTGATTCTCGCAGTTCTCTCCAATCATTATTTTCGAACCCTTATTCTTCTAATGCTCACAACCCAATTATATTTCAAATCAAAAAGTTCTATTGCTGAATGTCATACCAATGGTTTTGACGTTATTCTTGCTTGGATACTCAGTCATGTGGGGATTTCTGGCAATGAACGAGTTGATAAAGTTGCTAAAGATGCAATTGTTTGTGGAGGTAAGGTTGCTTTTATTAATTACTGCCATGACTTATTATGTCTTCTAAAATCTTATTTTTCAAAATCTTGGTCATTACATTGGAGAACCACTAGTCGGTCAACAGGATTTGGTTTTGCTAAAATTCAACCTTTGATTCCGAACAAACCGTGGTTTACCCGGATGAAGTTAAGCAAAGGTTTTACATCATCATTAATCCGTATGAGGTTGGGTCATTGTTGTACTCTTACTCATTTAAAAAAGATTCATGTTAAAGATTCTTCTATATGTGAATTTGGCTTGGATGAGGGGGATCTCAATCATATTCTTTTCATGTCTCCTTTATAACCATGTAGCGTTTTATTTATGCCTTGAATCTTTAAAAGTTTCCTTTCCAAGTTACATGCCTGAACCTTTATCGTCTAATAATATTGATATTTATAAAATTTTATCTGACTTCCTCCCTCTCAATTGGTCGCAATTCTCTTGACACCAAACTAACTAAACTTTTGTAAAATTAGATTTAGAAATGTCAAATGAACATCACTTATTCTGTTGGCGCCATAGTATAGTTAGTTAGCTCTAAAATTATTAAAGTTACTAAACTTAGTAAAATGTGCAGTTATGCTATTTTGTTGTGCCATAATTTAGTCAGGTTAGGTGGAACCATAGACCATTCAACCTAAAACTAATCACCATCGAAATTGGTGTTGACCAAAGCTGTAATGTTCTACAATTATTTTATTTTGGCTGTGTTATCTTAATTACGGTTGTCTCAGTTGTATGAAGTATGCGGCTATGTGGTTGCTTATCACAACAACTCATTTTCGAGATTATTCTTCTATTTATAGCCTAGCGATAAAGCTTTGTAGGCAGGTAACAACAAACATGGATTTACAAATTCATGACATGCCTGTATAACTCGGAGGGATGGCAGGTGTTTTTATTTAGGGGAATGAGCTTGTGGGCTTGGATGTCATCTATCAGGCACAGTGCCAGACTTCTGTATGCCTTGACCCCGGATGTGGGTTTATTCTACCTAGGACCTATTTTTTATTACTTAAGCGTATATCTAACCTAAACTTATTACTTAAATAGCAGATATATCGATAGTAATGCCATTCAAAGTGTAAGGAAGGAACATAATCAGGCTGTCTGTAGTAATTCTGTGATGTAAACAAAGCCCTATAGATAAGAAACACGTACCACAGACAAAAAAGTCTTTATAACAACTTGAATGGTGCGCCATCTAGCGTTAAGTAGCGGCAAAATGAATTCAATTCAGGATCGAATCCGCTATATTAAATTTAGTTCGATGTCACAGCAGAATAACTTTAAGGATTCGTAAAACTAAAATTAGATATTTTTAATTAGTTAGTATAGTTAGGGAGTGTACAACATAATTGCTGCCATTATTCACTTATAATAAGTCATATTTATATCATGTTAATTTTAATCATTCCTTATTCATTATATAATATTTTGTACTTATCCTTATATAAAATATGTATATGTTAAATATTTTCTATCCTATATAATATAATATAACTACGTTAGTTATTCTGGTCATCACTTTTTATTATCAAAATTTTGTCTTTTATTGATATTTAATTCTTGACGTGAAACTGGCACATATGTCAATTTGACAATTGCCATAATAAAAAAAAATAGGACGTAGGTTTCTCTAGGTAGTAGAGGAGAGGTGTGTACTGGAGGTAATTTCAGCCTCCGGCGATTTTGCGGAGATTTTATTGAATAACCGGTGTTTCTCCGGTTATTCTCCAGATAGACAATATACATATTTACTTATACACAGAAAGTACTTGACATCTAATCGCACACGAAAAAAATGCAATCAACGGTAAAAAAGAAGGTTTTGATTGTCATCAAAATACGTACCTACCAAGAACAAGTGTTTTTCTTGGGTAGCGTAAACGGAGGAGAGCACAATGGGGTAGTAGTAATAATGGTTTGCCGTCTAGGTTAATAGAAGCAAAACGCATTAATAGTATGAATGAGGTATCGAACAAAGTTACATCCCTACCCTAATCGCGACTGAATAATTCGTTCAGAAATGTTTACCCATCAAATTATCGATAAACCAATAGTTAAGAGAAACACCGATTAGTCTCCGGTACCATCCCAACCGGTGATTATCCGGTTATTTGAGAACCGGTGCACACCACTAATTTGCGTCTTTTGCACTTTTACTTGACCACAGACTAAGTAGTAGATTTACTTGACTCAATTGGTATGTATTTAGTATTTATGTCCGAGTATTGTTCTGGGTTCTGGGAGTTGCACATGCTTTGAAGTATTTTATTAATCTGACCTCAGTACGTTGTACAAAGTTAGTCCCTCTATTATACTGCAGTTCTCAATCAATAGGTAAATAGATCGGTTGGAATTTAATAATAGCTACCTACGACTAGGCACAAAATATTACATCAAAATGTGAGTCGTATCGAAGTATTATTTTAATTGTAAGTATATAACGTGTGTAAGTAAGCAGCCCATGAGTATAACATTTGTTTATTTTAGGACCGAATATTGGAAGTCACAAGCCCGTAAATACTGCGAATTCTGTAAATGCTGGTTTGCTGATAACAAAGTGGTAAGTATCTGCTAAATGAAACTTAACAGCTCCTTGAGTGTTACGTAGAGCAATCAAAAAAGACAGACTACAGAGATTCCTTTGCTACCTGGGAAATTAAACTCGCTTAAAATAAGATTTTAATTTTTTTATTGATAAGTCGATCCCCTTTTTCCTTTTGGGGTTATACGAATTTTTGTATGTATTTTGGTCGCATGATGGTAGGACATTTTGCGAATGCCCGCCTGGCTAGCTACCACCCTCAAGTAGGAATCTGTCCCCAAGCACCTAATGATGTGTTACAGTAATTCTTGGTTAGCCTGAACATCTTTGTCCGCCTCATCACTTTCATCTGGTGAGATGTGGTCAAAATCTAACCTAGCTATAAAAAAATATCCTCTGCTGCCACCCAAACCATCTTATACAACTCCATAAAGTACCAGAGGAGGACTGGTTCACTGCTATAACTGCTACTGTGGTGCATGTGTTTGTGGTGACAATGTTGTTGGTGAGAATGACTTTTATAACGTTGTTGGCTTTGCTATAGTACATGCTACACAGTCTCATCTCTTCACATACTGTCTGTCATAGATGCATTGTAATGGTTCATTCTCATCAAATTGATTTTAATATCAATGAGACCATCACAAGTTTGCATACTGGTTGCAGCTGTAATCCTGTTGTACCTAAGTCAAAGGTCATCTCTTAGCAGTGTTTTTATTTACCACCGTTAATTCCTGTTTTTGTGTCTTTGTTGCATTATCATTTTACCAATAACCCTGTATATATCTCTCACCAAATTCAGTACTGTATGCTATTAACTACTTGTGATCAGGCTTGCAAATTTGCACACCAATTTCCTATATTTGTACATACATCTGATACTGCATCTTACTCGCAAGCTCTATATGTTTAGAGGTTAACAAATAAACAGTGCTTGGTAAGCACTGTTTATTTGTTAATTTTACTTGATGAATGTTGCCTTCCAAATATTACAAAAACCTACTTAATAATATTAAATTACTAAAATTATTGGTCAATATTTCTAACATCAATCAATATGCATTCTACTGCAAAATTACAACACAAGGTAATTTATCTGTATGTTATCTATTCAGGGCCTGTTTCAGAATGTTCGACTAAGTTCCGGTAATGGCATTTTACGAATACTACCCAGAACATATTTACTAAACAAAACACTATCTTTGCATTTCACAGTCATCGATTTAGCCTATCCATCGGTTAAAACTTGAAATGCGCTGCATGTTAAGCCGCGTTGACACAATCAGAGTACTCTCGGACCGAGTGTATTCGGATACCTACTCAGACACTACTCGTATTGTGACTCGGTCCGAGAGTACTCTGATTGTGTCAACGCAGCTTTAACTGTCATTTTTATCATTCAGTTACTTTATGCGTTGCATAGCAACCCGAAACTTTATTAGGACATTCTGAAACGGGCCCAAATCATAAGTCATACAAAACCTAAAATATAAAATAAAGTAACCTTAGCAGATGTATGATATATGGAATAATCATTAAAATATATTGACTGATTGATCTTTATTTATTCCAGTCCATCTCATTCCATGAAAATGGTAAGCGGCATAAAGAAAATGTCCAAAAGCATATATCACAACTCAGCAAGAAGAGTGCAAAGGACTTCAAACAGAAAGAGAAGATGGATGATGATATCAAAAAGATGGAAGCAGCTGCAATGGCAGCTTACTTGAAAGATGTACAAAACAATGCTGATCTTACTTCACAGGTAAACTTGTTGTGTTACAGTGCATTAACTAGATCTGCCAGGGCACTGTTTTCAGTAGCCAGTTTATACCTTAACCACACTCTATCACAAGTTGTATGAAAAGTTTTGCATGGTGGTAGGTCATTTTACGAATGCCCGCTTAGTTAGCTAACACCATCAAGTACAAAATTTGTCGATGTATTCCGGCAACAAGCGCCAGTAATTCTAGATTAGCCTGAACAGAATCTTCGGCCCGACCATCACCACAGAATAAAATGGACCCAACACTTTGATTTTTATTAATGTTTAGAAAACTAGGTACATGTTGGCTGATTTTGCTAAGGTAAACTGCTGGGAATCGGCATGTAGGAATGCCTTGCCACTGTTATAGTGCCAATACCATAGTATGTAAAGTAAATGCAATAAATAGTTTTGTTAAATATAATTGCAGAACATAAATGATATGCTCGGTCAGAGCAGTACTGAAGACACTCCAACAATAGTAGTAGCAGACAAGCACAAGGCAAAGGCAACACCTGCATGGCAGGAAGTGAAGGGAGAAGGGACCACTTACTATTGGAACACTGTTACAAATGGTGAGGATGCCTTTAAAATAAGAATCAAAATCATTTATTCACCTAAATGTTGCATGCATGCTCGATATAAGTAAACTTTAACCAGTTATTTCAAAGCGCTCGTAGCGAAGTTTGCTTAGCCATTCTGAATCGATCAGCAAAGTTAAGCAATGTCCGCCTCGGTCATGACTTGGATGGGTGACCGCTGGTTGGACATTACTACTGAGTGTTTCCATGCTTCGGAGGGCACGTTAAGCCGTTGGTCCCGGTTGTTGTCTTAGGATGGCAGTCGTTACAGCATGGTGGTAGGGCATTTTGCGAATGCCCGCTAGCTAGCTACCACCCTCAAGTAGAAAAATATGTCGCCAAGCACCTAACGGTGTGTACCGGCAGCTGTGCTTGAGAGCCAGTAATTCTAGGTTAGCCTGAACAATATCTTCGACCACATCATCACTTACCATCAGGTGAGATAGTGGTCAAAGGCATATAAAAAAATCTTTTACTAGCTTCATTTCAAACTTATAGTCTTTATCTTTGAGTATTGTACTGACATTTTGCAGTAAATATTACTTTACTTTATTTAATTTAGACATCTACAACGCTTTTATCAAGGTCAATTACAATTTTATATACAATATATAGTGCCAAGTTCACCAAAAAAAATGTATTGAGGCACTGCAAGAAGAATGAACAAGAAACTTAGGGCCACTGTTTTTAAAAATCTTTTATATAATCTCATTCGGTAATATTGTAATTATGAAATGAAATACAGACTTTTATTGGCATATTTTATTTACATACTTCTTTAAGAAGATTAAAAAAATTATTAAGTAAACCATTATTCTCCTAACAAAACAATGCTTTAAAACATTTTTTTAATTATTAAAGCACAATGTGTCCCGACCAAGGAGGTTTCAATTCAAGTACACATTATCTGTGGTGAGCGCGCTGGTTTCTATATTGCATTTTATTTGATGTGCTACCTATAGCCATGAGATTAAATAAAGTAGTGTATGCAACTGCATATAATTAGGTATACACACAGGTGTAGTTTTTTGAAACGAACCGCAGGCGAGTGTCAAAATAAGACTACACGAGTGTTCTATGACAGAACTCTATTATATGACAGTTGTATAAACTACTATTAACTATGTATTACAAACTATATCATAAAATTATTACAATATTTGCTTAAATTACGTAGGGGACAGGTGATAGCTTGTCAGAGATGAAATTGTCCAAGCATTTTTGTCCCCCCCCATCATTCCTGTGGGTGTCGTAAGAGGCGACTATGAAAAATATCGGAAGGTGGGCAGCAGCGCCTCGTGAGGAACTGCTATCTTATACTGCAATCCCCCTTAATAGAATAAACTTTATGCCCATGTTTAAAATTACACTGTTTTCACGATGTTTTTCCTCGTCACCAATTGTTATACATTCACAATTAACTTTAAATCCCATAAAACACGCTCCCGTAACACTGGCTCGTGCCCACTCAAGCTGTCAAAACTAACGGTCGTTTATGTCCCCTGGGTCAAAAGAGTCTTTTGTATTTTACTACTTTGGCCACCTTCATCTCTAGATGAACTCGGGTGTACTTTTTTAGCATACACATCAACAGCCGATATTTTAATTAATTTTGTGAAATTAGAAAAAAAAAATGGTATATACAAAATAACTACATACATCAATTGAACCTTTTTATGTAACAAAAACTTTGCAGCATCTGTATTTATACCTAAATAGCTTTCCGGCTGCAGCTCCGCCCACTCGTATGTCGGTTATTGACCACAAACACTAACCTCTTTTTGCACAGTTGTATAAAAACTATCCTATGTCCTTCCCCGGGTCTCAAATTTCATCCAAATCGGTCCAGTAGTTATTGAGTTTATTCGTTACATACATAAATACAAATCTGTCGTTTTTATTATATAAGTGTAGATTTTAATGTAGTGTGGGATTTAAGAAAATATATTTTATTTCAGAGACCACTTGGGATACTCCAGATGAATTTGTGTCAGTAGCAGACCAAGAAGCGCAGAGCTTAAAAAAAGCAGCAGCATTAGAAAAGAAAAACAACAAATTAAAGTAAGTGTATATTCAGTAGTATCATTTCCTAGTTCAATTGTTGCTGTAAAATCTCTAGACTATTTGATTATCTCCCAATTAGATGACATAATAGACATATTGAGAAAGTGACCGATTACCGTCGAGGGTGTCGTTTGAAGCCCGAGCCGTAGGCGAGGGCTTTAAAACACACTTTCTCTTGAGTGATACATAGTGCTTTATACTACACCTACGAGGAAAATAAAAAACTAAATCTTTACTTGATTTCTGTGGTAAAAGGTTATCAATCAGTATTTTTGCTCAACTCCAAAAAATTCTTACAACTCGCCAGTCGTCGCTGTGTGTCGAACGGTGTGAGCATTTGCGGTACCCAACGCTCACAATTTTTTTTAATGTGTAAATTTAGATGTTAAATTTGTCTGATTCGTTTTTACTAATCTTTAGTTCTCCTGCTATCTGCCAAAATGTAATTCTACGATCGGCTAAAACATTTTTTTTTACTTTTTGGGCATTTTCTTCGGCCACTACCATCACTGGGCGGTCCAGGCGAGGGTCGTCTTGTCAGCTCTCTTTTCCTTGTTGAAAAAGCCGAGCCCATTTTTTTACCATCAATATGAAGGCCAGAATCTTGAAGAACCGATCACATTTCTTTAAAAATGTCTATCGGTGAATTTCCTTTTTTTACAAGGATTTTAATCACTGCGCGGTGCTCAAAATTGCAAGAATATTCAGTTCCAGTCGACATGGTGTTGTTGTTTGTTCCAGGGATAAAGTGATAATGAATCAAATTAAACAATGGGGTGTTATTTGTATTACCAATGAGTCAGGTAACTTGTGTTATCAATAACGCGATGATAAGTCATTGCTAAGTACCTTAGGCCACGAACTTATCAGCCGCCCCTCGTATGTATGCAATAGTTATTGTTTTTATAAACTCTTTTGCAAAAAAAACGGGCACTTTAGATTTTTTCTCTACTTCAATGAAGAAGAACAAGAAATAGGTTTTGTTAATTTGACGATGTATTGGCATGTTTTTTGAAGCATCCTGGCATGATTCTTTACGTTCCAAATTTAAAATTTGAAATTATTAAAAGATTTTTTAAATTTACTTATTTTAGATTATATTAAGATTATTATAAATTAGATTACGATATTTTAAAACTTTTTGGATATTTTCTGCAATTTAAACAATTTAATCTTTCTTTTTACATTAAATACCACTTTTTGATATGAGTGATAAACCGATAAGGGCCGGTAAAATTATAGCCCTACTTGAAGAAGGCCGTTCGCAAACTTACGTGTCTCAGCGGCTAAATGTGAGTCGTTCAACTGTCCAGAGGACTTGGCAACGGTATCAAGAGACTGTTCGGTCAAAAGAAGACCCGGTTCTGGAAGAAAACGATGCACAGAACCAAGAGATGACCGCTTTTTGGTGAGTCAGGCGTTACGTAATCGTAAGGCGTCAAGTGTGGACCTGAAGAAGAGCCTTGAAGAAGTAAGAGGAGTAGAAGTTAGCTTGTGGACGGTCAGGAGGAGGCTTTTGGCTGCCAATATCAAGAGCTACCGTCCAGCTCGGGGCCCTAAATTACTCCGTGAGCATTACGCGTGTGTTGCTCGACTTCAGTTAGCTCGGAACTGTGCTTCATGGACTCTGGAGGACTGGAATAAAGTATTGTTTTCTGATGAAGCTAGAATCTCTTTGTGTGGAGAGGACCGACGCCGGCGAGTGCTGCGAAGACCACGGGAACGCTATGCGGAAGTGTGTTTCGAAGAAATCACTCCTTATGGCGGAGGCTCCGTTATGTTCTGGGCAGCAATTAATTCGACGGAGCGTACGGAGTTAGTTTTCATAGAAAATGGAACATTAAATGCACACCGGTACATAATGGAAGTCCTAATTCCATATGCACAACCCACATTGACTGCACTTGGAGAAGATTCCATTTTTATGGACGATAATGCTCGCCCGCACCGTTCTGGCGACGTGGAAGCGTACATGCAAGAAGTTGGGATCCGTCGTTTAGATTGGCCAGCTCGAAGTCCTGACCTCAATCCAATTGAGCATGTGTGGGATGTTCTAAAGAGACGGGTAAAATAAGTGCAACCTGCTCCACAAAACATCAGGGAGCAAAAAAGAGTCATTGCAGAATAGTGGGAAGGTATTCCTCAAAACGTTATTAAAAACATCGTGGAAAGCATGCCCAGAAGGATTGAAGCTGTGATTTTGGCAAGAGGAGGTCACACTCGTTATTAGGTTTTTACATTTGTAACTTTATTTAATTAAAAAAAACTTGTCTTTATTGCCGACCACTTCTTATTGTTTTGGCGTGTACATGGATTTTAAAGAATCCATCGTTTTTTTTCTTTTAATTGCTCGAATTCACTTCACGCGCATTAATTTACACGATTATAAATATACAGACTACGTGAAAGAAATAAATTTCATTTAATTAACTAAAATCGACCTTAGAACGTAAATTTCCTTAGGTGCCCGTTTTTTTTGCAAAAGTGTGTAGATGTGAGAGTGAAATGGGTGTGAGAGACTGTCTGGTGTTGTGGATGTTCATGGGCGACGATGATCACTTACTACCAGGTGAGCCGACTGCTTATTTAATCTCCTATCTCAAAAAAATTAAGAGAAATTACAATCGTTCCTTGTAAAAGAGTATGGTAATACTAATATGGAAACATCTCCACGCTTGTAATTCCAAATGTTTTGTGTACCATCTTCATGGCTTTACCATACTCCGGACTGTTATGGTACTAAGAATTTCTTGTACGGAATTCCATCAACGCAGTTATCTACACTAATATAATAAAGAGGATAGATTTGTATTTTTTATAGATTACTGTAATAGCCGGATCGTCCACTGCTGAACACAGCCTCCCCTATTAAGGGGGTATTTGCCATAATCCCCACGCTTGGCAGACGGCTTGGGGATCGCAGTGTAAGTTGGCAGTTCTTTTGAAGGCGCTGCTCTTACAATACCCATGGGATGACATGGGGAGGTGCAATTCTAAGCCGACACCCCACGGGAACGTCGAAGGATTGATTACTCCCTTATTTGAGATTTTAGGACCAGAACTAAGTATGTTATCGATTGATCTCTACCTTATCCAGGCTTGTATCGTAACAGATTTTTAAAAAGATAATTTACTTAAGAGTTATGAGCATCGAAATATTTTCATATAAATTTCTATGGCCCATAACATTGAACTGAATTATTTTTAAAATAATTCGTAACGATATAAGCCTAGTTAATGAAGAGATCAATTGATATCACACTTATTTCTGGATCTAAAACTTCAAATATATGAGGGATCACCGTTCGACGTTTGTATGGAAACGTGAACGGCCAGTCCAACCTTAAGAGGATTATATAGCGCGTACTTCTCCATAGAAAAAGAAAAAGTTCTTGTCTACCTCTTAATATTCCCGATTTCGGTGATTTTTGTGTTCATGTATTGAACATATCATTGACTAAGCTTGTACGTTTTATTTATTCCAGTTTTCTAAATAACTTTAGAGTTAGAAGAAACTTTAAAGTTTTAAAGAAAGCAGAATATGCTTCTAACTTAAAAGTTATTAAAAAAACTGGAATAAATAAAAGGTACAAGACTAGTCAATGACATGTGCAATACATGAACACAAAAATCACCGAAATCGGGCAATATTAAGAGGTAGAAAAGAGCTTTTTCTTTTTATATGGAGAAGTACGCGCTATATAATCCTCTTAAGTACCCTTGCGAAGTAGGGGCGAGCCGCTAGTTTCTTATATAATTCCATAATTCTTCAATATTCTTAATGCAATTATTTTTCTTTTTTTCAGAAAGGAGAAGCAAAAGGAAGCAATCAAAGAGGTAAAGGCACATATGGCCCGTGAGAGGATGCGAGAACTGGCGGCCCCCAAAGAGCCCGAGCCTCCAAGAGCTCCGGTTGAGTTTGGACCAGCGCCGTGCGCCGTTAAACCCTATGGATCGTGGACACCTGTTGTTGACAAGTATGTACCATGTAACCTTGTAGTCTCATACACAAGTAAAAGCATGTAACCTGTGAGAGAATGTTATAGATGTCCCCATAAAACTTGATCTTCCAAGAGCTCCGGTAAACTTTACACCAGCGCCCTGCGCCGTCCTTATAGGTCTTGGATACATGCTGTTGACAAGTAAGCTTTTTGTAAGTTAACAAATCTATGCAAACCCATAAAGATCTTTGATTCTACTTTCCTCTTAGGTGCCATTAAATAAATTAATCGTCCTATTTTAGTAATAATGTTCATAAAAAACCTGCCTTTACAAGTTGAGTGTTGTCAACTTGTAAAGGCAGTGTACAAGTCTTTCAGGAATACTCATCCTAATGTATGCACAGCAATTAACTAGTTGGACTTCAGTTCTTGTCTATTGTACCATGTCAGGCTACCATTTTCGCATACATACCATTTTCGTCCTTCCATAATTCGGTTGTATTTCAAAATTATGGAAGTGTGTACTTATAATGTGCCATTTAAATAATAGAGAGTATAGAAGTCTTGGAATGCTAATATCTAATACTTATAATTTCATGAATCAATGATAGTCGACCGGTAATAGGTATGGACAGCCGTACCGCAGGTCCATAGCTCGATCCCCACCGCCGCGGTCTTGAGCTTCACCGCATGGTACAAGGACATTTTACGAAAGCTGTGAAAAGCTATGAAAGTGTGTGCGGGCAGCAGTCCTTGAGAGCCAGTAAATTACAGGCACATGAGACTTAACAACTAATAATCATTTATTTGCCAAAATTAAAATTAACAAAAGATACTTAAGAAAAAATCTAATACTAATTGGAACTAAAACTGTAGCCCAGGGTGATGGGTGTATCACTCTCACTAGTGCGAATATTATTATTGTGTGTTATTTATTAGTGTTATAGCTACTCGTGTGCGTGAGACAATATTAATACAAATACAAGGAAATAATAAAATATTGTTATATCCAAATGTCAAAAAACAAATTATATCATTTCCCGGTTTTTTCAGTTCACTAAAAACGTCTAGTGAAATTATAAAATATACCTTTCAAAGTGTATCAAAATGATGATTAAAATGTTCAATTATTTTTCTCTAGACTCGAAACAGTACTTTTGTGATTTATAAGCTAATATAGCAACAGTTTATATAACACTTTCACGTTGGTGTCTCGCCTCGCACATTTGCATTTTTCATACAAAAGTATATTCTACACTTTTGTAGAATATACTACACATTTTGAAAAACAATGTTTTTTAAATATGTCTAACATTAAGGTTTCTTTGCAGGCCTGTTGAAACTGTCGACCTCCAGCTGCCCAAAGTAGAAGAAGCGCCACCTCCGCCAGTCATCATGGAGCCCGAGTCCTTCAAGTTCAAAGAGAAAAGAGTAGACTCACTCGGCGACGGACCAGTTGATTTCAAGAAAAGAAAATTTAACAACCATAAGAGAAATATGCGACAGAAGCTAGATGATGATTGATGTATATCCTAATGTTTGATGTATAAAGTACCTATTTGTAAATATAAATGAAGTTTATATGAATTTGATGTTTTTTTCTCTCTATCATTTGGAAATCCGTAATTTGTAAAATATATGGAAGGAGATAGGCAAAGAGAGATGCTAAAGAATGTGACCTAACTTTGACAGAACGCGATAATAAATCACAGGAAGAATGAGGCTCAAATTCTCTTCTACGCTAGTAGTAAATAGAGCTAATCTACCACAATGTCAATAAACCAGTATTCTTGCATGGTAGTATTCTCTTTCAACGCAGTCCAGGATCAATAGTTTCCGAGATAAACCATTTCAGTTTAACAGTGCTACTTGGTTGATTGGTCATGGGCGTTTTGGTTAGCTGTCGTTCCGATACGGACAAAACAAAAATATTAAATATATATATATATAACAAATAGAAGTTATTTTACATCAGTACTAATATTATAAATGCGAAAGTAACTCTGTCTGTCTGTCTGTTACGCTTTCACGTCAAAACTACTGGACCGATTTGAATGAAATTTGGTACCTATGGAAATAGTTTGAGCACTCGGGAAAAAACATAGGATAGTTTTTATACAACTGCGCAAAAAGAGGTTAATGTTTTTGCGCGATAACCGACATACGCGCGGGCGGAGCCGCGCCCGGAAAGCTAGTAGCTAATATAACTCGGATGACAACTGTCAGATTTAAAAGTGTTTATCACGGAAACTGTTTATCATAATAATACCTACTAAAATATTAAGTAGTTTCTATACCATCCGCATCGTAATTACTGCTAAGCAAAACGATCATGTGGGCAAATTAACCAAGTAGCAGTAGGTATATCAAACATTAAAATTGCGCAATATTAATTTATTTATTTTCATTAAACGTTTTATCGTCCCTGAAAACTGCAAGTTATATATCTACATTTATGGAATCGTTTTTTATAGCCCTTCATATTGATACCCAACTTGATGGAGGTAGGTTTCACAAAAAATGGAACCGACTTTAACACCCAAAAGTGTGAAATAACTTGTTGAAGTCGGTACCATGATGGTTCAAAAGTACCTATTATCACAATATTGTGCGCATGGTACCGACTTCAACAAGACAGGTTCCATTTTTTGTATTTTTTTTATATGTACGTGGTTTCACTTAATCTATCAAGACGAATCTAACGATATCGCATACATAAAAATCGGTTAAGCCGTTTGGGAGTTATTGTGGAATAAAGAAACTCACAAACATACATACATACAGGAACCCTGAAAAAATGAGACACCTTTTTTGGGCAGTTGTGTAAAAACGGCCTAGCAGGCAAATCACCTAAATAACATATTCCTAAGGATGCAAATCGTGCCTATGATCAAAATTTGGTAGATATAATAAAATAATGCTGACATACCTGCTAAGCCTCATTCAGGAAAAAACCTGTGGTACCTATAACATTACTTTTCCTATATATTGAACAAGATATTTAATGAAAACTTATAGTTCTGACATTCTACTTCTTAGCCTTACAGCTACATAGAATGATGCTGACATTAAGCTAATTGGTCGATTTGCTTTTAAGTCGTTTTACTAACCCCGTCGTTGCCAAGCTTCCCGCCACGGGCACAAAATACAGGTATCGATTGCCACGCGCCCGTTGACGCACAACTACTTCAAAGCGGAACAGTATCGTATTTAGTATTTAATTAATACCTGTTTGTATACTCTCTTTGTATTATCTTTGCCAACGTCTAAGGATGAAAAGAGCTAGCGATATTCATTCATTCCTAGGAGGAAGTATCTACTTCCTTCATGATTAATTCCAACAGTTGTAAAAAAGGAATGTTTCTGTGATAAACATTTGTTCACCTCCGTTTTTTAAGTAAGTAAACTCAACTTAGTATTTTTGACTAGACTGTGGGTAGGTATTAATATGTGTAGGATGGGGCCATGTGGAAGTCCCATGCTCCATCAATGTGCAACTTGCACCCGCAGACCGACTTCGGACTACTAACCTAACCTGATATTCACCTTACTCGTACTTTCAAGGCTTTAAGAACATTTTAGGCTGAGTAAGAAACAGGGCATTGTTATGAAAACAATTATTATTTCGTCTCACAAGCTCTGAAAGGTTTTGTTTTTCATTCGAAATCTGCGTGGAAAAGTGCTATTTTTTCTCTAGTCCGCCAAAGGTTTTTGAAATTGGAACTTCTATAAAATACCTAAAAATTAATTTACTTCAATTATTTCTATCAATTTGGTAAAGTTGTAATTTATTATATAAATTTAATTTACTACATTATTTAAGCTGTTTTTCATGCACCTAGAATTTTCGTCGCAGAAGTGAGGTGAATATTAACGTGGAAAAACAACTTAAATCGTGCTATACTATTGAAGCAGAAAAAGTCAACCTGTATAGAATATAAAGCTCGTAGGTACCACGCAAAACCATGCCAATCAGATGTACTCGTATATCTAAATATCTACAATATTTATAGAAATAACATTTAGGTACCTGAGAAACGACCTACTCGAAGATTCTCTGGACTTACAAGGTTTATTTATATTCAAATCATACTCAAGAATAACACCAATAATGTATGTTCTGTATGTTTGTACCTACCGAATACTTATGCAAAGTCAAACAGGATCTTGCATCGATAGGATCCTATATACTTACTGCTTTGATTTAGCATCTTCATACATTAACGAATAGGTAATATATACTTATATACTTACCATAATACATTTTTAATTGACACACAAGTACTTACACCGAGTTGTTCCAATATCGGAGAATAATTAAATCGGACATAGTTTCCGAATGGGGAATTAAGAATAAATAAATGGAACTTTTTTCCCCACTTGACATCTGCGTTTTTCATACAAAACATCTTCAGAATTGGCGCTAGGCGGTTCAAATCCTACCTCAACATCCGTTCAATCCTTATCTCATTATAGGTATATCTCAGTGTATGTTCGGTATAATATCTCTTCTATAACAACATAAAGGACATCTTAAGGACATTAAAAATATGTTTTTGCTAAGAAAATTAACTACATTATTGTAAAATAGTTTTGTTTTATGGCCAATCGCCTTCCTGAAGTTAACCTTCCTTGGGTTCAATGAGAGTGACAGCATCACTCTCATTGTTAGTATAATGAGCTATTAAGAAGGTAGCGCGCCTCATGTGCGGTAAACCCTGTTTCAAATCGACGTGTGTGGTGCCATGCTGTTTTTTAGGCGCTTTTATATGCAACTGCCCTTAAATTATCAAGCCACGAACTGCAATTAAATTAATGAAATACTTGTTCACCTATTTCATCGTTTAAATTTAAGCACAAAAATTAACACTGTCCTGTAAAAGAAAAAGGAAGTTTTCAATTATTAGGCTATTTTGATAGTTATGTAAGTAGTTGTTTGCATAGTTTGAGGGAATTTTGTTTACTCGCCTGATTAGTTACCACCCTGGAGCAGGATATCTGTTCAAGGGTTAACATATTATCTGAACAAAAATAAATTTCAATTTTCGATGGTCAGTTAAGTAGTTACACTTATCGGTTATTGTGCTCATACAATTATTTTAACTTAAATATATTAACATTATCAACGGTTTCTCCTAAAATAGAAAGAAATAATAGTAGATTACACAATAGAGAACACAGAACAGATATCTAACAAATGAATAAACAAAACTGGTACTTAAGATAAAATTGTAAAATCAAATATTATAATGTAACTGTAGCTCATCATCAACCAGCCTACCAGTTCTATGACTAACAAAGTTTTCTAGAGGCATGAGGCTTACCAGTTACCACAGTATAATAAATACACGACCTCCAGTTTCTTCAATAGATGCTTTAAAAAAGCAATAAAAGATCTCGTTTTAATAAAGGCACAATAATTACATACTACCTACTCATAAAGTTCTTTGCTCTACACAACAATAAATAAAATTCCAGATTGTTATTCAAACACTGTCTATAATTTTTTGTGGCCATCGTTCTAGCGACGAGCGTTCCGTCCATTGTCGTATTGTCCGTGATCCCGGACTCATATGGAAATGATGTACTATTAACGTTTAATGCGACATTGTACAATTACGTTTTTGTGTCCGATATCGGCGTGGAGGACGACATTAGTTTTTCCAAGCACGGACGGGAGTCGGCCGCTGGAGTTAAGTAGGTATATAAGAGGTGTATGGGATCATCCGTGATTATTCTTGTCTCAGCAGTGGACAACACTCTTGTCTAGTGATCTAGACTCGTGACTGTGTCGTTTGCGGATCTAAGTATACCGGTCATCATGTCTAAGTTGGTGAGTATGAGTACCTATCCTGTACTTTATCTTTCTCCAGCCTAAGAAAAGCCATTTGGATTAGCGCTTTATATTCTACTAATTATATTTAATTACATATTGTATATGTGCCGTAATATCAAAAATTTACTTCTAATGTGACAGAAAGTTGGTAAATATTATATCACTTCTAAATAGTATAAAGTTCGCTATATTGTTCTATTAATCATTGGTGTGCCTACATACCACATTCCAGACTTTGCTACTGAGAACTGAGAACCTCTCCGTGCTTTGTCAATTAATAGATTTATTAATGTTTTTAGAGTAACTCATTACTTTTAAGGCTGGTGTCTTAATAGCTCCTTCCATACAAACGTAGTTTCAGCACATTTGATAATGTACATCTATGTCCTGGAGCCTAATATCTGTGCTTCTGGTATTGCAGTTTTCAGTTTCAATATTTATTTATTTATTTATTATTTTTTTATTTCTCTATATTTGAAAATAAATATTCATAGATTTTTGACTCAACGAAATGCGTGAAATATTTCAAAGAATTTGAAAACTTGGTATTTAAAATATGAAGCTACGTTTTTAAGAAAAGCGCTAAGAAGATAATAAAACTTTTTTAATGCGAAATGCAGTACAGGCAAATTATGCATTGATGGAATTTGTTATATGGTGTATAGATAATAATACCTACTCGTAGTAGTTTATGCAGCTGTCTTATATTAGAGGGTATGAAAACATGAGACCATGAGTGTAGTTTTATGAAACGAGTCGCAGGTGAGTTTTAAAATAAGATCACACGAGTGTTTTAATACCTAATTATATGCAGTTGCATACATTACTTTATTTAATCTCATGGATACATATAGGTAGCTACATTAAATAAAATGCAAGATAAAAAGCAGCGCGCTCACCACAGATAATGTACTTATTCTTAAATTGAATTGAAACCTCCTTGGTCGGGACACATTGTAGGTACTTTAATAATAAAAAAAAAAATTTAAAGCATTGTTTTGTTAGGAGAATAATGCTTTAATTATTTTTTTAAAGTAGTACATAAGTAAATAAAATATGCCAATAAAAGTCTGTATTTCATTTCATAATTCGAATATTACCGAATGAGATTATATAAAATATATTCTACGTTTTAAGATGTCCGACAAAGCGCGAAGCATATACGTGTTATATACATATAGGTAGGTACCTACAATTGTATTATAAAAAATAATGCTCATGTATAACATATTTGAACATTGAAAAGCACGGGTTGTAGAGCGTAAACAACTTACTATGAGCCGATATAACGTTTGACAATATTTCAGCCTATACCGGAAGCCATCACCAGGATCTTGAGACCGCCAGTGTCGCGTCACGTTTCACACTGTTAATTGTTTTTACACCTATTTACACGGTTTTTTTATCTTCTCTTCTCATCTTAAAATATTATACTTTTATTAAAGCAATACCTACTACTCTTCTTATTCCTTATGATGTAGGTAGCGCATACGTACCTACACTATTTAAATAACAATATTTTCATCACATTAAGATTATAAAGGAAGCCCTTGTTAATAAACTCTTATCATCATCCGGCATTTTTGCCCCCGTTGCACACAAAACTCTCCCTTTAAATGCCACAATTGTGCGTTTATGAGTAGGTATCAGTATGCTCCCATTTTCATGATGTCAGCTTTGTAATTATGTACGAGTACAAAGCTGACATCCTGTTTCAAATACGTGCCTATGGTCTGTATGCTTATTTTGTTACCCAGGTGATGCTGTTCGTCTTGGCTGCTGTTCTGCTGGTGGGCTCAGCGATGGCCAAACCGCAGGTGCTGGTCGACTACGGGTACTACGCAGCCGCACCTGCCTACGCCTACAGCGCACCGCTTGCGTACTCATACCCCTACGCTTACACATATTCCTACCCTTATGCGTATTACTAAACCTCTACTCTGCACACCTTAATCATCACTCACCTATAGTTCTATGATTTATTCAATGAGGTGAGCTTTCTTGCACCGCGCTCCGGAGTTACTTAGTATATCTTTATAATTAGACTGCGTCCGCAGAAAGACATTTAGAACGTAACGTTTACATAAACAATTGAAAACCACCCTAAAAAATTACGACTTTATAGCTGTAAGCGATAACAGAGTGTGCCGTCTGATTATCAATTGTTTATGCTATCGAAACGATGCCTTTATCGAAAACTACTTAATATTCGTGCTACGGTTATAGTTGCTAAGTAAAAGAGTTCAACGGGCGCTAGGACGTAACGTGTATACAGCTGTATGAATTACTGAATATTTTATGTTTTCATAATAGATTATTTTTTGAACATTTTACATTGTATTGTGATATTAATGCCGATGTATACTTTACCCACCATTAAGTCATATACTCGCATTGTAGTTTATTTCTAAGAAAGTATCTAGTTTATAATTTCAGTCAATTAATTCATGTTGGAAGTTTATGAGATGGAATTTATCTTATAATTTAATGTTTGTATTTGACCAGTGATGGAAGTTGAATTGTATTAAATAATGATTAACCTACTTTATAATTTATTTTCTACCTATATATAATTTCTAGCTATAAGTACTTATCTACCTATAACCCTATAAATTGCGGTTTTCCGTTTTAACTATATGATGTTATTCATCAGTAATTCTAACATCATTTAAATAGGCATTTCTACTTTTGTAGTTCTCTCTCTTGAAATGAGGGTATGATCGAATAAAGGCTAAATCTAGAAAAGCTGGCTCGCAAGTCAGCTGGCGGAATACGCTGGCTTAACCTTGAATAGGTAAAATATATTGACGAATGGGTACTGGTTTTCAACGACAACTGCTATTACACACTGTTAGGTGCTTAGTGTCTGATTTTCTACTTTAGGGTAGTAGGCAACTGGCCGGGCGAGCATTCCCTAAATGTCATTACAAAACCCAGTTTATTAACGAATTAAGAAACTAATCTAAAATGGTCGCTTGTAGGTACTTACGTTGACACAAAGAACGGTCAAGAAAAAATATCATAGTACGTTTTGCTTTCTAAGTGAAATTCATAAAACGAGTATACTAGTATCACTAACTTTTCTTAAAAAGTGTATGGCTTCAAGATATTATATCATTGACTTAGTAAAGTAATAGTTAAACCAAAATCTAATATGGAAAAAGTATTTATGTAAAGGAAAAGGCCAAAACTGAGTTTTAAATTAGGTGAGCTGAGTTCATGATCAATTTGCGGAGTGTGCAATGCATTGGTACTATTAATAATATAGTATTACTTAAATTCACAAACGATTCTTTTATGTAAATGGTTCGCGTGATTTGTTGTTGTGTATAGCCTGATGCCGACCAGTGTCTAAGCTAGATAGCATGATTTAAGCCGCTATTTTAGAAGAAATTCTCTAATTAACCACGTTTTTGAATGACTTAAATGTCTTGAAATTACTTTCTAGTGGTATATTTATATATTATACCTTAGAAAATATTGACCGTACCTAAACAAAATTATTTGTTCTTTCAATGCACATATTAACTCGAAAAACAAAACTCAACAGTACAAATAATAATTTGAATGAATGTCTATGAAAAAAGTCTGAGAGCATCAAGATAATTTGATGGCCTAAATCATATATAAATAGTACATTACTGCAGCGGCCAGCAAAGGAGGCATTGATGGACGAACGTGTAAATGTGGGCCGAGGCAAAGCGAGGCACACATACGTAAGTCCATCAATGCCTAGTTGTGGCCAAGTCTTGTATATAGCTTTTCTCAAATAATGCGCGGAAATTAAAACAAAGTAGTACCTAGGCAGAATTTTTTATTACAGTTAGGAGATACAGTTGTTAAATGTACAATTTATGAATTTTAAAGTGGACTTTCCGGGGATTATGTTGGTTTGGGATAATTCTAAAGAGGTGAAGAATTTCAGGTGGCGTTGAATTAAGTTCATCACACTCATTGTCTTCACATGAACTCATTTTGTCGAAACAATTACTTTTCAAAATCAATGACTATCAACAAACAACAATAAAATTGCCCGCGTTAAAGCGTTCATTTTTTTCAATTAACAGCGTTCTATTTGCAAGCCAGATTTAAATTTAAATAAAACCTTTGATAAGTTACCTCCTTGGTTGCCATGATTCGAAGTAAAATATCGTTCCATTTTTAAATTACACGACAGATATGAGTTTACTATGCAATTTATTTGGCCGCTACACACGACAGATATAGATTTTCATACATTTTTTGCCGGCCGCTGAGCGCATATATTTGGCCAGTACAGCAATTTCGATTTATCTCAAAGAAGGTTGTCAAAATAATGCTCACATTTCCAAGCATGTTTGAGAAAACATATTTTTGAGAGTATTGACAAGCGGTAGTAAAGAGTATAGAAAAGTTTAGTGAGAGGAT
The DNA here is from genome assembly GCA_963854805.1 of Plagodis dolabraria. Classification (NCBI taxonomy): domain Eukaryota; kingdom Metazoa; phylum Arthropoda; class Insecta; order Lepidoptera; family Geometridae; genus Plagodis; species Plagodis dolabraria. Next base: position 22,185,431 of record OY978449.1, on the reverse strand, counting down.
TGATTCACACTTGCACACTTGCTGTCTATAGAAAATATATTAGTTACATTAGTTAACTTATATAAAACGGCCGTACAGATTAAAAAAAAGTTTTCTGTATTTTATGATTTAGGCCATCAAATTGTCTTGAGGCTGTCAGTTTTTTTTCATAGACATTGATTAAGTGTTGGTATTTTTTTTGTATTGAGTTTTGTTTTTGAGTTAATATGTGCATTATTTGTTAAACCGGGTTATACCATATAATGATCTACCCAGGAGAGCGTATATTAAAAAGGCCTGCAACGATACTACAGTGTTTAATACGGTTGCTAAAGGGTCTACTCCATAACCTATAGTGATTATTATCTTTTACAGGCAAATAGGTATTTAGATATAAGATCAGTTGTTTGTATAAGTAGAAATAACCTAGTCTTTTATAGAGTTTTTTAACACACTTGCTCATAAAGTGGCTCTAATTACACCGCAATCAGGCACATAATGACACCTGTAATCAAAATGTGACTTTATCATTGCTATTATTTACAAGTGAGTTATAGACTTTTTTTTTAATATAGTTGGTTGAGTTCCTTTGTTCTTAAGAAAGTTCGATACAAAAAAGATCGTGTTGGCCAGATGCTGTTTAATAGTAATATTTTTTTTACTAATTTTGTTATTAATTTTTGTTATTTAATAGTAATGTTTGTTAGAAGCAATTGTTTTATCGTGATAGGTATATACACTAAAAAGTTAAGATAAAATAAAATACCGAGGTCATTCACCATACACGGTTCATTCTATGAAATTGTTGAGAAGTAAGCAAGTTTGCATTCACCAAAAGCAAAAAATACCGTTTCTTTCTAAATTCCCACAATGGTAAATATGTACCTGTCAGCTTATAGGTATAAACATAGAGATATAAAATTGCTTTCTCTTTTCTGTGGGTATTTAAACAAATTTGGTTCAAGGCCTAAAGAAATCGCTAAGTTTTAGGTATAGCAGACGCTGAGAGCTACACTAGACATAGTTTCAGAAGAACTTCTGCTACATTGCTGGCTAATTCAGGAGCTGATATAATGAGTTTGAAGTGTCGTGGTGGTGGCGATGTAGCAATGTAACAGAATCATTAGGTTCCATACAAAACAAGAAGGAAATTTGTGCAAAAATCACAAAATGATTTTAGTATTATTTTCTTTACAAGTTTGTTGAAAAACGTCGTATGAAACACGTGTGTATATTGATAATTACTGTCCTCGGCTCTATTAAGAACCCCATCTTACCGCTCGGGTCTGAATGGTGTTTTTTTTATATGTTATTGTGACGGAACAAGATCGAGATCCACCCAATGTTAAGCGGACTAACCTCTGCCTATGACAGATGCATTTCGTCACAAGTAACGAATTGCACTGCGCCCGTCACCTTGAGACATAGTTGTTAAGTCTCATGTACTTGTAATTTCACTGGCTCTCCTGCCGGAATACACCATTAGGTGCTTGGCGGCAGATTTCCTACTTCATGGTGAGCCAGGCGGGCATTCGCTAAATGCCCTTCCACCATGCGGTGAAGCTCAAGCCCGCGGCGGGATTCGAACCATGGCCCTGCTGCTCGGCAATCCATAGACAATGCCACTGAGCCATCACTGCTTCAAAAATCACTGCCTCAGCGGCAATCACCATCATTACACATTTGTACTATTATATCATATATATATACATGAAATACGCTGCGCTTTTCGGTTATTAAAAGTGTTATGATGGCAAATACTTCTGCTGTGGGCCTATTTTTCAGAAATCTATACTGAAGTAGACAGTTACGTGCAGCATTTTTTCTTGTTTTGATTATGTACAGCATAAAAACAATTTTTTTTTTTATTTGGTTTTATTCATTTTCCACAGACTCCGGGGTCCGTGCCATTTTTGAAGTTAACAGAGAATTTATTTAGTAATTTCATTAATAGGGGGAGCGTTTTTACATACTAGGGGAACACAATTTCAAGGAATTCACTATTACTAAACAGTTGCAAACAGATTTGCACTGGCATTCCGAACGGACCAGTGTCCTCAAGCAGCACTCGTTCACGAGTTGACTCGCGTGCCAGCCATCGTCCTCCTCAACCATTTTTGAGGGAAGAGGGCGACCCGACACACGATGCCACTGCTTGCCAACACATTTTCGTGAGCATGACTGTTCCGAATGCCTGCACGAATCCGCTTGCTAAAGGGGGAGAAAACTATAACTAAGTACTAGATTTAACACTACAATAAAAAAGTGGACTTTGAAATTTTCTTAGTCTGCCTCTCCGACGTCCATTCCCACCAGGGCCTCTATCACCACACTGTTGCGATCTCTGATTGCCATCTTCAGGTTGTAATCGCGGATATCTTAGCGTCTTGCAGCCACCGCTCTCCGAACGAACCGTCCAATAGCATCATTTGCGTCGTCAGCGTAGTACGTGAAACCGGTGTGCCTTGAGACTGCGACGACTGCATGTGGGACGCTCTCGTGCAGCTTCATTCTATCCTTGGTCTTTATTGCGATAACTGACTCGTATGTCAGTCCCTGTGCTTCGTGGATTGTGAGGATACGAGATCCCATGCCTGCTCCGTATAACCCTAGTTGGTCAGGGTCTCTTTTTCTTCCTGTGTGTGAACCAGGAACAGGGTGTTTGGGATGGTTTTGGGGATTTTCGCATCCGTATATCCTTTCTGCTCTAGGGACTGGATACGGGGAGCCGAGGAATATTTCCCTCAGCGCGTACGCGACATCCATTGGGTTCCGGTGCGTGCACAGCAACTCTTGGCTGATGTTTGTGACCAAGTTTGGGCGATTGTACCTTATCTCGAAGAGATCTTTTCTGTCGATATAAGGTAACTGATTTACATCTCCGATGAGGACAAGTTCGATTACTCCAGACAACCTTGAAGCCATCACTATGGCCCCGAAATGGTTTATGAGAGCTTCAACCACCAAGAGGCGGCTGTAGCTCTCCTTCTTCTTAAAACCATTTACGAGGACCGAAGCCATGGTGCGCACTTTGGTCTTTGCCAAGTCACCGATTCGGTGCGCAAGCTTCTCCCTCAGGTTTTTGGCTGCCTCTTTTGTTGTGGTGATGATGGCGTCTCTGTCTACATCGAAGTTGCGTATCACCCAAGATGTCTTGCCGCATCCCGGCACTCCATTGACCCACTGTATATTAGGTACTTACCAGCGTTTCCAACATGCCTCGACCTCCGCATCCTCCGAAATGGATTTAGCCATTTCAAGGATCCGGTCGTCGAGCATTATCTTAGTACACCGGGCAGTGACTACAATGGGGTCCTTTTGGGGTGTCACGTACTTTGGTTTGCCTGTTCGTTCCGTTTCTCCCTCGTCCAGGATCACAAAACCACGTGTCGCATTATAAGCCGCCATATACTGACCAGACATCGTTCCCTTGATAACCTGGTTTGTGTTATTGTCGTATATTGTGGCTTCTGCTTCCTCAAGTCGCACCTTTAATAGGTTTTCGTTTCCTAACCTAAACGACTGCAAGATCTTTTCGCAGGTTTTAGCATTGACTACTATTGTGGCTTTCGTAATGGCTAAGAACTCTAGGAAGGCGTTTGCTGCGTGGCTCGATGGTTCCTGAGCTGGGATGTATTGGGGCGGACAGACTTGTCCCTTGTCAGCTCTCGTTCTTGTTTTCTTTGGTAGGGCTGGTAGTTCTGCTGGTTTTGTTGTTTTTGTTTGGGTAGGGGATAGGGAGGATGGTAGTCGGAATAAGCTTCGTGTGGCAGCACTAAAAGCTGTCAGGAACGCGGAGACGCGACCGCTGCTTGTGGTTGGGCTGCGTTGCTGATTCCTTTCGGCCCTTGCTTTTTGCTGTAATCTTTCTGAGCCACTTTTCGAGCTCGGGGTCGGATGTCCCCAACTATCTGTTGCACGGTTATGTTCAGGGCTTTTAAGGAAACTCAAGTTTTCCCCTCTGTCCTCGTACACAACTACCTCATGGTGTTCCAAGGCTTTGATGCAACCTAGTTGTTCTTGGACTTCTCCCTTGCAGTACTCTATTACCATAGCGTCTACGCTTATTACTCGTGGGCTTTCGGTGTTTTCGGCAATATTAGAGAGCAGCGAGCATGCTTGCGCAAACGGTATGTGCTCTGCCCATTCGATTAGGATGACTGTCTTGTTTTTCAGTCGCGCTAACCGGCATGGGTGACCCCCAACCGCCATCGCTAGCATCGCATTAAAAGTTTTGCGCTTCATTGTGGTTTTGAAGCTGCTCCCATTTACCAAACACGATAGACCAGGTGACAAGCGTATCCGATTTTTGGCTCTAGATAGACAGAAACTTACTCCGAGTCTTTCCTTACTGCCGTCCATATACAGAGCAACACCACGGATACGTATTCCTGGTTCCCCTTGCTCTCCATGTGATAGCAGTTCGGAAATGTCTACGTTTTTGAGATGACTTGGTGGGATTTGTGAAACTATGTTTGGGTTGGGGATGGTAGTGAAAGAAGGCATAGTATTGCTAATGGAGGTTAGAGGATTAGGAGCTAGCGTTTGGTTGGGGGGGATGGTGATAGATGTTGATGTATTCCGAGTGGGGGGCGGGAGGTTAGCGTTTTGTTTGACTTCTATTCGGAAAGACCTCTCTACGAAAGGCAGGAAGTGTTTTCTTGTGTTTGGATTTGCTAAGATGTTGGGCAGATCCACTTCCAGCAGCTTTCCGTTCATCGCAGTTTCGAGGTCCTGCCTGGTGGCCAAGAAACGGGGACATTCTAAAATAATGTGCCAGACAGTTTCAGGGATGTTAGGGTCGCACTCGCACCCTGGGCTATCTTTCAGCTTGAACCTGTGGAAAAAACTAAATTATAAAGCGCTTTTTACACACTCTGTGCGAACATGAAAATATATTAATTTATTTCAGGATCCTTAGCGCGATTTCAACTTGCATTTAGCCGGTGTTTATTATTTGTTTACTCGTACTATAGTGGCACCAAGTTGGACGATTGTAACTTAGATAGAGAAAAAAAAAAATTCAAAAATAAACTCCTTATTCGTATTTGTCATTAAGATTTTTGCCATTATAAATATATATTCTGTGAGAATTTCGACTACTTCTTACCTAGTGTACCTAGTTCAAAAGATATCACAACAAAGAGCTTGAAAGGCATATTATATAGGTTCCCTTGTATCATACGGAACAAAGAGAATCAAAATTCTTTATGTTTATATAAATTTATACACTTCTGAAACTTCATTTAATTTTAAAAGGCACTATGCCAAAAGTCCCCAAACGTTACGTTAGCTTCTTTAAAATAAGCTTAGCACAAAATGGGGATAGATATTACACACTTTGGCGATCGAGCTAAGGAAAAAATACCCCTTTGGTAAACTAAGTACATTTATGTACTACAAGTAACCAAGCAACGGATGGACCTATTCAACTCTGTTGTCTATAACTCTATTACTTAAAACATTTGAGATGATCAGGATGTAAAGCGTGTCACGCGATGACCACAAGAGAATAGTCATCGGGAATCCCGCAAATCGACAATCGAAACAATCAATCAAGTCATCACATATTTTAAAGGCTTAATCATTGACGCGTCATGGTTCATTCATATTTATGGGGCACGTACCGATAATCGGTCGGAAATGGGATGACACGCCATGACACTATAATCAAGACATGTGCAAGGCCGCGAGTGATTCTTCATTGGTATGCAAGTGTGAAGGTACCACTGTTTGGACAACTCAATGCTAATTCATTGTCATTACTTCATTTCTAAAATAAATGGGAGCATTTGCTGTATAATGGATAGTTGTAGGAAATTGCAGTCACTTTGTAAAGCTTCGACAATGGATCTTTTTACAAGAACTAATTGATAGTAGAGCAGCGCGCTGCGCTGAAAACCTCAACTCTACAATGTGTCGTGCCATGGGGGTAATAAGACGATAAATGCGTATTTTTTAAAATACACAATACTACGGTAAGGCGCCTGCAAATAATTAAAATAACCGGATATTTTCTGAGCAGTGCTTAGACGACCGGATGAGATATTCCGGAGCGATAGATATATTCATATGGGTACTTTATGAATATCATATATAATGAAGTAAGTTTGTAGGTACCAACTACGTCTGTACAAAAATGAATCCCCTTCCCGTTACAATAGGAACTAAATTATAATTAATATTAATGATAACAATAATAGTTTATTTCACAAATAATAAACAATTTGTTTACAAACTAAATTAGCTTCTTAATATTATTAATTATAACAATAGGCCATAGCTTGTATGATATTATGTTGGTCCAGTTTGTTATTCACACAGAACCTAAACTAAGAAACGAATTTCTTGTATTCCAATCACTATTCACTCACTACACGCCCCGTGGGGTGCCGGGTTAGAATTGCACCTCCCCATATCATCGAGTATTTTTCACTTACTGTCGTAAGAGGCGACTAAGGGAAAAATACTGGAAGGTGGGCAGCAGCACCTTCTAAAGAACAGCCATCTTACACTGCGATCTCCAAGCCGCCTGCCAACCGTGGGGATTATGGCAAATACCCCATAAAATAATAATATAAATATAGGGGAGGCTCTGTTCAGCAGTGGACGATCCGGCTGTTACTGTACCTCACTACACTTCTGCGAGTTTACCCAAGGTCTGCTTTTTTTTAGAAATTAGATGAACTCCAAAAAACCCAAAATTGTTGATAGACCTACAGGATTGGTAAGCTTAAATCGATTAGTTAAATATTTAGTCTCTAACCCGACCGATAATATATGGACTGAAGACCTCAATTTGGAAAATATATTATACGATACCTAAAAATGTAGCGAAGCGACAATATTTGTTTAATTGCTTGATCTGTAGAAGTAGTCTTCAGTTTTCCTGTTGCTGATTGATACTCTCCTTTGACCAGTAATCTCACTTTTGGTAAGTGATGATTTTGTTGAAGATGTAACAAACTAGACCTAGAAACTGCCGAAACACACCGCTAGTTGCTCGGCGAAAGATTTTTTACTTGCGTGTGGTGCTAGCCATGGGACAATCGCAAAATGAAGCGAATGCGGTGAAGCTCGCGGTGGGATTCATGGGCTATCTAGCCTTCGCCACTGGGACATCATGCTGCTAAATTGAGTGAAATGGTTGTTCGCAAAATATTACACCATTCTATGAAGTTGAAACCAGCAGCGGTTATATTGGATTCTACGATGGATAATCACTTCCACAGAGATGGAATTAGATATTGACTTAAACTTACACATCTTGTTTAAAAGAAAGGAAATCTAGTAAAGTGTGTGTGTTGGTTTCGAAGTGTATTATACTTCAGGATAGTGATAAGGTATAGATTTGAAGAATTTTTCATTGATATCATCATTTTATTTAAAAATAAAAACGCAACACGAGTATATAGATTAGATATAATTTATTACATCGGAATGTTTTCCCTAAATGCAGGTTTTATTTAGTTCCTATATTATTGCAACTAAGGAAGTAAAACATACCTAGACAACACCTATTGTGTTTTTCACAGTGAGAGACTTAATAAATTTATTACGTAGGTACATTTTCTATTATATTTTACAAAATATTGTGATAAGATGTGTGGTTCAAACTTTTAAACCCGGAATATTACAAAAGTAACAATAAAGGACAACACTGACGTCTCGCCTCGGCACCTTACCAACATCATCGGGTCGTCGTCACCTCGACTCAACTTCACGTCTACTTGCGAGCTTGTATGACTATCTGACGACTACAATATACAGACGGAGACAAAATATTCGGACAATTCTTCGAATTGATACCATTTGATTTTCATATATTTTAGTGATGTTTCGGACCCAATAAGAAAAGTTGTTTTGTACAGTCAAAAACTCTAGTTGCCAAAACAGGTTCAAATATATCATAGGCCCGTTTATATGCGATTGGCTTTTGTTATCATTGAACGTCAATCCTAGTAGCAGATTTTAATCTTGGAGTCCTGTCATGGAAAAAGATTTCGTTTGTATGATTCGTTTCATTTGTATGACATGTGACAGTAGCTGTAGACATGTAAATATTATCAGCTGTAGTAAAGAGTCCATACTTGTTTATAGTTTATAGAGCTATATCACCAAGTTCAACGATATAAATATTTAATTTTTCTTTTGGAACAGCTATCTGCCCCTGACGTAAAATTTCGTAAAAGTCGATAGCAAATTTGAAATATTGCAACATTATTGGACATATATGGTGACAAAGGTTATCATGTTTTGTTGGTTTCAGAGATGAAAATTATCTTTGTTTAGTTATTCCTTAGAAAGGCATAACTGTACAAAGCTTATATAGTATAAATACCTTACTATTTAAAACTTTTTTATACGATTATACAAAAAAAAAAAATTATAGTGACGGAATCATCAGAGAAAACAATTGCCCAAATACATTGTGTCCGAATTGACAGTCAGTGCGATAAAGTTATGGCTATATAAGCGATGCTGTTATGGCGTTGAAACTTGAAAAGTGTGCGTTGTAGTATGGAGCACCATACAAGGCATACGGAACGGCTTGAGATTATTAAGTAGATGTCAGTCAACGAGATTTAAATCCCTATTTTCTCGATGATGTCAGTGCAGTACCGGGTGACCATTGTGCGCTGACTATAATACGACGAAAAGATGGAAAATCGGAAACTATTTTTCTACAATGGACAATTGGGACGCCTTGGAAAGTTATATACATCAAATATTTTATAAGGTTATCACTAATGAAATTTAGAAGGCTTATTAAAATTCCCGGGGCTAATTCATTAAAAATAAATGATAATATATACATCCTTTCAAATCTTCCTAAAATAGTACATAGCAAAGCATATAAACTGAGCGTAAAACTTCTGTTACGACACTCATAACATTAACAATAATAAACAATAATATAGCTTCGGGATATTATACTACATTTCTTCGAAGTATTATAGTAGTAATGCAAGCTAAATCAATATAAATATAATTGGGTGAGATTTTAAAGGTTAGATTCCTACAGAGCAAGAAACATCAATGTCAATGTCATTAGAAGTAAGTCGGTATAATGATTTTCTAAATCAATTTTTGCAAAAAGCGCGTTGCAAATACTATAAGAAAGACTAAAATTAATTACGTGAAGCGTACTGAATGTTTCTGATACTGGTCACAAACAATGAAAAATATAAAAAGCAGTTACGGATTTCAAAAGAAGGAGACTGTCATTTGTTTTCTTATTGTGGCGTCGTCGTTTGCATTTATGAGTTAGTGTACCACTGGTCAGTTTCCTTACTAGTGATGAAGTGATATCGACTGTGAATGTGAATATCGACAATTGATGACGCGCATCAAGTGTCGTGATTCCTAAAATTAAAGACAAATTTAGAGCCATACGGTGTACGAGCCCTTTATCGGCAGTGAATGCGTTCCACTCGAAGCCATTGAAGAGGCCCTTAAGAAATACTGATACAATTGTTTTTTATAATGGTTCTAATGAATGCAAAAATAAATAATTTGGGCAGGTATATACTATAAAAAACGATAAAAGTATCATAAATCTATATCTGGTCTTGGAGAATCCAGAAACTTTCAGTATGACCTAAGTATACATAAGTTTTAAGTACCATTACCAGAAATAGAAAGGAATTATGCGTCTTTTTTCAGGTATTTATTATTTCTTTGTTTACTGGCATTAATAACTTCCAAACTTACGACCTTTTAATTACATAAGTGTTGCCTATGATCATTTTTAAATATGAATCAACACAATCACATGTCTCTGATCTAAAATTTTGTTTGTTATTTATGCCATACCTACATTTTATTTTCGGGTTAAACATGGAATGCCTGCAATCTTGTTGACGCTTTTTGCGGATGGGTACTTTTGGTACGATAGTCTATGATAGCATATCTTAATTTTGACATGTGACACTGACCTTCTTCTCCTGTAGGTACCCTTGATTTATGAAATATAGAAATTCTACAATTTGTCATTTCATTGTAATTAAATATTGGCATAAAATAATGTCTTAAACTTAACTTTGATAAATAACGAATAATCCATTAAACAATTAGTTCACTCTTAGTTGATATAAATCTAAGAACAGAATATGAATGTTATGCTTATTCGTTATAGTCGATATTTAATTATATTTTACATTAACATAGGTAAGTATCTATTATTAATTTAAATTATATAAACTTTATAAATAGGCTTTTGATATCTCTACACAGCAAATAAACACGTTGTAAAATTAACTAAGTCATTGTTTATAATTGTTCATTGAAGTTTAAATCATATTAGCACAACACTGCTTCTACTTAGTTTTTTACATAAATTGTCTGAAATTGTTTCTGCAACAATGTATCATATTTATCACTTTTTTGTCCAAATCACTGCATAAATTCACTGTATAATGTAGAATTCACTGCGCGCAATCTACAATCCACTGCGCAATCTACAGTCCACTGCACGATATACGTTTTACGAGCTACGAGGAATTGTTTATTAATCATAGTCACTGAAACTATGAGAGCCTACATTCATACGCGATGCGGATACCTGTGTAGGCAATAACTCGTCACCCTAGAAAACAAAATATTTTTTTATGACGAGTTTCAAGTAAAATCTAAGATTACCGATGGCAACTAGAGTACCAAGTTTCCATAGCATTCATTGATGGTTCGAGACATGTTTTAGAGTCCAGATGACTTCCAAGCTGAAAAAGAAGTCGAAGTAAATATTGGCTAGAGTAACAAATGGTGCCACTGCATGTTAAGGCCACGAAGATATTTCAACTCATATTTAGCCTTTTCTCTTCGTTTTCATCTCGCTCGCTTTGCTCAGGCTACTTCTAGATCCGAGTCTGAGTCGTCGGAGTAGATGCGTGGCGCGGGGAGTGCTGGGAGCGTAGGCGCGGGGGCGGGGGGTGAGTGTGTAGGAGAAAGGGACGGCCGAGAGAGAAGCGGCGCGCGCCCGCACGACCGCTCCTCTTGTAGCTTACGCAGCCGCTCCTGTTCTTCACGCTTCTGCTTCCGCCACTTCGCTCTTCGGTTCTTGAACCAGACCTGCAAAAATATTTTATTATTAATCATGACTTGTAAACCAAAAACACTTTAGAAGAAAAGCGTATCGGTAAAGTTGGTAATTTACCCGTCGAAGCTTTACGTCGAAAACCAAAACTCAAAGACTATAATAGTCGCGTCGGTTTAGCGCATACCCATTTATTGGTAGTTGGCAAATAGAGATTTTATAAACAGAGAGTTTGTGTTTATCTGTGCATAATAAAACCAAGACTCAGTGCTGGTAGTGCCTTACTTAAGTAATTATTTCACCCGGGTTTGAAGCTAGGACCTCGGGATTCCAAATTGAGGCTCAACCAACGAGGCAGTCAATATCTATGCTCTCGAAATATTACTTATAAGATCTCAAGCAGTACCAGAAACCCTTTTAATTTTAATGCTTAGGTTTCTAGAATGTATAATTGTAATTTGAAAATAATCAGAAACTGAAAATATCTATTTGGACAACAGACAAATTTATGAAAATTTATTTACATTGGTAAAGGTAAATATTTAATTAATACTAATTTGTACACTTAATCGTTATATTATTATTAAGGATGACTCACGCTAGACCGTGTCGGGTCCGAGGCGAGTGTCGGCCGTAGCACGGTCAACTAATATTACCTATATTACGTATGGACACACTCACGCTATACCGAGCGGCAACCGAGTGACGGCCGAGCAACGGACAACGCTCGGAAATAACTCGGTCCCGCCTCGGCTCGGCCACGGCCCGTTGCATGAATACAGTGCCGCCGAGCTGCGCCCGAGCAGTCGTAGTGGTGCTATGCAAGTGCACTGTCGTTTTTGTTCGACATTGGTTATGAACAACGAACGTTTGATTGAAGCTGTGAGGAAATATCCAGCATTATATGATATGAGCGATGGGAAATGTATGGACTCCAATTGTAAGTCTTCATTATGGGTCAAAATAAGCAAAGTATATGTAATAATAAGCAAAGTATATTTTATACTTCGTATTAAATGTCACGTCAGGGTTCGCGAAAAGAGTGAACTATTTGTTGTGACGTCATCAGAGCGCCGAACGATTCCTTTACCGCTTGTAAGACTGCTTGATTGACGTGGAGGTATAATATTTAGCAGTAAGATCAAGTTATTATTACTATAAGAGGTGAGACTTGGGCCCTGGTCTGTCGACTGTCCAGCTGTATGTTACAGGTCTTCAGCTCGTTAATGGAATGTAGATGACAAAGCGCTGTCATCGCTGACAAAGTCGATCTTAATCGATCATATAAGTAAAACAACCTCCACTGCGTTAATGACTGGGATGAGTGACAGCTAGTGGCATTATTACTGAGTGTTTCCGTGCCTTGGAGGGCACGTTAAGTCATCGGCCCTGATATATATCTTAGAATGGCAGTCATTATAATAGGGCATTTTGCAAATACCTGCCTGGCTAGCTAATCTTATGCCAAGCAGCTAACGTGTGTTCGCTTAGCTATTCTTAAGAGCTAATATTTTTTTTTACCGTAGTGGATGCACACCCCTTTTCTTTGGAGTTGATTTTTTTTTCAAATTCTTCAACGTCCAGTGCGATCGCAATTGCCGCTAATTCCAGATCGTCAAAATTCAACATGATTTTAGTCTAGTTACATCACTATTTTTGCTCGGGCGAGTATACTGCATCACGGCGCATCGGTCATTGCTCGGTCGAGGCCCGTCTTTTTAATTACAGGTATGGGACCAGCTCGGTGACCGTGCTACGGCCGACACTCGGCTCGGACCCGACACGGTCTAGCGTGAGTCATCCTTTATTCCTTATATACACATACTGGCTATAGTACGCAGCGCCTGCTGAAATAGAATGGTTTATACGCAAAAACTGCTTGCATTAACCCTAACTTGCTCTGCGGTTCACCGTGGCGCAGAGTGCAGAATAAATTTGCTCTCTGCGCTGTGCAGCAACACTCTGATTACATAGTTCCTTGAAAATTTGCCCCTTGTGGCTTTCAGTATATAAAATATCCTTACCATGATACACAATTAACGATACGTAAGGACTGACTATAAGGAAGGACTCATGGAAAAGATTGGTATGATATTGTATGGACATTTTCTTCAAAGTGCTTGCTGAAGATATCTAATGCTGCTACTGTCCGACAGCGATCGCCGCTGCGCCTAATATTTTTTAATTGACTATACGTAAGTGTGTAGGAATTAAGTATCTACATTCAGGTGGACTAACTTAAAGTATCATAAGTAAGAAAGTACAGCGTTTTACTCATTTCATAGGTCATTAGCTATTAATTATAAAATGTTCTCCATACAAAATCTAATTTCTATGCTTTGCCTATAATATTTATAAATTATAGCATCATTTGTTCGTACGTGGAGTGCCATCCTCTATCTATAGAATTCAGAAATAATGTTATTATAAATATTGATATCTTTTTTTCATAGCCTGATTATTTAGTTAATTGAATAGGTAGTAAGTTTCCGCGGATCTTTCTAGCATTTAATTTTAAATAATTGTATTTGATGCTATTATAATAACATGTATTCAAATGATTTAATTCTAAACAAAAAAATACGAAAAAAATATCACTCTTACAAAGGCTACATTCCGGGTGGTGTGAAATCTGAAGAACTCGCTTCAACGAATTTAAAAACATCTAATTCGGAAGCCCGTTGTGGGCAGTCAATATCTGGGTATTACAATATTATAACACAGTGTTATACCGGGACAATTGAAACGACCCAATTTCGTAACAATCGAGAGCTACCGAGAAAGTATAAAGTAGTCGCAGGTTGGTTGGATGATAGTTATATTGATGGCTATTGTGTGATTTTGTTGTGTTCAATCGGTCATTGATAGTTCTTGCTAAGAGCGAGGGCGGGGTGCGGAGTACAGGGTAGATACTTCCAGTCGAGTGGCGTGGATGTGAGCCGGCTAGCTGCGGGTGGTCGCAGCTATTGTGGCACCTTGCCGTCACAACACAGCGCGGCTTGATAGATCTCCACCTCTACAATCATCTGTTTATGCATGTCAATTTCGCATGAATTTAAAATTTGGGTTCAATTGCTATAAAATATATTTGTATAATTTGTTACAATAGATTGTATTATATTCTTAAGTATGTATACCTACATCATCGAATATCAATACAATAGAAACTAGGTACCTAAACGTAATGGCAAATCTCTAAAATGTTGGTTCAAAAGTTAAAAGCGATTATTAAATTTGGGGTCAATGAACTTGTTAAAAAGGTAAACGAAAAATTTATTACTTATAAAATATTTTACTGCTCATTAGAAGCAATAGATAAAATAAATCCACATCGCAGAAGATTGCACCATAAACTGTAGGTAATTCTTTTGAAACGTTTTTTAACAATGAAAACCTGTAAGTATATATATTAAACTAATCTTCTTATAATGGAAGCAATGTTGTCCAAGAATTAAATGTCGTAGCTTCCTAACAATACAATTTTTAATTATATATAAGTTACCGTTACCAAATTCAAGCCCATAAAGCCTCATTCACATCGGTAACGTTCTTACAACGCCAATGAGCAGCGACAACAAACTTAGTAATCTCGTCTTATTTACACGCGGCACCCTAAAAACTTCTGAGAGCTTTCAAATTAAATCGTTAACGATACGGCTATTGTCAGAGTTAATTGCATTACAAGAGTAGCTCGGCTGACAAAAGGACTATTAACTTTTGATGGTACGTCTCGGGATCACTCGGCGGCTGCCCTCGCCTACGCGCCCGTCATTTGTGCCCACTCGGGCGGCAAATATGGCCGCTGCCAACGCCAGACTCCTGGGCGACTCTTCACCGCGCCAGATCGCGCTCTCCTCTTTTGTCGTTCCTTCCCCGCAATAAGATTAGCCAATAGCTCTTTTGTACGCCGCTCATTGTTTGGTTTAACTCGTTTGTATTGACGCCATACGAAATAGGGTTTCGATGATATCAGTGATACGCAAAACACTTTAAACATTACTAGATCCATTATGATTTCAAATCGACGTCAAAAGGGTGCAAGTTGGGTCCTGTTCTATTGAAACATAAAGTGAAAATATATTTGCGTGTTAAGCATAGGTACTCGTATATACTATAGGCTCAAGGATATCCCTGCATGTGTTTTAACACTTGATATTTTAAACATGACGAAACTACGCGAAGACTTAATAAAAAACTAGCCTTAAGTAAGTCAGTATTTTTGCAACTAATGTATTTTTGAATCGCACAGTCTCTTCTGTTCTCAATATCTCAACTCCAAAGTAAGTACACTGGTATCTTATAACAACGTTACAATTGATCTTAAGACCACACTGAACCCTAACTACACGCACTACCTTGCATTAAATGATTAAGTGCCTTACGACAAAACCGTACTCAAGAATAGGTACTCGTAAGTAGTATCAAAGTATCAACCTTATACACCTATTTTCATAGTATAAAAGCTAACCAAAAAACCGGCTAATGAATAATATAACTAATAGCTAAAGCTAAAAAAACCGGCCATAAGCGAGTGGGACTCGCGCACGAAGGGTTCCGTACCATTACAAATAAACGGCGAAAACCTTTTTTATTGTTTGGGACCCCCTTAATTATTTATTTTATTTTAATTAATTATATTTAAAGAGAACATAAAACTATATATTCTCTGAATAGTTCACCGTCTCTGAATGGTTCCGTACCCTTGGGTACGGAACCCTTAAAAGAGTTAACCTTAGACCCAGATTCTTTAATTAACCGAAAACGTGATCTTCGATATCACTGTATAATATAAGCAATTAGCCAAAACATAAACAAATATCTTAAAAAGTTTTATGAGTACAATAATGAATAATTGCATTGTACACTTTGGTACAATAGAACAAAAGCACCAAATATTACTTGAACAAAATTTTATATTTTATGGCTGTCATTTCGCAGATTTAAAAAAATGCCTTGTTATATTTTACTAACTTCAACTTACGGCGTCTGTTTTTTGAAAGACGAGTTATAGAGTATAAAAATCTATTATCTACCGAGTATTAATGCCTCATGGTAAAATAATATTTTGTTTCAGTTACAAAGTCTTAACAATTTGAGATACCGCATATTTAGAAGGGTCAGGAGAGGGTAAAAGCGTTTTTCATCGAATTAAGGATTACTTCTTACAAGATTTTAGCTTCTTCTGTATGATATCAGCGAGAGGAATAAATTACTTTAAGATTTTGTACAGCGTCGTGAATAAATGCGATAAAGAAAAGCGAACCTAGGTGCGACCCTTGTGGCAATCCAGAAATCAACATGCATAGGTAAGGAAAGCATTGATTTATTAAAAATGTACGACAATATTTTCAAAAACAAATTTAGCAAGTAAATCACCATTATGTCCGGATGTTTAAATTCTTGTAGAGCATGATATAGTAAACTTTGTTGCGATGACAAAAGCTCTAATGACGTAGTTTTTCGGTTCGTAGCATCCAATTTACCGCGAGTAGTGAGAGAGCTTAGAGCCTGTAGTGTATCAAAAAGAAGATACCTGAAATGGGTACATTATTACAGATATATGTCCCTATATATTAAGGACTTAAATATGTTTGATAAGCAAGAAATAATACTAAGGGCATGGTAATTTTCACAGTGATTGCTATCATTGCTTTTCAATAAAGGCACAAAATTTGCTAAATTAGCAATTCCAAATATTGGGAAACCGATCTTACATAAAATGTACATAATGGTTTAGATCACTGTATTTTTTTTTTCACAATATGTGAAGGAATAAAGTTAAAGGTAACTGCCTAAGGTTTTATTATAATATAAATAACTAGAATACACGAATCTTCTGAAAAATTAAGTTCCATAATCTGGTAATGAATAGATTCAGGCGTTAATTTCAGTTCCATAATCTGACAGTGCTTAATTGTGTAGTGGAAGAAGTGTCATAAATTACAGTCACATGAGACCCACAACTTTAAGTATAAGGCTGATGCGCAGTTCGCCACTTGTGATGAACTGCAACTATTATAGGTTGATATCAGATGACCGCTTAACACCCGGTGGGCCTATCCCTTCTTCCATCATCTTAGCATAAAAATAAAATCAACACCTTCAGGTTTATAACAAAATATAAAACCCACGGCATTGTACTATTTTACTTATTATAAATTGCCAGAAATGCGTTCTTTCTAAAAAGTTTTTAAATCACATAAGTTATAATCTAAATTACCATATATCTTGGGCTGAGAACGCACCCTTATTTTGTCGTCGTCGGTTACCGAATATTTATAAGTGTACGGTTTCAATTCAAGATTCTGTCGTCAAAATCAAAATATTAAGTATGTCATATTATATCAATACACGTCTACTCACTTATCGAAACCTATATAATCGTAATTGCCACTGTTTTTCATTCATAAATATAAGTTGACTAAACTATATCCATAGCTAATTTACCCGTTGGCATTGTCATACGTTAACTATATATTGATATATATATATTTACCGGCGGTATGCCTTTATTAAACAAAATACTATGAATTATATACAACACTACAGCTACTACAATAAAACCATTTAGACAACCTATAAGTCATATCAGATGTATATATATATAATTTTCAATATAAAGTATTAACATTATTATCAATGTAGAACAGTCCCAAAGTCTCTCTTTCTGAACAGACTCTATTTATTTTATATAATAGCTGTTAATTATGTAAGCCTTCAAGGATCCCCAAAGGCAACTATTATTTAATATAATCCTGTGCCTAAAGCTCATAGGCTGCTAGGTAGTCTGCATAATACAGAAAGCTTCATAGCTGCCGACGTGCGAACACCGGCAACTAACTACACACCCCATTGTTTTACTGTAGACTCGGGACCGAGAACTCCCAAATTCCATTGTAACCACACGAGTATACTACCTATTTCATAAAAGCTCTATGCACGTATTGCAGGCACATTGACATGCACTGTTCGAATCATGCATATTGTATAGTAGACCCCAGTTTGAATACATGTGGATTTTATAGTACGGCTTAAATTCAATATATAAATCACGCAAACAATCATATTACTACTTAACATTCGTTTTATTTTTCAGGGCACGTATGTGTTAGGAATAATTTATAACTGTTCGTAGCGTCTTAAGATTATCTACATCGAAATTATTTAGTTACCTATATGTTTGAAATACTTAGTGCAAAACGTGTACAAAAGTTATGAAAACTAAGTTCTACATTACAACCAAGGAATAATAATTTGTTGAAGTCATTGGCAAACATAATCAAACCCCAAAGCTCTATAATATACGTCCATGACCCGAAAAATTAAACGTACTTAATATTAAATTTGTTGGTGTCGGAAATAATACCTATTTGATTTAAATATACTTACTACACTTCACATTGATAAGATTGCTCAAACAAATAACTATAACCTCGTCAACATTATTCCTACACGCACAAAACATGAGAGTTTTGTTTTTATCTTAACTCCTGAATGAGTCATATTGTTAGAATCATCGTTTTATCACGAGTGTCATAAGGTTCTTCCTGTTTATAAAAATGCGATGCAATGTCGAATTTAGGAAAACGACTATGATACATAAATGCAGCTAGACTCATATTATTGTTTCAAAGAATCTGATCACTTATCATCACAGTCTAAAACTGTATAGCAAATTATGAGAATATGCTCAGTATATTCTCAGAGTGTAAGCCCCCTTTGGAAATCGTTTAAAATTCTAACTTTAAACTTTTTTTATGAACTCTAATTGGAAGACGTGTGATCGTATGGTGACAGACTTTGGAGTTGAGAGAAGTATACGCAGTCACAGACAGAACCCCCACGCTGATTTATTTGCCGTTAAAAACACACAGCTGTAAATTTTATAGGAATCGTGAGGGCAATTACCGGATATGAGGCAAACAAATTTACAAATCTTTATATTTTAACAAGGCCAAGTGACTCAAGCATAAATAATGAAAGTCTTTTATAGTGAAACTAATTGCGGAGACATATTACGTAGTAATTAAGTGGTGCATCCCAGTGTGCTACGAGACGTGGTGTGCTACGCGGGCGCTACAAGGGCGCTACATGTGGGAAGACGGCCAGATGGGCGGGCGGGGCCGGGCTACGCCGCCGGCTACGAGGCACGCCTCGACGCCTGCCGACCTTATCTGTTAATTACTGCCAACAGTACACCCCGTACATCTACTCGCAACGCACCCGGGGACAGGATTACAACTTAGGTATGTATGTGTCTGCTGTTTTAGGATGATTAAACTTAACTGTCTTTAAGCTTACACATTGTATTGTAAAATCTGGTTATTTTATTTGATATTCTACACAGTTCGAGGCCAACAACTTGAGCCAAACTCGAGCCTAATTAATGCTAATTTTGATGAGTTATGAGAGTATTCAACAAAGAATAACCATATTCCTCGAGCACTAAATAGTATTGTCTTTTCTTTATAGCTGATAGAATAGCTTGTGATCACTATGTCTTCTGATGGTAAGTGATAAATTGATGTAGGTAAGGTAAACCTAGGATGGGAACTGTCACTGTCAAGGGCAGTTGCCGGAACACATTATTAGGTGCTTTACGACAAATGTTCTATTTGAGAGTGGTAGCTAGCCAGGCGGGCCTACTACCATTATCTAAATGATAATGTATACTATCCTCATTTTCCCATCTTACCTCCTAGATAGAGGTTGGTCCTAGCTATATGGCGTGTATTGTAAATAGTTAGGAATATTGTAGAGTTTTATAGTTTTAGGTATAGCTTCTCCCTAGGCTTTTGTGGTGATATTTGGGTATATGTCGTGGGTGGAGAACTGCTAAGTGGAAACGAATAAAACCTAAAATAGAGTTTCAGAACATTGAGAATCCATAACCTTTAAGTAAGCGAATGAATGACACTAAAACTGATCGCAAATTTATTATTTTTGATATAACATATCTACGTGTTGATAACAATTTTAATAGTGAGCATAGAAATGAAGCTCATTGTTCAGTTTTCACATGTATTGATTAACAAAAAAGTTCTCACAGACTTACCAATCAATACCGCTTAGAAGTATCATAGACGTATTGCTTTAAAAGTAGGTGTCAATTCAAGAGTATCAAATTACAAATAGGTGTTTATAAATGTGATGATGATCAGTAAATAAAGCATAAGAGATACAACAAGACACGAAGTGGACTTAATGACTAGGTCTAATTCCTACCCCTAGGTAAACCAGGCGTGATATTATGTCACAGATGAAATTCACTAATTCGAATTTTTACAATATACCAATATAGCTATATCGCTTTCCGTCAGGAACGACAAAGTAAATCAGGATAAATAGAATCCTCCAAAGTCCAAACACTCACATTGGTAGGAAGAAGATACTCGTAATCACAGTACAAATTGATAATAGGAAATAAAAATACTATATAGGTACCACCGACTTTAATAAATACATAGACTTAAAATGCTCGTGTATGTACCTGTTACTATAACTTACAGGCACATTGAAGGGCATTGTGATTTGTCATAGGACAAATACTTAGTCTTATTTTTTATGATCAAAGAACATGTAATTAAAAGTTATCTCATTATATACATGTAATTGTATCGGTATTATTAAAATGATAAAAGTTGAAGACTTTAATATTCCAGAGAAGAGTTCGACGTTTAAAATACACATATGTTGTAACTTGTATCGTTATCGGAACAGAAAATCGTTGAATTCGTGAGAAGTGAGCGGGTGGCTGTAGAGTGGCGCGGCACGGCGCGGCGGCGCGGCGGAGGCGAACCCGAACTTATTGTAATAATGTTGTTAGAACAAACACGCCGAGGGGGCGAGCCTTGTTTGAGATTACAATTACGGTTTTAGCGAATTGATTTATTAATGGACCGCCTGATCCGCCCTTGATACTTTAATGTCGATTTAATTTGCATACCTACCCGGACGGCTCCGACCTATTGTTAGAACTTACCTCGCTATTATAATATACTGTATCTCTTAAGTTCTATTCCCATTCTTCTGACCTACTTCTTGATACGTTTGTTTTGATAACTGTTGTTAGATTAAGTTTGGATGTTATTTTATAATTAAGAACTTTAGCTGGTTGCACCATTTCAAGTTAATATCAAATCGCTAATCAAAATAATTATTCTGTCAAAATTGGGTTAAGTTTGGAATGTAGTTAACGGATCCTATATATTCTATATTCCGAATTTGATGCAAAACACCCTTAAACGTTTATTCCCGCACGTTTATTATCTCCCAGAGCATTTATGAAATTATGATCCACTTACTACTTATATTATTTTATTTTTGTCTATTCTTTTATTTTTACAAAGGTAAAATTAAGTATTAATGTTAATTGAGTATTAAACATTTTATTTTGCAGAATTCTTTATCTTTGAAGTGTGTTTAATAAGCGCAATACGGAACGCTACTATGAATAATGAATTTATTTTTATTTTTGCAAACGTAAGCCTCGTTAAATCCCTCGCACCTGTCGTATTCCATTTCCCATTAGAGCTGCGAACTGCATTAGTCAATATTAAAGACGCCGTCCGCGAGTATAATTCCACAAAGGGCACTTCAAATCACACCCATCACTTTTCGGTTGATGTCAAAACATTACTCCTCTCCACGGCCGGAGGCTGAAAAGGAATCCCCTCGTATCTGTCACTTCGTATCAATTACCGCATCCAAACACCCATGCTCTGTCTGTGCGCTCAGTGACATAGAGGCGTAACTACGTACATCGCACAGCCTGAATCCAAATTCAGTTGTCAAAAGATTGCTTTAGTAGTATCACTACGGCAAAAAAGTAAAAGCACTTTATGTTACAAGTATTACCCTAAATAATGCCATATCTCTATCAATATAAGATTTATATTTGTGGGACTGTGGTCCGCAGGCGAGAAGGGACTCTCGGAGGGTCGTTCTGCAAACAGCGAGCTCCCCTAAACGTTATACTTTGAAAACAATAATTTGTATTGCGTATCGAACGCGTCTATAAATAATAGAGTGATACTTCACTCGGTTACGTGACCGCAACCGGACGGGAGACTGCTTCGTTTAAAATAATAACTTTAATGGATTATTCAATGTATATTTCTATAATAAACAAAATCATGTGCTGTGTGTTGTGATTAATGATGAAATATGACTTATAATGAATTTTATGTTTATACGATCGGTTTATAGGATAGAGTCGGTTAATCTCATTAGGATAATAAATTTTTTGACTAAGTAGTTGGTATCTCGCCGTCATCGAAGACCTCGGGCTGTACTGAATTTTACAAACGAATTAAAATAAAAAAAATATGAGGTCTTAAATTGAAAGAAACAATTATTTACAATGCATACAATAACAATATGATACGCAATTTAACCTACTTTTGTTTTTAGACTAGTGTTTAAACTTCAACACTAGTCTAAAAACTCTACCAAGCACCCCGAAAAATTAACCTTATATTATAGATATTCTCACTACTACTTTTTCAGACTACTATTTATACAACAGAACATCTAACCTTGATGATGATTCTTTCTTTGTGAAGAGCCAGAATATCTCTCTAAGCTATTAATCTGATATCAAGTATGGTTAAGTAGTATTCCAGTTACACTCAATTGAAAATTTATTTGCCAGTATGCCTATATTTCAATGACCTGCTACTTTTGTCGACGAAAAAAGTTGACTGTACAGAAAAAATATACTATCTATATAAGCCTCCAGTTGGCTTTATTAGTTTTTAGGAAATATGCTCGTTCAATCATCAGATTGTTCCTATTTATATGAATAAATGTATAATGAAAAATATAATATGAAAGAATATTGATTGGTTAAAAGAGGTTTATTTGTTTTTTAAAACCTTGTGCACCAGGCCAGGCCTATTTAGGTACAGTTGTTTGAAAATATTTAAATAAATTATTTATAATCCCCTTTTTGGCACACATGGAAATTTCTCTCTTATTATTAGTTTAATTTATCTATTTCACAAAAGGAATATTGTGAAATCAGTAAGTAAAATTTAAAATATTCAGACATTTCTTATATATACACAGTTCCTGAGAGTCCATCGACATCACGGTCACAATCGAAGCAGCGCCACAAGCATGTGTGGAATGTAAAGAGAGATTCTCTTTAACAATGTAAAAGACGCTGCGTAAAATGTTATAAAATTTACGAGATAAAAGGGTATATGTTGGATAGAAAACTCAAATCACAAAATTACAAATTTACGACAGGAAAGAATATGGTCATGTGCACTATAAAAGATTATAGTGCACATGACCATAAATATTAAGTAATACATAATAATTAAAAATGTTTTAATGTAATACGCAGAGCATGCGTTATTTTACTGTAACAGTCGGATCGTCCACTGCTGAACACAGCCTCCCCTATTAAGGGGGTATTTGCCATAATCCCCACGCTTGGTAGGCGTCTTGGGGATCGCAGTATAAGTTGGCAGTTATTTAGAAGTCACTGCTGCCCCCCTTCCAGTATTATGCGTTATTGCAAAAATAAAAATAGTAAAAGAAAACTCAAAGGATATAGAAGAACCCGGCCTATGATTCTTATTTTATAATTATATATATTTTTTTTAATTTTTCAATTTATTAATATAATGTGAGGGACACTTCCTAATATTAATAACTTATAAACAAGTTTTTTCATTGATTCAATCACAGATCGCTATATTGGTCCGCTGGCCAAGTAGTAAGCTCAAGTGTTGTGGTAAATTCGCGTTGAAACTACACTCATGGCCGCACAATCGATGTTTCGCCACCAATCAATGTTCATCAATGACGCGACGTGTCATAGAAATAATTGTTTTTTGACACTAAAATACTAATTTTATGACAAACGCCATGTAAAATGTGGCAAGTTGTGAGGCTTCGTTTTGATGGATTCCACAGCCCACATATTATTGCCATCTCACGTGATTTTTTTCGTTTTTAAAGACAGCATGTCACTTCTACACGAATCACTTTATGAACAATTCATCGTAGTCCAGTTATGTGTAGAAGAGACCTACGCTTTAATAAGTAAAAACTACACTTGGCAATAATATGTGGGCTGTGGAAGTTCAGTCCTACAACCACTGGTATCTCTCTGCATAGCATGAAATACTCTTCTTATAGCTTTAAAGATATACTCGTATAACATTCAGGTCTTCCCTGATTGCTTGGATACAATCTAGATAGCTGTGTGTGACATTTTTTCTGCTGTTTGTATTCTTGTATGGTCTATTTGTATTCTCTTTGCTTACCATCGTAGCTGCCTTTTTGCGTATTTCATGAATTCTACATGCATTACGTATTGCATTACACACCTCATTTTACGGTATACTTACTACAGGCAAATCTCACTGTCAAACATTCAATAAATTATAACCACAAAATCCGATATGTTTTTATTTAATTAATTCCAAGGAAGTGTCCGTGACTAGTTTTTAATGTCGATCGCTTGAGTGATTATTGTAGAACCCAGAAAACAAACTCACGGCTCAGTAAGACTCTAGGCTAAAATGTAGGGATGAAAAATCATGTCCTTTACTTTATGCCAAAATTTCAAAAATTATTTGCAATTACAACTTTCTATAATAAAATTTACATAGAGAACTCACTTCAAGAGAAATAACCGTGAAAGCCAGAGGTATCAGAATACATAGTAAATTGTGTGAAATTGTGTTTCTTGGTTCAGACACAGGCGTCTAACTAAAGCTATGGCTGTGATCTTAAAGGAAGCACGCGGCCTCAGAAGGTGATACTTGGTGTTTCCAAATATATACTCCTGGCGCTCAACGTGTTAATTTATTCGTTAGTTAGATATTTTTTATCTGATGATTGAAAAACCGTGTCTTATGACAGTTGACGTATGATTATGAACATTTGGCAATTGTGTAAAATTCTAATATGGTATAATGCTATATAAACGTATAATAACGTACTTTTAGTACATAGGTACATTGCTCGCATTGAGTAACTAAAAGAAGATAACTACCAAGACAAACGGAAACAATAATTAACAAACTGAAATTGCAATACGTAGCATAAAATTGTTTCATAACTCGAAAATATGTACTCATAAAGTGAAAAGAAGAATTGAGAGATTGTGTTATAAACGTTTCGTTTGACAACGATATAAACGCAACAAGCGTGAAATGTAACAGGGCATCTCTTTGATCAGTCGACAACGGGTCGGTGCCTCGTTGCTCCCTGCTCATCTCATAAAGGCTTTATTGGACCAGGAAACGGTACAAAATGGCGCCGCTTTATTACTTAGTAACACATTGCGAGTGTATCTGTTTTATTATAGCTTCCTATTAGGAGATGAGTCTTGGGGGAGGATGCAGGATGACAAGTCTGAGGGGGCTGGGCGGGGCGACACGCCCACTTTTTCTTTCTCGCAGTATCTGTGTGTGCGATGTGTAGCCTTCCACTCACAACTTTTGCAGTACGGTCTTCGAGCGATGAGGCAGAATCGCTCCGAGCTTGCGAGAGGCAAAGTAAGGAGATGATTGATTATGATTCGAAAAATTATCGTATAAGAATTTGATTTTTCACTTAGGTATGAATTGTTTAAATACAACGAATCGCAGGTTGTTCCTTAATTACTTGAGGGCACTGAAAGATAAATATACCTATTCTTGATAAGTATTGTTTTAGAACAGCTATCTATTTTGAACTGAAGGAAGGTATTTATAAGCATTGCTGCTGAATGAAAATATGATTTGAATAAGCACATTTGCATTATTTATAACGTTGTAACAAGAAATTTGCTACGACTGCAGACTGACTTCAAAGACTCTCTCATTACAGAGATATGTGTCAAACTCTACAGTAACAACATCCCTCCACATCCACTTACCTTGTAAATGGATTTTATGCTTTGTAAAATAATTTTATATCTTGTTAATACTTCGATAAACATACAAAGTATTTATATCAACTTCTCGTTTTATATTGTAGGTATATTCTTATTATAAATATCCCTCCCCAGTAATTCAGCACTCGTCAGAACCACTCCTAAGTAATCTGCTCCGTTGACATTAAAAACACACATTTGGGTTTGGATTAATAACCACATCCGCATACGATATTATGATTCAATTATGAGCTCGGAATGAAAACATAAAGTCGCTTTCTCGGGTGAGGTTTAATCAGACAGTGTTCGCTATAAGATCAACATTGACATGGAGCCGCCGCCGCAGCCGCGGGCGCTCCACGCAGACACAAGTCTAGATTACCACGACTCTTTAATTATTAAATTGTGTAAAGAGTTGAACGTCTAACCGCGAACCCCCGCGGTTGTCTCTTTGTTTGTTCAGCCCCCATTGTTATGCTACCTCTACCTTAAAATATTGACATAGAGATTTTTTTAAGGTAAGAAACGCTGGAGTTTTGTTAGATGATAAATTACTTAATAAAGAATGAATATTCAATACAAACAACCTCTACTTGTATGTATTTTGAAATTAGGTACTTATGTACCTATAGTTTTAAATAAATACTAATTAAGTTTGGGAAAGTATAATAGTAGGAATACCCAGTAGGTTAGGCGACAGTCATACTTACCGTGAAAGGACCGTTTGACGAGACGAACAGGTATAATCTTCACACCAAGTTGACAACGTCGCGTCAAAATGAAAATTTATCGCTAATTTATTATTACCAACGATCATCACAATTAGGTCGCATCACAACTTTCCCAAGCAACTAAAAATTCTTTGTTTTTAAGGGTAAAAATTTTGGTCGTACCGTTCGTAGACCTTAACTGCTCGAATACCTTGCCCACTCATAAGTCATTTTTCGATTTTATTTTTAGATATTTGGTATTTGGCGTAAAGGATATACCCTTATAACGTAATGTGCATAACATATACACGCAAAGATATTACGTGCAACAGTGTCACAGCATTTTTTTTGTACGTTATATAACGTATATACGTCATTTATTTACATTAATACAATGTCTTCTAGATTCACCTATCTACAATGATACAAACATTATGGCTGAATCGCAATTTTATTATTTTGTAATAATAGCATTACTTAAATAAATAATTCTAAGTACCTAATAGTTGAACATGTATAGACAATACCAATGTTTCAGCGCGCTTGATTTCGACACAAGTGTTGTGTATGTGATGCCTAAACAAAAGCTTTTTAATAATGCAATTTTCAATTGGCGCTGCGCAAATAGCGGGTTGTGGGGGCAACAACGGCGTGTGTTGCTCCAAAATACACAGTTTTATTGTACCTACAACTCGCTCTGACGAAAAAAACATTTACAGACTCACTCGACGCGTATTTCGAGACCGTACCACGTAGATGGAAGTGAAATGCGAATCAAAATATTCAAAGTTGTCAATCTAACTCCAGTGTAAAATCTACGATTGGTTCCTTTCTAATAAGTCCTGCTAAACCTTTGATTGGTATTCATTCTTCCATTCATATCCAAGTGCCTAAAGTATCTTTGCCTAAAATTTCACAGATTTATTAAAAAATACTGGTCGCAACTTAAAAAATCAAATACATTATGTGCACTCATTTTTACCCCTGAAAAGAAAGGGCACTGAGATATATTGACAGAGCTGGTTCATTTGTCTGTGATCTGAGTAGGCAACGATGTGTAGGTACACTATAACCGAACTGTGATTGTAGTCACAAATTTTATTATAATTAACCTTACTTCTGGAAAGATTTTATCAGAATTATTATTCGAGTCCGAAGGTGAGGCAAGAGGTTAAATCCTTATTAATTAGCCCACTCGTGGATCCCTATTATACGTAGACCCGGGCCAATTTAGAAGTTTGGCTTATTAAGTTCTATGAATGAATATGTTATCTTAGTACCTAACCATATTTATTATATTGATAGCAAGTAACTATTTCTAAACTTAAGAACATTATGTCAACACGAGTACCTAACTACCTGCCTAGCTCATATTCAAGCAATGTTCTTATTAATAAATAAACATTGCTTGTAACAACCATCATGTTTACATTCTTAAAACAAATTTATGTAATATATGGCTTTTAACTGTAAAATCGCTTTTGCAGTTAAAAGCCCGGCGAATGATATCGTTGGTGGGAAATTCGACCAACACTTCGAGAGCAACAGAGGCCATGGTGACCAAGTCGATTAACTGCAGTACCACACTGGCAGTGCCTAATACAAAACCTTGTACAAAAGGGTAAGTATTAGTGACACGAAAAGCGGATGGATCTATGAGGTTACCAGTATTGAAGAAATGGATGGCCAGTAACCAAAGGACAGATTCCCAAACAGAAACAGCAAGAATACGAGCACGACCTACGATGCTTAGACACGCATCTAAAAGATTTTCCGTGCTTGTTCGCAAAGAGGCCAATCCTACCTTACTCTGTGAGGACAAAACCTTAGGGGTTTGTGTACAAGCCGGCTTGCATTTTGGCTTCTACCAAATCTGCTTCATCAAAATACTAAAGATGGTCAAGAACCTATTGTAGAATATTTATTATAATTTGAATTTACCCACTGTGTACGGAAGATCAAAAAGCTGGTATTGCCACACTTGAAATTTTGTGTATCCCTATAACTCTCAACCTCACAGGGAGCTTGCGACCAAGGCCTCTCAATATAAAAAATCAACACGTATATACTAAGTAACCTAAGTTGCCACTGTGTTTCCACTGCTGACAACATCTCAAATTATATGTAAATTTAGAAACAAAAAGGTCATATCTAAAAATAGTATAAGCCATAAGGGTTAATTTTGAATAATTTGCTACAAGCTCATCTAAACTTTTGAATTTGTTCTTCCACAAAAGGTGACAATGATTTGTCAAGAATCCGTGAATCTAAAACACGATGTGAATAATTTTCTACAAATTTATATCCATCAGGCGCAAGAAAATTTAATTTTTCAATAATCGAAGCTTGAGCCGGACTAGGATCGCAAACAAAAAGTTCACTTTTGGAAACATATTGCGCAATTTTTGATATTGCAAACATTGAGTTTTTGAGTCGATGGCATGGCAAAAGATAGCTGGACCCAGAGGATCACCCTGTTTACTTCTTGCGAAAGGTAAATATAACGTTATTTTGGTTTGGTAGGTTAATTTTGAACATTTGCCGTAACATTGCCTAAACTGAAAATTATCAGCATTAAACATTTTCATGAAATTGTTTGGAGGCTTTATAATTAGGTATTTATTTAATTTTACTTTTATAAATTTAGTACAAAAACATTTTTAAATTAAAGAAACTTATATACCTATAAAAACTTGGATTTAAAACGAACATGGTAAATTTGTTAAACTAAATATTTTACACATCTTTGCAGATAATTAAACTAATTTAAAGGTATACAACGTCAAGAATGTAGAATGTTTAGAAATTAAAATGTTGAAGTGAATTTTTAAAGTTAAATAAGTTTTGATGAAAAATGTCGAGTTCGTTGCATACATCGATCAGATCATAAAATCGACACATACGGTAAAGCGGGTTGTTATGCCCTACATTATTGTTCGAGGATGGAATACTAAAAAGAGATGATTTACGAGTTGCAATCTTACGAGTGATAAAGTTAATATCCATTAGTACTCACTAAACAGTAGATTGGCGGTCCTGTGCAGTACACACATGTCAGTGATTTTGCGTCTATGTATAAGACTTTAAATGTAAGACTTTTAATGTATGTTTAAATTGTATCGATATATGATAAATAAATGCGAAGATAAATTAATATCATGTTTAGTTCGGAACCAAAAACCTCAAATAAGGGAATTATCACCCTCCGGTGTTTGTACTCGTATGGATAATTAAACCTTAGTTCACCTTTAATACATTCATGGTGGTATGGTATTCTGCGAATTCTTGCCTGGCCCAGTACCAAGTAGACTGAAGGGTCGTCAAGCACTTAACAGCCCGCTTAACATCTTTGACCACCATCACTTGTCAGTGAAATTGTGATCATAGCTAGCCTGTCGGCAATAAGAAAAAGAAATAAAAAGAAGTCAAAATAAGATGTTTGATATTATACAACATTTGTTGTTTGTTTGGTTTTTATTATTCTATCTTTTGTATTAAACAAACTTATTAGTATATTATTAGCCTTAATTAAATAATTATAAGATAACCTTTATCTTCAGAAATACGTACTCATATGTTTTGCATCAATTATTTTTTCCTGGTAGGATAGCTTTGTTCATTAAAACATCTAAGTGGTGATGCGGTTGAAGAGGTTGTTCTGGTTAACCTAGAATTACTGCTCTTAAGGGCAGCTGCCAGAACACACAGTAGTGTTTAGCGTCAGGTTTTCTATTTGAGGATCTAAGAAAGTCAAGCTGGCATTCGCAAAATGCTCAACCATGCTATAATGACTGCCATCCTTAGACAACAACCGGGACCGACGCCCATGACTTAACGTGCCCTACGGACCACTGATCTGTATTAAAGTCTCAGCAACTATACGTCTATTGAATTATACTTTTACAATAGCTGCTCTAATGGTTTATTTAACTGATTATAGAATAAATCACATTAATAAACCTAAAATATTCAAACAGTGAAAATTATCCTAAATATCTTTAAAGTTTTGTTCCTCTATAACTATAACTTGCTCGTTGATGAAAAAGACTCGCCTCCTTTTACTTGAAATCAAAGCATATCTGGAAAAACGTGTCAAAAGAGAAAATAAGCCTTGCTTTCATTTCACTAATAAAAGAGTATCACATTGATAAATATACTTATTCAAATATTCGCAAATACCATATAAAACGCTGTATTTCATAAAACCACATTTAACGTCTTATTACACTTTTTAGTAGGTATAATTACATTTTGTGAATTTTTGTGAATCTGAAAAGATTGGCTAAAATAAATACTCATAAAAATATTAATTGACATTTATTGAATTCAATTATGCTCAACATTACGTTCAATATATTATGTTATGCCTATATTAATCAGATTTTTCTTAGAGTGTGCTCTAGAAATATTTATATTGTTACTTAACCAATCTTTATTTTTCAAATATAATCTTTTTTTTCCGGCGGTATGCCATTATTAAACAAAATACTTTTATTTTTTTTTTTTTTTTTTTTTTATGGGATAGGATGGCAATCGAGCAGGCGGCTCACCTGATGGTAAGTGATCACCGTCGCCCACAAACATCCACAACACCAGAGGTCTCGAGGATGCGTTGCCGGCCTTTAAGGAGGGAAAACTATGAACTATATACAACACTACAGCTAATACAATAAAAGCATTTAACCTATAAGTCATAGCAGACTCATAGGCAGTCCAAATGCTCCAGCCCACTCCCAGTTGGCAGCGTGCCCAGCATGCTGGCAGCATTGCTCCTTTGAATTATCTTTATTTGATAAATATAATGTCTCAACATTGCAATTATTTGATAGAATTGTGTTTATATTTGGAGTAATAGCAATTCCATATACTAAAAGTGATAAATGTTTATTTTATATCACAGTTATTACTTTTTACACACAAATAATGTCTTAAAATCCCTAATGCGATCCACCGTAAATACGTGCCATGTTCCCCAATGAGGTCCCCTATCACCTCAAAACAGATGATCCACCCCTTAATAAACACCCATAAAATAATATTGCAATCAAATATTTCATATGGATTTGCAACCATGTATAGGTAAATATATTTTACATGTATCATAATTTTTTAGAACTAGTTAATGAGCAGAGTATATATTTATTCTAAAAATAAAAGATTTTTAGATGTCTGTTTTAGAACTATATTATTAAAGCTGTAGATTTATAACTAGATTAACTTTTAAGAAATACCTTAAAACCTCATCTAGTTACAAAACATACAGATAAAGATTATGGTATATTAGTGTACACTTTCATATTATTATTAACCTCTATTTATTTTTTGTTTTGTCTTAATTTTTGTTTAGGTTGATTCATGCGATGGACTGACTGTGGGAGCTCCATGCATGAGTGCATCCTAATGCGACCGTAACAATAAGAAAGGTGACATCCTGAGGCACATTACATCTGCCCTGAGCACTCTACTACAGTCATGATAACCACGACAACTCTGCTTAGATCGTAACGAATGAAGAATCCTCCATTGAAACTTTTGTGAGATTCCTAACGTATTTTTAAGCTGTGTTGTTATTCAAAACAATCAAATATTTTTTATTTCACGGGGTGTGACGACGTGGATCCCCTAAATAGAGACTGTCCCACATTTGATCGATTTTACCACAACCAATGCCAAAAAAGACATGTATAGAAGTCAGACTATTTCTAAGTTACGTAACAAACTAACAACTAATATCTAATCTGCCAACAGAAATATTGTAAGTAGATAGGCAGTGTTTGTATTCAAAACGATATTTCTGAAATACTGCGATGATGATCTATATATATACAACACTAGAGCTACTCCAGTAAAAGGAACTAGACAACCTACAAGTCATTGCAGACTCACAGGCAGTCAAATGCTCCAGTTCACAACCAATTGGCAGCGTACCCAGCATGTCATTTAAGAATATAGTAGTACATATACTACGAATAGGATAATTTCAATTCCACCTATAGAAAATCGAATAAATACTAAAATACAAAAGTTTTTGTAAAGTTAATTTCAATCTGCGATAAACGCGAAATACGGCTTCCCAAAAAATAACGTTGGATGATTACTCGAGCTGTAAGTTACGTAAATCGGAAAAACTCTGTTATCCGAGTGAAAGCCGTAAAAGTGACCCTCATTAGCCGTATTGTTGTGCTTTTATCGCTCCCCCGTCTCGAGTCGGCATAAATAAATCAAATTTAATTAACTTAGATTAATTTTCACGGTAGCGCCCGTCTCTGCCGCGCTTCCACCGTCCCTTTTTATTTGCCCCAAGGTAAAATTGTGCTAGGTTGAAAACTCCGCCCGCCCGCCGTGATTTACTATGGATTCCTTAATAAAAAGTTTACACTTAAGCGAATTTCACATGTCGACCGCTCTTCTCGGCACCCTCACAAGTTGTAATTACCTTGCTACATTTGATCTCTTGCACCAACTTTGTGGCTTCGTCGCTTGATTACGGGCATATTTATTTGACCATTTGTGATTCTTAGGCAGAGATAAATAAACTCTTAATCAAAAAAGAACAATCAGAGATGTATATTATGAAATTAGTTTGTTTGCAATAACTATTAACGTCGCATTAGCATAAGAAAGTAAGAATACGGAGAATATCCTTACTTAGTAACTTGTCTAGACTAACTATAGTAGGCAACTAGTCAGAATGTATATAATACAGCTAGTATTATTCCGGGCGCGGCTCCGCCCGCGCGTATGTCGGTTATCGCGCAAAAACAGTAACCTCTTTTTGCGCAGTTGGATAAAAAACTATCCTATGTTTTTCCCGGGTCTCAAACTATTTCCATACCAAATTTCATTCAAATCGGTCCATAAGTTTTGGCGTAAAAGCGTAACAGACAGCAGACCGACAGACAGAGTTACTTTCGCATTTATAATATAACTAGCTTTCCGGACGCGGCTCCGCCCGCGCGTATGTCGATTATCGCGCAAAAACATTAACCTCTTTTTGCACAGTTGGATAAAAACTATAGTAAGTTTTTCCCCGGGTCTCAAACTATTTCCATACAAAATTTCATTCAAATCGGTTCAGTAGTTTTGAAGTGAAAGCGTAACAGACAGACAGACAGACAGAGTTACTTTCGCATTTATAATATTAGTACTTATAATATATAATAAAGTACTGATTGATTAGCTCCACTCAAACTGATCATCTATGGCAGACACATCTGATGGAAAGTTGCAACTAGACATTCGGATTCGGAAGATTGTTATATGCTAGAACACGTATAAACTTATATACCTACCTATTATTATAACAATATAATATGTATGTTGAATATATGTTTATGTGAATTGTGAATATACAGTTCAGAAAAATTGCTCTTCTAAATTTTTTATAGTATACTAGCTTTCCGGGCGCGGCTCCGCCCGCGCGTACGTCGGTTATCGCGCAAAATCATTAACCTCTTTTTGCGCAGCTGGATAAAAACTATCCTATGTTTTTTCCCGGGTCCCAAACTACTTCCATACCAAATTTCATTCAAATCGGTCCAGTAGTTTTGGCGTGAAAGCGTAACAGACAGACAGACAGAGTTACTTTCGCATTTATAATATTAGTACTGATTATTCGCTAATTCACCATGTCTTTGGTTTCAATATTGATCGTAAATAGCATGACTGAAGAATTAGATTCAGATTTTATACTGCTTTTCATTGATACATAATTAAAACATGTTATTTGTAAGTTAATACCCGTGGACCTTAAGTTCCATTCATAGAACACCTCTAAGTTAATAAACTGACTTTTAAACAAACTTGTAAGAAACTGATCTCTACGAAACAGGGAAACCTAGTGTGGAGAGCAGGGACTAAAATATAAACTTTTAATTGCTTTTAATTGCTTTGTACTATATAAATACATTAATTAGTTATAAGAACATGGTTATTGATAGAAATTGATTATTATTATATTATTAAAATATAAGACACTCGATACATTAGCCTAAATTAAGTACTAGACATTCTAGGACACTATACATTAACAACATGATAAATACAATATACCTACAATATTTTGGCACAATATTATATTCGATTAGGTAGATTTTAAAGCGAAATCCAATTTTATGATTGGTCAGGGCACCCCATAGGTAGTATTGGGTTTTTTACCTTTAAAGACTCTTTTACCAATAATTCGTCCGTTCCATATCTTTTCCAAATTTAATTAAGAATTATGCAGGTACCTATATATCCTGTATGTATTTGAGTTTTGCCTTACTCAACGACGCAACGTTTAATAAAATTGTGGACCATATGTTAGAATATATGTATAATACTTAACACAATAACTACCTACATATATTAAAGGGTAAGCATGTGCTTTGATCCCATTGAAGCTCGTCTCTAAAAACGAGAAGCATATGGAAAATAAAATATTTCATCACAATATCTAGTTTTGTACATAATTATGTGTATTGCACATTCGCAAACACTTAGACTCCTATTACTTATACTATCATAAATAGGATCGCATATAATATGACAATATAGTACGTAGTTATGACCACAAAAGACTAAGTTTGCCTAGCCAGCCCGATATTATTTGTTTAGATATGAAAATATATGACTTGTATTGTAGGTTGTCTAAATGCTTTTATTTTACTGTTTTATATATTCCGTAGTATTTGCCGGTTTTATTATAGGGGCCTAAACGGTTTATAGTCCACTATTTTATTATGCTTAGTCCTAAAAACAAAATTTTCAAATAATATTACAGATCACAGATTTACGATTGTCCATCAAAAACTCCTGTGATCACAATTACAAACATAAGTTTGCCATTTGATTACAGGTCAAAAGGTATACCTACTCGTAAGTATAGTAGTAGGTATATTAAGTTGTAGAAAAATGTAGGCACACCTGGGCAGATGGAGAGGAGAGTCCAACTACGATTTATGTCGTGGAGATGTCCGATTTGCGCAGACCGAGGCCGGATAAAGCACGTTGGAGTGGCAACGCAAACAGTGGCACGTAGGCTGGGTGGCGCATCGTCGAGTGGTCGGCACACACTACACTGTCCAACACCGGTAGCACACAAACATATCCCGACTTACTTTCAACACAAATTTTGACGAAACTTGTCGCACTCGAATTCTCTTACCTATGTTTGATGAAACTCAAATATTCGGTATAAACGGAATTTGAGAAGCTCTACTAGATCTACCGATATGCATCTCATAATATTATCATGAAACTTTCCATTTTAGTACTTAGACGCTCTGACAAATACCTACCTAAATGCATAACCTGAATAGATTGTGAAACTACAGTAAGGACATTTATACATATTGAGAAACTTGTACTAGTCTTAGAACAAATTTTATTCCACAATAACCAAGCACGTAGGTAATGTAATACTAACATTGTATTTTTGGCATGAAATACCTGCTAAACGAATGTAATTTAATAATCAAATAAGTTTTAAATATAGATAATATTCAGATATAAGTATTATATTGTATATTCCTTACTCATTTGTTTGACACTGTAATATATTGTGGTCGTGAAACATTTAAGTAAAGTTAGTAGATAAAATGTCGTTTTTATACTAAACCCTTTGGTGTTTGTGATAGTTAACTAGAGCAGTCTGCACACAATAGGTTAAATTAAATAATCCTCAGCATTTTGTTACAACAACCGTTAAAGAACGAGGCATTTTACCAATGGAGAGGGACTAAGCTAGGTAGGTAGTTGATAGTTGAAGAGCCGGCCACCCACATAGTCAAGTGGACAAAAAATGTCGCATCACCAATGTTGACATTGCCTCCGCTACTGCTTAGGTATACTACTACTAAACGTTACGCACTGTTAATCTGATCCCATCCAAAAACTAAGATATAAAGGTTTAGGAATCATTCAAAAATGTCAATTTTATGTCTTTGTGCACTATTAGACGTTGAATAAGGTTTTTCGTATAATTCACGAAACGCGTCGAAAAACGTTCCGGATGGGCTTATTGCCTTTCCTAACGTCATGTCTGCTTAGAAAGGAAAAGGCGAATAGACTCTAGATATTCCTATTTTTTACTTAAAAATTGTTATTATAGGTTACATATTTTAAAATAATTGTCAAACATCATCATGGAATGAGTTTTTATTTATAATTTCTTTATTTTTATTGTTACGTGCTGCGTAGATTGACCATGTTTTACCAAATACCTATGTAGATTTCCATATCGGGAAATATTTGCAATTAAGTCAAAATATAGGCCCGTCAACTGTGTCTATTTATACCCGTAGCTATTTATTTTGACTATGAATAAACATATAGGTAAGTTTATCAGAAGTCGTTGGCATAACTTTAATAACTTCCTTCTTTTTTAGGATGTCGATTAAAAACACGTGAAATTCTTTGAACTGATTTCTATTGAACCATTTAAAACAAGTAATCAGTCGTATTACGTACTTATATGAATTATATGAGCATTTAGACTGCATGTAAGTCCGTTATGACTTATAGGTTGTTTAAATTTATATAACTTTAAATTTATTTAGAAAACTGGAATAAATGAAACGTGCTTACAAGCCTAGTCAATGATATGTTCAAAATAAGAACATAAAAATCAACTAGTAATAGAAATCGGGCAATATTAAGAGGTAGAAAAGAGCTTTTTCTTTTTGTATGGAGAAGTACGGGCTATATAATCCTCGCCTATAATATTATATAATACGCTTATAGCGGTATACTGAACGTTCTAGAAAGTATAATACCTATCTACATTTTGTGTAAAGAAGCCATTAAATCTTTCCCGCAGCAAATCGTGGTGGATACAATTTTTCCCTTTTGTAGTCATTTCAAAGAACTTTGAAATCTTTGTACGGATTCTTCTGTTTACAAAGAATCAAAAGATTGGTTTTCTTTAAGCATTATGAAATAAGTAGATTTGTTATAGGTACACAAATTAGGTACTTTGATAAAAATCATAGGTAACAATAATGGGACGAAAAATCGATTATGTACTTACAAAATGTTTCTCTTATAATCGCGGTTTTCAAAGATAAGAGACAATTTGATATATCACGGGACTACTGACAAGATGGACAAATTTTCTTAGGATGATAAGACGTAAATTTGCTCCTGACATGTATGCCTGAACTCGCAGAAGTAACCAATAAGTGAAAGCACTTTTTAAAGAATCATAAAGGATTACTTAACATAGTCACAACGCTTTATATCCTCGAGGAAGCAGATGTGCAAAAATACTTATTAATACCAACATACCACAGGTATATTTTCTTCTCATAAAATTTAAACTGTCAAAATCTGAGTTGACAATGAGTATGAAGCTTACTGGCGGAAAATAAAACATAAAAGTGTTTTTTCCCTTAATTGAACTCGAGACTTGAAAAGTTTTCGTTGTTGTGGCGACGAAACCATTCAAGTGTTGCGCACCTTTACTGCACTTTAATGTTTTAAACCACGTGTATTTGGTCACGTGAAAAGTGAAATCAAAATAATTTCAGATATTTCGAAAGGTTAGTCACAAAAAATACTGCTCAATTCAGTTTAACATAAGGCAATTTCATGAAAAAGGGGCCAGAAACTTGTGATCATTCTTTTTAAGTTTTACGAGTACGCGTTGATTTGGTAGAAGTGGAATTCACCAAGCAAGTCTGTGTAATCCTATTCACAAACTTTTAGTAGGCGTTAATTATATCGTCTGAAAACATTATTCTTTTATTTAGATACTAAGTATAAGAACTAATACGCTAAAAATTGGTACAGAAACCTATACAATTGAATTGATATGAAAAGAAAGTGTTAACCTTTCGCATCGATTAGTATATTGTTGTTTTGTTGAAAGGTGTCATAGATAATAATTATGAAAAAAAACGCATATTAAAATGAAGTATCCATTTATGACTGTGTCATCATTACCTTACGTTGACTAACTTCCGAGGCTACAAGCGTTATTTTTTTTCATTTGTGGTAAATTATTATGTAATGTAACAAATACTTCTTACAAAAAAAAATGTCCGTGGCTACCCACTTTCCTCTATTGTATTTAATACAGTATAATGATATTACATGCTTAAGAAGTACGCAAAATAAAGCAGTCCAGCTAGGTTTCATCTATCAAATACATCCAAAAGCAGAAGCATAATGTGTAATAAATACCTACATGTATGCCAGAACTCAGATTTCTGGATGTGCACGTGGATCTGCACGTGGAACCTAATTAAAGTTGAATCCATTTTAATTTCTAGGATGACTCTAGTTTTGTTAATCGATGGTTTAACTTTAGTTATGCATATTGTTAGGTTGTAAATAATATTTTTCATTCATACCTTTCCCATACTTATTCTGATATATACAGTTCACCCGCCTTCCTCTATCCCTATATTCGTCCACATTGAAACTGAACACGCCTTTCGTTATTTGTATGTTTTGTCTCTTTGTTTGGTTATGTAACAATAAAATTTTAAAAAACCTGTAAATATTTTGCTATTCCGAATTCTATACCTAGTAACTAAATTATTAGCGGAGAACAATTTAGAGAAAATAATTAACACTATACACACAATACAATTGATAACAGATATTTCATTATTACCATGTAGGTACCTATAGCAAACTTCCTAAAATAATAAAAAAACTAAATAGGCCCTTATATTGAACTTCGCAGAGTTCTCACTTTTATTAAGCACCCGGCACCCCTTTTTTTTTTTTGCTGATAGGTAATCCTTTGACCACAATCTCACGTGATGGTAAGTGATGATGTGGTCGAAGGTGTTAACAGGCTTAACCTAGAATGACTGGCTCTCAAAGATAGCTGCCGGAACACACCGAAGATGTTGTGTTATAAAGAATTGATAGGATGTGTATTGATAGGCAATGTCCGAGTACATAATATATAATAAAAACTTTTATCCTATACTGTTAGATGCGATGCGAAATTTTGTATATTTGTTTCAGAACTTGAATTCAGCGGTCCCAGAGTCAGAGTTCCACATCTGTGCCAGAGGTCTTAAGGAAGCGTTAACGGCCTTTGAGGATACGAAATCTCCACTCGCGACATATTGTGATCTTTCCAACCGACTGCGCATGATAGTATGTACAAATATGTAAGTCCCTTAAAAGTAATACGGAGTAACTAGCATGTCGTTGTAGATTTTTAAATTTTGCTATTAAATCGCCCATAAGACCTAATCAAAATTGACAAACTTCACTAGAAAACGTGTTTTTTTTTATTTTTGGCTCTCTGTAAAGTCTGACCGTCTGTAGACTAATATGGATGTTTTATTTTGGATTTTAGTGTGGTAAAAGAAGTAGATAAATACCTCCACCCTCTCCTCTTTGAGGTCGACGCGCAATGCCAGTTGCTCTCTGAGCACGACGTCTGGGTAGTGGGTCTTGTCAAAGGTGCTTTCAAGCTGTTCGAGCTGCTCCTCTGTGAAGATCGTCCGGTGGCGGCGCTTGCGTTTGGGAGGCGGTCCTGCGAGTCCCGCCAGGGCCGCGGCTGCGTACCCGCCGTATAGTCCTGCGTACCCGCCTCCGGTTGGCACTCCGCCGCCGACGCTACCCACGCCTGTTTATAGAAATATGATGTTATAATCCTTATTATTATCTCTTTCTTTCTACATATATATATGTATATTTATATATATATAATGTGTAATAAATATATAAATGTATGTTCCTCAGAAAGTACTGCCACTTACGACACCCACGGGTATAGAAGGGGGGGATAACTAAATTACTGGAATCATCTGCGTAAGGCAGCATACATCATGAAGTATCTCCTTGTATTGGTATTGATTCAAGTTACCTTGAATTAGCCTAGTAGGTAGGTTCTACACCATAACCAGAAAGGCAACTCCGAATTTTTACCGCCACGTTTCACAGATTTCGTAGTGTAATCAATCAAATGCCTTTTTCGCAGGTCAGCGTACGCTCTGCTTACTGTCAGAGTATACTCTGTGTATCTTAGTTTCATCCGAGAATTGTCCGAAAAAAGAATATTCTTCCACTGCTGCGCTGCTCAATTCGAGCCTGTAGATATATGGCGCGATAACAAGATATTCCTGCCTTTTTCGCAACAAGGGTACCATTCCTGTTACTCTCTTAAATAACTGCGACTACACTAAACTGCGGAGTGAGTGGAGGTAACTATTGGGGACTACTATTTGGGAGACTAACAAGAATTGTCAACACCGAGCACTATCAATGAGTGCGTCCCTAAATCACTAAGCTCGTAATCGGAATGAGATAAAAATCGGAAATATTGATACCTTTAGAAGTTTTATTGACTTATTTTTCAGGGGGCTCTAGTACATGACAAGCTAGCCAAAAACTTATTTGCACGCTAGCACCTCTGTAGTACATTAGGTAGAGTATAATGTAGTAAAATAGGTAGGGGCCATCAAAGATGACTTTCTAGACCATATTTGTACCGCGTCTATTTTAAAAAATAAAAGTAGTACGTAATTTGAAATGTTGGTCCATTTTATACTATATCTTCTATTTAAGGGTGAACTGGCCGGTCAGTTTTTATTATTTATTTGAGAAAGGTCCAAAACAAAACATGATATTGACAGATTTATTATTATATAGGCGCAACGTTTTTTTAATAAGATAATTTATTTGAGAGTTATGAGCCTCGAAACATTTTCATATAAAGTTTTCGAGGCTCATAACTTTCAACTTAATTATATTTTAATATTTTTTTTTTTTTTTTTATGGGATAGGAGGGCAAACGAGCAGGCGGTTCACCTGATGGTAAGTGATCACCGTCGCCCACAAACATCCGCAACACCAGAGGTCTCGAGGATGCGTTGCCGGCCTTTAAGGAGGGAATATGCTCTTTTCTTGAAGGTTCCTAAGTCGTAACTGTTCGGAAATACTTCACCTGGCAGCTGGTTCCATAATGTGGCAGTGCGAGGTAGAAAATGCCGTGAAAAACGCAAGGTTGTGGACTTCCAGACGTCGACATGAAATTGATGAAACATCACGCTTTGTCGGGAAGTCCGGTGGCGAAATTG
This sequence comes from Plagodis dolabraria, assembly GCA_963854805.1. Lineage (NCBI taxonomy): Eukaryota > Metazoa > Arthropoda > Insecta > Lepidoptera > Geometridae > Plagodis > Plagodis dolabraria. The sequence goes on along the minus strand of OY978449.1, from coordinate 22,143,800 downwards.
AGCTGCAGGTAGTAAATCGAACAGTTCCTCAGAACACTCCCCGTGATATATACGGTAAAAGATGCAGAGTGATCCAACATCTCTACGCAAAGCCAAAGGGTCGAGCCGACCGGAGAGAACTTGATCGTCAACGATTCGAATCGCTCTGCGTTGAACGCGGTCAAATGGAAGAAGCTGGTACTGGGGAGCTCCCGCCCAGAGGTGAGAGCAGTACTCCATGTGAGGTCGAACCTGAGCCTTATAAAGTTGCAGGCGATGGGCCGACGTGAAGTACCGCCTCGCCTTACCGAGCACACCGAGCTTCTTAGAGGCTAACTTAGCCTTATCTTCCAAGTGACAGCGAAATTGGACGACGTTCGATATGTCGACGCCAAGTACTCCGATGCTAGTAGAGGTGGCAAGGGGAGTGTCTTCAAAACGGAGGGATACGACAAAGGGGGATATCTTAGCGGTAAACGCACAAACTTGTGTCTTCTTGGGGTTAAATTGGACTAAGTTCATTTGGCCCCACTTCGAAACATTTGACAGCATGGTCTCGACTGAAGTCACAAGTTTGTTCCGACTCTCGACAACGCTTTCCCGAGAAATATTAGCGCGGCCGGTGTATGAGGCATCTCCGGTGCTGTCATCTGCATAACAATGAATATCGCTGAGTTGCAGCATGTCATTGATGTGCAAGAGAAATAGACTCGGAGATAGCACACAGCCTTGCGGAACGCCAGCATTAATCGGCTTTAAGTCGGAGCATGCACCGTCGACAACAACCTTGATGCTCCGATCTGCCAAAAAACTGGAGATCCATTCGCACAATTTCTCGGGAAGCCCATAGGAAGGAAGCTTCGAAAGAAGCGCTTTATGCCACACCCGATCAAAGGCCTTCACTATGTCCAAACTAGCCGCCAACGCCTCACCCTTGGAATCCACCACCTCCGCCCATCGATGCGTAAGATATACTAAAAGATCACCAGCTGAGCGACCGCGACGAAAACCGTACTGGCGATCGCTAATCAGCTGGTGCTCCTCTAGATATTGCAGGAGCTGGTTGTTGATAATGGATTCCATTATCTTGGAGAACAGAGACGTTATAGCTATAGGGCGGTAATTGGACGGATCTGAGCGATCACCTTTTTTAGGGATCGGGTGCACCAAAGCCGTCTTCCATATTTTTGGGACAACGCCTGATGAGTAACAGAGCCGGAAAAGACGCGTTAGAACCGGTGTCAACTCTGGAGCACAAGTCCGCAGCACTATCGGAGGGATGCCATCAGGCCCACTCGACTTATGAATGTCCAAGGAGAACAGTGCTTTACGTACTGCACATTGCCGGAAAATTATATCCGGCATCGAGGTATCACACCGTTGTATAGTCGGTGGTGAGTTCCCTTGGTCATCCAAAGTCGAGTTAGACGCAAAGAGAGAGCCCAGAAGATCGGCCTTCTCCTTTGCGGTGTGGGCGAGTGTGTCATTCTCTCTGTGCAGGGGCGGTAGGGATGACTGACAAAAATTTCCCTGGACAGCCCTAGCAAGAGACCAGAACGCACGTGTTCCCGAAGGAAGGCGGGCTAATCTCTCGCCAATTCTGCCGATATGCTCCGACTTCGCTCTTGCGATTACTCTTTTGAAGGACCTGGAGGCAAAGTTATATTTCTTTTTGAGATTGCTGGTATTTGAATCCTTAGATGCCACTGAATCAGCCCAAGCTTGGTAACGCTCTCGTTTGTGGCCAGAGGCCATTTTACAAGAGTGACCAAACCAGGGCTGTGACCTGCCACCGATGGGCACTGCAGAATATGGAATAAAGAGTTCCATACCCTGAAGCACTACATCAGCAACATAGTTAGCAGTGACATCTGGATCATCCGGCAAGAAGCAAACTTGCCCCCATGGGTAGGATGCAAAAAAGGACCGCATCCTGTCCCAATCTGCAGACCTATAGTGCCACACGCGACGACAACCCACAAAACGGGGTCGAGTTGGGCGTGTAACCGGCACTGAACTCCGGATCAGGCAGTGGTCCGACGATCCGAGAGGAGCGTTAACGGATACTGTGTAGTTTTCCGGGTGAGAGGTCAGCAGAAGGTCCAACAGGGAAGGTGTATGATCAACCACATCTGGGATTCGCGTAGGCGAGGTGACCAGTTGTGTTAGATCATACGCTAAAGCGAAGTCGTGAACAGATCTCCCCGCATGATCGGTGGTGCGCGAACCAAGCCATTCGGCATGATGGGCGTTGAAATCGCCAAGTATCACGATCTCTGCGGTGGGGATCTGCTCAAGCACGGAATCTGTAGCCATCTGTAGGTGCTCCACGCATTGATCTATTTCGGCATTACCGTTCATATGGGACCTATAAAGGCACGCGTAGATTCGCGGATGGTCATCGCAGTCTACGCGCAACCAAATGTCAGATAGGCCCCGTCCTTCAAGGCTGCTGAGACGACGAGCACAGATATCCTCTCTGACGTAAAGACACACCCCCGCCCGCGGCAAAAAGGAATGTTCCAGTTTGTACCCAGGGTATGTGAGGAATGAGGTGTCTGTCGGAGAGCATATCTGTGTTTCAGTCAAAAAGAGCAAGGCCGGCTTAGCAGTCTCCAGATGGTAATGGACATCGTTCAGGTTAGAACGGAGACCCCGTATGTTGCAAAAGTCCACGGTTAGCGTGGTGTGGGGTGACTTAAGCCTCCTGCTTCGTTTACCTCGAGCAGCAGAAATAGGGTTGAGCACGGTTTTGCCCCCTCCAGAATACGCAGGGCAGCCCGAGCATCCACCTTCAGGTTCAGGTCCTGGAGGTGGATGCTCGGAGAGGGATTCTCCAGCGCTTACGCGGCTGGTACCCTCCTGGAGTAATGTCTCGTGAAACTGTGCTGCCATATTCCTTTAGGGGGGGGGATTGGGCCTCCGGATCTCCCACAAATCGATCGAAACGCAATGGCAAAGCCACTACTTCACGTCGATATCATGTGGGAGAGTGGTACTTCCCCGGTCGTGCCGGCCCATTCAGCTGTAACCCATAGAGCTACAGCGTGGCACTACCACTTCAAAATTATTAATTTATATTTCGGCATCATACAAGCCTACATAGTAACGAGATCAATTGCTATTAGGTATGCAAAATCTGACCGAAAATCAGTATCAGTACTATCAGTTTTATCAGTTGCTAAATGGGCGTATTGATAATTGCAGCGCACTCGCTCGGTGGTCGTTAGCGGTACCGGACCGTGTGAAAGAATCGCGCGCATGCAGCGTTCGTCGCCTGTTCGCGTGTCCGAGCGTCCGCACGCTTACCTCGAAATTCGCTCCGACATCTCAAGCTATTTCTCTGCTCAACGCCATGCTTGCTCAGGATACAGAAATAGACGTTTTTTTTTGTAAATCTCAAGAATTTTATAATCAGAGTGTAAATTTTTTTAGCAAGTTAATAGTAACTATTTTGTATTCTACTTCTAATTGTTGTTGGCTCGCTGCACGCGTTGGTGAACACTGTAAGTGCAGCAAGCAATTTATAGTATAAATAAATAAATCAGTACTAATATTAAAATGCGAAAGTAACTCTGTCTGTCTGTCTGTCTGTTACGCTTTCACGCCAAAACGAGCGCGGGCGGAGCCGCGCCCGGAAAGCTAGTCTCAAATAAGGGATTGATCACCGTTGACGTTTGTATGCAGAAGTGACCGGCCAGTTCAAGCTTAACCCACGCTGTTACTAGAATGCAGATTCATTATAAGTATAGTTTAAATCTGTAATCAAAATCAACAAAATATTTATATTTTACGTGCTGTTACGAGTGTACGGTACTGCGAATAACAGACTGCGATAATTGCCATTATGACGTACATTACCACGAAAGGACAGAATTGCTATGCTGTGGTATTGCGAATCATTAAAACCCCGAAATTATAAGCTCGACGCATTTTCCTGCTAACGCTCAAAAGTTTACGAGTAGGTAGTAGTATACATTACTAAATACGGATTTAGGCTTTGTGTGGGAATTGAAATATGGTATAAAAAACAACACAACACTAAAAGAGGCAGGTTCGACTGGCACATGGCTAATTTTCTTTATTTTCTTTCGTTGTAGTTTTGTTAGCTTAGTCTTGCCTTCACCCTACATACATGTCAGTCGTAAATGTCGTTGGTTCCGCGGCACCTCACTTCATTTCGGTCGTGTGTAAAGACGCGAAAGTCCCATTGATTAGATACTGTATCAGAATATTTCATAGATATGACAATTCCTTTGATTGTCGTAAGTTATTATGAGATATTGCCCACAAGAGGGTCTGCCACTGATAAAGTTCCTCTCATTTCGATACTGAGCAAAACCTATATCAGATAGATTACACTTTCCAAAACTGATTGCTTCAATATGCATGTATTAGGTACTTTTACATTTTCGGTTCTAAATAGCGAGGTTCTATTGGAACGAAAAGTAAAGGTTTTCCGAAAAGAAAATCTTCCGGAATAATATGAATCAGAGCTGTGTAAGTAAATAGCAATGAGCCTGCCGCCTCTTAAAAAACATATTACAGCACTTGGGTGGTAAAGGCCTACTTCTTGAGGCAACAAGCATATACATGATGCTTTTTTACAAAAGTTTATTAAAGTCACAAGAGTCAAATTGAGTATTTGAGATATTTGGAGTATTTGTATTTATATAATACGCGTATTATCCGTAGTATAATGATATACCTAGGACTAGAGTCATATGCGGGAAGACATATGACTCTATTCCTGGTAAGAATCGCACTAGGCAGACTTTAGAATACAGATACTTACTCAGTATGAATTAATGTTACTGAATTTAACTCGATAAAATTAGTGACGTTACGAATAACCCTAGTTCTGAAATTCAATGTTCATAGAAATTACAATTTAGGGTATGACACGTGTCTCCTAGCTCTAGCTCGTTAACGGAATTAGTTACCAGAAATTCTGAAATTATGTAAATAAATAGAAAGTTGACTCAAAAAATGAATATTGGTCTAGAAATTCAATATAAATAATTTTTCAGGTTTCAATATAGTTCTTTACTACCTTCCCATGTAGTGTCCACTACATGGGAAGGTAGTAAAGAAAAAAATAAATTTGTGCCTTAGCATGTGGGGTGTCTTGACGCTTATTGAGTAGAATACAAATATATTTATTTTATCTATATAATATATAAATAAATTTATGGACATCAAAGTTGTCAATTTGAGGAAAGTTTTGCCACGTGGCGTCAAAAACATGTCTAGTTAGGCATCTGAAATTTCGTTATATTATGTGCAACATCCTTTCTTTGACTAACAAACACTTAAAATCTTGATTTGTTGTGGTTTTGAAGCTATGATGAAAACCAACGAAAATGTTATAGTTGTTTACGGATTCTTGCAATGTAACTCTAAAAGAACGAGGTCCGTCCTGCACTTGGCCACAACATTATACAAAATGTAACCCTATAGATTTACAAAATCATCATGATTTGTATCTATAATTAAATGCTTCCGTATAACCAAAGGTCCAGCATATATATTACTAAACAATACATCATATTTTTACACATATTTATAGATAATATAACGGTTAATTGTTTTTTATCATAATTTTATCCCCACAATGGTTGGTTTTGAGTTCAACACCAAGGTCAAACGTTTTATTGAGAACGTCAATTTCCATCAGTTTTAATGTGTATCGTGTGATCCGACGCGTAAATATCCGAGCTTAGAGCCGTGAGCTCCTCGACAAGCGAACCGTCACAAATATTAAAGATGCGTATAAAAAAAATGAATATTTCTGCATACTTCGTAAAACCTCAGGGAGGTATTACAGTGTATTATTTCTTGGAGAAATGTAAAAGCTTTTAAAGCCGGCGGCGGCGGCACGTTGCTAAGGCGCTATCGGCCGCTTTCCACACGCCATTCACTGCATCTCACGTCGACCGTCTAAGCTATATCGATTTTGAATACAAAAGAATGTGTTTAGAGATATCTCAACATCTCAACAGATATGGATATTTGCAATCGGAGACAAGCGCATTGCTGGCTCATTGCATGTTTCGTACCACACAAACATCTCACACATGTTTTATTTATCAATCGAATTTGTTTTGAAAGATGTATTAGACACCTGTATAGGAAAATATAGAGAGATCAGACTAATAAAAGCATTTATCTACATAACAGTTCAGCATCTACTACGTTGTATAAATCAATAGTTGACTGGATGAAATTCGAGAGTTCCTATTCTATTGTTGACATATTGTGATAATGTTAATAGGCTAGCCTGGTTATCAGACCAAGATATTAAGCGTCTGTTGTAAAATATTTAACCAAGAGGTACGTTAGTAAAAGTGATGAACCAATGCCCAGAAAAATGGCCGTAAGCCAACGATCTATTGTTTTAATTTGAAGTTCGTTTTCAAAGTTTATTTTTATTAGGGAAGCGATCCTGAGAGCCCGGGGATGTTTTTAAATTTTTAAACGTTCTTGGCTGGAAGGGAACGACTTAAATTGAGATAAGCTGTCTTCGCCCCTTGCGGTCGCCAGGGACCCCCGCGCCCGAGGCTATACTTCCACCTATTGGAGATTGGAACTACTTATCAATCATGTATTAGATTTACAATGACTTAGACATTTGACAAGTTTAATTATTATCGTGACCAAATTACTTCAATCCATGTGGTTCAATATCCGATTTTGGCTATTAAGTACATAAAATAAAATGCAATGCTTCACTGACCACTCAGCTGTTTGTATTTCTTATAAACAGTGTTTTGCTCTTCGCTTAACATTAAGTGTTGGTGCTTGCTAAGTTTTAAATTATCGAATGACTATCGGCCATTATTTTTAGAGTCATCAAATCCGACACGTTAGCTCGAACTAATAATGTGCGATGACGAGTAAGTAGTTCGAAAGTTCGATACTTTGACGAATTACTCTGCGAATTAAAGTTTATGCGATGAACGTTTGTGCGAAAAATGATGGTGTTACTCTTACTACCGATCGACTGAATCGTATTGCAATGAAAGCGGAAATATTGCTGAAGTTTTGTCAATCGCTGCCGCGGTACGCTCACCGGTTTTTGTGGTCACGAGCAACCTAACGCTATTCCCCGTTATGCTCATCGTCGCATTTATATTTAATATAAGGAATGGTTTTGCCCTAGCTAGACCAACGGTCGCACTAAGGTTCGTACCAACACGATTCTGTTAATCGCTAGTGAGTATATAGCACCATCATTCTTTCGCAATAAACTTCAGCACATACTTGTTCTTTCGCATCGAAATTCCTTAAAGCATCAATACTTCGAACAACTCCTCACCGCATATGATTAGTTTGAACCAATATAATGGACTGGGATTGATCATCCTTGCTATTTGTATCAGTTTTTCATCTGCCTGACACCAATTAACTACACAACCCGATCAAAATATCTGTGGACCTCGCTAGAATGCGATACCCCTCCCGGTTCGTCACTGGACTCCCCTCGCTCATCCTGTTGTATTGAGATTTATTTTATCCATATGTATTGTTATTGTATGATGTCCAGAGCGGCGATCAAGCAAATTCACAGGCCAGAAAGACGCCAGGTTCACAGATATTTTGACCAGGTTGTAGAGCCTTCATAATTTTGCGTTGATAAAGTAAACATACTCTTCAACTACGAACAAAACTAATTTTGGATATCCAGACCACAGTAACAAAACAACGTACAGACAAAATGGATACTTAGATTAAAAGAAAAGGTTCTAATTTTAGTTTGCCCCCCTTAGTATTGTGCTCCTTCCCTTTGATGGAAATGTTGATGCGATCAGATTACTGATACAAGAAATAAAATGTGAAAAACTTCTAATAAAATCTTAGGCGTGGGCCAGACAGAAGAGACGTAAGACGGAGACGGGGCGCGAACCTTTGTCTCTTCCGCGTCTCTTTCATACAAAATGTATAGAAGCGTCGCGACGCAAAACATACAGAAGAGGCAGGGCGCGGGCGCAACGCTTTTACGTCTCCGCCTTTTATTCGAAACACACAGGAGAGACGCGGCGGAGACGCGGCGGAGACGCGGTGGGGGCGAGGTCGGGGCGCGGGGTGGCATGCCCGCCGGGCGGCATGCCACGCCGCGCCTGCTCTGACTGCGCCACGGCCGCGACGCGTCTCTTCTGTATAATTCAAAAAGTCGCGTATCTGCCTCGTCTCCGCCCCGTCCTCGACGCGTCTCCGTCTTACGTCTCTTCTGTCTGGCCCACGCCTTAGATTTTTTTTGTTTTCCAAATTCGAAACTTGGGTGGGAAGTGAAAACATATGATAAGGTTGAAACTAAACAATTTGTCAATTAGTTCAGAAGGCGATAATATATATATCCCAAAAATTACAATGAGTATGAAAGTAATGCATCAATTGGGATAATTCTATGATTTGGGTATCGATTTTTGTGATTTATATCTTCACTTGTCATAACTTGTCATCATGAACTTCGCTTAAGTTGTTAAGCAAAAATAAAAGGAATTTATATCATAAGTCGATATTTTACTTGTTTAAATATAAATAAGATAATAAGATATTCCAAAAAACCAACTCTCAATCGTCGATACCTACTACAGCGAATAAACTACTTATTATTGACACACGTAAATACGTGCACAGCATACATACTTCTAGAAAGCAAAGCAAACATGAAATTCCGAGATAAAAAGAATAACTAAAAATATCAGATTAAAGAAATATCTATCTGTGTCACTGAAAGTGACCTTTCCTTAGCGGGAGATTTGTAAATCTAAACTTATCTGTTCATCAACCAACTACAACATGCCGTTTCTAATGGTACTGTGATAAACAAAGGAACATTTTGTACAAAGTTTTGGCTTACATTTATTTTAAAAACTAAGATGATTCTTAAGGTGGTTCTAAAGTTTTTTCTACAATAACGTATGCACTGCGGATTACATTACAAAATTACAAATTTATGACAAGAAAAATTATAGTCACGTATATATCCCGCATATGACTATACATTTTTCCCTTCGTAAATTTGTTATTTTGTAATGATTCTTAAGATATTAATTGGAAAATGTAAATGAATGGATAAAGTTACAACCCTGCAATGTACATATGTCAAATAACACTCAAATAGCAATGTGTTGCGATGGTGATTAGTGTTCTAGTGTCTAGTTAATACAGGTTCCGTTTTTTTTTTGGTAATCTATCATTTAATCGGACACAGTGTTGTGTTATTTGTGTAATAGAAAAAATATCTTCAAAACATGACATAGGCAATTCCAGGCATAAGGACGAAGGGTTAGTTTCACAAATCTACACAAATAGGTACTAAAATTATTAATTTAAAATATAGTCTAGACGAGTCAGTGAAACGAGGTCTCTTTATTGACGTCTAAATTGAGAATCCTTGACTTTCATTCCAAGGTCGGACAATATTACTTCTACTCGTAGTATTGTATTTTTTGTATTAACGCCTGCTAAAGAATAAGCTTACCAAATTATAACGAAGGGAAAAATTTAAACGTTAACTAGCCGCCATTAACGATACTAAAACAAGTAATAGCTACTAGGCAATTAGAGATTGACAAGTTAAATAAACAAACTGATTTTTAACAACACAAAATTAAAGTACATTTTACACCATACTGATTTCACTACTTTTCAGCCATTCACTTGTTTTTACCATTTTCATCACATTAGCACGTAAACAGTATCTAAACATACAGGTAAACTTGGCCGTAACGCTACATATAAAACCTTCGAGCTTTCTTTTTGTCATGTAACCCAAGGTCGGTAAGTTTTTTTTTTTTATTTATAGCAAAGTACACAGATCATGCAAGTTCAAGCAAGGAGTTGCGCAATGAAAAATTGACTTAAAATCTAAACAGGAATTTCATTGCATTTCGCTACATGTTACTTAAATACTCAACTAATGCTCTTAATAATCGATATGAATAGTATTTTGTACCAATACGTCGAAATTTTTTTTTACACCGTCATGGCTGTGCTCCTACCTACCTAAGTATTAGCCCTTAACGTTTCTGAACAAAACATTTGTATAATCTGTGGTGTGGGTAAAAAGCCCGTCCTCCCCTTAAAAAAAAGTTCACGTATTTCATAATAATAGTTCGTGCTGACTTGTGTATTAAAGCTATAATTCATAATTATTTACTCGCAAATGTTATGAAAAACATTGTATATTTCACGGGTGGTATGGGAAATCTTCTTTCGATATTTTTACGATTTTAATCGATTTTTTTCGAATCTTTTTTCGAATATAATGACTATATTTCCATGCATGTTTTATTAAGATTGAGGCTCTAGTAGTCGTAATTTTCACGAATTTACGGACAATGAAAATCAAATCCATTGCAGGAGCATTTTTCGAATTAGGAACATTACAAGTCTCCAGCAATGTTGTATGAAACGGGGTGCTGGTTTTATTAAATACTCTTTGAGTGGATCTCTTTTATAATTCTTGGCATACCAAAGTGAGTCCCTTTGCTCAGTATAAATTGCGTTCACCATAAATGCGTTTGCTTTTCGGCACAGATGATAAATAGAAAATGGGCGGCAAAGCTGAAAATTCATCTTGATATGTTATATACATAACTAAAAATAAATTTAATAATTAAAATGAATTCCAATCGTTCAGAGAGAACCAGATTTAGAAACTCCACCAGATTTAAGATCAGGAGCCAAATTGGCAATGGAAAACCTGCTTCCAGCTAAGTAAAAAAAAAGTATGTTTTATCTCCCTGCATTGATTTTTAATTATACGAGTATATAGCGTGGCGGAAATGGCAATTGCCTGTCTCGTATTAATAAAATAAAAACTCATTTTCTCAACCTGCAATTGCCTATTTCACGGCCTTTACAATAGTGTACTTTTAAATATTACTAGCTACTCCAGTAAATGGTTTTTGAATTATCCATTTTATTTTGTACAGCGTATAAACACAAAACATTTACATCTCATAGCCGCTTGGTAAAGCTTATTAGCCAGCTTTAATGGGGACTAACTTAATGGAAGACTGATGCTCAAGAGGAAACGTCGTGACGGTAAGCCATCTGGAAGCCTTGGAGCTATAATCTCTTTTTTTTATACCACTAAGGTGGCAAACTCGGCCCGTCTGATGGTAAGCAGTTACTATAGCCTATGGTTGCTTGCAACACCAGGGGTATCATTCGCACGTTGCCGACCCTAAAGAAATCTCTTTTTTTTTATACCACTAAGGTGGCAAACTCGGCCCGCCTGATAGTAAGCAGTTACTACAGCGTATGGACGCTTGCAACACCAGGGGTATCATTCGCGCATTGCCGACCCTGAAGGAATCTCTTCACGCCCTTTTTGAAAACCACGGCGGGGAGCTCATCCCACAATCTGAGCGTCCGCGGGAGGAAGCTCCTTTGAGCCCGCACAGTACGAAACCGTTTTGTTTTCAATGTGTGAGGTTGGACTCCCCGTCGTTGGCGAGAGTTGCGATGGTGTAAGGTAAGGTTCGACTTGGGCATCAAGTCGAAAATCATCAATCATCACAGTCGTTAGTGCTTGTTGGAGACATTGGTGTGGGTTACCTCACTAAGTTTACTAGTGTGAGCTTAAATATAAAGACAAAATTATCCAAATTGCCTTAACATAGTATCGTGTTACCTCAAAACCTAAATTATAATTTTAAAAATAAATAATTATTATCATCTGCACCTTGAAGGTTCTGTCGAGATACACTAGCCGCCTAATTATGTAATTGTCAAACAAATTACTAAGAACTATATAGAACACTACCGCTACTACATCGAAAGCACTTAGACAACCTACAAGTGATTGCAGACTCACAGGCTGTCCAAATGCTCCAGCCCAGAATGCTGGCAGCATTGCAATGCTTATTCGTTAAATTGCAATGCTTATTCGTTGAGCCAAATAGGTGCCAGCATTTTTATTTAATTAAAATAGCTAAATTTATTTTTTTGCATATTATATATAAACATAATTTTCTACTGCTATATTTATTCACATTTGTTACTAACTGAAGTTGTTATTTACTGAAATGCATCAGTTATTAACAGTTTTTTTTCTCTAACCAATGTGAATACGAGTACATACAAAACAATGAGAAAACTATTTTTTCCCTTATTTAAATTAGATTTTATTAATACCAAGATATATAATTGGCCCTAAGATGATAAACACTTGAACAACATTTTGTGTAGATATAATCATGATGGGCGTGCGTTGAAGTCTTTTTAACTAAAATATTAACTATTTTGGTTTTTCTATTCTTATATTAGCGGAAGGAAAGTTACTATCCAACATTATTATATGCATAATTTATAACTGTGTACGCATGCAACACCTGTTATATTTATTATATCAATCATAAAAAACATAATCTTGCTTTATATTATTGTGTCGAATGCAAACTCGTAGCACTTTCGTAGCACCGCGTAGCGCTCTGTTTTAAAGAATTGTAATAATATATATATATATATATATTATTTGACACAATATGGATACTTAATTAATTCTTTATTTACCCACTACTATTAGTCTTAAGGTTACAAGGGGAATACTTATATTTAAAATATGATTTAATAATTAGAGTTGTTTCAACAATTACCTATGTCATAAACTGGAAAAAATATGCTATAACAACTCGACGCTAATATGTATAAATCATTTCATGTTTTAATTAAATTAACTCAGAGGATACATCTAAGATATCGTCACATGTTTTTTATGTTGTTTGAAAAGGAACTGCGTCATACACAGAACTCAAGATATCGTCATGGATTCCCTGACAGATTTCATAATATTTAGCATAACGCTATTTAAGTTTCATATTCGTCGTAATATCAATCAGCTTCTAATATTACACCTGGTCACAGTACTACCCGCATTCCTATGAAATCACGCGGATGGCGAACGGCGACGACGTAGTCAAAAATCGTAAATAATTCCTACATGATTTTGAGCTCAAAGTGAGTTAACTTGACATAGATATAGTGATGTTTCGTCGACCGCGTCGTCACTTACCATCAGGAGAGACTGCACCATCAGGTAAAATACTAGTCTAATTGAATTAAAAATAATACCTCGGGTTATTGTAAATTACACTCCTTCCGGTGATTAAAACACAATTTACATTGGCAGTACTAAGTTATATTTATTGTGTGATGTTAGAGCAGATTATGAAAGGCAAAGTTGTCCTCTTTGACGTATTTATACACGGTATCGTCTTTTCCATATTTAATGGTCTCGCTATAGTTTTAACATTGTATCGTATTATATAATAATGTGCCTGTTCACTGCAACTAATATTTTAGAATTTCTTAATTTAGATAGTTCTATTATAATAAATAAGTATGTAACAAATGCAAACATACTATCTATTGAAAAAATATCTATTAAAATTTACTTTCATTTGAAATTCAACCCCTTGTTATATTGAGGTTAAAATGTCAGAAATTAAGAAGAAGCTGTGCCAATTATGTTGTTACTTCCTTCTGTGGTCTGTTCTGTCCTCATAATTACAACACGGGGTTCTTTAAAAAGGGAATCATTAGAGCCCCTTTCCCTTAGCGTAGTTAACTAACTACAATAGTATTGCAGTGGTCCATAGGCTACGGTAACCAGTTACCACCAGACGGGCTGTATGGTTGTTTCCGCAAAAACAAACAGGAATTATTGGTTTTAATTTTTGCGACTTTTAATACTGTTAATATGGGGGTTGATTTTTGTGACAAATATAAAACATAGATTGACAACCGATCTAGGTGATTCTTTCTTTGTTAGAAACTGTGTCGGATAATTTATGTCACATTATTAAATTCTGTTACCTGCACCTATTATCAATTAATATTTTCTCATTACGAATCTAAAGACATGAGTTTAGTTCAGGAAATTTAAAAAAGATTATGTATGTCATGTCACCGACTGCAACAAATTAATATTTAATTAATTGTATAATGTGGTTTTATATATATATATATATTAGTTATACGAAGAAATGTAATTTCTACATGCGGCTGAGTAGTAAATCACGACGAAAATAATTCGTGTATTCATCTTCTTGCCCAAATTCCAATCACGTGGAGTCGGTACATTAAGTCTTCATGATAAGAAATTATTTTGTAATATTAAAGGCCCAGATTGTTGAAAAAAGTAATTTAACATGCTAAGACAGTTACGGTCACCATGCCGCTGACGTTACTGACAGAACATTAAAACTGATCGTAAGCGGTCACGCATGACCATAATATATGCAGTGTCACCATGCTGGTTATGCTTGAAACTGCACTGCACTCATCACTTCGAGAGCGTACTTCCTATATCTAGATTGACGAGTGACTCTCGGACTGATAATGTTGTGCTTAAAAATACTGCGTGGATTATAGTATTTAAGATTCAACGTTAGAAAACCGACAAGAAACTAAAAATATGATATTAATACACATATGAGTAATGTTCTAGGTGCCACACATTTTTTTTAACTTTGTATGTCAACTGGGTTTAATACAAGGTTAACTTCCAAACGGCCTCCACGATACCCACCATGACTAGCCACTGGGTCAAAATAATATCTTTTAGCCCAACTGACTCCAGTGACGGTTGGCATAATATTTTGGTAATTTATTCAATTTTGAAGTTTTTAAGGGTGGTGTTTTCATAACAATTTTGAAGCAAACTCATATTTTCGTTATATTTTCAACACCAAGTGTTCAAATTCGCTAAAATATTGCATGCATGTTTTTAAGCAAAATGTCTATGATTCTGGTTTGCCAGTTTTCCTTCTAAATATATAATTAATTCAAAATTAGGTATTCGGTATAATCGTCTTGTATGGGAATTCTTTTTTACATTTAGAGATAAAATTAACAATAAAATGAAAAACTGGCAGACCATAGGCATAGATATATTATAAGCTCAAGGACATGCACGCCAAATTTCACCGAGTTTGTACTATTGGTATTTAAAACATTACGAAAGTATGTTTGTATGGAAAACGCTATGAAGAAACTTCCCTTTTAAGAAAATCCATAAAACTTTTAAAAATAAATCTCACCGGTTCCCATTAACAGCTTGATAGACGTACCAAAGAGATCATGGGCTCTATGAAAAGGCGTATGCGCAAGGTGATGCAGCTGCAGCGGCGGTATGGATGGCTGTGGGCGCGGTGCCAGGATACTGTCGATGGTGAAGAGCGGAGGCGGCGGGCGCTCCGGCAGTGAGCCACCCAGCAGCAGCGCAGTGCTCAGCAGCGCCGGTGCCTCGCGGCCCCAGGCGCCACCTGCGCCACCCATACCCTCGCCCGCCGCCCTCTGCGTCGCCACGCTGCCTGCCCAGGCCGCCAGCACTACCGAGACCCTCACCGCGACCTCCACTGCCTTACGCAGCGAACAACCCGTGCTGCCCGAAACCTCCGACACCTTTCAACGCACATTATAAAATCGAATCCCTTTTCATCTCCGCACAAAATAGTTGTTCACTTAAAATCACGAACAACCCGACTCGGATACCGTAGACTTGTCCGGCAGATCCGTCGCGAGAACCGGAAAAGCGTTTTTAGGGGCTGATGACGGGTTATCAGGATACGTGATGCGATTGCTCGTAAATCGCTTGCGATGAGTCGCGCGCGGGTGACGGGTGTGAGCCAAGCGGTCGGAGTCGAAAGCGCGTGTGGGGTGCCGCAGGGCGGGCGGCGCGGCGGACGAGAAAGGGCGAGGGCGTGGCCTCCACTGGCCCGCCCCTTCCGCGGCTTAATGGATGTGACAATACGATGACGCTCCCAAACAGAGGACAATAGTAATCTCAGTATCCCACCCCGTAAGCAGTAATCTCCACTGATTATATTCTAGCGGTATGCTCTCGCCTTTTAGTGAAATGAACATACGTGAGCTATCATGTTTTATATATACTTTTATGCAGATTAGCACGATATTTTTAAGAGTGTCATACATGTATTTGTAAATTACTTACCAATAAATAGATTCAGGTGTTATTTTTGAAATGAGGTGTTAATTTGTGGAAATCTATATTTAATAACAATAAATATATAGTTAGAAAATATTTTAAAGAAATAAAAAATTAATAATAAAAAAACACTAAGAAAATACACCGTATCTACAGACCGGTTTGAGTCAAAAGATTTTTGGAACTTAATGTTTGAATTAGGAATATTATATGCTATGTTTAGAGAAATATCGCTTTTGTTTTAACACTTACAATTAGTTTAAGCAGAAAATCAAATTTTAGTTTTTTTTTGATGGATGAAAACATAATCTCATTGGGCACTTAAATAGAGAGAAATCTTCTTTGTTATTAGAATTTACCTTTTTGCCCATAAGTGCAGAGCTTTTCTTCAACGCACTTTTGGGATTGAAGCACTACATCACCTGAGGCACTGGTATGGCATCTATATATTATCGTGGTCACGTTTCTCTCCTGGATGAGATTCGTGAAGTTCAACGGCGGTAAAGGAGGAAAATGTGTCAGGCGACTCATTGAAAGAAGCTGGTGAATTATCTATAAGGAAATCCAAGGTCACTTCAGTATTGATTCACATTGAAATACTTTGTATGTATATTTAAAAGTCAGGGAACTTAGCTGGCGATGGATGAGTCGACTTATGTTAATCCAGAAAAAGGCATGGGTCGATTATGGTTTAAAAAATGTTGTACGATTTTAAGTATGGATGTTCAGGTGGTGCTTATGACATCGTAACAGTAGCCAAAACTTCGATTTATTGTGATGTAACAGTGCTTTGAATAGGTCGTCGATTGTGACAATAGAGCAACATAGTTTTTTTTTTTTTTTTATACTGAACTGGGTAGCACTTGACAACTATCTCACCTGATGTTAAGTGATGATAGTTGCGCCAAGGTAAGTGGATTGGCAAAAAGATGTTCCTGTGAGCTTTGTTGCTCTACGGGTCATGTGAGTAATGTGCCACTAGAAGAATACACATTAGTAAATTCTATATGTCAGGCCCATACCTGACGTAGATATATATTGTGTCAGGACCATATTATAGTTGATTACTTTTCCAAATATCAAAGATTTTAAGAAAGTATTTGTTTTGTAAATGCTTTCAATAAAAACATGGAAATCCTATACACAAATTTAAAGCGAAATAAGCCTCCTGTTTTCAGAAATGTTCTAAGTATGTAAGATAGATATCTGATAAGTACCTAGGACCATTAATCTACACCTACATATTTACGTTCGTGACCTAGTAATGTACGTATATGACGAAACGCACCATCGAAATGTTAAGGTAATTATAACAATTACATATTTCAAAGGTAGATAATTTTCCTACAGTATATAGAAATATCTACAATAGCTTAAGTAGAAGCACATATTGAATATTTATATATATATTTTTTTTTTAATGCCTGATAGATTAGCCTTTGACCACTATCTAACCTATAATGGTAAGTGATGATGCAGTCGAAGATGTTGTTCAGGCTAACCTAGAATTACTGGCTCTCAAGGACAACTGTCGGAACACACTGTTAGGTGCTTGGCGACAGATTTTCTACTTGATGGTGGTACCTCGCCAGGCGGGCATTCGCAAAATGCCTTTCCACAATGCTATAACGACTGCCATCCTAAGACAACAACTGGGACCGACGGCTTAACGTGCCCTCCGAAGCACGGAAGCGCTCAGTAATAATGTCACCAGCGGTCACCCATCCAACTCATGACCGAGGCGGGCGTTGCTTAACTTTGCTGATCGTTTCAGAATGGTTAAGCAAACTTCGCTACGAGCGCTTCATTATATACTATTAATCGACGTTTAAAATATTCGTACCGATGCCCCTAAGTATTTGATTGTTCGTAGACAATGAGAAAGCCTGTCAAACTGTGTACCTCACTCAAAGTGCTATAGCAGCACATACTACACATGTGATACGCTTGTTATTTACTCGTATTATCACAGACGACCTTTTTGTGGCGATTGTTCAGTGTTGAGGGATTAGCGACAGCGACGACGTCTTTAACAGTGAACAAATTGAACTCGGCGACGAGTTGTTTTGTCAAAAGTTACGCCCCGAGCGTCTCAGGGTGTGTTCGTCTTTTGCAGCTCAGCACAATCGGGTAACAATGCTTACACCCACGCGCAATCATACTGATCCTCGCGAATACGACAAAGGTTGTTTTTATGATCATTGTATGTGGATGTTGGTAAAAAACTTAAACGATTGGCTAAAAAAAGCTGGGATCACTGCTCAATTACTTACATTCAACTTATATGCTAGGATCTCATTATGGAAAAGGAAAGTAAGTTGGTGTCTGCTTATATTACGAGAAACGTTTCGTTTAATATAATTTTCCATTGTTTATAATAGGCGTAAAAGGTTTTGTATCTACAGAAAAATAGTAAAAATATTATTGCAGTCCTCTGCATTCACAAGCTCTTACAACAATAAAATGTATATAGTTTAAAAACCATGGTACCTACATATAATGTATAGTGTAACTGCACAGATTAAAAAGTTTCTTTGTAGGTACCAGTACCTTGTATTCAACCGCAAGTCGAGTAAAAGATTAGGCGCAACTTGAAGACGAGAGACAGTGTCCAGGCCGGGCGGGGCCCCAACCCTGGCGGCGCGACGGCGGTGCGAGCAGCCGCGACTGCAAATATTGACAAAGGTGGGAACTGGGAGCCACGAAACCCGACCGCGACTCTGTTTGCCTGTAATTGATGTAATTAGTCGTGTCGGCAGCGATGGCCAGCTGCCCCGGAGCCGGCGTGTTTGGACAGTTAATATGATACTTCCACGGGCCGGAAACATCTTTACGGTGTTCTATTCCGGCAAATATTGGTCACTCAACGATGCGTGACAGTAAGACCAGATTACTCAATATTGTTGGTTGAGAGATTTTATGCTGTAAATTCCCTTCCATTTGTTGAGTTTTTATTGATGTTTTGAAACCTTTCACTACAAAATTGTGTTAAAATGCAGCTAAGGGATCGCTGACCTAATAAATAATTTGTGCAAGTATACTATTACTAAGTAAGTTTACTAAAGAAAAAAGTAGTCATTTAGTTAATTATTAAATAACTAACTACATATATGAAGCTACTTTTTCTGTGTATATTATTATATAATAGGTATCAATGTGTAGGTATTTATTCACAGATAAGTTTATTCTAACCATTAGTAAGTCATTTTTTTAGGAAACGTAGGTAACCCAAATTCCAGCGTTTCCCTGCATGGGTGTACCCAGCTTCTGGTTTAGGGAGGGTTCAATCAGGTTTTTTTTACAGGTAGTAGACTAATTCAATATATATAAAAAGACCATGTGCGGATCGGGTCACGCTCTTTTCTCTTTAGTCTCAGAACGTGACTAACCGGAGTACAAAAATGTTTACTGAAAAAACTACATTTAGAATCGATGTTTCAGTAATTATTTGTTGTTTAACTAGAAGAAATGGTACATTATGTACCAAAATTTCAGTTAAGATTTAAATAAAAAGCGTATCAAATTTTTGTTTTTTTTTTGGTTATAGAATGAAATAATGCATATTATGACAACTCATTGTGTTCTAAACGATCTCACACGCTGGGGTGCGAAAGTGTTTTAGTTTCGGCTACTTTCGCATGTATGTATGTATATATATATATCAAATTCAATATTTTTTTGAGACTGCATTCTTCACAAATTTTCAAGTTTTGCCTGTCGATATGGAGAGAGTCCTAAAAATTACTATCGCGGAACTTTTCTGAATTACAATGGTGATACGGCATTGTCAAATAATTCTGTTGGCTGTATCAAACTTTGTATAGAAAGTTTCCGCATCTGGAATCATTACGGTTAAGTACCTATCTCTAAAATGTCAAAATTATACTTAATGTAAAAATATTTTTTTTTCAAAAAGCAAACGCTGGCTTTATAAACTTCACTATTAATGAGGATGACTATAAAGAGAACGAGAAGAACTTTAAACAGGATATACTTATACAGCGAGCAGCGAAAATACTCGCTTAACAAACCAGCTAGATGATTTGCCTTGTATATATTATTAGAAACCTACAGTCCGTGGAAGAGACAGCACTAAATTTAAAGCTTCAGCTACTTCATTATCTGATTTCAATAATTCCTCAGTCTTCTTCATTAAAAATACAAGGAAAACAATTTCACTCATACCAAGATGGGGTACTAGGTGTACAAAATCCAGGGGGGGGGCGTACGGCCCTAGTGGTTTGTTTATACGTAATACATAAGTAGTCAGGAATGCAAAATGCGGGAAATAATGATCTACAAATTATATGGGTATATTAATAATTAACTTTTCATATTTGGTTATTTATAACCAAAAATGGAAAATTTCAGATGACATTAAATAATTAGAATCGTAAAAGGCCAGAACCGCAAATTGCCAAATAGTAGATTTCTCTACCCATAACATAAAATACCTATATAAGTACATATAAATCCAAATACATTTGGTATAAATAACAAAAATGTCAGTATGAACCCGCGGATTTGGATCAGTGACACGGTAAGCAGCTGCCAATCCCAGTACGAGCAAATGGAAAATTAACTCTGTATAATACGGCGATTATCTGCGTATAGCTTAATACAGGCTGGTCGCACAAAGGGTATAAGCATTAAAATAGCTCACAAAGGTAGGATTATCCAGCCGACCTGCCGGGCGGGCCGACAATGTGGGCCCGGTATACCACGAGGGCACATATGGAAATTATAATAATTCACAATAACGTTTAAATTATAATACTTATGTACTCGTACGTGTAAATGTGTTGTTGATAAACTGTTAATTTATGAGCTTAAGTTTTAAGCTTTGTAAAGTACCTCCCAAGTATATTAAGTACCAAGTAGGCAATAGGCTCGTCGCCTCCCTCGGTTTAGAGACATCTCTGGGTATACAGACTCATACAGACGTGAATGTTTTTTTTTTATATATATGTTTAAATATTATGAGATTACTGGTAAAACACTAACGTTAGGAATCGAATACGTCGACCCTAATAATGAGCACATCTGATGTTCAGCATCAGGGTGAAGCAGCAGCGGTTGCAAGCTCCCGGCGGGCACTGTAGGTCGCAGCTCCAGGCAGGCACTCACAGAGCACTCATCCTGATAGTAGGCATCTGATATGCTGGAAACCCGAGTCGACGTATTCGTATATTTGTGAAACTCACGAAAAGTTCACTTGAAATAAATAATGTTATATTTATATAATCTCAGTCAAATTTCTTACCAATTGTTCAAGCTTCGGAGATACAAATTTTGCATTCATCAATCTGTGTGAATTTTTTCTCATTTTTTAATGAGATATCGAAGTTCAAAGACTGTCCCATGATAGACAAATATCATATTTATAATTTACTAGCTTTCCGGGCGCGGCTCCGCCCGCGCGTATGTCGGTTATCGCGCGAAAACATTAACCTCTTTTTGCGCAGTCGGATAAAAACTATCCTATGTTTTTTCCCGGGTCTCAAACTATCTCCATACCAAATTTCATTCAAATCGGTCCAGTAGTTTTGGCGTGAAAGCGTAACAGACAGACAGACAGACAGACAGACAGACAGAGTTACTTTCGCATTTATAATATTAGTACTGATAAGGGCACATTGTTTCCTTTTAGGTGAGAATCGAACCCGCGTTATACGCACAGCCGCTTTAAGGTAAACAAGCACTTCTATGGCGGGAAATTAAAAAAATATATAGTTTTTTTTTAATAGCTTGATTTCATAATTTTGGTACACGATCATGTGTCGCGACTAGAAGAATATATCACATAATATATGTGAAGTAATAATAATGAACATGGTTACTTAAGTCACTTCTAAAATCGACAAAAATATAGAAAATTACTTTTAGCCGTAACAAAATATGTTTAACCTTTGTACTTATATCCCGCTCCGTACGGTTCCGGGTTGGAAATGCACCTCCCCATATCATCCCGTGGGTGTAGTAAGAGGAGACTAAGGGAAAAATACTGGAAGGTGGACAGCAGCACCTTCTAAAGAACTGCCAACTTACACTGCGATCTCCCAGGACGCCTGCCAGGCGTGGGGATTATAGCAAATACCCCCTTAATAAGGGAGGCTCTTTTCAGCAGTGGACGATCCGGCTGTTACAGTTGGATATCCCGCCAAAAACGGTAGCGTTCGCTATAACTCCTTACCGAAATGATGGAAGGAGGTTCCCACTGTGTGTTGTTATCCAATATTTGTTACTATTGTTCAAGAATCTGCTACCAATCATTGAATTTCAAAACTTGTGCATATTATGTTGGACATTTATTTCTGGGCAATTCCTTATCAAAGTTAAGTTTTGTGCTCTAAAAATTAAACTCAAAATGAGAAGAATAAGAGAATTTTATTTGGAACTAGAACTGAATAATGACACGCCTATTTTAAGTACCTACATTACCTTAGAATAATAAGATCGCCATGTATAGTCTTTACTCAATCAATTATCTCATGACTTCAGTTGGGTCTTGTAAGCTTAAACAACAATTGAAATTCATTGCATGGTGGGTATATTTAATATCTATACAGTAAATCCTGCAATAATTTATTTCTTTACAAATTTTATGGCGATGCACATAGGTGGATATGCCCGCACATTTTGGCACATTTAGTTATTATTACAAACTAAGAAATTCATAAGCAATAAGTTTTACATTACTTTCATTTTTATGACGCAATTATTAATTATTTTTATTCCATTATGACTATTTTTATTTTTTCATCTTTATTTTTTATGCTGCCAGCATGCTGGGCACGCTGCCAACTGGTACTAAGCTGGACCTTTAGATCGTCTATGAGTCTGCTATGACTTATAGGTTGTCTAAATGCTTTTGTTGTAGTAGCTGTAGTGTTGTATATAGTTCGTAGTATTTTGTTTAATAAAGGCATTCCGCCGGTAAAAAAAAATAATATTCATGAACCATTACTTTCAATATATTCTTTAAAACTAGAAAACAGACAGTCAGAGATGCTCAATGTGCTGAAATAAAAAAAAAATTAAGGATGGTAATAACAAATATTTATTGGTACAAACAAATCAAATACTTGGGTTTTTAAATGATTCCACATTTCATAATGTTTTTATTATTTTCCGTTTACATCACTGAAAAGAGAATAGTATTTTATATCTCTATGGTTAACATCATATGTTCATACTTATACACGAAGAATTTTTTGAAATTGTTTATTGCATACAGTTTGATAAAAGCGAAAAGGTTTAGTTGAAAGAATTATCTTGATTGACTGCGATAGATTTTATGATGTATGCGCAATTGCATAGTGTTTGGTTAATGAAAAAAATATAATAATTAAGTAGCAAATAATCGTAATATACTGTTGAGACCCGATACTCTTTGCTAGTTTTACTTCACTTCGTATCCACCAAAGTTGTGCGGAGAAGTTGAGCGCCACGAGGATGCGTAGCAAAGCTGTGATACAGTGTGTAGGTCATAGGTGAACGGTGCGAAGATGGCTCTTTGCAACTGTGCGAGTGACTTTTGACATTCGTCGCTCACGACCTGCGCAAACATTCCTCGATCAGATCCCTCGCAAACATCTTTTGTTTTTGTCATTAAATACATAAAAGTGCATTATTTTAAAGAATGATCAAAAAAAATCATAAACATAATATTTTGATTTTTATTCAATAGCAGTCCTCGAAGCTGTCCGCAGTCCTTGAGAATGAGCATTTTTACTGCTCGAACACCGGTTGGAGATAACGACTAAACACCGTGAGTGCTAGCCATGTAGTTAATAAGTATATCAACTCACGTCAGTTTTTATGAAAATAAAATTTTAACTTCAATTTGCTGTTCGGTGATAAAAACCTTGCCTTTCTTCATCATTAACAAGTTTGTTTTTATATGTTATTCTGACGGAACAAGCTCGAGGCCCACCTGATGTTAAGCGGACTAACCTCTGCCAATAACAGATGCATTTCGTCACAAGTCACGAATTGCACTGCGCCTGTCACCTTGAGACATAGTTCTTAAGTCTCATGTGCCTGTAATTTCACTGAAGTTTAAGTTTAAAGCTAATTGTAAAAGTAAGTCATGTTTGTAGTACAACGTAGGTTGAACTATAGGTGTCGTTCCATTCCCATACGATGGTTAAGAACGAGAGGATAAATCAGAGTTTGAAGTTATATGTCATGTTAGCTTCGCGCAGTCACATCACTATATATCATTTTTACTCTCGGTGAAATTTTGTAAAGTTATACATTTTTTATAACTACACTATAACAGCCGGATCGTCCACTGCTGAACACAGCCTTCCCTATTATGGGGGTATTGGCCCTAATCCCCACGCTTGGCAGGTATCTTGGGGATCGCAGTATAAATTGGCAGTTCTTTAGAAGGCGCTGCTGCCCACCTTCCAGTATTTTTCTCTTAGTCGCCTCTTACGACACTATGGGGATATGGGGAGATGCAATTCTAGCCCGGCAGCCCACGGGGCATTTAGGGCATTTTTTATAACAATCATGATAAAAAACAAACTTTGCTTGTTATATGCATTGGCACATGTTAAGGAAGCCGCCAACTTAGCTTGGCTTCCTCGACAATCTTTCACTCAGATTACTCTAGAAATAGAATTGTTTCTCGCAATGGTCTCTTAGGTTTTATCCGAAATTGCGAATGTAGTCATAAACATTTTCATGCATAATCTAGGTTGATATACATCTGAGTATATAACTATTTTGTGGTAAATAATATAACATCGTTATATAACGAGTCCTACCAATACGGATGACACGATTCTGCGGCTCAATTTTGGTTATGTTATAATATTAGATATAGAGATAAATTGCGTTGCGCAGATGCATATTGGTAAAAAAAAAACATTTTAGTTTGCATTTCAATAAACAATGCACATGCGAGATTCAATATGGACATAGTATTGTATGCTTTTCCACTGTTTCTCAGAAACTTGGTTTTAATTCTCAATCAAATTTTGAGATTTTCTAAATATGGAAGCCGAGGGTTAGGCTGACTTTCAACGCTGGATGACTACAAAATCCTGCAAGGTTCTATGAATGTTCATTTGCTGTCGTGGAGCACGTCTCCTATCTAGGTTTATATGTGCGCCCTTAATTCTTCTCAATATGCGTGTTCTTGGCTGCCTACTTGGATGGGTAAATCAAAGTACTACATTTCGGTGCTCACCGCTGATTATTGTTTGCCAGAATTACTATTTTAGTTACATGAAAGGTTGCACTAATAAGGTGGGCTGAAGTACGGGCGCTCGGTACAAACGCGAGGGGCAACTGAGCGCATGAGGCTACTTTTGCAATATCATCAAATTGCGCTCACGTTACAAGTGTCCCTACAATACAATTTAAAATTAAAAGGGAAATATTTCTAAGATAATCTGAAATTCTTCTGAAATTCTATGATTCCGCTTTGTTATATACTTAAACATGAATGTTTATTGTATGCTGGTAATTCTCTTAATAAACTTTATAAAGTTGCTTGTTATATATATCTGTGTATATGTCTGTGTATTAATAAACTTTATAAAGTTTATTAAGAGAATTACCAGCATACAATAAACATTCATGTTTAAGTATATAACAACGCGGAATCATTTCTAAATGTGACAGCGTTACTTACCTACTAAAGTATGATAATAATCAGTGGTTTGCGACACATAAATAATGTAAGTATTTATTAGTAGGTGGTTTGTTTTCAAATTAAATACAGAGCGGTCACTTTCCTTAGTTTAGCATTTTTGTGCATAATATTTTAATTAAACAAAAGAAAAATATTACATTATAGCCCTGTTGTACATAAATCTTTTGCACCGAAAAAGCACGGAAGTGCTCAGTTGCAAAATTCACAAGCGATCACCTATCCAGGTAATGATAGCAGCCATTAATACGACTACGGACACATTTGTTGGAAATAAGTTCTTAACAAATCCTATAAGTACAAGAATATGAAAGCGAATACATCAAATATGATAATATCATTAGGTTAGTAGAGAGCTAACAGGATTGTACGATGTAGGGCTAGGCTTCTTAGCACCTAATGCCGTAAGTACAACGCCCTGGTTGCGGTAAGAGCATTACTGTCTGTGTATTACTGGAACTAGGGCTCAGGTATTACATTTCAGGATGTTCTTTCTAAGTAAGTCAGCTCGTATAATTTTCACGAGCTTCCTTCCGAGTAAAAATTGTTTGTACTGCGCTCAAACTCGGGCCGGTAACCACTGCATCCGCAATTAGAATTTATAATAGAAGAATATTATGACATACAGTTTTTTTTTATATTCAGGATAAAAAAAACGAAGCTCTTTTAAGCGTGGTGTCCACGTAATATAAATAAACTTTTTTCAGAATTGAATTAGATAGATAAACTCTTTATTGCAACACAAAGCTTAGTAATCAGTACTAATATTATAAATGCGAAAGTAACTCTGTCTGTCTGTCTGTCTGTATGTTACGCTTTCACGCCAAAACTACTGGACCGATTTGAATGAAATTTGGTATGGAGATAGTTTGAGACCTGGGAAAAAACATAGGATAGTTTTTATCCGACTGCGCAAAAAGAGGTTAATGTTTTCGCGCGATAACCGACATACGCGCGGGCGGAGCCACGCCCGGAAAGCTAGTTTAAAAATAAATAATAAACTTACAATTAAAGATAGGCGGTCTTATCGCTTAAAGCGATAAGACCGCACATTGTTTCTTTCTTTTATATTTATATATATTTCGATCTCTTCCAGACCCTACAATATTGGAGATTTTGACAGTACATGGACAGGGTTTTTAAGCTAATGTTACTAATACTAAAACAGTAAAAATATCTTAATATCTGAACTAAACAAAACAAAAATGAATTATATTCTACACAAACATAAAACTATACGTAACGTATAAGAATTATATAAACATATATATTTATACATACATAACATACAATTAGGTACAACATAGAACATCTTCGTAAAAGAAGCTTGAGTAAAAGCTAGGTGAAATAATTTAAGTTAAAACACTAAAATACGCTCAATTCTTCTTTAGTTGTTATTAATGTCCCTCGTTAGTTTATCTTCCCCTCTAGTTATCGTTTTTATGAAATGCCCAGACATATGACATCGATTAACGTCTGTACCACGTTTTATAAAAGAGTAACTGTAGTAATAACTTACATAAGTAGTTTAATTGTAACATGTTGTTAAGGAAAGTAGGTGGGTAGTACAGAAGGCCAAAGCAGCCTTGAAAAAGTATTGTTTTGTAAGCGAACCTTTAGAAAAGAGCCGGTGGACCGTGGCGGTCGTGAACTTACGAATACACCGCGTCGTGCGCCGGCACCGCCACGCCGATGGCTAACTGGACCGATCACTTCAATCACTTTCTTATGTAGGTATCTACGTAGACTAGGAATCGACTTTATTGAAACTACTGTCGCACTGAGACGTAGTGTTTTAGTCTTGATGGCATCTTACAGAGAATTGTTTTTATTTTAAAGAGTTGTACTCACCGTACAGTCATAGAACATAAAACGGTACAGTTACCAGGCTCCTGTTGGAAGTAATAATACGCCTAAAAGAAAAATATGCCTTATCAGGAGCATACTGATCTTCCCTTCAATATGATTGGGATGTTGCTGCGCTTTGGGCGTACAACAGAATTTCTTACCATATAAAACCCTGATTGCCCAAGGTACAGGTTCTACTACTAAAGAAAGCATTCCCTATCAGTGTCAAAGTCAAGTCAGGCAAGCGAATAGAACCGAAGTCAACATTATTCACACTTAAAACTTAAAAAATGTGCTTTTTACGCTATTACTTACCATAAACCTGTCTTAAACATATTATTTCAACATACATTTTATACGCGAAATTTCACGTGCTTATTTACTTAGAACAAACTTAAAATGCTCTGCTTGTATAGGCTCTGGTCTAGCTTATCAATGATCGTCCTGAGCGATCAAAAAATATTTTTATTTGATTGTATAGCAGTATAGCGCTTTAGTAGCAGTTTGTAAACGAGTTCGTCCGGAGAAGTACCGCCACCTATTTCTAATGCCAAGTATTACTGTGTTTACTTCACGGAGTTCAGGTGCCGATGAAATTACAGGCACATAAAACTGGTTCTCAGGGTTAGCCAAAGCCTTAATACGACGTGGGCCTCGTGCATATTCCATCACAATGCCGTAAAGAAAACACATAGGTATTATATGTAGGTACTCAGTCACAATTATCTTAGTAGAAAACTAGTTAAGCTAAAATCTTAAATACGAGTAAGTTGAAGTCTGGGTTTCCATGAACTATTAAATTAATAGTTCCACCGTGAGGTACGGTCTGTAAATAAGCTTATACGAGTATCTACAGCAACGGATAAAGTAAATCTTGCTTCTGTTTCTGGTTTAACGTAGTTATACCAAGTTGTATTTACATAGTTTGCCGCTGATAAGTAGACACGATAAGTAAATATTTATTATCTAAAACTCCAACTAACCTTAGAAATCAATACATATCTAAAAAGTTACGTACTTTAAGTATCAAGTATCACTAAAGTTTTCCGCAAACATTAACAAGGTAATTTTCTCGTGAGGTGTTTATGAAAATTACCTTTTTTCAATTAGGAAACGAATATGCTCGATAATTAATTTATTAAAGCCTGTGATATAGGTATACTCGATGGGAAATTCATGTGGTTGCGAAGAGCTACAAGTGAGACCTACTTTAAATATGTCTTAGATTGTTATGTATATGTACTAGCACGTCAGTTTTTGATATAGGTACCTATACTACTAGTAGGTAATAGTAGTGTATATTTACACAAAAGTAGGTATTAAGAAACTCAAACCATTTTTACAAGTTGTTTGTTACTTTACCGGTGCATATAGCTTTACCTATTAAGTGCTACATAACTGCACTGCTTTTTATATTATTACTTTGGGATATGTATTTTTAATGTTTCTATATTATACTTTATTTATTACTTAAAAATATACCTCACATTTATTAACGTAAGTCGAGTATTAATAGTATTATTTATGCATAATGCACTTCAGCCTATATCTCCATGTAAATTGACTTGTTTTTGACAGCCTATACGGATGCCTGGAAGAGATTGCTGCCTAGCAATAAGGCCACCGATGGTACTATTTTGAAGATATTTTTATTTTTCTGACAAGAAAAGTAACTATAAAAGTGCAATAAAGATTTATCAATATATATAGCTAACTGACCGTTTAATATAAATACCGGGCATAAATGTTTCATTTATAGGGTGCAGTTCTAGAAAATACCCTACTACTAAATTACGATGACCGTTCGTAAAACCTTCGTTGTATGTATTTACTGTAAAAAAACAATATTAACCTCGGGGGTGACCCGAATTCGGGCGGTTTATATATTTTTTGTTTTAATGTAGCTACTTTGTATTTAAGTCAAACCAAGTTTGACGTTTGTATGTTTTTTTTACGATAATATATGAAAAAAAAGAAAAACTCGGTTCTTGTACTGTGAACACCTCCCTAATCATTTATTATTGTACTTATTTATTATTATTTCTAAGTCAATCTATTGTAACATTATAAGTACTTGTAAAACAGTGTAGGCTTAGTAATCGGGTCCCGGTTATATTTTTGTATGGAACCCTAAAAATTAAGTGACTCTTACAAGAAACATGTTCTAGAACTTTTTTAGTTTTTCACATTTACGAATTATTAGAGCACAAATTTTTGTCCCAAGCTGGAATCGGACACGTTTACAACGATTTCGCCCCGTGTGCCTAAACCTTTAAAAATTGTAAATGAGATTTTGGCATAACACGCGATAGTGCTCGTAATCATATTAATGAATAATTTTTGTTTTTGCTTTCAGTATCGTAATAACCGCACATGTGATTGGCAAACTTAGTATGATTATAGTAAAACAAAAAAACCGGCCAATCGCAGGTCAAACACAAGCTAAAGATCCCGACCTGAACAAAATATACTTTTTTTGTCATTTATAGATTCAGAGGGTTCTTTGCGGAAATCCATAATTGATACAGCATATATGTATGTATTTTAAAAATATATTAAAAAAACACACGTTTTTAATTAGAAAAAAATTTAAAAATATATAAAGATATATCTTATCATACATAACGGAAGAATTATCGCCGCGTTTCGTTCTACACGAAGCATCTCAGGAGAGTCAGGGCTTGATTTTTCGAGCGTACGATCCATACAATATACCTAGGTGTTTATTAATTTTAATAAACCTAGGTATTTGCCTTGGTATATTGTTCGTTCGTACAGAACCCATGTATTGCGAGTTGCACTCACACATACACCGATTTTATAAATACCATAGAGATGCATTTTCCAAGATTTGTTGAATATTGTTTACAAAGGCAGCGATGAACTCATAAGCGTGCATAATCAAACTGAATAGACAAACAGAACGCTCTATTCAGTAAAGATCCGGGACATGAGCCAACAAGGGCGTGGAATCGAGGATTAAGCGAACCTAGTCATTCGGAAGAATTGTTTAACGCTAACCAAATAGCGGCGATCCGAATCCGAAAGGATCCACTAAGCAGATAATTTCCAATCGAGCTTGAGCTGTCAATCAAGTGTGTGATATTTTGAATGAAGAATTCACGTTGTGAAGATCACAAAGAGTTCATTGACGAAGCGTAGCGGCCTAACCTACATACCGATTTGTAAAATTTTCGCTTTACACACCAATCGATCGACCGTGTAATCCTTGTGCCTATAACGAATAGATAACTAGGTAACGAACGAGATAAAGATGATTTAAAATCGCTGATATGGAGATTTAAAGACAAATCGATACTAACAATCAATACAACCCAAATCATCTAGCCTAGCAGCGTTTTTTCTAGTGTGTCCATGAACTAGTGCAGCGGGACGCTTGCGGAATAATTTCTCCACCGCTTCGAAGTGCACTGCGACTTGATAATATAAATAGTCAATCAACGTTGCAGAGGTCAGTTACAACCGGACTTCCTCACAACAGTTACCTACAGAGGAAGTTTAAGAATTTGGTAAACATGAGAGTTCTCCTAGTAGTGGGTGTGTTGTGCCTCGCGGCTTTTTGCGCCGCTCATGAGGCGGAGGCTGAGGACCAGGCGGTAGCAGCCAGCAAGGGACACCATCATGAGCACGGCGGTGGTCACGAACATCATGCCCATCACCACCATCACCACGACGGCAAAGGTGGCAAAGGACATAAGGGACACCATCATCATCACAAGGGAGATCACGGCGATCACGGCAAGCATCACCATGCCGAGCATCACCACGAGCACGGCGGCGGACACAAGAAGCACTGGGACGAGCACGACCATCATGGCGAGCACCACGAACATGGACATCACCACAAAGGAGGCAAGCACGGACACCATGAGCACCACGACAAAGGAGAGCATGTCGATGGCTACCACAAGAAACACCACAAGGATCACTTCCACAAGGACCACCACTTCCACGACGGCCACCACCACGAGGGCAAGCACCACAAGCACGGCCACCACCACCATCACCACGGGGAGCACGGCGGCGGACACAAGAAGGGCGGACACCACCACTCCGGACACCACGAGGGACACCACGGCAAACACGGTCACCACGACAAGCATCACTACGACGAGGACCACCACGGACACAAGGGCCACCATGGACACGAAGGCCATCACCACCACCACGGCGGCCACGGCAAGAAGGGCGGACACGAGGACCACAAGGACTGGGGCTTCCACCACGGCAAGCACTGATCGCAATACTAACGCTCATACTTACCATTTATTGTTAAGAAAGGAATTTGTTATTGTTATGTTTTCTATTTTTGTACAAAGTAAATAATTTTTTCTTAATTTTTGGACATTTTCTTCAACAAAACCATATAATTATTGGAATAATAAGAAAAACAACTTGTAGGCTCTTTTCTCATCTCTTTGAGAAAATTAAATCAACGGACTCAGCTTCAAAGCATGCATTTAGCTCACCTAGCAAGTGGTAACGTTCCTGAAATATAAAATCTGTCGCCAAACACATAAAAGATGCCGCGACTCTAGAATAAAGTATTCTGACTTCATCAGATGGGAATTTACAATTAATATAATGTTATAAATAGCAAAATATTGAACTAGCCAGAATACTTATTGCAATAAAAAATTTTGAGTTTATAAAAAGTTTTGACCGTTGGTACATCAAAAAAATGTTGTATACTTAACAGTAATCGCTAATCAGGTATTCTTTGACATACCTACCTAAGTAGATTTGTAAGCAAACAAAATTTGCCAGTTGGACAAAAAAAACCGCAACGGCTACTACGACATATAAAGCAAGTCATCATGACTCATCGAATATCAAGCGCCTTTAACCTCTTTATTTTAATTTTTTTTCATGCATGATAGGTTAGCATTTGACCACTATCTCACCTGATGGTAAGTGATGATGAGGTCGAAGGTGTTGTTCAGGCAAACCTAGAATTACTGGCTCTCAAGACAGCTGCCGGAACACACCGTTAGGTGCTTAGCGACAGATTTTCTAATTGAAGATGGTAGCTAGCCAGGCGGGCATTCGCAAAATGCCCTACACTATCTGATTATACTGATACTGTATCTCTAGCTTACCTTTTGTATTGGTTTATTACCACTATATATAAACCACCCGAATTTGGGTCGTCCTCGAGGTTTATATTGTTTTTTTTACAGTAAATACATACAACGAAGGTTGTACGTTCGTTCATTCGTTGATCATCAGGTCATCGTAGTCTAGGTATTTTCTAAAACGGAACCCTACAAATAGTGTGCGGATATAACTGATACATTTTAGAATCAATGATGAACGCTACGAATATATTTATTCGTGGGATGAATGATATGATTACCATGGTCCGACTTCCACAAGTCATTTCATAATTTTCAGTGTTGGCAGTCGGTTCCGTTTTAAATTTGAATATTTTTTTTAATTCTTTTAGTGATGAATAAGATTACTACTTACGAGATAATTCACTCACCTAAAATACTAGTCACCATCGACAAGCAAGTATGCAATAAGTTTATTTGCATAATTTTTTTAACTGTATACCCAACAAAAAGTCATAAAAATTAGCCACGTAACAAACATACAAAAACATGCCTCCTTGAAATCCTCCTCCTTTATTGGTAGTAGGTTAAAATTCATTTTATATATACTACATAATAAGCTAATAATAAAATAAGACTTTTCATAGTAATCCATTCGACTCGCTAAACACGAAAGATATGGGTTTGTCTACATATTTTTGCCGGCCAGTAGGTGACATACAGCCAAATTTTTGATTTTTTTTCGAAGAAGATTGCCAACATTCCTATCGAATTTCTTAACATATTTTAGAAAAAGCTGTTTATATTGGCGTTGAGCTATAACTTAAATATACTTAAATATTCTTTCTGATGAGAAAGATAGATAAAATTTTCATGGCAGATCATGGGAAAATTGTTCTCACCTCAACGGAAGAACATTCATTCACAGATACTCACAGACACTCGTAGGACTGATCCTTGGATTTGAGGGCGTTGGAAGTAGATATATTTCTATCCTACAGCTTGCATATGTGACGAAGTGCATCTGTTGCTGGCAGAGGTAACCGCTTAACATCAGGTGGGCCACAGAACTGTACAATCCCATAAAAAATAAAAGATTGATAGTACCACAGTATTGCTAGTAAAACTGTGGTATTACTGAGGTGGGAAGCTTCATAGATCTTCTTTTTTTGTTGACGTTACCATTAGATTAGCTCAACTTAAAATAAGAATTACTCATCTGCGCAATGTATTTATTTATTAATCATTACGGACATACCATTTACAATAATTAATAATAATCAAATTTAGATGGTCATAAAAATAAATTACATAAATTATAAATTAAGTCATTCAGTCAACAGATTATAAATTACAATATTAAATAAACATATAATAATAAAACATTTGTCAATAATAATTATATAATTTATACATGTTTATTTTGAAATCGTAGACTCAACGTACTCA
The DNA here is from genome assembly GCA_963854805.1 of Plagodis dolabraria. Taxonomy (NCBI): domain Eukaryota; kingdom Metazoa; phylum Arthropoda; class Insecta; order Lepidoptera; family Geometridae; genus Plagodis; species Plagodis dolabraria. The sequence goes on along the minus strand of OY978449.1, from coordinate 22,109,818 downwards.
GACCGTTCACAATAGATAAACAAACAGACAACAGTTCCATCCATCTATCTACAAACAAATCACAATTAGCATTTTGATCCAGGATAGCGTTGAACGCGGCTAGGATACGTGGCAGTCAAGAATTAGCACGCGCGATTGTGAGGCTCTGCAAACAGCACGTGATGTCGGCCTCTATCAATATCCGGAACATGAAACCTACACAATTCCTGGACCACCTCTGGACAGTCAATAGTACCCCGAAGAATCTTAAGGCCAGTGACAATCTGATCGTTAAGGCGGCGTACCTGCAACGAATAATCCCTAAACCGAAAACATCCCATAATAAAATTTGTAGGGTACATATATGGATAATATCCATACTGGCGCTTGTAAAGGAACCTCAGGTATGCTTTCTGGACCTTCTCAAAAATGTTACATTATGGAATAAAGAAATAGTTTTATGCGACGATAAGGAATTTTTTTATTTTTAATTTGAAGCTTGTGGCTATACTACTCGCAGCCCAGACTCACCATCATATAAATGTATGTGTTTAGTTTTGTTTATGAGCCATTAGAGCCGTTATAGGTTTCACCACTAAAAGGTGGAAGACGCATGAGTATCCTGTTTTCAGAAATTGTTTGAGCGAAAGAAAATATCTTCGGAACCTAAAGAAGAATATTTTGAACAAGAATATATATATACTATTTTCAGTATAAATAGGTATCTTTGTAAGTTTGTAACGCAAAAGCCATTTAGTGATACGCAAACTGGAAATACAAACTTTTAAAATCATTGTGTTTTATGTCATTGCATCTAGCAAAACCAACTTGATTGAATCTTGATAGATAAATATTGCCCAGATTTCAGGAAAGTTTTTTAATGTTTTAAAACTATACTATTAATCAACCGTACCGTAAAAAACTTAAGACATCTTAGACCTTTTAGTTTAGTTTCATGAAGATACTTCAGTTCCTAGTACGTTATATATTTGGTTTTGTTTTAGTTACATCATATTTATACTTTAAGTTGAACAGATAACTTCATTAGATATTTAAATTTGTTCCTCTAGAGATGGTATATTGGTTAAAAGCAAAAATTAAAAAAAAATAAAGCCGTGGAAATAATGGGACATGTTATAAGTTTTCAATACTTTAAGTTCCATGGAACAGGTGGGACTATTTTCTCACAAGTTCCATCATAGGACTAATGGGACCAAGCGAAATATTTGTTGGTGTAAAAATTGTAATTGAATATTTTGCAAAAAATCCGGAATTTTATATATATATATCTTTCTACATAGATTACTGAAGTGATAAAATTCCGGATTAATATCGTTTTCTTTGACAATTCTACGGCACGCCGCGCGCACTTTCGAAACAATATCTTCCGTTAGAATGTCAACCTCGTGATCCTCTGAGTCCAGCTATCTTTACCTTGCCATCCAAGCATTAATTCAACGTCTCCAATCAAAACTTAACGTTTCTATTTGATGACTATAGAAGGTGTTGAGAATACTGTAATGGATGACTTGCGAATACATATTGACGATTTTCATCTTATATTATTGGCCTTGAACTATTTTTTTTCTACATGCGAGTTTTTTGTTTCCTATACTTATTTAGCTTAAGTTTCTATTGTTGATACAGTCCTTGCGCCTAATATAAAATAAGTCGATAATGTCACTTCGTCTTATGGGTTCACCTATTCTTGACGAACCGTTGTCACTTTTTTTTTGAAGAACAAAATTCAAGTTTAGATATGCCTTTAGCATTTTTTTAGTTGATATGCTAGCCCTTGACCACTATCTCGCCTGTTGGTAACATCAGGCCCAGAATTACTGGCATGTGCCGCACCGGCACCTTGAGATTATTTTATATTAGGTGGGGACGAACCCATAGACCATAGCTATTACCTCTCGGCTAGACCTGCTGGCTGCTTCAAAGTTCAAAAATGTTGTTTCCAAATGTACGCCCTTTTACTATTATTAGATTGAGACCTACCACCTGTCTCTTCAGTGAGAGTCGACTTTGGTAGGTACCACCGTAATATGAATGTGAAATAACTTGGCAAACGAGACATGAGAACTTACGTCTCGGAATGATAAGCACAGTATCACGGTAATATTTATACACACAGTACAGTGTCAAGCAGAACGAGAATGGTGACACTGGATGTGTAATGGTCAGATGCGAGTAATAAACATCAGGCCGGCGACTTGCCCGACCATTCATTTCATAACATAGGCAGTATTGTAATGCAAAGTCGAATTTAAAATGCTCTAAATCAAATTTAAAATGTTACATTACTACTGGATGCTGCAGGTGAGAGAACACGTTTATACAAGCCTTTTTGATAGCTTATTAGCCTATCGGCTAGCCTTTGACCACAGTCTCAGCTGATGGTAAGTAATGATACGTTCGAAAGTGGTAAAGGCAAGGTTAGAATGGAATACCTAAGCTTTCAAAAAGCTTTGGAAGGTTGAAAATAATATATGGTTTTGTTCTTACACAGAATTTACCTAATGAATAGATTCAGGCGTTACTTTGCGGAAATCAATGTTTAATAATAACAAATACTACTTTGTTATTATTGTCACTAGATATATAATTTTATGCTTTTTTAAGTGTTTTATTTAAATATTATTTAATGTTTTTTAGGATACTTTTAAAAGTATTTGTTATTATTAAAATTTACCTAATTCAACACTGTAGGCATTTAGTGGTTCAGTACTGGTTCAATTAGGTAAACCTACCTTAATCTGGCAATCTTCGTTGAATAAATTTTCATGACAAGCGGGACTCAAACCCGCGGTTTTACGCCTCGAGTGCCGTAACCACTAGGTCATCGAGACTCCTAGATTGGAAAAGTTGTACGAATAAATATGATATTCACTTAGCATGCGACATTTTGAATTCATATTTAAAAAATATACAGAAGGACAGCTTTAAGTGTGCAGTAGGTACCAGAGTTAACTAAGAGTTTTAAAAACACTTCTTTCTAAGTTCAGTAGTATGACTGGTGGCCGCACCGTCGCCAATGTCACTTAAAATAATTAAATTAGAGCACATAATTTGCACCGCATTCTGGGCCAAGCGGTTAAGGCACCCAGTGCATAAAACCGGGACCACGGCGTCGATACCCGCTCGAGATTGAAAAAATTGCGCTATAACAATTTGTAAATCTTATATCGTAGAATGATATAGTGCTTGAAATCTCATTTGGAAAAGTCTTCGTTGAATGGTACTCTTACATTACCTTTTGTACAACGGTGACACATTATGGCTAATGATGATCTGGCGTCAATTTTATTCTTAGTCTGAATGACATTTGCTCATATGAGCCATGCATGGACTAAGTGAACATATATATGCCTGAACGTATTACATAAGTACTAAGTAGCTACTATTAGGAGTAACGATGAAATTAATCTAAGAAAACTTAGCTTTTATGTGTTACGCCATCGTTTCCGAGGGCATTCTCCCTTCTTCAAGAAAAGAGCATAATATATTCCATCCTCAAAGGCCGGGTAACGCATCCCTAAGAAATCTGGTATTGAGGATGTCCATGGGCGACAGTGGTCACATCAAGATGAGTCCCCTACTTGAGAGACCTCTTATACCTACCAACCATAAAAACAATAATTATCAAAACCGAGTTCTTTCATAATTATCAAAGAAAAGCACTTAGATATCGTTTGATACCTAAGTAATACTTAGCTAGCCAGAACATTGCAAATCATTAGGTAGATTAATTGATAGTAACTTGCCAATATGAAATAATGGAGTAAACTTCAAACAAGAGAAATGCGTATCTAGTCAGGGAGTCTGCATTGGTGGACCTATCTATGCATCGGGACATGTCGCAATGCTCAGAAACAGTAATTAGGCGTGACGCGGCCGTCCTTGCCCATTGGTTTCACCGCAGCACCGCAACCAGACACTTTAATGATATAAAATGGTGTCGCGCCCAGCTGGAAGTCAGTTCAGTTCAAGAGATCAAATCTAAAACAAGTAGGTAAACAAACAATAACAATGAGGACGCTAGCCGCCCTAGTCGCATTAGCATGCGTTATAGCAGTTTGTTCCGGTCGCGAGATCGACCGGAAGGAAACCGACTTGGAGACCGCAGCCAGCCACCACGGCCATCACCACGAAGAGGGCGGCGGCAAGGAACACCATGCCCACCACCACCACGAACACGGAGAGAAGGGACACAAAGGTCACAAAGGACACCATCACCACCACAAGGGCGAGCACGGACACCACGGCAAGCACCACCACGAGGGGCATCACCACGAACACGGCGGCGGACACAAGAAGCACTGGGACGAGCACGACCACCACGGAAAGCACCACGAGCACGGACACCACCACAAGGGAGGCAAACACGGACACAAGAAACATCACGATAAGGGAGAGGAAACCGAAGGATACCACAAGAAGTACCACAAGGACGAATACCACAAAGACCACCACTTCTATGATGACCACCACAAGGAAGGCAAGCACCACAAGCACGGCAAGCACCACGGCCATCACGAGAAGCACGGCGGCGGGCACAAGAAGGGCGGCCACCACCACTCCGGACACCACGAACATCATCATGGCAAGCATGGCCACCACGACAAGCATCACTACGATGAGGACCACAAAGGACACAAAGGTCACGGAGGGCATGAGGAACATCACCATCATCATCACGACCACGGGAAGAAGGGAGGCCATGAAGACCACAAGCACTGGGGATTCCACCACGGCAAGCACTGATATTACCCTTAAGACGCATTTTTTTATTGCTATAATGTTATTAATTGTTAAATACCTCTTTGTAAATAAATGAATATTATTTTAATGTAATTGTTTCCCTTTAAATTATGAAACTTTCTTCACTGTAAAGTATAATTTGTAATTCGTACAAATGGTATAAAAATTAGAATGAAACAATTTTAGTCAGTTCTTCAGTCTATGTTGAAGGAATACGAGAAACGTAATGTCAATTTGATAACCATTCTTTGGGTCAAAAAACAATACGGGTACAATGAGTGAAAATGAAATTTTAATTCGAATTGAGCTGTTATTGTCCATTGATAATGAACCGCCGCGGAGTGACGGAACTAATTCGTTAGCGCCATTGCACGATGTCGTCACACGCCAACGTCGCCACCGCAGCGCGTAGTCACTCGTCCAGAAACCTGCAGCAATCGTTACCAAAGATCAATCTGCAATCGACGACAGATGAAAGCGCTCTTTATCTATAAATGGAAACCGTAAAAAACACTTGTGACATTGCACTGCTGGCTTTGGCAACAGCCACCGCTCGGTGAGTACCACGGTGATTCGACTCTTGCATCTAATATTATTGTTTGTTTACATTAACGAATTTTAATGCTTATTTATTTTCCCTTTGCAGAGATGAGGCTGCTGTTACTAATTGGAGTGTTATCATGCGCCGCGATTTACACGTCGGGACGCAATCTTCAGGAGAAAGGCGAAAAGGATGTCGAACAACCGGCGGCGAACACAGGTTTAAAGGAGACCACCGGGCCGGACCTGCAGCCCGCTGGCACCGAGCATAAGAAGGCCAAGGACAGCCACCACGAGGAAGGCGGCGGACACGAGCACAAGGCCGAGCATCATTCGGATCACGGCGAAAAGGGGGATAAGGGGTACAAATCCCATCACCACCACGACAAGGGCGACCACGGCCACCACGAGAAGCATCACCACGAGGGACACCACGATGAGCACGGCGGGCATAAAAAGAAGCACCACGATGAGCACGACCATCATGGCGAGCATCACGAGGCTGCGCACGGACACAAAGGTGGGAAATTCGGACACAAAAAAGGCCACAAGAAGGGCTCCAAAACGACCGGATTCCACCACAAGTCTCACAAAGACGAATACCATAAGGAACACAAGTTCTACGACGATTTCCACAAGGGAGGCCATCACCATAAGCATGGAGACTTCCACGGTCACCACGACAAAAAGGGAGGACACCATAAGAAGGGTGGTCATCATGAAAAAGGACACCATGAGAAGCATCATGGCAAGAAGGGTAAACATGACAAGGGTCATTATGACGAGGACCACAAAGGTCATAAGGGGCACCACGGTCATGAGGAGCACCACGCTCACCACCACGACCATGGCAAGAAGGGCGGCCACGCGGGGGGCAAAGAGTTTGGCTATAGTCATGGGAAGAAGGCGTAAAAAGTCAGTGTGGCTGTCTTCTCTTTTTGTTATCTTTGTTTTGTTACATAAGTCATTGTTATCTAGTTTTGGTATAAGTTTTTTTATTTATCAAAGAAAACTATCATATTAAAGTTTTCTAGTGCTGTGATAAAAGCCTGTCTCTAAACCTTTATACTCCATTTGCAAGAACATTAATGTCTTAAAAATAAACTTCTAAATTTCACCAATTAGTAAACCACACAAGTGTATGTACTATCTAATGTTTCTTGTATATAACTGTAATTCATGACATTAAATCTTAAATTTACTCTGAAAGTACTGTATAATTAATAAACAATATGTTTACATCATCGAGAGTAATTTATTCCAAAATCTGATGAATTTGATAAATATTTACAATAATGCCATTAAAGGAGCAAGGTGTTCAAACTCGATTTTCTCAGTGATGTTCTTAGTCTTGATATTCTCATCCTGGTTGGCAATGAAGATCAGGTTACCGTCATCCCTCCATCCATACTTCTTTACCCAGTGTTTTAGGGTTACATCTGTAAATAAATTAGTTAGGTTACTTTAGTAAAATAGGAATATCTTTTGGGTTTGTTTAACTATATTGACTATTTCAGTACTTATACTTTATTCTACCTAACTTATTGATGAAATTTGGGGGACTTCAATCCAACGCTAAAGTTAAAAAAAATACAAACAATAAATCAGTTTATCTATTTTAAGACTAAGTATTTTGACGATATATGAAAAAATTACTTTTCAAATAATTATATATATAAAATATTTTAATACTTAATTTTATTTTTAATTTATGCAATAACGCATGCTCTTCAGATAATATTACAATGGTTGAAGGATCTCCATAAGATGGTTAAGGAAGTGAGGAAAAATTAAAGTTATGAGTCATGTCATGTTAGGTTAAACAGTTAGAGCATGCCACGGCTATATGAGTGGATGATACAGGTATGAATCCCATACATGACTATAATTTTACTTATGGTAAATATGTAACTTTGTAACTTAACCCTTTAACATCAAATTAGACCCCGGGGTCTAAAAATTTTCCGTGCGTTAGAGTCAAATTAGACACCGGTGTCTAGTAGAACCGTTCGCAACGTTCAGCCTTATATCTCGAAAACTAAGCCGTATTTTTGAACGAAACTTTCTATGGAATGAAGATAATAAAACAAAGAATGCATTGGGGTGCTTAATCAGATCTGTGCCGGAACAAAATGTGTAGTGTTCACAGTGGGAATGTTTACTACGAAATTGTCAGTGCCGAGAAATCGCTGTCAAAGTTTGATAGAGATAAAAAGTAGTGAAATATTGTTAAATTGGTAAGTTGTTATGTAATTCTTATTATTGAGTGTTTATATCATCGATATACATAACAGGAATTATGTATTTATTGTGTTTTGTGCTCATAATCGTAAATTTATTTTGGAGCGGTCCTGTCACCGGCAGCCTATTTTACAAACGAATTTTTTTTCAAACGCCCGTAGAATATGAAACAAACATAAGAAAACATGTTATTGATAGATATTACAATAGCCTAGTTCATTGGCTTTCTAAAAATGTGACTTTCACTGATAAGGGTCCAGGGACGCGTCAAATATTACAACATTTGTGGAACAACTCCCCGCTCACGTTTTCGTCGCCACAGTCGCTTGGGCCATAATAGTCCGTATAGGCTTATAGGCTCGCGGGAACTATGATCGCAAAGAGTTAAAGGATGTTTAAAAGAAATTTAAAGGTGTGTATGATATCCACTATTTTTTTTTATATGAATGAATAAAGTATAACATTATGAATATTAACATCACCACAGCTTTACTGGTTAGCACAACTGCAATATAATGTTTCTCATATTGACTCTGATAATGATATTTAATTATATATGTTCTTAGACTAACATATAACAATAAAGCCATTGTGTTCTCATAAATTTTGGGCATCCATATTAAACTACCATAACCACCTACCTTTTGAGTATATATAATTACGAGAAAATTTTAAAAAATTAGGTAAAGTGAAATAATAACATTTGTATTCAGGATGGACAAGTTATTTTAATATGAAACTATGTACTAAAATTAATCGCTCGGAGAGATCTTTCATTTCTTTATAACTGTATTTAGTTACAGAAGGACAATAGAACACTCCGTACTAAAATAAAAATCATTCAAAAATTAGTAGATACCATCAATGCCTCCAAGTAGATTGGCAAGGTTATTCTTGTCTATGGTCTGGAAAGTGATTCCAACAACATGGCACACAAACTTCCGGATTGAGTCATGGAAGCCACTGATACGATTGCATAGCTCTGGCATCTGATGGACTCGGTTCCAAAACTGTGCAAAGTCACACTGCTCCAGGATATCTGCTAAGTACTTAATCTGGGATATAGTTTCGTTTTCCACCTAAAACAAGGCATGAGCATTTTAGAAATATAACTCATAGAAGAATTTGCCAAACAGTCTATAAATATGCAAACAGGCATGAAAAATAAACACTTACCACAGATTCAAGCAGCAAACACTTACACAAGGTAAAGTCAGTGTGAGGGAAGTTTGTGAGAGCCTTCAGAAGGATTTGGCATGTTATGTCAGGGTTGAACTTCTCTGGATTGAACTGGTAGAGCTTGAGTACGGCCAGGTTGGCCTCTAAATCATATGTGTTGTCTCTGGACTGCATTTCCACATATCGTTCTAAGGTTTGGAGGTTGGCTGGGTTATACCTGTACAGAATATATTGAAAGAGTTGACGGCTCATGTTACAAAGATCTGGTCCTCGACTACATAACATATATACTTTTTTTAGTAAACCAACACTTGAAGGTAACAAATTCATTACAGAATTTAGGGGACTGGTACTGGACTTACCTTTCAATACTTTTAAGTATGCTAGCCACTGTTTGTTTCATCGTTTCAGCCATTTTATGGGTATCTAAGTTTCCCTAATAATCAGACCAAAATGAGTGAATATGAGTAATTATTTATCAAAAGCATCTATTTCTAGCAAATCTTATGATTCCACATTCCACGCTTGCTACCACAGAACCGATGCCGGAAAGTGACGTATGCCGTAACTGTCATGCACATCAACTGTCAAGCAAAGCAGACCAACTTTTTTTCTTATATATCTGGCAAATAGATAGATAGACCTTATGCCTAAAAAAACGCAATTAAAAAAACAACGTCAGGGCTGCCAAGTGCCAACCCACAACGTCAATTATGGGGTAGTACAATAATTTGGTACGACTATCTATAATATATATTTATACTATATATATATATATATATATATATATATCTATACTAAAATATATATTTGTATTAATTATATTATTTCTCATTAGAATAGCTAGAAAAAAGTACCGGACAGAAGCTAAATTATGTACGGTATTAGTTGTTAATGGACATAGTAGACATAATATTGGTTATTGGTGTTACCGGCAATATGTATAAGTATTCTATACAATACCTAAGCAATGTATAATGCCTAGGGCGTCCAGGCAATGTATGAAATATTATGAATATTATTGTCACGGTAATGTTTTCTATACAGTAGTGTAACTCGGCTCTGTCTTAGAAATCAGTACCTACAGCCGCGCTGTACGTAAATATGCGATAGGGTCGCCCGCCTCCAGCATTTTAATAATATTTGCCTACTTTGTGTTTCTATTCAGTATTGTGATTGTAAATATACTTTTTTATATAAACAAATAAAATACACTGTGAATTGAACATGAAGTGTTCACTAAAAATGCGTGTTGTTTTCTTGACCAGTGGGTAGATTTAAACAAAAAACCATGTTTACGTTTGAATAAAAAATCATTCTTAAAAATTGGCGACCGAAAAATATTTGTGAGACGTACGAAATGCTTTATTATTATATCTTAAGGTATTAAAAATCCACATTCTAATAACTACCTGCAATATTATTATAACTTGCTTATAACTACCACCTATTTCACTAGTGTCAATCACTTTCCTTCACTCTATTCACGTTTTTTTATTAATTGGGACATTTTTTTTCGCGGGTTAAAAGGAAATACTTGTCCATTAAAAAGACACACATTATGTACCGTCAACTATATGTAGACTATAAAAAAATGTTACTTACTAGTAAGTAAAATTGTTTTATGGTATTAAGTAAAATTATTTTAAAGTATTACCTTTCAGTTTCCAGGTAAACAAAAAAGTTATCACTGGATGCGTTTTTGACGAATTCATGTAACTTAAAAACAGCACAATATATCTTACTCGTCATATTTTATTAAGTAAATATGTACTTGAACTTATTTTTGGTGAAAAAATCGCGCGGTTATTGTTAAATAACAATAAACCATTCGCTCGTCACTGCGGCGTAGTCACGACACTCGAGACTGTCAGCGGTACGAGCGCAGGCCGAGATCGAGGCGCATAGGTATAACTCGCGTTTCGTCCGTTTCTATGAAGTTGAAATACTGTATAGATAACATTACCGTGTCATTGTCCACATGCTTTACATAGGCAATGGATACAATTCCTAGGGATTGTATAGAGTACATGCTGTTGTACCAGCGATGTGTGAAATAAATAGATCTTGGTCTATATTTATCAATGCCAGCCTACAAAATGACGAGTGAATGAAACATGTACTAATTGTACTATACTCCGGCCGCCGAGAGAATGCGTTTGACAGTACGTGTTTTTATTGGCGTTGTTGCTTGTAAATGGAGTAAAATAAAATATTTACCCTATTTTTATATACTTCGGTGCCTGACTAATACAATATTATGCAGTCAAACTGTCTATGTTACCTTGAACTGGGGAAAAAATATTCACAAAACGAGAGGTTAACGTAGAGGTTAAAAAACCAACTTTATTAAAATTAACAGTTAGGGTGCTCCTTAAAAATAATCTTTATGAATCGGGTACCTAAACTTGTCTTTCAATTATTACAGTCAAATCACAATAAAATTAACGTGAAACTTAAAAATCTAACCTAACCATTGTTTCCTGCTGCCCGCACGTCCCCTCCTTCCTTGCTCTCGTCTTCTACATACATTACCGGCTGCATATTCGGTATTGTATAGAATACCTGGGCAAAGTATAGAATAAATAATATTTCATACATTACTTACACGGGCTACACGTCTTAGATATCCTATACAATGCCGAGGAATTTATATAGAATACCGGATTATACAGATTACCGGTTACAATTGGTTTACGTCTTCTATAGTATCTTCTCAGTCGGGCACTCTTGGCAGAGTTGTATTGGTTGTACATGGTGGGTCTTCAACGTATCAGTCTTCTTGGCGGTGATCACTGATCTGGCAATGCTTCTCCATTTGTTTACAATTTCATATCATAAATTTAAATTATATAATTATCAAGATTAAATAAGCCAGAAAAAATAAAATCATCCATCAAATAATTCAGAAAATATAAAATAATCCAGTGAAGTGTCGTCTTCATAGCATGCAGTTAACTTGGACCTGGGCTCGCTAATGTGATCCACATTCCGCTCAGTTCTTCTAAAACCAAGAATATTGCAACTCACCAAGTTTGGTGGAAGCAACAGCGTGTGTCATTTAACTTCCGATTCGCAAAACACACTTCAAAATCGTTGTTTGATATGGAAATAAAGACACTGCCAGGTAGAGGTGTGACTAATATATTCGTATTAGGTATATGTAATAGGTTCAAGACAGAAGTTTAATATTAGGTAATATGAATTTTGTCGTAATAGGTTATTCAAATAATAGTGAGCGACGTGACGGCGACTGAGTGAGGCTATTCTTCCTTACAGCCTGTGACTTGCCATCTCATCCTCACTCGTCGCGAGATAATGCGACGCCGACATTCCAATTTGCAATGTATCCTCGGAGCTCGGAACTTGCGCGCGGAGATTTTCGGTGAAGATATTGCATGTGTTATACGCACGGATACATGTCGCTTCTTGTATAAGAGCTTCGTGGATAATCAGAATAAGACCAGGCAATGGATATCGATAGATTATTATTAATTATGCAATGTTATGGGTTTGTATTTACCTATTATTGTAACGCTGCCTATTACATACTATTTTTGAAATATACTATAAATATATAAAAAAAAACATTAAGAACAAAAGGCACATAAAAATAATCTATATTTATAATGTAAATACAACTTATAAATCATTGTAAATTTCGTGATTTCGTTCACAGTCCTAGGTCTGTTAAAGTATGAAGGCAAAGTAAATCACTGTATATTTATATCAATTACGTGAGCGATTTGTCAATTATTACACACATAATATTTTGACCACTAACGGTTAAATTGCGTGTCTTTTATGAACGAATAATATGATAAGTTGTCACTATTATTTGACTATTACCCAGTAATAGGTTAGATATCATAATATTGGGTAAGCATGATATTCGATAGTAGGCATACGAAAATACGATTCTAATATAACACCTCCACTGCCAGGCACCGAACCGAACAAGTTCGTCTGCCGCAGTCGCGAAGTGCAGCAAACAAAGAAATCGCACACGCCTAGCAAGACAAAACGAAATTATGGTGTCACCATCAGTTCGTACGATATAATATTTCCATTGGTTTTTCACAGCCAATATTATACTTCTCCTCAGTAGAGGTACTTGCTCCTCCTATTATATAATTATATTATTTATGGAGTTGACTTTTCTCGCTAGAGTACTTCTGGGGTAGGTATCACAGATCAAATAGGTAGGTATATATACTATATGCTGCTCACTCTGTGACAAGACAAAAGTTTATTTTATTAAATACTCTGTGGGCAGTGTTTATTGTTGATGTGTTGAACTTGTTGACTGCGTTGGTTCGGTTTTGGTTTTTCAGATTCAATTTCTGTTGATGGTGCTTATAAGAATATCCAATATCCCATTAAAATTATTTGGAGACGATTTAATTATCACGCGAAAAGAAGCACCAGACTTTATTAAATCATGGATCAGATGCTTCCAAGTCCTTACAATATACCGGGAATCGGTACCCCGTTACACCAACCTGAAGAAGACCAGCAAATTTTGCCAAATGCAATGCAACAGCAGCACCTACAGCAACAACAACAGCAGCAGCAGTCTCTATCGGCCATGGGATCCTCGCCTCTCGTTGGGTTTAACCTGATGGGAACTCCACAGCGGAGCATGCACACCTATGCACCAACTGCTAGCTATGCTACCCCTCAACAAATGATGCAGCCCCAAACACCCGTAAGTAAATATAACTTTTGAATCCTACATACACTAATAATACCTAAAGTACTTTTTTTCAGTGTCTAGATTACGGGTTGTCTGGAAGATATCGCTCTTAGCAATAAGACCGCCCATTGTCACATCTACTCTTACTTTTTATGTTTTTAAGTTCTAAGTTTGTAAATTCGTATTGTGTCAATAAAGTGTTATCTATCTATTATGCAAATGTTATTCTAATTACAGCAAAACATGATGTCCCCATTGATAACGAGTGGAAGCATGGCCCCACAATTGCTCAGTCAAGCAAGTCCAGCTCCAATGACCCCTTTGACTCCACACTCTGCAGACCCTGGTATCTTACCACAGTTACAGTAAGTATTAGATATCTACAAACTGCCTCATTGATGTGTGTGTGAGTAAAAGTGCTACTTTGAAAGTCCTGGGTTTGATCCCCATGGTGTTCCCCTATGGTTGTTGATAGAAATTTAGTAACAGTCTGAAGTCAAAATTGAACCTGGTAGATGGCATAATATTCCCCCTACTACTTGAGATTGAAAAATAGGTTTTTATACACATGCATACCACTTTAGGGAATTTCAGTTCCCTCCTGGTTAGTTTGTAAATGGTGACTGTGATTCCCATTCCACCTCCATATGCAATGAAGGTTGTATAAATAGAAGTGAGTAGTGTGTGGTATGACAAACAAAATAGTTTTTTTTAGGCGATGTGATGCAATTTAGTAACATAAATATTCAATACAAGTCGTTTTTTATGTCAATATTGGTATTGTCTTCTAAAAAATTGTTAAAACGACCTTGGAACTATAATATGTTTTCATTAGAATATGTGTATATACACATAATCATTCCATATTATTAATTATTTTCATTGGTCTCGTAAGTCCCTTTACCTCCAACCTCACAAACCTCCAAGCAACTGTGAATTGTGAATAACCATTAATTAGCGCATATAATCATGTGGTAAAGTGAATGTAGTCCAATGGGAAGTCTGCAAGCAAAACATCTGTGTGCAAAGCAAGTAACTTAACAAATAGTGAGGTGCCTGTCATGGTACAAATACCTTAATTGAGATTTGATCCAATGATAAGAAAAATAAGTCAGAAGGCAACACTAAGAGTTGGAAGTGTGGTTATGTATGTTCAAGATAATGTACATTTACAACTAATTGCCAAGTATACCAATTATTGCTAGATATAACAAAAGTTACATGTGCAATGAGGTGGAAGCTATAAGTTGACGTTCAATGTGGTACATTTCACCTTCTTGTAATAGGTGTTTATCAAATACAGACACACATTGTAAAAATTAAGCTATGTGGTGGCAATGGGATGCAAAATTATTGGAACAAATTGAAGCAGCTGTAAACAATAACACTATTATTATTGCCAGTGACTTCAACTACCCATCCATTTAGTGGCCTATACAAGTTCAATACAGATTGGGACTGGAGGAGCTCTTTGTTACAGCAACCTCTTCCAATTAGTCAACAGCTAAACAAGATTTCAGACAGGCCAGGCAACATCACAATTAGACTTGATAATGGTGATGAAAAAAAAAAGGAATGAGAAAACACTTCAGTGAAATAATTTATAAACCACCCATTTGAAAAATTTACCATTGTGTGCTGGAATTCAGCCTTCAATTTCTATACCAAAAATCCAACTCAACACCAAAGCTGAACTTTAACTTCTTTATGTCGCTTCTGTGGGCTTGTCACAATTTCGCCAATGTCGCGTCGAAAGGGAAATACAAACGAAACAGATGTGGCAGGCCTTGGTACGACTCAACATGTGGGTCAATTTAGCACCTGGGTAACATTAAAAGAAGTTGTCTGAAAGAGGACGCCACAATACATACATAGTACGGCACAAGTTATATTATATCTACTACAAACTATCTACAAAAACAAAACATGTTTACCTATATCAATATGTATTGTATAATAAGTATACAGGGTTATTGTTTAATCGACCTATTCCTGCTAGGAGATTGTAGGAGAGGTTATTGCCGATGAATCAGAACATTATGTCCCTAAACAAAAGTTGACCATTTCTGAGGAAAAATATTTTATTTTTTCCAATTTAATGAGGTCATAGGTTTAAAAAGATATTGAAACAAAAACTATGTGTTATAGTTTTTAGTCAAACTTTTATTTTTGTTTTATTAAGAGGACCTTAGCAGTCCTTAACATCACTAAAACTAGAAACATATGTCCACATTATAGTCCATTGAAATGTTACAATTTAAGGACCGAATATTGCATTTCTTAGAGGACGCAATTTTATTTTTTGAGACATGTGTGTCTATAGAAGCTTAACCTCAAGTTTGTGGGGTTGCCACACTTGTCCCCCGGCCGCCATCTTGGAATAAAGGGGTGAAAACACTTATTTTGCGATATCTCAGAAACTATGCGTCTTACAAAAAATTCTACAGCACATAATTTGTAGCAAATTATTTTGCCTACAAATATGTACATCAACACTTTTTGGCCTAAATTAAACATTTAAGAAGTTATATGCAAAAAAGTGAGAAAATTTTTATAAATATATTTTTTTGCTCTATAACTTTTGCTTTGCCATTTTACAAAAAAAATACATCAGACCAATCTTGTTGATTATCTTATGAGGTTTTTTTTTTAATTTAATTCATTGAAAACTCTGTTACAGCGCTCCAAAGTTGACCAGGTTAGTCAATGCTCATGAGATACCACTAAAAAAAAATTTAACACATATTATTTTTTTAAGATAAATATATTCTTAAAAAAAATTTGTTAAATTCGTACAACTTTACTTATTCATTCCTAACTGATTTCCTTACCATAGAACTTACCAAATTTAACTTACCGAAAGTTAAGCAGGTAGAGTTACCGTTTGGGGACAAAGGAACATCTGCCAGCTTCGACTATTATTATTATACGTAGGCTTAGCTGTTTCTTCTACCCTTCGATAAAATATACCCTAGATTCTGCGCGAACGCTCCAAAGTTAACCAAACAAAACTGTGCTTATAATGATCTCAAGCACAGTTTTGCCGTCAGTGACGCGCTGATCGTCGAGTGAAACAATGCCGAAGTGCTCTGTGAATAGTAGCAAAAATAATACACTTACAAAGCGAAAAATACATGGGATTTCCTATTTTCGGTAAGTTTTATACATATCTATAATATTTTAAGTGATAAACATTCATAATTATTTAATTATCACCTCCAAATTAATACATCAACAAATTAAATTCCGTTACTCCTGTCACGCAGTTGTCTCTTTCGCACGCATAATAACATCCCATGCAAGACAAGAACAAGTGAGCCCTAATTCAGAACAAGTCTATCGGAGTCGTCATAATAATCTTTTATTTTCTCAGACTGTACACAGGCATTTATTTTACATTTTCTCACTTCAAAAAAGGAGGTTATCAATTTGACATGTGTGTATGAAATATTATTAGAACTGCAATATATTCACTTATAATATGGATTAGTGCTTACAAACATATATACAATATTTTTATGTGTGTGTGTGCATATGTATGTATGTTTTATGTACTAATAGGTGTAACAGTGACTTGGCTTACTGATTGCAAAAACACCACAAAACCTTTTTCAAGTTCTAGTGTTCCGGTTTTTAATTGATGTTGTATGTTAATAATTTAATATTGAAATGTCCGAGCCACCTGCACAATCCTGAATGCACGAGGTTTAGCGTGCACTCTTATTATTACAGATGATTTTCAGAATGTATGATATGAATATAGTATGTAAAGGTAGTTTATAAATATTAAATGTATTACATATACAATGTATAACATTAACATTGTATTAACATTCATAATTACTCAAACACGTTTACTTTATACATTTTGCTGTAACACGCAGGTATCTGAACTGCAATTCAGGTCTGATACATTATATTGTTATATTATTTGTTTTTTATTGCTTTTTGTTCTGTGTGGAATAAATAAATAAATGTTAATGAAAATTAAAGCCGAATAATTAATATTCTGATTTCATTATAACAGATCCCTTTTCTATCTCCCAACATCCGCATATAATCTACTACACACCTTTTCAACCCGGGAAAAACCAGGGTATATAAGCTAGTTGACTAATACGGATAGTTAAAATTCCAATTATAAATGTCACCAAAAAAACTAATAACTAAATAATATTTTTAGTACGAGATTAGGAGTAAGCGACTCCATTGTATTTTATGTTCTATCACAGCAAAGGGTAATAAAATTTTACGAGCTCTCTTCAATGGCGCAGAGTAAAAGTGCTATAAGTTTATTACGAGTAATTGAAAATTAAACCTTATGCAACTGAAACAAGGTTGAATATTGTTAAATAACTTAAATAGATTTACTACGTTTTTGTGTAATTTTAAGGTTTTTATGTGTATCTCAATAGACAGAAAGGTATAGGATAACTTGAGCCGTTTATATGCGTTCTGTCAATACGAAAAGTTGCATCTAGGGTATATTTTATCGAAGCTTCTACCTCATTTTATTCTCTTAGTTGTGCTACATTTTTTGCCACCTGTAGACGTATTGAAAATTGTGGATATTATTTTTAGTTTAATCAATTAAACTTGAGTTTCGGGAAAATATTCCTCAAAAGAACATCTACAAGATTGTTCTGGGTTATTTTTTTTTGTAAAAAGTTATATAAACATATTTGTAGGCAAAACAAATTGCTGCAAATTATGTCCTATTATGTAATATTTTGTAAAACGCATAGTTTATGAGATATCGCGAAATACGTGTTTTCACCCCCCTTTTCCAAGATGGCGGCCGGGGGACAAAGGACCCCACAAACTGCAGGTTAAGCTTCTATTGACCACACATGTCCCAAAAATAAAATTGCGTCCTTTAAAAAATGCAAAGCTCATGTAACTATTCAATGGAATATTAGGAAATATCGGACGGATACATCACAAATTTTGATAATTTTAATCAATTAGATCCAAAAGCAATATAATGTACAAAAAATTGTACATACATATGGCGTGCAGATTATAAAAAAAACATTTACATATTATTTTAGCTTTCGAACAAGACATTTAAAGTCGACATTGATTACCTACAAGATTACAGAGAAATCAACATCACATTAGAAGCAATTAGAATTCTAATTGAATTACTTATTTATTAAAACATCAAATAAAGTAGGTCACTAAATGTAACTTAAAATATCAACTAATCCACATATAACAGTTTCTAAAGCTGATGCTCAATATGACTCCTTTGTTTCTAACACAAACACGCATTATTTTTCACAACTCTTTACCAACTGGCTCTCAGCTCTTCAATTGGCGGCACAATCTTAGACCAAAGATTTCATATGACCCCAGACGTAATAATCTAGTCAGGACTCCTCGCAGGTCAAGGAAAGGGACCTCCTCTGCCAATCCACCTTGTATTTAATTGAAGATCACTAGAAGATACGTTATTAGAAGCTACTCTCTAAAACCCCAGAACATAGACGCAAAGTTCCTCTTACACCGCTCATCTCCCTCGCACATCTCTGTCCGGTATCCAGCCTATTAAATTCATTGACCTATATATATAGGTCAATGATTAAATTGTATTTCCTACGTTAATAGGTATGTTGGCAATCGGTGTTCACTGTTCCCCCATCTCCTTTCTTTCACCGGACAATTAGACGCATAGGAACGGGCACCAGTTTGTGTTCGATATTCCAAAAATACGCTTTCATTTCATTTCTTTATGAAATGCGTACGGCTGATGTGTTGATCGCCTATACGAGCATTTGAATTTGTGCTTCCCGATATGATATAAATTATCCGGGAGTCACCAAGAAAGAGTGAATAAGTATCTTCCAGGCCAGCAAGTCCCACCGTCGTCCGCTTCGCGTTTAACACTTATATAAAAAGAACTACAGAAACGTGGCCGTGGATTCTGCATGTTTCAACTCTAGTACGAGAAAATGTAAAAGCGATTTATAGCGGTACATATCATGTGCTGTGGTTGCATGTTAGTTGCGTCGTACGAGCCAAATATCGATGAAAAAACGCCAATCGACGTACCTACAGGATAACCGTTCGGCACATATATACTAGAAGAGGTCAAGACAATCTCTTTGACCTACAGTTCTTAAATATCACTTTGCAGAGATTACTTTTATTAACCGACTTCCAAACAAGGAAGAGGTTCTTATTCGTTTGTATGTTGTTTTGTTTGTTTGTGACGCGTTTACTCCGCCAATTATGAACTGAACTTGATGTTTATTTTTTGTTGAGTAAGGTTAGGTTATAAGTTTTAAAAACTACTCGATTTTTGAGGAAATAGAAATGGGACCAACCTTGAAGTAGGTATTCAAGATTGGTCCCATTTCAATTTCATCAAAAATCGAGTAGTTTTTAAAACTTATAGTAATATTTTTAACTGTCGTCGGTTAAAATTATGGTTTATGATAAATAAATATAGATTAAAATATATAAATATAGGTTAAGATTATAATAAATAATGGTTGTTTTGACCTCTAGTACACATATGCCAAGCGGCTATCCATCGATAGGCGGATTTTTGTCGCACTTTAGGTAGGACTTTATTGGAGGAGTGGATGAGTTCTGCACATAGACTGAAGGGTAGAGAACAAAACCAAGTAAATACCACTGTCTGTGTCTGGGTAGACGGAATACCAAATTTACCTCTTACGACCCGCGACTCTTGATAGGAGGAGAATGTGTTTCCACAATTGCAGAAGCTGTGCCATTTAAATTTCTTGACAGGAAGATAGATCACAAAGGACCCACACCATCTCTAGACGCAGTTGTCAATAGCTTTCCAAAAGACCTTAGTATGGTGGACCAACAACCAATAAGTAAGATATAAAAATAAATTTCTTGACAGGAAGATAGATCACAAAGGACCCACACCATCTCTAGACGCAGTTGTCAATAGCTTTCCAAAAGACCTTAGTATGGTGGACCAACAACCAATAAGTAAGATATAAAAAAGCTTGGATGTATCAACAAGTCAGACGTGATGTTAAGTAAACATCACGGCTGACTTGGCCTTTTTTAGTATACGACATTACTAAATCCCTTTAAACACAGCTGGACGTTAACGCATAAGGACATTGAAGTCATGGTTGGGGCTTGCACTTTCGGCAGACCCATCTACTTTATATAGGGATCAAACTAATTTTGGGATGAAATTAAAGAAACCATCGGAGCTCTATAAACACCTCAGAGTTACCAAAACGTACGTCTTATTAAAATCTCGAGACGATATAGTCGCATCTCCCAAAAAACAAAAGTGCCTTGATTCGAGGCTTCAATTCCACAAACAATTTATGATAGGTGCACAGTCTAGCAAAGCGGGTTTAGAGTCGAAAAAGAAAGTTGAGGATAAAGACATTGTAAAATCTTTTCTACAACAAGACGAAAATGGTAGCTATAAAGTGCATGCAATGAGCTTAGAAATGCAAAGCGAATGGCTAAACATAGGTGAAATTTGTATCCCTCTGGCGTTAAAGTGGCGTACCTTGATATACGATTGGTCATCTGCCTTATTATAATTTTATCTAAACGCCTTTCAGATGACTCTCCCAGACTAAAGTAACTTAGTAAGATGGGGGAAAGCCGAAAAGTCTTGCGGTATTTGTCGGGAGGCGATAGGTACAGCAAGGCACTTATTGGTAGAATGCAAGATGCTCCTTGATAGGGGTCATTATTCACGTCGCCATGATAGAGTCCTCGAAATCATACGAGAAGCGGCGAGTCTCTCGGTAGCTAGAGCAAAAAAAGGTATGACCACGAACAAACGACACGTCGATTTTGTAAAAGAAGGGTCATCTACAAAATCTAAATCTTACTCCATCTTAGGTGCATCTCCCTATTGGAGTTGTTTGATGGACACGTATGAAAAACACTACGAAATTCCTGAGGAGGTTGGTGTTTCGTCTTCCAGACCAGACATATTTCTATACTCAAAAAATCTAAAACGCATAGTACTTATAGAACTTGCTGTGCCGCATGCCGTGGGAATCAAACATACCTAAAGACCACACATTAAAAACAAACAAATATTATGACCTAACAAATGAATTAACCAAAAACGGCTATGTGGTTAATTTATATGCTGTAGAAGTTGGAGCAAGGGGTATACCAGCGAAATCCCTATAACCTACTTAAAGACCTTGGCCTGCCAATAACAACCGTAACTTCCATCCTAGAACGTGTATCTAAGGCGGCATTAGTAGGATCTTACCAAATTTGGTTAGGTAGGAGAGGAGGCTCGAGTGGGAAAGGGAGCGTTGATGCATTGTAAAGGGGCCCCTTTACCCTACTCCTGGTTTGCAAGTCCCAGGCCCCTATAGCCTCTTCCTCTGCAACGCTATGGACCCGGCACCCGCACGGTGCGTCAATGGAATGCTAAGTAATTCGTCTCTAACTTTTCCCGCCGCACATTTATAAGGGAGAAATGACAAACTTTATAACACGTTTTTGAACGAACAATGAGACTCTTTCTGAGTGGGTGTGGGAAAAAATTATAATTTTGTAGCTTTTAAATTTTAAGATTTTTTTATTCATTTCTATTTCACAGGAATATAGTATCAACAGTGAACCTGAATTGCAAACTAGATTTGAAAAGAATTGCACTTCACGCTCGCAATGCTGAATATAATCCAAAGCGGTTCGCTGCTGTCATTATGAGAATAAGAGAACCTAGGACCACAGCCTTGATCTTTTCATCTGGGAAAATGGTATGCACAGGTGCAAAAAGTGAAGAAGACTCACGACTTGCTGCTAGAAAATATGCCAGGATTATCCAAAAACTTGGATTCACGGTAAGTTACAGCACTTAGACACAGCTAACCTAGCATACTGACAAATCCTGCACAAGAACCATTACTTCCCTTTAAACAATATTTTTTTGATATTGGATCTTAAGAACCCACAAAAATCAATCGTCTAACTATACGCTCATTGCAGCAGTGATGACCCACATGTAAATGGCCTTGCTTGCTACCACCTTCAAGTAGAAAATCGGTTGCTATGCATCCAACGGTGTGGTACGGCAGCTGACCTTGAGAGCCAGTTACTATTCTAGGTTAAGCTTGTATACCATCCTCGACCACAACACAAACATATTTGTCTGTCGTAAAACTTTCTTTGTCATAGATAAACAAGGAACTATAGGATATACAACGAACTATAGGAAAAATAGTAGGTACGACCTACCTAATACATTGAGTAAATAAAAATAAATGGCAAATAGTTTATTGACTTCTTTGTGATGCTGAGTTCCAAGTCCAGTAAATATGAAATTTCTGCTGGTTCAGGCACATTTTTCGCAAATGGTCAGAAGTGCAAAATGTCAGCTAATGCAAATGTTCAAATCGCAGATTCGTTATTGGTTAGAAATATAAAATTAAAACTGCAAAAAGTCAGAAATGCAAAAAACTAATATCAAAAATATATTAACAACAAATTATACACAGACATTATATATGAAAGCTATCAAAATGATGTCTTATTTCTGTTTTTATTTAATATATAGGTTATTATAATCGATTACGCGCTCAAGTGTTGGTTGGTATATACGTTTGTAAGTTTCTTTATCAAACTTCAAAGTGCTTTATCTCTGAATCTATGATTCCAGACTAGTTGTTTCTTAACAGAAAAGATGGACCTGATAGCTGTCAAACTGAAACGGTTGATTCCAGAATTTTCTTTAAGGAAAAGATAGACCATTTTGAATGACAAATGTCAAACGAAAAATGGCTATTTCACTTTTGATTGAAGACTACTAGTATTTTACAGTAAAGATGACAGCTGTCAAACTTAAAAACACACAACAGACATTTTAAGTTCAACAGTTGTGATCTGAAATGAATTAACCAATTATTATATTTCCAATTAACTTAACCCATCTTTGCACGATGATGGAAATTTCCATCATAACATGTAGTGACGTAAAAATGGTACACAAAATATTGGTTAAAAGTAGCCAGCTTGGCTACTTTTAACACGATTAAGGCGTAAAAAGGAACATAGGTGTCAAAAAAATATTAAATGTCACTATCAATATAACCGGTTTGAACTTGTCATTCCTCTTTTGGAGTGGTTTGAAGAAATGTGGGATATCTTAATATTTTTTGACTTACAATTAACCTCCTCTTGTAGATACCATAAAAGATCAGGAACCCTCTCACTCGTCAACTTCAACAAATTTTCCTAGATTTTAATTTTACAAAAGGAAATGGATATGGATATGAAAAGAAATATATGATGAAGATTAGGTATATTGCTTTCTCGGGAGGTTCTGCTGATTCAGATGAGATTTTACAACTCGAAATCTTCAGGCTTTCGCCCACTTAATCACAAAATATTTTAGCCATAGATTAGTGGTGCAAACAAATTTGAATATAATTCATAGCAATCCCAGTTCATTGAAATCTTTTACAGAATCTGACTTGAACAAGTTCTTTTGGTATTCATTTATAAGTATATGTCAGTACAGAAATGTCCCAGCACTTGCTGGTTACCAAAATTTGGATATGACCCAATTTCTTTAAAAAATGCCAATTTGAGAATATAAAGTTACCATTGCATTTCAACAAGAATGAACTTCATAAATCTGTATGCTATCCAGAACCAGCTTCTTAAAATCCACCCTGTAATCCAACACCGCAGTGAGAGGTTTGCCACCATGTCAGAAGACCAAAGACTTTGTGTGGCAAGTACCGAACTTACCGATCGCTAAATTTGACGTTACAATCGTCTAAATTCGATAAAACTGGTTATATCGATGTTTGCAAACACCATTTTATCCAATTTAGACGATTGGAACGTCAAATTTAGCGATCGGTATGTTCGGTACTTGCGCTGCAGATGGGCGTTACAAAACTAGGGCACTTTTTGAAAAAATATCTGACTATTAAGTTGCTTATTTACAAATAGAGTTTCAGATTATATGTTTTTAAAATAAATTCTGCACACGTGTCTGGTGCATCTGGAAATTCTCTTGTCTGGAATACATTTCAAACTTATGGTTATATCCCATCAAATCACAAACAACATATAATCTTAAACTCCATTTGTAAATAAGCCCCTTATTAGTCAGATATTTTTTCAAAAAGTGCCCTCGTTTTGTAACGCCTACCTATCTGTTTAGCAAAGTTTTTAAAATAAATTTTGCATTTTCTTTTTGCTTTGGGGACTACTTCGAAAGCTAAACCATGTTATTTACTTAGTTAATTTTTATACCTTATTATTACCATCAGTATATTTTTATAAAGGTATTCCACAAGCTCGTGCATACATAACATGCTGTGCATTTGTGTGTGAATAAGAATAATAATTGTCTATTTAATAATCATCAGGAATAAAAATTAAACAAAGATATTTTATTTCTTTAGTACCGAGCTAAACATGCAAGTTTGCATGATGATGTTTATTTCCATCATATCTTTTTTGTTTATTTTATACTATATATACAAGGATTTTTTTTAATAATTTTCCTTTATTTAAGATTATTAATTATATCACCCTGATTTATTTCACGTAAAAAAAAACATACAAAGAAGGGTTAAAACACATATTACTTATATCATCAAATGTCACTTTGATAGCTTGCACAAGTAAAACCTATACATTTCAAGACCAATATTTGTTACCTTAATATGAAATTAGTATCTAGAAACATGCCATCCAGTGTCATTTTCACGTCCACCGCTTCCAAGATATTTTTGACTTGCACACAGTATGTGCCCAGGTATATTGGAGTGGAACGCCTATTTCCTATATATTGATTAAAATAAACAGCCATTTACTAGAATGGTTAACTAGAGTAACTAGACCTCCAAGGCAGTTGTGTAAGATGCGACCTTAAGCATAACTAGCAAGTGTGGTATAAAGGACTAATATTTGGCATGGCATAACTAGTTTTGTATAATAATTTGTCCGTAAAAAACTTCTGATCAAGACTACTGGGAATGATGACTGATTATTTTTAGTGCCGTAGGAAAAAGTGGCGAGGCCACGGGCACTTAACCAAAATGTAACCCGTTCTTAGTAGTGACGTCTGTCAAAATGGTATTGGATGTCGTATTTTAATGTTTTAATTTCGTTTACTGATTTTAATAGAGCAAAAAATTACTCTGCTGTATGTCTTAGTATGACATATTAGTATGACTTAGTATGACACCTGCAAAAAGTATGTGCTGTTAAACGAGATCCAGTGTCACTTTGACATCTGCCACATTACCCATCATTCTGTATTGTTTTTGTATATGAAAAAAAGTAATACAAGGATTATCAATTGATTATGACTCAAGTGATTTTGTAGAGAATATATTTATAGTCTGTAAAATATAATTTTTATTTTATACTGACATTAGTATCTAAATGTTTGAACATTTGCGTCAGAAACATACGGAGACAGTATTATCACGCAACGAAAGAGCCACAAATTGAAGAAATAGAAGATATTTTGCGCTTCTGACATACGCCAAAATATATGTGCTTGCCCAATAATTCATTTTATTTTATAGGTATATAAAACTAAAATTCTGATTCTGAAATAAATATTTTTTTCAGGCAAAATTTTTGGATTTTAAAATTCAGAATATGGTTGGCAGTTGTGATGTGAAATTTCCTATCCGCCTCGAAGGTTTAGTACTTACCCATGGCCAGTTCAGTTCCTATGAACCTGAACTCTTTCCAGGACTTATATACCGAATGGTCAAACCGAGAATTGTATTGCTTATTTTTGTATCAGGTAAAGTTGTGTTGACAGGTGCTAAGGTTAGAGAAGAAATCTATGAGGCCTTTGACAATATTTATCCAATATTGAAAAGTTTCAAAAAACAATAATTTACGTATTAGTTAAAAAATTTACATGTGTTCGTTTTATATTTAAAAATAAAGTCTATCTTATATTATAACAAGTTCATTTTATTTTTAGTTCGTCACTAGTAATAGCCTCTTGATCTTGAGATCTTTTTAACATTTGTCCTATTTAAGACCTATTTCTGGGTTATTTTTATGGCATATATGTAGGCCAAATATGAAGTCAAAACTTAAAAATACTACATCAATTGTTGGACAGCTATCATTGTTCGGTAAACAATGGTAAACTATACAATCGGTTCTGAACCCTATCGCGGAGCGTTTAGTGTTCATATTCGCTCGGACGCGAATCTTGTTATGCATGTCATCCAGCGATGACGTGATGGATCTGTGTCAGTATGCGTGCGGCCCGGTGCGGACGCCGGCCGTTCACCTTTTGAATTTGAAGTCAGTCCGCTATAAATCTCCGTTCTGGTTACGCGCCTGCGGGCGTGCTGCATAAATAGTTTTTACGTGTGGTCACGTATAAAGGGATTCTAATCAGTGACAAAGGCACTGTTTTGTGTGTTATTGTGTTTGTGTGTGGAGATAGATTAGAGTTATTTTGGGCGCCGGGCGTTCATCGGGAGTAAGGGAGCATCCCTACTTCCAAATAAACCCCTTTCGACAGAGCGACTAGCGAGCCGCTAAGGGGTAAGTTCCCGACATTTTGTTTGCACGCGGTCATATGTATCGGCTGGTGTTTTCCTGTGACATTCTAGGAACCCAGTTGTATACGCCACGACACCGTGGTAAAGTTTGGGACTACGGGGACTGAAAAGGGCCCCTGCCCATACAATCATACTTAAGACTTATTTCTCGGTCTTCTTCATTTACGTGATTTTGGGCAAATTATGAACTAAAAACTGACAGCTGTCACACTTGAGGTCAATTTGTAGGTAATTGTTTTATAATTATAGAAATACCAAATAGGTATACTATATATATACAAAACAGAAAAATACAACACCAACTAACATTCTGGCTGCAGTCAGACCGAAACTCTACTTCAAAACTTACTTTTATGGCATTTGTAGCACAAATACCAAAATAGAATTGATGACATTTTCCAAAGTATTTTTATGACATGTCTTGCACATATTTAAACATATTAAACCAAGTATAAGTCCAGCGTCTTCATCACGACATGTTTTTACAGTTCCAGAATTATCTCAAAATAAAATTTTTAGAGATGATGAGAGTGACAGGTCCATTCCTGGTTCTTCATGTCACAAAAGTGATTCCTGATTCTACTCCAGGCTCTTCGTTGTGAGTACTCAAGTTAGCTCAGCTCCTTTTTAGTAATAAGGTGAATGGCATTTCTTCTGATGGCATTAAAACAATTGGCTGTGAATAAAGTAGCCATTACATTTAATTCGGCAAAAGATGCAAATGCATTCTTAGATAATTCCCTTTTGATCTCTCACAATTATCAAGCTAAAATTCCCACCTTCCATTTGACTCGGATGGGAGTGATACGAGGCATTACTATTGAATGGTCGATGGAGAAATTAGTAGGCTCGATTGAATGCCCACCAGGGTGTAGCCCTGTTATCAAATCCAGATGTGTATGTCTCCAGCTTACTCAATTGAAATTTCTTAATTTTGAATATGCCAATATTTAGAGCAGATTTAGTGCAATTATGAATACCAACTCAAAATTTAGGTGCCAAATAAACATCGATGCTACACGTGATTATTAGTGTGTTAGCTGGCGTTATGGTCTCCAGCTGACACATGCTGTATATACGAAACGGCTGAAGATGTGATTATATACTATAGCCTGGGATTTAGAGGATAATTTGTGCCAGTGGCACAAAAAAATTTAAACACTACTTGAAAACTGTAGTAGTAATGACCCGATTACAACGTGTAAGCTGGAGACCACGTGCCCTCCGGCCGTGATGGCAACTGAGTGTCTACAGCTGCTCATCTGTATCTTCTGAACGAATGGGCCTACGACTTTGTTTCATATGTCAAAATTTAGAGCCAAATTTGTGCCATCGGCACTAACATTTTCAAGTCTGTGGCTATTAAGGTTTTGGAGCTACAAGCAAACGTACACAAATACGTGTAAGCTGGAGACACATGTCCCCAGCTAGCACATGCTGTACAGCTCAAACGGGAAAGGCTAGACTACTGTTTAATAGCTTAAAATGTGGGGTAGAATTTGTGCCATCGGCACCAAAATTTTCAAAACAATGGGCCTCATAGTTTTTGTGTAATAAGCAAAAACATTTCTTCCCGCCTAAATGTTTAAATACTTCGTTAAAAACGTTACTGAACGCGGCGTTGCCGTCCCGTTCGCTGTAGTACTTATTACTTCCATGCGAAAGAGATGATTATGAAGCTTTGTTTTTTTTTTAGTTTTTCGGACTCAGGATTTGGTTTCTGTCATCATGTTCTGTCATCTAATGGTTATGTTTGGGTCTAGATAAATCATTAATGGTTCAAAGTTTAGAGGGTGCTTTATTCTTACTTTTCAGGAAAGCGTCCCGCGCATGGTTAAATTTTTTTCTTATACCGTACACTGGCCACACCGACAAGACATTGGCAGTTAGGGATGTGAGACTAATGGAAAAGACGCGATTAAATAAAAATAGATTTTCTTTGCTCATAAATAATCGATTTTTACAAAAAAAATATTTTTCTGTATTATTTAAAAGTACGTGCTTTTTATATTCCAATAATAAACCAAATAAACAGAGATTCATATTAACAATTTATCAGATTAAAAATCTAATAAAATTATATGAATAGAAAATGACCAATTCAACTAAGTTTTTTGTGTTATTTAGGCAATGTATAAAATAGCAAAATAGCATTATTGATACAAATTTAGTACAATGAAACGTTTTATTTAATATAATAAAAATGAAATGATGAGAATCCCAACAAAATGATAAACTTAATGACACAAAACCTAAAATATAAATCAGATATAAAAAATTGCCATAAGTGTCCAGTCCTATTTTACATTTGACTAGTTTTAGAATAAAATGGTCAGAATGAGAATTAAAAAACTAAACGACTTCCATAGTCTCAAAAAGTGAACTAAAATACAAATATTCCGTTAATCTTCAAGTTTAAACAATAAAATAATTATTATTGTCACAAATACCCAGTCCTTTTTTTATATTTGACTAGTATTGAAATAAAATAAAGACATAAAGAAGTTTTATTAGCCCTTTTCTAATTTTTTTTACAAACAAGTCCAAGGTACATTTAGTACATCTAATATACTACTAAAATATATGAAATTCTAATTCTGTACATGTAAATAATTGATTAATATTTAATTATCATAATATAGCTTCATTTAATACAGTTATATACAATTTACATTTATCGTGTTTACACTTGTACTTCCTAAGAACAAAGATTCTTAAAGCTGCATTGACATACATTCTTTAATATGTAAAAGGGTTTTTTTTAAAATCTTAAGTTTTACTTGGAACAAGCTATATTTTAAGGGGGTCAAGCTTTTTGTTAACTTATCATACATCAGTATTTTACAAAGGAGAGAGTAGTTACCGCTCGCCGTTTTCTTGCAAATTTTATCAATATTATGTGCTTTGTGACTAATCGTGCTGTCTATTGTGTATCCTAAAAATATATTTTCTTTAGAAGTATCATTATCATTAATGCTTAGCCACGATTGATAATGCATTATAATGCTTTTATCGGAGCTCAGAATGATACCATTATATTATATTTACTTAAAAGGATCATTAAAAATCCTGAAGAACTAGTTTGGTCTCAAAAACTATAAATCTTCCGTTAATCTTCAAGTGTTTTTTCATCCGTAGCAAAGATACGAGCTGTTTCTAAAAATTTATGTAAACACGTAATCTATATAATCAATTAATATTACCATAAAAAAAAACTAAAATAAAAATCGATTATAAGAAAATAATAATCGATTTAAATAAACATTTTT
Organism: Plagodis dolabraria; assembly: GCA_963854805.1. Classification (NCBI taxonomy): domain Eukaryota; kingdom Metazoa; phylum Arthropoda; class Insecta; order Lepidoptera; family Geometridae; genus Plagodis; species Plagodis dolabraria. The sequence continues at coordinate 22,079,612 of OY978449.1, read as the reverse complement.
TAGCAACCCTATTGGCTCTAATTAGCAGTATATCGGGGGCGCGTTCCAGTAAATATTGGTCGAGCTATATTTGCTCCAAGGCACCTGGAACGACCTGTAAAGCTCCTTTCAAAATATGGAATTGACAGCGATGTTCTTAGGTGATAAAATACAGTCTACATTTTTATTACATAGGACATAATACGTAATTAAGCAATGTTAACACAGTAGGTCACTAATCATTGGCTTAGCTTGTACAAAATATATTATTTATTGTAGAATCTGTCACATTTGACAGCTAGCCAAGATTTGGCCGATTCAAAAGGTAGTAAAAATTAAAACCAGGCAGAGCAAAATTTGCTCTGACAGGTCGCCCGGAACGGGTATGATCAAATCTTGTCAGGATCAAATTAAGCCTGTACCGAGGCAGCGATACGTAATTGTGGTTCATTTGATCCCGTGCTGTATCTTTATTTCTTAATTTTGAGTTCTGCAATTCATATATATAATATTTAAGGATTCATTCTATAGATCATACAACTTAGAAACACGATTACTTAAAATTTCCTCGATAGAAAAAAATTCCAAACTTGTATCTAAAAAACTAAATAAACCCTTAGTACGGCGTAAATATTTAACGGAAAGTCATCAGTTTATGATTAATAAAAAGAACAATGTGTTTTCTGTAACGTATACACATAACATTTTCCAAATAGGTATTAGTTTTTATAATACAAAGGAAATACCTAAATTCACGCACGTTCCGTCCATTTTAGCCAGAGCTGCGAAGCTTCCGCCCTATCCGCTTTAGTACTGCTGCGGCCGTCGGACGGGGAACACGTGTCGCTTGAGCTCACGCACGGTTTTGAAAACTATATTTGAGTTTACGTAATAATTTTGTTTATTTACTATGGGGAACAAATATAATAAATCAAAGAAGCGAAGAGGTTGGCAAAAAATTAATGAAAAACGCTTGCATGAAGAAATAAAGTAGGTAAAATTCATATATTATTTGTTCCTATTTTTACTTACCCCAACATGCATTTATTTTAAAATCACATTGAAATGTTTCAAACACAATCAAATTTATCTTTTTAGAGCAAGACTCCTCCAGGCCGAGAATATGAAAAACATAGAGAATACTCTTACTTCGTATGTATACTCAACCTACATACCTATAACTGCGTAGGTAGTTTAAAACGAGTATTTACTTTATTGCAGCAATATTTATTTACTAAAACTAATTCTAATTGAACCACTCTTTGTAACCTTTTCTATTTATAGGGAAAATGTACCAGCTATTGGCATTTCACTGCAAAGTACGAGTACATTTGAATCATGTGATGACGCGATGCAACACATATCACTACAGGCAGAAAATTTTGAAGACAAAGAAAATTATGTCTTCGTTAGTATTACATGTAGTACTTATACAATTATATCTTCCAAGTTTGGGTAAAGTTTACTAAATTAAATCTACTAATTTAATCAAATATTTTCTTTAAAATTTTCTATTTATAGGGTGAATGTACCAAATGTTGGCATTTCACAGCAAAGCACATATTTTGATTCATGTGATGACACGCTGACAGAAATACCACTACAGACTGAAAATTTTGAACACAAATATTCTGTACCTAGGTAAGTATAGTAAATATACAATAAAAATAACTTAATAAAAACTCTTTGATAAAATATAAAACTGACTTCCCAGGCGTGAATGATTAAATCCATACGTTTTAATCTCTACTACGGTATGCACTGACTTCAACAATTGAACCCACACTTTTTTTGTATTTGGAACACAAGGGACTTAGATGGGTATATGAAAAAATTAAATGTCGTTTTTTGGCGCGAAATAATAATACGTTATTAAAAAATAAATATCAAACCTATATTATATTTATAAGTACACCAAATAATATTATAATAATAAATAATATATAATATTATATTTATGTCGTCTGCTTGTTTGTCACCCATTACATATATAAAAAAGGCCATCAAGATAAAGGAAATGAAAAGAAATTACAATTTTATGTTTTAATTTTTTTTATGCCTGAGAGGTTAGCCTTTGACCACTATCTTACCTGATGGTAAGTGATGATGCGGTCGAAGATGTTGTTCAGGCTAACCTAGAATTAATTTATAGGTAAATAGCTCAAAAAAGTTGTTGATTGCGTAAAAATGGCCAGCGTTAGTTGAAATTAATAATAGTTATAAATATTCGTAGCCCATATTTGTCTCTTTTGTTTGGCAAGCAATCAATCATCACTACATTTCATCCGACTTATAATATAATTCAAGTACACAAATTTTGTTTATGACAGTGCGCCGGGACACAAAAAGCCAATAGAATAAATTAATTTAAAAAAAAGTTTGCTATTCACAATTTCGCTTCGGTTTTTTAGTTATAATTTTAAATTGTCTGTTTTGCAGTCGGGTCTTCTATATTTAAATTAATTTATTGTATTGTTCAAAAAGGATATCATTAGATGATACTTCGTGAACTGTCAACTAATGGTACGTTTACAAGTCATCTGATCATTGGCGAAATTGTGGAAATACCGCAGAAGCCACTAAATAAAATAAGAAGAAGAACCGATGACTTGAACGTATTTGAACGTAACGTGTTTAAGGAAATTATATAATAAATTTGGTTTCAATTGCTAATTTACCAAACCATCTTAATATTTTCGAATTTCCAGGGTATTGGATGATACGGATTGTAAAATTTACCACACTTTAGAATTACAACTACATAACCAGTTTTTGTTATGGAATTAAATTATCAAATAATAAATAAAAATTTCCTTAAAAAAACTATTTTGTTGATATATATAATGTTATAATATATATATACGTTAAATTATCTGTTTTATTACTGGGTACCATTTACACCGGCACAACATTTTTGTCTTTCAGCGGAGGATGAAATAGATAATAACAAGAATTACTCACACCAAGTAAATAATGCCATGAAGTAAGTTCGATATTGATCATGATGGTTTTATGTGTCCTAGTAAAATTGTTTCATGATTTATTACGCTTTTATTACGTTACGCTATTCGGGATGTTAATGCAGACGGAGTACCTATGATTACCGTAGTTGCTGATGGATGTTGGTCAAAAAGATCATTTAAAAACAATTATAACGCGTTGTCGGGTGCTGCAGTAATTATTGGTTACAGAACAAAGAAAGTCCTTTAAATTACAGTTAAAAACAAATATTGTATGATTTGTGCACGGTCAGAGAACAAAAAAATCCCACCACCTGAGCACACGTGTTTTAAAAATTACGAAGGATCCTCAAGTGGAATGGAATCCGTAGCAATAGTTGAAGGAACATTATTTACCAAATCAGGGCTTGATTTACTCTAAGTTAATTGCTGATGGGGACTCCAGTACATATAAGAGCATATTAGAAGCAAACCCGGTTCTTTTTTCTCCGACTAATTTCAAAGGATTAAAATAGCAACTAAATGGAGAGTTATGCTGCGAAATTTCCTGCAATTGTTCAAATCTGACAACTGATGCGTAGAAACCTAAAAATTAAACCAATTTTAATTAAACCAAAATATATTTCATTTTATTTATCTAACATCAAGGTTAAGCATACCTTCGTTTATTTAAATTCATAATTGTGCAATCATAGCGATTTTTGAAATATACATTAAAACACAGAGAAAAATCATCTCAGAGCAATCAAAGTTACCACCAATCACCACTTAAGAAGAAAATTATATGTAAGTATAATGCTTAATGTCCACAGATAAATCATGAAACAATTTTACTAGGACACATAAAACCATCATGATCAATATCGAACTTACTTCATGGTATTATTTACTTGGTGTGAGTAATTCATGTTACTATCTATTAGAAGCAAAACCTTATGGAAACTTATTGGTAGAAAAAATTTAATTCACTAATCATCTGTTGAAAAACTTTTGCACGAAACTAGACGAATTAACCAAAAACACTTACTATCCTATTAAATACTGCAAAGTACTTGGAAAAATATACTGCACTTGCGTAGATCAGTTATAGGAGCTGTCAAACATATAAATTCAAAAGATTCAAGTTTCACCCAAAAAGTAATTGAATGCACCAAATCACGTTTTCGGAAATCATAAACTATGCAAACCTTATTTCTGCCAAAATATTGATCAAAATGAACCTACAGAATTACAGATTTTGTTCCTGAAATGAAGTCTAGTAATATTTTTGCTCCTGTCATGAAAATCATGTACAGATTGGTAAACAATGATAAAAGCCTAATACATGATGTAAATAGTAATATGGCAGAAGTATTCAACAGTGTAATCGCGAAATTAGGTGGCGGTAAACGAATTAATTATTCAAGTCGACAGTCTTAAACAGTTCGCTGTGCTGGCTCAGTTGTGTCATTTAACACTAAAGAACCGCAATCGTATATTTGCAAAAAGATTTTAATGCGAAGTCCTAATCCTATTGTTAGACGCTTAGAATTTAAACGCGATAAAAAAATTTAGAATTGCTGATTTAAAACGTAGATCATCAAAATCTTTTGGGACAAAAAAGTGTACAATCACTACCAATGACAAATATTATGGCAAGTCTTGTCAAAAGCCAGATCTAGAACAAGCTGACTTTGATTTTGCTAAATCAAAACTTATGAAGAAAATTAATCTTTCTGATTATGATCGCCAGTCACTTGAAAAAAGAACTATTTTGCAGGCAGATTCGATTGAATGGCACCAAGAGAGAAAGTTACGCCTTACTGCGTCTACTTTTGGAGAGGTATGCAATAGAGGTCTTATAAAATGTGCACCTCTAGTATACAGTCTTGTAAATGTGACTGGTGATTTAAGCCGCGCAAAATCCGTTCGTTATGGCAAGGAACACGAACATATTGCGTAACAACAGTTCGCTTAAGTACTCAAACTCGACAAAGAAGCTAACTTCAATGGTATAAAAAAATGTGGTTAATTCATCGATTCTGAACTGTCATTTGGATTGATAGATGATAAAATCATTAAAATCAAGTCCGTATTCGTCTAAAGACAAAACAGTAGAAGAAGGAATAGCAGAAAAAAAAATTCTGGAATCAGGAGAGAAACGGAAACTTGATAATTAATATTCAACATGATTGGTTCTACCAGGTGCAAGGTCAGCTACACATCACTAGGAAAGCAGTTTGTTTATTTGTTGTGTGGACAGAAAAAAATATAAAAATAGAGAAAATAAAATGAGATGACGAATTCTGGGAGAAGAATATGGAAAACCTGCTACTAGAAATTATTGATATTGATTCAAGGCTAGACTGAAAAATGCAAATTCGTGAGCCACAATATATTTTAGATGCAATAAACAAAAAAACTCGGAAAACGTAGAAAAGCAATTCTTCCCGCGATTCTAATTCCATTCTAATTCCAGAAGCAAAGCGGAAAAAACTTAGTTATTTTCTCTTTCTGACTTTCATGTTCCTTGCCGTAACTAACCAAATACCTGAGTAGTCAACTTCATTATCATAAATTCAATCGAACCTCTCTGCAAAAACTTTAAAATTTATGAACTATTTTCATGTATTAATGTTATCTATGATCTGTAAATGGTTTGCCGTTAAAAATCTTCTCTTAAATTCAAAAAATACGAAATGTTTAAAGTTTTCTGTACCAAATGTTACTTATGTTGAACTAAACATTAAGCTTGGCCCAGATAAACTCGCTATTGACAATGCGACAGTCTTCTAGGGAATCAAAATGGATCCAACTTCACAGTGATCCACATATAAATGATCTATCCGGAAGTCTTAGTTCTGCTGCATATGCAGTTCGTAAGATAAGACAATTAACAGACGTAGCTAATTATCGCCTAGTTTATTTCGCGAACTTCCACAGTATTATGTCGTATGGTGTGTTGCTGCGGGAAGCTGCTGCCGAGATAAAGACAATCTTTATCTTACAAATGCGTGCAATTTGGGACAATATGAAATGAATCCTAGGGAATCTCTGAGGTATCTTTAAAAAAAATCCTTCTTAGGTTATTGTGTACGGTTTTATAATAAATTTCCCAAACATATTACAACGCTCACAGAAGGGATACTTACCATATACTTACCATATAATACAATTCTTACATTATTTGTTTTAATAACGTGGGTGACAGGCGGTAGCTTGGCAGAGGCAGAATTGTCCAGGCATTTTTGTCGTTTAAATAATCACAAACTGTGTAGTATGATTTCTTAATCAATATGGTTTTCACGTGTTACTTGAATTTCCCTTCCGTGAGCGTTGTAATATGTTTGGGAAATTTATTATAAAACCGTACACAATAACCTAAGAAGGATATTTTGTTTGTGTTTGCTGCTAAAACCTGGCACCGATATTTTATATTTATTCCTAGTGCTGTAATCGTGATTGTCACAGTTTAATTTAAATTCACTTTTCCGAACATACATAATATTTTGTATATTCGGAATATAATATGTAACGCATTGTTAAAAGACGTTTAAAAGAATGGCCCCAAGTTGTCGTCGATGCTTGCCCATTCTTCTCGCAGTGGCTCTATACAATTTTTGTTTGCTTAACGTGGCAGTACAATGTAGAATATTTCAATATAAAATTTGTACGATAAATTACTTTGACTTTGAATACAGCATATAAATATTGAAAGTCACGTCACTAAACAATCACTGAAAAAAATCGGTTTTAAATTTATAAAGATTTCTACTGTTCTCTTCTACTACTAAATATCTTTCGATTTCTTATTTAGCAGATTTTTTTAAGTAAGTGCCCATTACTACGCAAAGGGACGAGATTGCTGCGGATGTAAGTACTGTTACTATAATGTAGATTATTGATTAGGTGTCACTCAAAAACCTACTAAGGGATGTAAATTACTCTGTCCAAAAATATACCAACATCGGATATTCTTGGTGATTATTCGTGGTCACACATAATATACGTATAGATATATATACACTTTATGGAAATCTATTGAGTACGTCTACTCTGAGTGAATAATGTAAATTTGAATAGGGTCGATAACTGGGATTTTTACCCTATTTATATACCCGTTCTGTATTATATGTACCTACTGACGTACCTCGACTTCGTGAAAAAAGGTTTTTTTACGTGAATAAGTATATTCAATAACAGTATATAAATAAAAATTTGTCGTTTTATTTTGTATATATATAAGTAGCACCCTAGCTAGTCTATTGGAAATTGGTTACATCTACTTTGAAGAGTAAATTATGTATACCTACTGAAGAACCGATAAGTCAGAAATGAAAAATAATAAATGTGGAAAAACGTTTTTTAGCTGAACATACTCAATAAAAGTATTTGAAAGTTATTGTTTTAGTTTGTAAATAAATGTTAGGAGCACCCTAGCTAGTCGAATGGCGCAGCTCGGCGCGGCGGGTCAGCGCATAGATATTTAGTTGCTTGATCTTGCTGGCGGCAGCCTAAGATTTTTTTACCTGTAGATCAGTTGTTTGCCCTCCATATTTACTAGACGAATTCAGGGTAATCGCCTGAGTCACTACCAGTCTAGTACTTCCGAGCGTCCGGTGAATACATCGCCGCTAATCGTGTTTTTTCGGAATAATCTGTGGACAATACACCTTCCTTGTGTCTTTAGACACTGCACCAATTATACAGGCACTGTGAGAGATAAGAAAACTGTTTCATTTCACGCGTAATTATTGCTTTTATTGTTGAAATAGAAAATATCGTTATTTTATTTTATCTTTAGAACGAATCTCAATGAAATGGATGAGTGAGATATGTGTATCGTTTGGTGTGAGAGAGTGAAAGAGATGCACCATAATGGTGATCGGAACGTCTCGTGGCGGTTCGGTGGTAACACGAATTGCTTATTTATCTCTTTCTAACAACAGATATGACGCATAATATTTGAACGTTCTTTCCTTGTCATTACAAACTGCATATAGATGTGCGTAGGTATGTACATAGGTTAATTCTTGTAAGCTTTTAGAGCAGTGGTGTTCGGATATAACAACTCTAAGTATTTCAACTCTCTGGCGGCAGCAGATGGGGCGCGGCGGCGCGGCGCGCGGCATCACTGTGTGCCTTACTCACGCACACATACGCGGAGCGCATAGAATACCTAAAATCGCTGAGCGCCAGAAGCTCGGTGCCCCCTTAAGTTCGATTAGAGTGCTGGAACGGCGTGTATCTGCGTTTAGACCAAAATATGTCATGGCCGACGGCTAGGAGGAAGAGGAACGCACCCCCACATTGGCAACGGCCAACGTGAGCCATCTATGAAGAAGAAGAAGAAAATATGTAAATTTAGTTTTTGTTGTGCGCCGATTTTATTTTATAAACTGAGGTGCTACACTACACTAGCTAGCGTTCTGGCATTATGAAGACCGACATTGAAAAAGAAGCGTCAACAAACCTATTAAAAAAATATGGCCAATTTTTCAAAACACAGCTTCAAGATATGCTATCCATTACAAAATGTGAAATGTACAAGGAAAACAAATCATTCCTGCCTATTCAACTTGTCTTAGCCCCGGCTGAACACATTCCAGTTATTGAGTTGGTCTCCTCTGACAACACACTGATGACCAAAATTCTGAGTGTACTATCGTCACTCTGTGTTGAAATTTCACGATTGAAACAAGAAGCTTTCGAAAAGTAAGTTTTACTATCGCTTTTGTTATTAATGTTAGTAATTATAACATTCTGGTAAAGCTATGTTAGGATGTGTTAAAAGAAAAGGTAACAGGTTCATTTATTATCATGTTACAGGCATTTCAGATTTTTGTCTGTGTATGAACTGTATGGCAACAATGACCTAAGTTCACAAATGGAAGTTATATGCTCCCTGAGCGCATTTGTTACTCGTTGTGATGAAACTCTACGTAACATCTGCAGCCAAATATTTGCTCTCTATGCTGAAGGGATGGTTAATCTCAGTAAGAACCAATTTCCATTTTATTTATACATGTATATTTTCATTATATAAATACATACATATTATTTAAATTTATTATTTGAATTGATTATTAATAATTAAATAAAAGTCATATGTTTCAGATGGAATCCAATTGCATTACATCATAAATCACATTGGGGAAATATTCACAATTCTAACACTACTAGAAATTCTCATTTCAAACACATCATTAGCAACAAACTGGAGTAAATATTGCCAGACTCTAAAGACTCACAGCCAAGCACCAGAAACTTTAGACTTAATGGAAGATAAATTTAAAGCATTAATGGGAGCTGTTGATAATATCACATCAAAAATAATGAATGATGATATTGTTCAAAACTCACTCAGGAACTTATCATCGCTAAGAAAGAATTTAATTGATAAAAACTGCACAATAATAGCATCAGAATTCACACAATACCTAAAGCAAGCTATTATTAATCTTGATAAACTTGTCCAAGATCAACCAAATATTAGTAACATGTACAAATGTATAAAAATAAATGCTTTATTTGTGCTAAATTCTCATTTGTTTGGCAATAATGACAAAAAAATATTCAAGAGTTTGATTGAATTAAATGCCAAAGTAAGTATCATGTATATAATTATGATATTTCATTATTAATGCCAATGCAACTGTTGTTAATTATCCTGTTAAATGTACATTCTTGTCCTTCACAGGCACACAGCATCCATGTGATTGGCACAACAATTTGGTTTCCTGAACAATTCCTCCAGCGCCATGTCCCAACTCTATGCTCAAGGCAAGAAAAAGTGAGCCAAACTATGCTGAAAGCTAGACAAGCTTACATAAGTGCTAAGAAATCAGGCTTATCTCGTGATATTATCCTTTCACAAACATTATGCTCACAATGGGTTCTTAACATGGAAAACATGTTTTGTACCAACTACCACAAACTCAGTGCTACAGAAATGAACTTACATGCAAAAACACTCTTGGAAGGCTTAGACATAGCATCAAGAATAAATTTTTCAATGCTGACTCTGATCAATTTACACTTGTCGCTTGGAATACCGCTGCCAAAGAGTATGCTTATGTCCTTATTTGAGATCATAGAAGTCATGAAGACATTGAAAAATGCTATTACCCGAAACAGAAATCAAATAATATCCTCTGTTAACATGATTATTCAGCACCTAATGTTCCAAGCTACTTCTTCAATTGGAGAAGTAAAGAAAACTCTGATGATGGACAAAAACTATGCCAATAAAAGGTTAGATGAGCTTACATGTATTGTGATAGCAGAGCGAGCCTTAAAAGGAGCTGCTACAGTGGAGCGCAATGTGGCAGCCAGTTTAGCTCTGAGTTTTGTCCCCAATTCCACATACATAGATGACAGCTATGTAAGACTGGGTATGTTACTGGAGAAGGTGACCATTTTATCAAATTACATAACACAAATAGAGGATTATTGCAATTGCTCTTGGTTGCTTTGGCATCAGAATATCATTCCAATCTACTTTGAACAAAACTTTGGAGTTCAATTGAATGCTTTAAAACTAAAATATTTCTTAAACGTCTTGGAAGACAGTGCTGTTTTACTGCACAAAACCGATCAGCTATATCAAGCTAAAAAGTCCCAAGACTTTATGAACAATACCACAGAGATGATAATCAGTAAAGTGCTGAAAGCAACAGGTCAGAATATAGAAACCAATTTACGGCTTCATATCCACTCTCATTTACAATTGGATGTGGTAAATCCATTCACTTTTGATATGACTAAAAAAATACTACTGATTGCAGACAATTTTAGGGTACTTGGTCTGTATATGTCAGTTGTCCCTTCAGTTGAACATTACTTGTCTACCATGTATTACAATCTGACCACAGTTGTACTTTCTGATTGGAAAACTTATGGAGAAATGCGTCAAATGGCCAAATTTAAGTTTAATGTGACCACAGTCCAAGACAACCTGCCTACACAAACATTAGAACAAGGTTTGGATGTTTTGGAAATCATGAGAAACATTCACATATTTGTTTCAAGATATCTATACAATTTGAATAATCAAATATTCATTGAGAAAAGCAGCAACAACAAACATCTCAACTCAATAAATATTAGACACATAGCTAATTCCATAAGAACTCATGGAACTGGAATAATGAATACAACGGTCAACTTCTCTTACCAATTTTTGAAGAAAAAGTTCTTCACATTTTCACAATTTATGTATGATGAACACATAAAATCAAGACTTATAAAAGATCTGAGGAACTTCAAAGAAAATGCTGTGGCTAATGGCAACACATACCCTTACAAAAGCGCTGAAAAATTTAACAAAGGTATAAGAACATTGGGCCTGAACGAAGATGGGTTAAGTTATTTAGACTTGTTCCGGGATCTTATAAGTCAAATCGGAAATGCAATGGGATATGTGAGGATGGTTAGATCGGGTGGTCGACACTGCTGCTCAGAGGCAACTATGTTTTTGCCAGAACTTGACATTCTAGAATCCTTCAAGCTTAGCTGTGAAGAAACCAACATGAAACCAAAAACAATTGAATCAGCAGAAAATTTAGACCACAACTTAAATGAACTTATTACTAACTTCATCCAAGGCACAGAATATTTCAAACTGCTGGTAGATGTGTTTGCTCCAGTTTTCCGGAACCCAAAGAATGTTCATCTTAAAAATTTCTTTATAATTGTCCCACCTCTAACCCTCAATTTTGTAGAACATATGATCTTGTCCAAAGATAAAATGACAAAAAAAAATAAAGTGGGTGCTGCTTTCACAGATGATGGGTTCGCTATGGGCATTGCATACATACTAAAATTATTAGATCAGGTAAAGCTATTTGCAAACATGTATTATTTTTACAAACATCAATTTCATGTCCTACCTACAGATAGTCACTGGTGAAACTCTTAAAAGCAATTTTGGTTTTTCCGCTACCTGTACCTATTGATATATGTATTTCTGTTGCAGGACTCAAGTTTTGAAGGACTGCATTGGTTTGATTCCATATGGAAACACATAAGCGATGAACGGATAATTCTTGAAGAACAGAAAAACAAGGGTTCAGTGCAACTACAACAGGCACTAGCACTTACAGAAAAGAAGATAAAGACTCTTGAAGAAGAATACAAACTTCTCTACTACAGTCTGAGCAGCGCTAGAATATTTTTCAGATAGATTTAAGATTAATGATTTCCAGTAAATCCCAAAGAAAGAAACAGGCCAATCAGCTATTCTTATTTAATTTCTAGCAACTACATAGCTGATTCTGCTAGATATGTGAAGTCTGCAAAGTAATGAACTGTGTTAATAGATGTATAAAAATACTTTATATACCTAAGTTTATCGTAAAAATATATATACATATGTTTAATTCTGCTTAAGAACAAAATATTATTTGAATAAACTGTAATCAGAAATAATTATTTTTAACCGACTTCATAAAAAAGGTGGAATCTTAATTAACTTTTTTTGTGTGTGTTACCTTTGGTCTCTTTACAGGGTGTATGTTTTTTTTATAAATGATGGTGCTTGTCTTTTGGTCACATTTAAATTTTTGTGAGATCTGACGAGTTGTGTTTTGAGTGATCTCTAATAATGCGTATTTTATAGCTGAAGTCTGTTTTATTTTGTTGTTTATCATACTTATTGGTTTGTTTTACAGAGCTTTAAGGCGCTTACAAGTGCTAAAAATAACTTGAACAAGTTTTAGCTAAATATATATATAGTTTGTAGGTAGCGGTAGGTATAATGTTAATTTTCATTATATTCTCTAACGCTAAGTTGATTCCCACAAGACTAGATTCTAGAAGAATAAAAAAATCCGCTTGTTGACCTACTTACGTTAGTAAAGAAAATATCTTTTCATGTGTTCAAAAACAAGACGTAGAAGCCAAGTCACATCTTCGATTCAATTACTAGTTTTGTGTAAATTAAACTCGTTATTTTTGCATCAAACTGATCGCAATGTCAATGTGGCCGAAACTTTAGGATACAAACGAGCCACCGACCACAGCAACTGGTGGCCAGCGACAGCCACTTAACATATTATGTGTTTTCTTTGCCGACCTCACGTTTAAATGCGATGATGGTAGAGGTCGTACAGTGCCCAGAAGGGGCTGCAGTGAATCAAAGCGTTAACTATCAACTCAAAGACAGACAATAAGATAGATCATGCATCAAATGACAGCTAGTAAAACATCCCCCGGGTCCTTTCATACCACCACACCAACCGAAAGGATGTGGTATTAGATACACACAGCAACCCATATTTTAATATTTAATAACATATGAAAAATATCTACTTATTTTTACCACTTCTATTCAACAAACATTTAGCGCGCACCGACTGCAACACCATATTTTAGTAGCAGCATTGTGAACGAGTTCATTCAGGAAACTGCAACCATATCTAGTTCCACCTCCATGCAGTAATGTATACGTCACTATGTCCCGGTTTGATGGGTATGTCGGCGAAATTACAGGCACATGAGACTAACAATTTTATATGTCAGGGTGATGGGCGCAGTGTGTCAAAATGCATCTGTTATAGGCAGTTTCCGTCAAAAACCCAGAAAAAAACGCTGTACTGTATCAGGCGGATTGCCCACTGCTGAACACAGTCCCCCATTTAGGGGGGAGGGGGGTTATACCCTCGCTTGGCAGGCGTCTTGGAATAGTGGATCCTCAGAAGGCGCTGCTGCCCACCTTCCGATATTTTAATCTTAGTCAGCTAAAAGACACTATGCCTGCAATTTCACTGTTCTGAATAAAACAGTAATGCCACTATTTCGCCTTGAGGTACTGTATCAGCCGGATCGTCCACTGCTGAACACAACCTTCCCAATTAAGGGGGTATTTGCCATACTCCCCACGCTTGGCAGGCGGCTTGGGGATCGCAGCGTAAGTTGGCAGTTCTTTAGAAGGCGCTGCTTGCCCACCTTCCGGTAGTTTTCCCTTAGTCGCCTTTTACGACACCCGCGGGATGACATGTTGAGGTGCAATTCTGACCTGGCACCCCTCGGGCAGTCGCCCTGAGGTCCCGGGTTAGAATTCCACGCCCCAGCCTGTTCCTCATATCTTTTTGAGAGAATCGTAAGATACGACGAAGAGAATCATACCAGAGGTGCCTTCTGAAGAACTGCTTAAACTCAAGAGCTTTTACATTCAGAGTATTGTCTACAATGGGGTTAATATAATATATGCGCTCTGTGAACCACGCGACACAAATATTTGTTGCGCGGTAGTAATGGTAGATTATAGGTAATAATGAAGCAGCGATGGCTCAGTGGCATTGGCTATGGACTGCCGCGCAGCAGGTCCATGGTTCGAATCCCGCCGCGGGCTTGAGCTTCAACGCATGGTAGTAGAGTATTTGCGAATGCCCACCTGGCTAGCGACCACCCTCAAGTAGAAAACCTGACGCCAAGCACCTAACGGTATGTTCCGGCAGCTGTCCTTGAGTGCCAGTAATTCTAGGTTAAGCCTGTTAACACTTTCGACCACATCATCATTTGAGATTGTGGTCAAAGGCTGATAGGTATACCAGCAATTTAAAAAATAGGAGAATACAAAGGATTACGACCTCTCAACAATAAATATTCACTTAACGATATAATCAAATGATGCACTATTAAAAAGCAATATTGACATATAATCATATTTATTTGTGATCACATTCCCGAAATCTGCTCATAACTATTTAGGTAAAATACAGTATGGGGTTCTCGGGGTGTTATATGATCTGCCTAGTGACATCTCTGAAAAACTCGTTTATGGGTCTAATCGGTCGCCCGGACACTAATTAAATTCAACACTAAAAAATTATCTTATAAAGAAACTCATTTTAACATTAACTTATCTTTAACACAGACTTTACACAATTCTCGTGGAACATATTATCTATAAACGACGAAATACATTATGAAAAATACGTACCTACCGACAACATATACACACAAAGTCACATAAACCGCGTCCGTATTTACTTCACTTAGGATTCAATACGACATATGTAATAACTAATCACCCAGTTTTTTTATCAGAGCCTCCAGTCTGAATTCGCATCCACTCGAGGAACACGGAAAAAGCGCTTCAAGCGTAAAAAGTGTTGAGACAGGTTTGTATTGAGCTAGTGACTGGAATGTCAGCGGTGGTATTGCTGAAAAACATGCTTCTTGCTAGTCTGGATTAATGTACACAATATATGCGTCAGTCTATTATAGTTGCAAATGATTTGTGAACAATTCAAAATTTTCTTTGAGTTTTCAGTATATTACACACTTTTTGAACTTTAGTCACTGAGTATAAAACTTCAAAATAGTAAAAGATATCATCAACAAAAAATCACGACTGACTGTTACGTTCCAGTGCCATCAGGTACTAGCGACAATTACTGGATCAATGTAAACCTGTCTTTTATTGTGTGATGTGATATGATGTGGTGAGTGTAAATTTGACTCCCGACGGTCCGTGATATCTCTGAAATTATCCACAAAGAACGATATTTTAAATAATCAATAATTTAAGCTCCTGTGCTTCAGTAAAAAAAACTCAACGAGCCTGTGTAGTGCAGAGGTGTAACCACAGACGTAGACCGAAAAAGATAACGTCTAGTCGTCCATATGTATGGGAAAAACATCTGTTTTTTTTCTACCTACGAAGTCACAAGAGCGTTTTAGTGATGGGAGACTTCCATCCACACGAAATCAATTCAAAGGTGCCGCCACACCGTCTCGCCCCGTCGTCGGTTTCAATTTACTAGCGCCATTTTCTCGTAATAAAATGATATATTTATTATTATTATTTCTTTATTTAATGGCTTCTGCAGTTTAATGTTACCACAATTCTGCCAATGTCTGTTCATGCTAGTTTCATAAGACACGTAGAGATATTATTTTAATTTAGAATATAATCGGTATTTAGAATGAAGAAACGACCAGACTTTCGAAGACCATGATGATTTATCTAAAACAAAGAAATTTCAAAATTGTCTATTTTAAAACAATTCAAAGATGCAATGAGATGATAACTCTTTCAATATCGGATCTCTTGCTCTAAACAATACGAAAGAATTGGAGTCCCAACGTTGACAACGCCAACTGTTTTTGGACAAATATTAGACAATTTTATGTTTGAGAGAATTGTGGCAGAATCGTCGGCAATGTTAATTCACTAACATCATCATTAATGGACGTTTTCGGTGCTTCAATAGTCGGTACTGCTTAGATAGTCAGTTGTTGAAATTTATTTAAATTCATTAAGCTACCTTCAATAAAATAATTCATAGTAAATAGCGCGAATAAGTCGAGACAGATCCGTCTGTAGTTTCGAGCACATCGGTTATTTATTTCAAGTAGGTCGCCCGCATTGACTTCTCGCTTCGCACTAGTGCGTATTCACATGAGTTATCCAGTCTTATTCACAAAAAAAAACATAGTTTTCCATGAATCAAAATAAGAGTCAGGCGAGCTAAGCAAAGTGACTGCTATTTCCTCGCACAAAAATAATACATTTGATGATCGATTCCGAGTAAATAAATTTGCTCCAACTGCTGCGCCGGCGAAATATCTAGGCAGTTCATTCTGCGATTTCTAGCTGACAGTGAAAAGAAAGCTATTGAGCGTGTTTATATGAGCTAAACATTTAATCGAGCGTTTAGTTTAGATATTAATCTCGGTTTAGTTTGAACTATATTCGAGTAAGTTGGTGAAATTTAAACCGCTTAAATTCCGATTGGTTTAATTGATCGCGTTCAGATTCAACGCTGTAATCCGCCGTTATAGGACTAACGCCAGATGTGGCGAAGAAACGACTGGCAAATGCAATATATATGCTAAGGTAAAATAATAGGGTAAAAAAGGCTGTAGTTATTGAAAACAAGGTCCGTGGGAAGCCGGTTTGATGGTGTGCGTGTGACGTGAGAGGGTATGTCTACTGTACGTGTCGTATGGTAGGTATGTATGTATGTAGTTAGTGATGGGCACGTGTATGGGTAGAGGGGTACTCGTTGAAGACGTGGAGGTGTAGCGGCGGACCGGGTCAGTCCGCCTCGTGCGCGTGCAGCTGGGCTAGCAACGCCGCGCGGCGAGACTCGAGGGCCGCGTCGCTCCACTCACCCGACCTGCAATTCACATTAAGGCTTCAATATTGTCATTATCTCCTCTTTTGTGGCCTTATTGACTAACTATAATCGTAATGGGATAACAAATATTTCAAAAATATTTTGAGAAAACGTTAAATTAATACCTATTTTAGAAAAACATATAAAATATATCTAGTGACAATTCCACTGAATTTTCCTGTTAAGCCGACGTGAACGCCACGTAGCTAAACCGGGGGAGTTTTCTCCGCGTTTCACTTCTGCTTGAAGCATCCTCAAGCGGTCTCGACTCTTCGAGCGCACAATAGAGAAAGACAGGAAATAAGGCGGAATTTTACAAGAATATTTTTGTACTTTTTGAGTATTTTTCTTAAAATATTTGTTATAATTAAATATGAATTTCCAGCCGCAAATGAACGCCTGAATCTATTCATTATACGATTGTAACGGGGCTGAAGTTCATTTTGAAATTTGAACTTTATCAATGCAAATCTCCGAGATAGTAAATGACTGACCGTGATGACGATTCTTTGTCCGGCGCGTGGCTCGCGCTTTAGCAATCGCTCCATGTTCGATACGACAGTGAATGTATTTGAAGGTGTAGGCAGGTTTTTAGAAACAAAAAGCAAACTGAGTAAAACGGAATATATATAGAGAGTCGACTATATTTGTGTTTCATTTTTATGCTACTTGACGCACGAGGCCCACCGATTTAAAGATAACCTCTACAGTTCTGTATTTTCTTGCTCTCAAGGATTGCTGCCAGAACACACTGTTAGGTGCTAATATATATTTTGAAGAGGACGCGACCGCATTCTAACTAACAAATTTGCAGGAAATCGTTAGTTACCTAGGTAATCATTTAGATACGGAAATCTGAACTGTGCGTAGGAAAAGTAATGATATACATAGAGAAATTAATTGTCAATGGTAAGATAGAAGGGAAACGCCCAAGTGGTCGCAGTCCAATGCGATGGTCAGACCAAATTCGCACTACCCTTGACAACAGTGTTCATGACGCCATTCACATCGACAAAGATAGGAACAGGTGGCGACAAATTGTCAAAAGAAAGGTGATTTCCACGGAGTATCACGACCCTCAGCTTTGAGGATAACGACGCAAGGAGCATCAAACTGTGCTTGCGGGTGCGACTGATGAACGCCCCTAAACACACATTGCATCTATACAACTCTGCATTTAAATTATTATTTAATTAATTGGTTAACCAATTGCATTTATATTTAATTGGTGCAAAGGTTTGTATAATGTGTCGCTAAACAGTACGAGTATTTTTTGCTCGCTCTCCAAGGCCAACATCAGATGAGCGCCTTCTGAACGACTGGCTTCTTATCCACAAGTCGTATACCAACAATGGCGATCATGTCAAACAGAGGAGGTCTGCCATGAATTGGACACTGGCACTACAAATATCGTTTCGTTTAGAATAAATATATAAGTACGAATTATATTACTTGTAATGTGTATGTGGCCCTCGCTTAACAAACGGCCAGAATAAGGTCACACCGATCAAAGCACATAATATGTTCACAAAATATGTGAACAATTATATTTTATAGATACAGTTACCAACGAGTTTTCACATTATTTTGTATACTGAAACCTGCCAAGATAGGACTCAGTTGACCAAGATTTTTGTTGCTACTAAAGCGCGCTGGCTCACAGAGAATGCATTTGACGTTTCGTTTTATCAGTAATGTTTTCCCAGTTCAAGGTTACATGTACAGTCTGATTAAATAATACTGTCTCAGTGGAGCATATAACATTATTACAACTATATTTTTTCTTGTACATTTTACTCCGTTTAGAAGCCATAACGACAAAACGAACACGAACTGTCAAACGTATTCTCTTGCCGGTCGGACTATAGGTGACAGTTATCTGTACTTAGTCATTTGTTGAATTGTTTTGGGTGGGCTAACGGACTTCGAATGAGATATAAAATGCCAGAGATGAGAAATAAAATAGTATGGAATTAAAAACCATTTCCATAATAATCCATAATTAAATATCTTTCCGGCCGCGGCTCGTCTCGCGCTTATTTTGGTTATCGAAAAAACATTAACCTCTTTTTACGCAGTTGGATAAAAACTATCTTATGTCCTTCCCCGCATCTCAAACTATTTCGATTATTTTTTGTTTAGGCGTGAAAGCGAGACAGTGTCACTTTCGCATTTTATAATATAAGTATGGATTGTTCCACACATGTACCTTTCTTTCTTCTCTTTTTTGTCCTTCTTTTTCTTGGGTTTGTGAGTTGGTGCTTCCTCTTCGGGACTGCTGGGGGCGCTGCGCTTTGATTTCTTCTTGTGCCGCGGCGGCTCGTCATCCGATATGCCGCCCTCTTCGGGGGTTGGCGATTTCTGCAAAATTAAGTAGGGAGATAATCAGATTTTAGTAGCAGTAGAGCTCTTTGTGAACGAGTTCGTCAGGGGAAGTACTGCCACCAAGCAGTAATGTTCGCATTACTGCTCGGCGTATGGTAACTACGTGCCTAGGAAAGTTGGCAGAAAGTCAGTGTTTATCGGAAAACATTTTTCTTGTTCATTTTAGAGACCTTTCAAGAAAAATGAAGTTCTGATCTTTCTGGAATACTTACTCTATACATAAAGTGCCACCTAGAGGGGCGGTTTTTTTAATTGTACTTCAGAACAGTTGTAACTTTATATAAATTTATTTAACTAATCTGGTTTATTTTCAGTTACTCAAGCACTATATAATCTATGCTCTGCAATGAATGCACTGCCGACCCAAAATTATGGTCTTCCATCATTGATTCCAGCCTTCTAACCAAGAACTGCACGCGCTGTTATGGCCTGGACCTACGCTATGCTGCGCTGTCGGACATTATCATCGCTGCCTGCAGCGCACTCATTACCGGGACGGTGATGTGCCTACTATTATTTGTACCGTAGCACATACCTTTATTCCGAAAGCTATTTTCCGACGATAAGCACCTCAAGGCGGCCATAAGGCCGAGGCCGCACATAGGTTTTTTCCAGCAAGCGGTTACCACTATAACCGCTAAACCACCTCGAGACGCACGCACTACGATAAAAACCGCGAAACTGCCCGCGGTTTTCACAGTTTAAAGATGGATTTCAAGAGAGCAGTGTGTGTTGTTGCTCCGGTATTAAAAAAAGAAAAAGAAGACGTCAACCCAAATTTCACAAATATTGGGTATATAAATATAATATCCAATTGTTTAGAACATTTAAATAAACTTCTTCCCAAGGTTTATTTTTAACATTCCTATCACCATACTGTCGCAAAGTAGTGTCGTACAATGCTAGTCTGTTTTAGTACTTCTACAATAATTTTCTGTGACAAACTTTCATAATCTGGTTCGTTTGAAACAGACTCCTCGGTATACGACATAACTGCAATGGCGCGACAACGACAACACAAACAGGCGGCGGTCTGCCGAATAATGGCCAAAACCGCCCGCGGTTACCGCACAGTGCGTGTGCGCCCACTTAGTTCTTTGGATTACAAATTTTGCTGCGGTTTTTTCCCACGAGCCATTTTGTAACATTTTACGGTTTTTAAATCAGTCGCGGGAAAAAACCGCAAGTGCGGTCGTTTGTATATGTTTTCCTGAGTTACAAAATCAAACGGTTAAAAACAGAAGCGGTTTAACCGTGGTGCGGCCTAGGCCTAAACGATTTTTTTTTGAGAAGGCTGTAGTTTGTTTTTGGAGGGAATTTGAATGATGATTTTGCATTTTATAAAGTGAAATATCTATAAAAATAATATGTTTTTCTATAAAGTCCACTTTTAACCTGCCTCGGCTCGGCTGCATTTGCCAATTTGCCGTCAGAACTGTCACTGTTATCGGTAAAATAGGGATCACGATCCAGGAACGTCATTTACGCGCTGAGGCCCGTGCTCGTGGCTTCGCGCAATCGTCACTCCCAGACGAAGGACATCAAAACAGTCCGAAACTGGTCGAAATCTTTCCGGGAAATATAACGCGGGTCCTAGCCAGTTGTTAATAAGTTAATATGGATAAAACTCGCGATAGTTTTCAAAGTAAAGTCCCCTTTATAGAAAAATATATTATTTCAGCTGCCTTTTCTTTCGTGGTGTGCCGGGCTATAACTTCAATCCCCCATATCTTATAATAGTGTGAATGATAAAGTAGATAATACGTACTGGTGGCGGCGAGTGCTTGCGGTGTTTCTTCTTGGACTTTTTCTGCTTGCGCTCGTCGGAAGTCCAGGACGTGTGGCTCGGAGCCGGCGACGCAGACCGGGCCCCGGGGCTGGCTGACCCAGATGGAGACTGCAGAACATAACACCTATCATCTTACTCTGATCATGGATATTGTGGAACATAGCACCAGTCATCTAAAATTGCTTTGATCGTATTAACTTAACTTTGATAAATGCATAATGTGAAACATTACAAGTATCATCTAACTTTGATCCAACTCACATCTAACTTTGATCATGGATACTGTGGAAAATTACACTATCATCTATGATCATGGGGACTGTGGAACATTAGATTCAGATTCAGATTCACTTTATTGTTAAACTGTGTTACATTGGGTTCTTATATTATAATTAATAGTATCAACAGCTTTCTTCATAGAGAACATACAATATTTTATGCAGGTAGTAAATGATAATTTTAATATACATTTCAAATTAATGTCAGTTATACATTATTATACTAGATTATTTTCAGCTTTATGATGTCAAGTTTACATAGAAAATATTAATTACTTAGATAATGTCAATAACCATACAAAATAGCATCAGGCAAGTTTTAAATTTTATCATTCAAATATTCATTTAATGTATAGTAACTTTTCATTATCAGAAAAAGAAACAATTTATTCTTAAATATAATTACACTTTCCGATTCCAGTATTATTCTTGGTAAATAATTGTATATTCTGGGAGCCATACCACATACACCCTTAGTAAAACCTGCAGTTCTATGTGGGAGTATCTTTATTTTATTTTTGTGTCTGTCTCTTTGACGGAACTCAAATAACTGAAAATTATTTCTTACGAATAGTGCCATCTCAAAAACATACAGACATGGGAATGTCAATATTTTTAATTTTAAGAAATGTGTCTTACAAGAACCTGTCGACTTTAGATGACACACAGATCTTAAACATTTCTTTTTTGCCTTGAACAGAGTTTCACGTTCCGTACAATTTCCTTCCATTACATTTTTCCATTACACCTATCATCTAATTTTGATCATGAGATACTATGGAACATTACATTGTCTATCTATGCTGATGAATAATGTGGAGTATTAAAATTATCACCTAACTTTGATCATGGAGACTGTGAAATACATAACATGTAAAATTTCTTTGATTCAACTCTCATCCAACTTTGTTCATGGATACCGTGGAACATTACACCTATTATCTAACTTTGATCATGGAAACTGTAGAACATAGCACTGATAATCTAAAATTGCTTTGATCCACCTTTCATATAACCATGATCTGGGATACTGTGTAATATTACACCTGGATACGTACCAAGGACGCAGAATGCGAACGCTTCTTCTTCTTGGAACGCTTCGCTTTACGCGCCTTCGGGTGATGGTAGTGCATGCAGCTCTCTTCTTGCTCATGTTGGTAATCCTGAAAACATTTAAATACTGTGTGACTAAAAGAAAAAAAAAAATTACAAAAATATTGCAACTCATTCAAAAGATTTCCTTATAATTCAAATTTTGGAAGTTTTGCACAATTGCCTGCCAAGCGACCAAATCACAACAAACGAATTTATTTTCAATACCAGCTCGTGGTTTAATTATTTCTTTCGGATTATGATTATGGAAGCTAATTAGCGTCAGTGCAAAAAAATACATAACTTGTTTGTTACATTTACTGAATTATTGTAAACTAGCTTTCCGGGCGCGGCTCCGCCCGGGCGTATGTCAGTTATCGCGCACATTAACCTCTTTTTTCGCAGTTGGATAAAATCTATCCTATGTTTTTCCCCGGGTCTCGAACTATTTCCATACAAAAATTTCATTCAAATCGGTCCAGTATTTTTGGCGTGAAAGCGTAACAGACAGACAGACAGAGTTACTTTCGCATTTATAATATTACTAGCTTTCCGGGCGCGGCTCCGCCCGCGCGTATATCGGTTATCGCGCGAAAACATTAACCTCTTTTTGCGCAGTCGGATAAAAACTATCCTATGTTTTTTCCCGGGTCTCAAACTATCTCCATACCAAATTTCATTCAAATCGGTCCAGTAGTTTTGGCGTGAAAGCGTAACAGACAGACAGACAGACAGAGTTACTTTCGCATTTATAATATTAGTACTGATAGTACTGATTTGTTCCAAGGATAGCTGCCAGAACGCACCGTTTGGTGACCATACTAGCCAGGCTAGCACTCACAAAATACCTTTATACCTTAAACATTTTCTCGCTCGCATGTGTAATTTGTTTATTTTTATAACTGATAGCCTAATAAAATTTCTGATTTAAAAAACCTACAATTATAATAATATAAAAATAGTGTTGAAATTTAGTTTTTTTAAAGGCAATCTATGCACTCCTTGCTATTTATGATTACAGATGATTCCGATATTTTTTAATTTATCGTTTGCTACTATGTAAAAATTCCCGTGGGGTGCCTGGCTAGAATGTCACACCAGAAGGTGGGTAGCAGTGCTTTCTGAGGAACTGATATCTTACACTCTGATCCCCAAGACGCCTGCCGAGCGTGGGGCTTATGGCAAAATCCCCCACAATGGGGGAGGCTGTGTTCAGCAGTGGTCAATCCGGCTGATACAGTACTATATAAAAATTACATAATAATACCAATAAGTTAAATCCCAATTTGTTTTGCCCCAATACACAAAAGAAAATAATAGAATAAAATATAGTTGAGTACATATTTAACCTCTGAAATACGTCCATGGAGCGCAAAGACAACATTTTTAAAGGATATTCAATAATTTTTGTGCAACTCCAGGAACTCGAGTAAGATTCACTTTCCTATACCTGGCCTGGCCCCAACCGAGCGGTGTTCCACATTGGACTGTATCAGTAGCCATTGAAACATGCTCTACTTCTCTTTTACTCTCTTTCGATACGGGCACTGACCCTTAAAGCGGCTCCAGGATACACAGATGCTTGACGACAAGTTAGATAGTTTAGTAGTTCAATTTAAGTGAATATACCTTGTATATCTTGATGCGGTCCTCTTCGTAAGTGACTGCCTGAAACTCTGGTGCATTGAGATCCAATTTATCCTTGACTTCGTCCCAACTGAGCGTGTGGTCCACATTGGCCTGCGTGAGACCCCATTTGAACGCCGACTCTACCTTCTTCAGGGCTTTTGACTCTTCTTTCATTTTCTCTTTATTTTTCGCTTCAGCCTGGTTAGATGAAAGAAATGGATGGTACATATTTCTATAATATAAGGGAAACTTAATATCATAATTAGCCCAAAAATGTTGGATGTTAAACTTATTAAGCCTCTTTACCTTTTGGTCTACAATGAACGACTATTTGTATCCTTAACGACCTTCACGACGTCGTCGGTCCACCTAATGGGGGGATATAAACCTACACTACTTGTTCCGGTGTATAATAGCTACTCAGGAACTTTTATTATAGTTCTCTACTTTACCGCTCAAGACTGCCCATTATTTTAGTATACAATATTCATGCCGTTTTTGATGGTAACAATTTTTATGTAAATCTAGCTGAACCCCCTGCAACTTGGCCCGAGTTCAATTTGGTATATAATATCGTTTCTAATGAGGATTCATCGAACACAACTACTTTTCGTTTTTATGAACATTAGTTAAAAGTCTAGGTCTAATCTAATCTAGGTAAAGAGCTTAACAAACTATCATTTCAAATGTGTGTTCGTACGAACGAGTTTAAAAAAATCCCTATTATTGAGCTTACCTTTTCTAAAAGCGAGTTGTAAGTGAGCTTCACATTGCCAGCGTCGAGAGAAGCCGACTTGCTGTCTTCGCAGACAACGGTCGCGAACTCTTCGAACGTGGTATGCGGTTTCACCTCGAACTCCTTTTCTTTCAGTATCTCCTTGATAATCTTCTTCTCGTCGTGGAACCGTGCCTTTAGATTCTCAACATAAAACTTGAACAAGTCGAGTGGTGTTGAGCCGTTTTGGCCTGCAATGGAACTCCATGTGTCAATAAACTATTCAGATTTCAAGTCATTGAACCGAGTTAAAACGTGTTTTTATTTCGAATCGTTCCCGTACGAATTTAAATTACTATGCTTATTAGGTAGCCGTTTGATTGAATTTCTGTGTTCTGCAATGTCGGACCAAAATAGTCGACATTCTAGGTTAGAGCCGATAATTCTAGGTTAGCCTGAACAAGATCTTGGACCACATCATCATTTACCTTCAGGTGAGATAGTGGTTGTTATGTTCGTATACTTGAGTATAGAGCTAGAAGGTTATAAGTTCTGCGACTGCACCCGCGCCATGTCAATGCAATAAAACCAGTGCGCACCTAGCCTGTAGTTTGATTGGTTGTGTCCCCGCGTCTGTTTCCCTCAAGTGCAAATACGTAACAGTGGTCAAAGGCTAGCCTGTCAACTATAAAAAAAAATGTATAAGTAGTGACATGTACAGCGCCGTAGCAGCGCGTTAGTAAATTATGCAGTTTTCCTTACAAAATTGCGTAATGGCGCTCGCTGCATATTGCTACTAACACGACACAGGAGTACATTTCAATACATTTTCAAATCTCAAATTGCATTGTTTTGTAGGCAGAAATATAGCATAAATACATCGATACATCGAGAGAAAAGTCTCCGATAGAAGTGAATCATTAATAAGTAATAACCAACACTAGTTTTTAAATTAAACTTTCGGATCCATTTTTGACTTTTTTTTTTTTATGCCTGATAGGTTAGCCTTTGACCACTATCTCACCTGATGGTAAGTGATGATGTGGTCGAGGATGTTGTTCAGACTAACCTAGAGTTACTGGCTCTCAAAAAACGTTTACTACTCTCGACTAACCTCGACGTTTCGATCATGTTGCATCGATAGTCACGAGCTGACTCAAATGCTATTTTGAGCTTATTTTGTGCGCGAATCCTCGAGACGCGAAAAGACCCGAAAGGGTAATTTAAACACGACTTTAATAAGCAATAGTTTATGAAACACCAACCAACATTAGTGGCCAGTGATAATAATTTAGGTAGAGTCTTACCAAGCATTGCAGAGAAGCGCATGTCAGCCGAGATCACAGGATACAGCTCGACCCACAGAGACATTGACGTCAGTTTACCCTCTTCGTGGAGGCTGTCCAATAACGTCTACAAGCACAAAATGACGCTGTGACTAACAATTTTAAAAATAATAGTTTAATAATCAACGAATAAGCATTGCAACTCAACGCGGCAATGCTGCCAGCATGCTGGGCACACTGCCAACTGGTGGTTTTGCATTTGGACTGTCTGTGAGTCTGCAGTGACTTATGGGTTGCCTTAAAAAAAAACAGTGGTTTAAGTCGAATATT
Organism: Plagodis dolabraria; assembly: GCA_963854805.1. Classification (NCBI taxonomy): domain Eukaryota; kingdom Metazoa; phylum Arthropoda; class Insecta; order Lepidoptera; family Geometridae; genus Plagodis; species Plagodis dolabraria. The sequence goes on along the minus strand of OY978449.1, from coordinate 22,053,061 downwards.
TCCAAGTACCTATAAATGTTACACTGTTCACAGTTGGAACAACGGCTGCGATGGCCTCTCTCTTCTTGAAAAATATAACTGGCTGTTATTGGAACTTAGTTTTTATGACTCTACGAGTATGAATATGTACAAATGGGTACAGTTTTTGTCCATACTGTCAGCCTTATCGTCCGATGCTGAACACAGCCTAACCCATTTAACGGTGGGTATGCCATAATACCCTCGGTTAGCAGGTGTCTTAGGGATAATTTTTCCCCATAAAAATGTATAATTATATAAAAAAATACAATAGTAGTAGAAGTCGTCGAGTTAAATTAAACAATATAATAATAAAGATTTTAAACGATCATAATGATAGTGAATTATATAATATAACACTTTAGTGTCATATTATACATTAAATAAATGCATGCTCTCACTATACGCGTGTTTCCACGACAAAATACTTACCATGCTTTATGACTGAAATATGAAAGTTACTTTAGAACAAGAAAATAATATACAAATTTTCAAAATAATATGAAAATTAAGTTTTGTTCTCGCGAGAATTTGTTCCGATTGAGAGCACACATCTACATTTTCAGTAGCTACTTTACCATTAATCTGCAATAAAATAAGTGAAGTTTGAATTTTTCGTTACAATATATTTTTAATTGTGGTTCGCAACCAGTTCGAATCTCATTTGGTTGCTCTTAGCTCTATTGCACATTTTCACCTTATCATAATGACTGACATCAAGTCAAATCGTACAACATAACAATCACCTCTTAAAAAAAAAACCGTCTGTTCAAATGCAACTTTTTACAAATTATAACAGTTTCATGTGTTCCGTTGGCAACAGGAGGATAGGTGGGTTCATCTTTTATTCCCGTTTGACCCCCTAAGACATAACATAGGGACATACAGAAATAATTCTCATTAGGAGTGGAGATGGCAACGAACATCAAGGTGCCTTTACACCAGAGCTGTGCGATCTTCAACAAGGAAAAAATCTACCCGTAGAATGCTATCCTTCAATTGATTGTGCAAAATAAAACTATTCTTATTGTGTGTTTACTTTTCTAAACGCTTTTTTTTCGGGCACTCTGATGGAAAGGCACTGTGCTTAGGTTGAGATTTGATAGGTTTATAAACTCATAAATACATATTGCAAGTTAGATACCACTTTACGTGCCCATATAACACTTATTTATAATTTATGTTATTTAAACGTATGCTTGGCAGGCGTCATGGGGAACGCGGTGTTATATGGTAGTTCTTCAGTTCTTCCTTTCGTCGCCTCTTACTATTCTTACAGGAAAATGTGGGGGCTGATATTCTAGCCCAACACCCCCAAATTGCTATCCCCTCTACTATCAAATATCCATCGATTTGAATTTGAGATTAAGATTGTAGATGTATACTTTACGACACTTTAGATCACAAGGTGATATAGTGGTCAAAGGCTAACCTATAAAGCATAAAATAAGCCACGCGGCCCAGGTCAATTTTCTGATGTCTTATTATCGGCGCATAATATAAAAACTAGTTGTGAAACTCAGTTGCCATGTCGGACGAAAGGAACTGTCTGTGTATATACATTTACAATACAGGACTAATTACTATTGCTTTATGTAGATAAAATTAAGGTATTACCAGGAAGTTATCTCTATTTTTCCTCTGTTGTCGCTTATTCCTCTTTTTGGTTTGCTCACGGTCTTGCAAATATTCCGCCTCCAAGTTTCTGATGTGCTGCTCAAATACTGAAACAAAATGGTTTTCTAAGTATATCTTTATTTTGCGTTAGTATAAATATTGACCTAACTTGCTTACCCAAGCCGCAATGAAGCGACATGAACAAAGCCCCTATGAACGAAAGGCAGCGCGTCTTCTACACAAAAGTGCAAATATGTGTTGTACTCTGTTATCATGGGAACTAAAATGACAAATGCAGTTTTATTTTTATTATTGATTACAGGCTAACCTTTGGCCACTATTTCACCTGATGTAAGTGATAATGTGGTTGAAGATGTTGTTAAGGATAAATTAAATAATATTTTTAGCATTACTGGCTCTCAAGGACATCTATTTAGGGTTGTAGCTAGCAGCCAGCCAGCCAGCATGGCAGGCATTTGCAAAATAACCGCCTAGCATGCAAAATGATGGAGATAAAACGTGTGCAAGTCAAATATTTAATGTATTTGGAGAATTGAATTTTTAAATATTGAGTGTACTTCGTTTCAAATTCAAATCATTTATTACGAGCAACAAGGGCTCATCAACAGAGACTAAAAATAACAATATAAAATAGAAATAAAAATAGCATGCTTAAATTATACAATATTAATTAATAAGAGTGAGAATCATTAAAATTATTACACGTCATTCTAATTATTATATGTCTACAGAGATACGAGCATTAATCAGGAAAAAATTACATAATAAAAAACCCTACCACTTCCTAACCGACATTGGGACTGCTAAATGCCCATTGCAACCATGGTGTATATAAATACAATCGAGCCTGTCGGCGAACATTGCCAAGACGGCATTGGGGTTGGCCAGTTTCGTTTAGAGTACTTAGTTAGAATTTGGTTTACCAATGAGCGCGTCTTCCTTGTCCATTCCGAGCAGACTGACGTCGTTTTTGAAAGCAGAGTTCTCTAAGAGTAACACTTGTGCTTCACTCCAGGTACTGCAGTATGTGATCTCGCTCATGTTCTCTAAAACCTGGTTGAATAAATATATTTTTAATCACAACCTGCAGTTAACTTCTCGTGGTAGTTTTGTTTTATTCTTTGATCTTATTACTAAATGCACGATATGAATTAGTTAGCATTACAGGGATTGATTGTGTGAGTGCTGAGTCTATAGTGTTATTAGGAATGGTGTGCCATGACTTGCAACGCCCAGTCTATCAAGTCTAGGTTTATCTATCAAGGCAAGGTCATTTTGTGCCGAACGATGGCATTTCTGAACGGATTCGATAAATTCGGCGCGCTCGGCTCTTGCGATGCGTCTAGTTGCGCGTTTAACTATACTTTTTCCAAGTTTTATTTTAGCGAATATAAATAATACAACTTTTACACAGAACTGTGTGCGTTTTAATAATAACATTCCTAGATAATAATTATATGCAGTGTTTTTTAATTTTATTTATTTAATACTTTATTTCACAAAAACATATGATGTACAAAAGGAGGACTTAATGCTAAGGCATTATCTACCAGTCATCCAGCGATGGTATTTATCATCCAGTGACCTATTATTTAAGAAGGTGTATGTGCATCAAGGGGTGAATAAATAGGTTAAGTACGCTAAATAGACAACTACAAGAAGTAGGTACAGAAGAATAATAGGAAATAAGTTACTGTGATAACCATACCAACATATAGTCAATTTTAATATTATTATGTTTGCAATAACGCATGCTCTGCGGATTACATCATAAAATTATAAATTTACGTAAGGAAAAATTTAAGTCACGTGCGGGATTCGAACCCTCCATCCCAATACGATGGTAAAAGAACGATACGAAAAAATTGAGTTATGTTATGACTCATGTCATGTCATGTTAGCTCAATTGGATTAGAGCATACCACGGCTAAAGATGGACGCGGGTTCGAATCCCACACATGACTTAAATTTTTCCTCTCGTAAATTTGTAATTTTGTTACATATAGTAAATAAATTGCATAATATAATATGATAATAAATAATAATAATATATAAATATACATTTTTAAATTTTGATATGAGTTGACTGACAGTGCAAAAAAATGAAGTTATAAGTGTTTTTTTTTTTAATTTAAAGTGCTCACTAAAAAATTGTCCGTGCATGGGGCTGGAATATTACCCCCTCATCTCTTCCCGTGAGTGCCATAAGAAGCGAGTAAGGGTAAAATAAAAACCTGTTAAGGACATATACCCGCCAGGCAAAGTGTGAACTTTCATATAAACTCAACTTGTTATTAAAAAAAAAACTTACATGTAAATATAGTGTATTATTAGATCTATCGTTTCTGGCTTAAATCCTTTTTCTTTTAGACTGTAATTAATTTTTTTATTATATAGCGTTTAGTATATAGCACTCGTTTTTAGGAGTTTGAGCCAGTTATTCGTAGCTCCAGATTTATTTAAAAAGTATAGTACACATGTATAAATAACTTCCCATTATAGAAAGTTCATTATATTCTCCATGTTTGTGGTGCAATAGAAATATTAAAAACATGCTTATTTTTCTTGAAAGAGATGCTTAAAGTTGGGTCTTTCTTTTATCTAAAATTACGAGTTTTTGAGCTAGTGTAATTTCAAAACTGTTTAATTGAATGAAAATCTGATGCACCACAAACCTAGATATTAGGGTAGTGATTACGTAGGTAAAAATCATTGAGTTTTATTCGCTATTATTAAAATGAGATTGGAGCTGCGTTTTGTATGGGGGCGTTCGTTTAAAATATACCCTTAATCAGAAAACACCATGACGGTATTCTGGTGTTACGGGTTCAAGTTCTTTACAAATCCGAAATAAGTTCATCAACTGGCCAGACGAATTTTTATTAGAACTGAAGTTGGTCAACAACTCGACCTTACGTCGTCGTGGTGAACTGATGGTACTCACTTGCGCCAAGATCTTCATATTCCGCTTCTTCAAAACTTTGCCTTCTTCTTTCTCTCGTTTAGTAATTGTGAAAATACAATCTTCAAATATATCCCGTCTATCAGATTCAGGTACGCAACGCCATATCTGGGAAAAGTTGAATAACAACTATTAACAAATTAGTTAAAAAAGTGAATAACACAAGTGCTCATTATTTATTTTTGTTTAACGTTTTATAGTTCCATTGAAATTAAAACTAAAAGTTATATATATTAATGGAATAATTTTTTAAAAACCTTAATTTTTTTTTATATTTTTTTCAATATAGCGTCTAAAATCCGCCAGATTGTTTTTTTTATGTGCCTAGAGTCACATGCGCTATCAAGACGAATCTAGCGATATATCATACATTAAAATAGGTTAAGTCGTTTAGAAGTTATGGTGGAATAAAGAAACATACATACGTGGACCCTGAGAACATAACGCTCCTTTTTTTAGATAGTCGTGTAAAAACGAAAGGAAGCATCGTCATGCATGAATATCACTATTCAAGTAAACTGGCCAAGTGCGAAATAGATCCACAATCCGGATCCGCACCAACACAGCAAGTACCGAAAAATCGTTATTTTTATGCATTGCGTTCGAAATCTTTAGCGGGAGTCCGACCCCGACTTCGCCGGGTTTTATTATTTGTCGTAATATCTTATATATTGGACTATCATCATACCAAGTTTGAGGCTTGTATGACTTACCGTTTCAACGATAGAGCAAAAACGAATAACGTTTAAAGAAACACGTTTCTTGAATGGGATACCCATTTAATTCTCAACTAACATATTCTGTGAGAATTTCAACCGCCTACCTGTTACGGTTCCAAAGATTACAGCCCTTTAAAGGTCAGACTTTTTAGGGTTCCGTACCCAAAGGGTAAAAACGGAACCCTATTACTGAGACTTCGCTGTCCGTCCGTCCGTCTGTCACCAGGCTGTAAGAACGGTGATAGCTAGACAGTTGAAATTTTCACAGATGATGTATTTCTGTTGCCGCTATAACAACAAATACAAAAAGTTGGCTAAGTGCGTGTCGGACTCGCGCACGTTAAAACAAAAATAGGTTAAATATGAAGTCTAATGTTGTATAGCTAATGGTACGGAACCCTTCGTGCGAGAGTCCGACTCGCACTTGGCCGATTTTTTGGACTACCAGACTGCCGGACGGATGAGATGGTCAGCCGAGGCATAGTGAAACATGTACCTAACTAAATTTACTTCCGCAGATTTCTCAGGAACTACTGAGTAAATCGAAATATATAAGTAACATCATCATCATCAACAACAGTCATGACTTCCACTGTTGAACAAAAGCCTAGTTAATCTCGGAAAATAAATAAAGTTATCCAGGTACTTAGAAATTCGTTCCGCCGCCGTTTCGGATGCCAGTGGTGACAAATCGACACACACAAAGAAACTTTTCCATTTATAATTTTGACATGAACAACGGCAAGTATTGCATTAGTTCTATAATGTAATAAGTAAATAACAATACCTCAAGATTGTTAAACATTTCCTCGCATTTGTAATATTTCGTAATCGACGTGACACGATCGCAACCCAATAAAAACTCTTCCAAGTTCTCACGATTCTTTTTTGTCTTCAGTCTGAATAAACATAAAAAAACATCATCACAATGTGCCAGCAAGCAAAAAGTCAAAATAGAACTAGTAAAGATATAACAACAAGACGCACGGGAACACGGCATCCATACATTGTCGATATTCCAAAAATACGCACAAAACGTTTAAAATCAAGTTTTATAATGCGTACGGCCGATGTATGGAACACCCTATCAGCGTCTCTATTCCCCGTTAAGTACGATCTGGAAGTCTTCAAGTATAGAGTAAATAGGTATCTGCTGGGCAAGCATGCTACACCGTCGACCGCGTCGTCACTTTCCATCAGATGAGACTGCGGTCAAATGCTTGCTTATAATATATAAAAAAAATGCAGATATCTTGCTGCATTCCACTATCAATAGGAACATAGATTTGACACTGATCGAGTTGAAAGTAAAATTACGTTCATCAATTTGGGGACAGGGATTTTAATATTTTAAAGCGCCATAAGATTGTTGGTATATCCCCAAGGTGAGATAGTGGTCAAAGGCTAACCTATCAGGCATAAAAAAAAAAAAAATACCTTTTTGGAACTAAGAAAGAATGGTCTAATAGTTTCACAATTTATAAATATATTAGTTTACATAGAAAACATTCAGTTAGTCGGTTTCAAATTTTAAATACCAGAACATAAGTATTGGCGACAGAAAATATTTTTTATTATGTTTTACAACTGGCCGATTTTACCAAGTATTTTAATTTTAGAAAGTTTATGTTAAAGTTTCATTTTATTTTGATATTCAGTCAATCTTTAATATATTTTCATGGTATGTAATCATTAACTGGTATTTTTAATTATTATTTTTCTACCTAGTTGCTTATGTGTGTCTTGCTCTTATTTTTTGAGTGTAGTTGCATCAAGGCTCTCACACTATCGTATTTTACCATTTTTTTTAATTGTATGTACCATTATCATTTACAACCACACTAACACGTAGTCTAACCTAACCTACTACATGCGAAGCGAGGCCTACAGCAAAAATTACGAAATATCACAAGGAGGGAAGGGGCTGCAGTAAGATATCACGTGTATTTATTTTTTGTTCGAATACGCAATTTCTAAACTGAAGAGGCATGTAGCGTGACCTTAACTCGCCGTTGCCAGGCAACGTACGAAGGTACCGCGCCGAATACATGCGTACACCGTTACCTCGGTCAATAAAATTAGATTATAGTACTTTATACTTACCTGTATAAGTCTTAAACCTCACCAAGTAAAAAAAACATACCAATGCGGACCCCCCCTGGGTTAAAAAATGTTAAAAATAAACATCACGTGATTAATGGTGGAAAAGATTTTGCATGGTGGTAGGGCACTTTGCAAATACAACATCTTCGACCACATCATCACTTACCATCAGGTGAGATAGTGGTCAAAGGCTAACCTATCAAGCATAAAAAAAAAAAAAAAAAAAAATGCCCGCCTGGCTAGCTACCACCCTCAAGTTGAAAAATCTGTCGCCAAGCACCTAACGGTGTGTTCCCGCAGCTGTCCTTGAGAGCCAGTAACTCTAGGTTAGTCTGAACAACATCCTCGACCACATCATCACTTACCATCAGGTGAGATAGTGGTCAAAGGCTAACCTATCAGGCATAAAAAAAAAAAAATAAAAAAAAATGGACGGCCCTTAGGCTGCTGAACTCTTACCTCTGTTCCTCTCTTTCGTCTTTAAGCTTTTGCGTTTTATAGGCGTTGAATGCTTGCTTCTTTTCGTTCAGTTTCTTAAAAGCGTTATATCGCGGATCTTTAGATATTATTTTGACACATTGTTCCCATGTGGCATTAGACGACACGTTCTGGAAATAAAATATCGAATTCTAGTATTTTGTTGCATCCTAAACAAGTAATGAAATTGAAGATATCTGAGTATACATATATAATATGAAAATTTTAACGATTTTACGACATCATTAACTTAGAAAATGAATAGTCATTGGGTTCGCTCTCAAATGTATCTCATTGACTTTATTCCCATTTCTTGGTGATTCGAACAAAAATCAAACACAGGAACAATCGCCTGTCAGTTCGAAATCAATTTATGGAATTTTTATTAGCCTTGTTGTTCGACTTATAATAATAATCATAACGTTTTATTTCAGGATAGAATTCCCATAATGTATACAAATAACACAAAAACTACCATTAACATAAAAATAATATATAAACATATGATTAAAATAAGAAATGCATGAAGTAGGTATGTATAGAGTGCCTACTTTGGTCAGCTTACATCCGATGTTTGGTAATATTTAAATTACACGTCATTTTTTATTACCGTCCAGGAGAACAGTGGCGAAATATGGGACTACTTATATTGTCAGCGACAGCCAACGAGATTTAAACCCCCGAGAGGGGAATTGATGGTTCACCCGATCATGCAACTGGTGTGTGATTTCTAACACATATAAGTCATAGCATGAGCGCACATAAACAGTACGCGACCAGAAGCTTGATCCGTACGTACGTGTTTGAAAATATTTTTATTTTTGACGATTGTAGGCACTCAGTGCAATAAAAATGACTACCTGCTCCTTTAAATAGTGCGGGAAAAGTAGCAAAACATCCAATTATAAAACAGATGGAATTACCTTCCACAAGTAAGTAAAATTATTCAATTTACGTAATTTATCTACTTCATTTTAAAAGGTCAAGTTAAACTGGACAATCTAATAGACCCGTATGAATGCATTTCACTCCCACTTACTACATTCACCTATTGTCATCCTTGTCTTTCTGTAAACTGCGCCCTCTCCTAGTGTTGTGCTTATGCAGTACGGTAATTTATCGTTATAGTGGAACTAAAATCGATATCGTCATACTCTGGCCCATAAATATATTTAGCATTGGATGTAAAGAGGGTTTTATATGTTTGATATGAGTTTATAATAATAATAATTTATTTCACAATGTACAGTTACATGTTGTTATTCTTAACTTTATTACAATCGGTACACTAAATTGTATTGATTTTTTGACAGTAAAATGACATGCAGATCCCACACTAAGAAAAAAATCTTGTGTCATGGGAGTCTGCTTCCTTCAATAATACATTAAGATATTCCTAAATATGATTACAAGCACTATTGCGTGCTGAGCAAAAAACACATTTACAAATTATTATTAGAGTACAAAATGTTTTGTGCCGGATGGGAATCGAACCCTCGTACGAGGGTACGATTCCCGACGGAATAGTTTAGGCATTCGCGCCGGATGCCTAAACTATTCGGCCACCGAAACCTTACTCTTACGAGTCGAAATTTGTACTTCAAATATAAGAAATATACTCCAATAGTAATTTGTTAGGGAGATATATAAATTACTAAATTACAATTATACGAGAGGAAAAATTTAAGTCATGTGCGGGATAAAATTTTTCCTCTCGTATATTAATTGTAATTTTGTAATGTAATCCACAGAGCATGCGTTATTGCAAACATAAAATATTAAAAGAGGTATTTAAATGTTTATCATTATAGTAAAGATATAATAAAGCAGAATTGTGGAACCACACAACCATATCATTATTCTATATTTTATTATAACAAAACAGCTATACTCATACAAAATACCGCGCGAGGTATCTGCTTATTTAGGTATTATTGCCAACGCAAGTGGGAGAAAATATCACTTTTATCTAAATAGGTCGTCACGAAGGAATAAATTATACGATCAGCTTACATATGTTGTACGACGTATTGATATCGATTATATTTGCATCATCATGTCCCGTCACTATGGGACTCGGGTGTTTACCGCATGGAGGTGGCTTAGCCAATTAGAGCGCGTTTAGGTTATACAGAGTTTGGCATCAATTCATCTCGAACAAACCAAATCTTATTGCATCTTAAGTGTTATTTTCTCGATGGCGACAGCCCTCAGTATGCTATTATTGGAACTTGAAACGATCAAAACGATGCCAAAAAGAGGCGATTCTTGACCGGACCGGAACTAATGGTTGAAATGCGGTCGGCCACTTCTGCATACTAACATAGAAGGGTGATGTCTCCCTTATTTGAGGTTTTAGCTTCAGAACTAAACATGTCATCGTTTTATTTCTTTATTACCCAGGCTTTATAATTAACTTGAAATTTATGATCCTCAAAATAATTTAATGACATGTTTTGATTGCTGGTAACAGTGATAGTACTTATAACTTTTTTTTACAAAATTGGGACGATACAAGCTACAATGAGGAGATTAGTCGATATCATGCCTAGTTCTAAAACTAAGCAACCCACGATTACATTATGTATAGTAAAAACTTAAAAAATACTCCAACTTAGTGAAAAATTATAATGGTGTATATGTATATTTTCAGTGACTAAACGTAGACACTATTTAAAATTTCTATTTTTCAGCAAGCTTCAGTCTAAACACATAGTGCATTTTGGACACGACCTGATGTGCTATTCTATGTTTTTTTGTACATTGACTTCTACCGGACAATAGAAAAGAACAGTACAGTAATAAAAATATGAGATTGATGATATCATATCTCAAATGCGACAGTGCTAAAACAGAAAAATTAGAAAAATCTCCTTAATTTTTTAATTCTGTGACTATTTAAAAGACTTGGATTATTTACTATAGTATCCTATACTATATACGGACATATGAAACATACCCTGTCTTTGAGCAGTTCTTTGAAAGCTTCAATGGCCTCTTTCTTATCTTTGTACTGCAGCTCGGGTTGGTCAGAACTTTCCGTGCCATTGGATGTAGGCGGCGCTATTATCTCTTCCGGGTTAACTAGACATAGACAGACATTTATTTGTTTCATTAGCACACATACATTTATATTACACAAATATGAACGAGAAAGTGCCAAAACAGAAGATATAAACACAAAAAATACTCAGGCTATATGACATTACAACAATGATATATATAAAAAAGAAGGGTATAAAAGGTTTGATAATACATACAAGAACATAAGCAGGTACGTACATAACTACAAGATATAGAATTGACAAGCAATATACAATATATATAAATAGTATGCATCTATTTGTGTGCTACAACAACAAAATAATAACATTTTAAAATAAAAAAATAGTTTACTATAGATGCGTCTTTCAGGAATATGGAATAATAACATTACGCTAGCCCAATCTGGACAGCTCTCGGTTATTTTCGAAGATGGCAGGCTAGAAAGCCATTATATTCTTGGCGACAGATTTCACAACTTGAATAGAGTAGTTAGCAAGGAAAGGAATTAAAAAAAAGATATACTACCAAGTTAATTAAAGTAGTGTTATAAATAAAATAATAAACTAATCTAAAATTTAGAATACGACACTCGAGACCCGATTTGGCTCAAAATTAACTGTAAAAAAACCATAATAAGTGATGTGATATAATATGCCATGCAAATAAACATGTATTGACCATTCCTTGATTTTCTATGCATTAATTTAAATTGAATAAACTATGTAATATAAGCGTTTATTTTAAATATAATCAGGTGCCATATTCGCTATAAAAATCTCAAGTGCGTATTAGCAATCCCGTTTCAATAAACTACATGGTACACAATAATAAAATGCGTTGCACATTACAATACGATTGCATCATTGAAATCATCGCGCAAATAGATCAAATGTTGTCGCAAAATCAAAAGGAAGGAAGTTCAACTCTCTATCGGTATCGAGCCAAGGTAACCTTGACACTTTCGCGCGGCGTGAACTTGCCCAACCGCTACTGTGTTTGGTATATAAATTCATTGCCAATTATTCGGAAATCATTCACAAGTGCAAACAACTCCAATCAACCATGAGACAGAGCCTGCTGTTAGCAGCCGGCCTACTGGCCTTAGCGGCCGCCGCTTCAGCACGGGACATGAGGGAGAAACGATCAGCGGACCTCGAAGTCGCCGCCTCAGGTCACCACTGGGACAAGGGTGGTGGTCACGAGCATCACGGGCATCATCATCACGATCACGGCGAACACGACCATAAGGGACACAAGGGTCACCACGAACACCATCACGGCAAACACGGTCATCACCACCATGAGGGCCACAAAGGTCACCACGGTGAACACGGCGGACACAAGAAACATCATCATCACGATGACGGCTACCACCACCATCACCATCACGGCAAGAAGGGTGAGCACGGCCATGGGCACGAGGAGCACGGCCACTTCCACAAAGGGCACGACACCAAAGGACACCACGGCGTCGAGAAACACGACGAGTTCAAAAAGGACAAGCACTTCCACGATCATCACGGCGAGAAAGGACATCATGAGCATCACGGCGGACATCACCACGAGGATGGTTACAAGAAGGGTGGACACTTCCACAAGGGACACAAGCACGGCGGACACCACGAGCACCACCATGGCAAGAAGGGACACCATGAAGGCGGCGGTCACCACCACCACCATAAGGGACACCACGGAGAGGGCGGCCACCACGAGCACTGGCATCATCATGACGACCACGGCAAGAAGGGAGGCCATGAAGATCACAAGTCTTGGGGACACAAGAAGGGACATTAAGCAGCAGTTTCTTATTTCACAATCACTTATTGTAACAATGTTAGGAACTTTCATATTTTTATACGCCAAAGAAATAAACTTTGTACTTTTTTATGTTTTCTGTTTCTTTTTAATTACTTTTTCACGATGAAACGCCTTTATAAATTTTGCATACGATTGTGTTTAATCATATTTAAAAATAGAATACTTTTGTTCTAAACAATAATTGGGAAACCTAGGTAGATATGTATCAATATGGTCCGATTCGGAATCATTTGTAAGTAGTTTTTCCCTTAGATAAAACTTTCCAACATTCATTTATTTATCGACTTATTCTTTCAAATTTTGTGAAACCAAAACCCTTTTCGAACAATTTGAGGTGTAAGCAGTAGGAATCTGGATTATATAAAAATATTTTCCCGTTTACCAGATAGTGAAAAATTTTAGGTAAATCTTGAGATTTTTTAAACAACCAGCTTATCAATAATTATTTTCTTCAACTGATTGTATTAATACGAAAGTTTTTAGGCTTATTCAAAATCCTCAACTTCGTAGCAAATATAATGGTACAGTACAATTACTGTTTATTGAACACCAATTTTTACAAAACATTTATGTTACAGAGAGACATAAGCAAAAGGATGTACAATGGGCGGCCTTATCGCTAAGTTCAATTTCTTACAGGCAACCGTGAATGGACATGAAAGTGAATGCACGTTGCTGGTGAACAACATAATTATTGTTAAAAAAAAATATTCAAATGTTGACTTTTCTTGAGCACTTTAACTCATTTTCGTCCGGGAAAACAAAACGATACCGATAGCCACAATTGCGGTCTCAATTAAATATTCCTACTAACAACATTAGTAGGAAAATTATTCCGATCAGAAGCATAGTAACATTAAGGTTTCTTTCTGTCTAGAATAACGTTAAATTTTATCCTACCTTTTTTTAAATAACTCCAATGAGCAAAGCAAACACGGTACCTCTGTTGTAAGTTGGTGAAGACTTAAGTATCCTGCAGATTCTAGTGTACCTATGCTAAGGCGTCGACTGCCATGTTCTAGCAAGATCATAAATGTAACAAGACACCAAATTCCGAATCGTTCCAACCTGTGGAATTTACTGTACTTCGAATAGATGAACACAGTTTCTTGAAATTTAACTCTCGATAAAATAACCTTTCAAACAAAAATACTGTATCAAAATCGGTTCATCCGTTTAGAAGCTACGATGCTAAAGGCAGTTATATACATATATATATAATATATATATATATATATATAGAGGTTAACTTACAAGACCCTTCTGTCTAGTCGGGGCTTAGTATAATGTGGTCACTTACTGTCTTCAGGTATGGGAATGTTGTTGGCTAGCGTGGGGTCAATAGCGGCGAGTGTCTTCGCCATAGCCTCGTCGAGCGCTGAGCTGCCCGAGGGAGCGGCCGGGGACGCCGGCAGTGGCACCTCACCCGGCGGCAAATCCCCATTCAACGCCGCTCTGTCAGTAATGATCGAGAGTTTATTACGAGATTTTTTTAACTGACCTAGCTATCAACTGGACAAATACTTCAAGGTATCTGTTTAGTCGATTATTACCAAAATGACAACTTTATGAACACTTATAACCCGCGTCATAGAATACAAAATTGGCATCATATGTATGCCAGCGCTCAGTTTGTCGCTAACAGTAAAAATACGAACCTTTTTTCAACATGGTCTGTGAACTCCGAAAATACTGTTTTGCCAGCCAGTATTCTGCCCTGTACGCCACATAGCAGTACATGACAAAAAATCTTTTTTACTGATTTTTTCTATTTATATCTTCCACAATTCGTCACTTAATGGACTAAGGAAACAAATGAAATGAAATTTGAATGAATAGATTCAGACGTTACCTTGCGGAAGGATATTTAATGATAAAAAATATTTTAACAAACATTAAATTAATATCTTAGTAAAACATTTAAATAATACAAAAATATATCTAGTGACAATTCCGCTTAAGTTTCCTGTTAGGCCAACGTGACGTCACATACGCCACGTAATCAAACAGGAAGAATTTTCGACGCTTTTCGATTCTACACGAAGCATCCTCAGGTCTTGACTCTTCGAGTACACGATCGGAGCGGAATTGACACTAGATATATTTTTATACTTTTTTAATGTCTTAATAAAATATTAATTTAATGTTTTCTTATAATATTTGTTATTATTGAAATGAAATTATAAATATTAAATTTATTCAATATTCAATATCACCGAATTGATTGCGAGTTGGACTCGCATACCGATGGTTCCGTAGAAAATAATCGTAATTTTTTTATACAGTTCGAGATCCTTAGCGAGAGTCCCGCACTAATAAATAACATAAGCCGGGTTTTTATTATTTGTTGCTATGCGGTAGATATAGGCATAGACTTAGTATGATTATGGAATCATTACATCTTCATGATTACACATTTTTTGTTATATAATTACTTCTTAGGCATTCCGCCATACCTACACATATTCTGCGCAAATAAATTTCAATTGACTACCTATCCTCCTACCTACCTACCCTCTACGGTTCCAATGTTATAGACAGCATTTGAGGCTTAGTAATAGAGTCCCGTATTCTAGTACGGAATCTTAAAGAGGGTTAACACTGATAGTTTTCTTTTTATTTAGCGTTCCTGTTTTGCCGTTACTCGGCATGTCAATTTACTAACTCATATAGAACATAAAAAAATATATTTAAATATTTTTATACTACACCTGCTCGGAAAGTACCTTGATACTTTATCAAATTTACGGTAGAAAGTACGTCATTGCATATCGAACAAATATGCGGGGAGAAAACGCATCTGAGCGGGAGAGAAAAGTGTATGAAAATCCATTTCTTACGTGGTTTTTCTTTTTTAATTTTGGGTAAGACTATGCGCTGGTAACCTAAATATCAAAAGCCAAAAAGTTTTTACAGTGAGTTTTTATCTCCAAGTTCGCAAAATGACACTGGCCACTAGCTGTGTGTTGGATGGTGTCAAACAATTTGAAAAAAGAACATGTGAAAATTGCATACGCCATTGGCGCCATTTTCAATTTGTGTGTTGTTTGAGGATTCAGTTTTCGTAGAAAAGTAAAATAAAAGGTAGGTGTAGTATAAAGCACTATGTATCACTCGAGAGAAAGTGCGATTCCCGATCTCGGGTGTTTTAAAGCCTGTGGTAAAGAGGGTGTCGTTTGAAAGGTGTTTCAAACGACACCCTCGACGGTAATCGGTCACTTTCTCCTCTCGGTGAACAATGTACTATCCCTAATTTTCTAAACAACTTAGCGGTATCACAATTTTGTTTAGCTCAATGCTCAGATATACTTTAACTGCTTATGTTCTTCATAAATAATCAGAATTGGAAGAAAAAATGCGTCAACTCAACATTTTAGTTTTAAGTAAATAATACAACAAGTCATATTTAATTACTTAAAAATGTTTATTAAAATATCAAAATGTGAGATCGCACGGTCATATTTTCATATACGAGTATATTTTATATTTTTTCAGTATTACTAGCGTGATTGCTGTTTCTTAATTGAGACATTCTCTGATACAAATGATAAGCTTTTGCTTAAGTTATTTACTTTTTTTGTATTGCCATTTTATTTTCCATATCATGTAAATAATAATAATTATAGGAATACAAAATCAGGAATTACCTCAGTTTAGTTTTTTAAACTGTTAGGTTAGCCGTTGCTCACTATCTAACCTGCTGGTAGGTGATGATGTAATGAAGGATGGTAAACAGGTTTAACCTATAATTACTGGCTTTTGAGGCCACTAGCGGTCATCTATCCCACGTTATTGTGTGGTGGATAATTATATCAAATCTTCTCCACTTTGGAGGAGAAAAGAAACATAAGCACAATTCTAGGTTAAGCCTGTCAACACTTTCGACCACATCATCACTTTTTACCATTAGGTCAGATTGTGGTCTAAGGCGTACCTATCAGCAATTTAAAAAACTTTGTTGAAATTATTCACTTAAGGCGAACGGTGACGTCTATCGCGGGGTTTTTTTTGTTTTGTTCTGGATCGTATAAGACACGTGTCCCACCGCGGACGATGAGCAACAAGCGAGGAGAACCAGAAATTAGTTCTCTCCTTGTAGTTCCTATAGTTTTGTAGTTGGGCCATAAACGAGAGTGCGAGGGCGACGGCGCGGGCGGTGGGCGATTACTCAACCTAATGACCACTAGTACCTACCATGCAAGTCCTTCGGCGAGTATTCTGTGGTCAGAATACTCGCTGAGCGACAAGATCAGCGGCGCTAGTTTGGTGTGCCAAGCAAGCATCGTTAAGGATCTCGATTTTTGGGTTCACGGGTTCGATTTCATGGTCGCAACCGTGATTTATACATATATCGACCACCCCTTTGGGAATATAGAGGCAATATGAAAATGTTGGTCATATGAATTTTCCTTTAAATCAACTAACAGTTAAAAATTTTTTAACTTTAGGTGTTCTACATGATAGACAAGATAGAATTTATAAATGTGGAAGCATGTCACGCATATAAAGCAACACAATATCGCCAAGCTAGTAATACCCAAAGAAGTAGGCAAAGGCTACTAAAACCCACGTCTCACTAGTCATGTTTTGAAAAACGGGGCCTATGCAAAACGGGGCAAGTCTATTCCTAACACCCAGACATTTCTAGACACTGAACAGCTTCTGAGAATTTCTAAGTCAGGGAACCCTAATAACTGTCTGACCCATGTTCAATCTCTTATTATTTTTTTAGCGGCGCGTTTGCTACACTCTGAGGCAGTGCAAAAATGGGAACCGATGTAATATAACTTATTTTATTGCGAAATTGTACTTACTGAGCTGCTTCCTCAGCAGCAATTTTATCTTTTATTTCCTGTAGTTCCTTAGGAATGACCCAACTGGACTCTTTCGTCTCAATATTGTGGTAATAAACCCTTCCAGCATCAGTTGTGTATTCCTTCCACACACAGGCAGACATCAGTTTCTGTATGAGGCAAGACAACAAGTTAGATTAATAGCTGTCCCATGAAAGAGCATGTTGGTGGCTAAGATTCCTCCCTCACCAGCAGGTATAGAGAGCAGAGTATTTCTATTGTTGTGAGGAATCTAAAGCTAACACACGCTAGCAGTGAATTCATGCGGCTATGCTTAGCCTATAAAAATATTAAGCACTAAGGCTGTATATCCACAGATATGTAAGAGGCTTAATTTTACTAGCCTTGCTGAAGGTAGCAATCCTAAATATCCTAAAAAAAGGTGGATCTTTTCCTTGAACACCTCTCATCTTCCTGGAACATCTCTGGTGGGTATACACACTTAGGCTATCATTTGATTTTGAAAACGGTGCTTGGGATAAGGGTAGTCCCTATGATAGATAGCTATACAATATAGTATTTACATGAGGTCACTCTATACTAACATACAACTATTCACAGTAAGAAAACTTGCAAACAGGTTTCCTCTTTTTGCAAGATTAAAAATTTTTTGATCACAATATATTTCCCAAAATATATACACAATACCCAATATTACAAACAAGATGATAGTTCTTTTTGACTTATAATAATGAGCTCAAAGAGCATATTAAATAAATTTTCAATAATGTAAAAAGAACAAAATCATGACCTCATCGAGCCTGTTCATGTACAGACAGTTGAATTTATTCTATGTCATGGCTGTCCATGTTGCCATATCAAGAAAAATATTCAAATGCAAAAGCAATCCCACTACTGTCGCAATCTGTATGAAACAAATATATTGCTTAGGGCAATGAAAGCCCATGTACTACACTCGAGAGCAATGAATCCGGGTCACTTAAAGAATCCTAAAAATCTCGGAAACTAAAAATGCTAGGTTAATGCAATAAATTGTATTTAATAGACAATGTAATACTCCTTAAATGAAGGTATTAAAACTTCTTAGTTATTGTAAAGTTATATCATAAAAAAATCAAATTTGAAAAAGGGCCACTTTCGAAGATGGAACTACGAAATTACAGCATTTGGTTTTGCTTTTGTTTGTAATCTGTCATTTATGTGGGTACATAAACCATGTTGATAGTGCTCTATATTCATTATTCAAGCTGAAATTATGTCGCTTACGCCTGAAGAATGCACCAGAATACTTACAATGCTGGAAACCGGCCGGAGTCAGCGCGATACAGCCAGGACTGTCGGTGTGTCGCTGTCAACAGTACAAAGAGTTCTCCGACGTTACGAAGAAACTGGTTCTAACCTACGCAGACCAGGAACGGGCAGAACCAGGTGTACCACAGCACGAGAAGACCGATACTTGGTGAACACCATGCTTCGAAATCGCTTTCTCACAGGAACTGAACTCACCAATCAGTTTCGACGCCTCGGAGGAAGTAACCCAAGTGCATGGACAGTAAGACGTCGGCTTGCTGAATCTAACTTAAAACCCCTTAGACCTGCAAACGGCCCTAAACTGGAGCGTGGGCATCGTATTTCGAGACTAAGATATGCCCAGAGCCACGTAAATTGGAGTATTGAAGATTGGTCAAAAGTTATGTTCTCCGACGAATCAAAATTTATGCTCTACAAGCACGATGGAAGACACAGAGTGTATCGAAGACCAGGGGAAAGATTCAAGCAAGCATGCATCGAAGAAAAAGTAGCCTACGGTGGTGGGTCTGTACTTGTGTGGGCCGGAATTTCTTCTGAAAGTCGCACAGAGCTGGTGATCATAGAAAACGGCTCTTTAACTAGCGTAAGATATGTGGAAGAAATCCTCAATGATCACGTTGGTCCATTTATGGTCAATTTAGGTGAGGATGCTATATTTATGCATGACAATGCCCGACCTCATACAGGTAGGATTGTGAATGACTACCTTCAAGAGATGAACATTACTCGTATGGAGTGGCCAGCGCGCAGCCCGGATATCAACCCGATCGAGCATGCTTGGGACGAGCTAGGCAGATGCGTAAAACAACGAAACCCTCCCACAATCACGCTTCGTGAGCTCAAAATTGCTCTCACAGAGGAATGGGAGAATATTCCCCAAAATCGTATAAGGAACTTGGTGTACAGCATGCCGAACCGCGTAAACGCAGTAATGGAAGCACGAGGAGGCAATACGAAGTATTAAAATTCAAAAAAATCGTAATAAAGTTCAAAAATTTCATGTTTCCTATTTTTGTTTTAAGGAGAGATCAGCAGTTTTTTTCTTTATGTAATTTTGTTGACTCATATTTTTTTTACTTTCATTTAAGGAGTAATACATTGTCTATTAAATACAATTTATTGCATTAACCTATCATTTTTAGTTTCCGAGATTTTTAACATTCTTTAAGTGACCCGGATTCATTGCTCTCGAGTGTATTTAAAACTATAAATATGATATTGACTAACTTGATAGCTGTCACTTCTAAGCTATTAAATCAAATATGTAAAATATTAAATCAGTATGTGATCATATGCCACTTAGACAGTTGTAATACTAATAACCTACCATCAGATAATTATCCAGTCAAGCCCCATTCTTCTTTCTGATTTCAGTATGTCTACACTCTTCAGTCTATTTATGCACTGACTGAATCAGAATCTTGTACAATCAATAATGAACAACACCTTATTAACACAATGAGATTATTCAAGGCCACCTATCTCTGCATTATATACAGATATGTATTAAACAGATCCCATGAAAGCAGAAACTGGCTTATGTGTGTGATAAATCGCTCAGTCTCTATACTCATTGGCATGGGGCAGTGGATCAAAACATAAATAAAGTCAGTGCAGTAATGATCACCATGCTGCTGCTATGTTCAGGCTCAACCACGATCCGCTTGCTGTCACACCAACAAAAAGACTTACAGCTAATTTGTTGACAACCTACCATAGGGAGTAAGAGTTCCTGGCTTTTTGACTGTCCTGTTGTTGGGTCTTATATATGGAGACTAGGGAAATAATGTATAAAATAACTAGCATGCCATCACTGACATTGGTAAGTAGGGGGTTACTGAATATTAGGTGCGAAACAGGGTTCATTACCATTTACACAACCTAATAATATGATAGGTAAACTAAACTGCCAACAAGATCATTCCTAAGAAAATTTGGGATAAGGTAGGTGGCCATCCATAAGCTGAAGCCAAATGCTGTTACAATTATGTCTTTGTGTTGTCTTATATGTTGTAGGCAAAGTAAATAAGTATCTATTTTTTAAAGTTCTTTGTTATCCTTTTGTTTTTAGAGAAGACATATTGGACTGACCCCACATGAGTCAAAGTATAAGGGAAGGATAGAATAGGAGATATAAGATTAGATAGGATGGGGTGAGCCTTTTGACATTGACCAGGTGCAGTTCTGGGCTCTAGCAGTCTTACCACTAAACATTTCTTTGTATGCTTAATCCATTAGCTGCCTGATTGACCTGAAAATTCTGAAGTCCTGCTCTTACCACTCCACCAACAGACTGATAATCAGCAAATTTGTTAATTACTTACCTCGGCTGGAGTCTTCAAATCGTCAGGCTTTTCCCATAAACTTTGCTTTGTAACAGAATTGTAATAATAAATTCGACCATCAGGAGCCTTATGTTCTGACCAGGGACTACTTTGGTTTGCCAAAGGTGCTACTTCAGGGGCTGGGGCTGTGATACCCTCCTGAAAAATTATTGTAATGGATAATACTGAAATTTTAAAGGAATCAAAAATGTATTATGTTTATTTACTATTATTTAGTTTAGTTCTATAAATTAGAGCTTAGTCAGTACTTAGTAATATCAAAACATTATTTGGTTAAGCAAGCATTATAAATAATACAAAATCCAACCATTGACACACTAGGAGAAGCAACACATACAGGTTTAAAACCCGGGAACCCAGGTGGTGGCATTGAAAATGGTGGCAGCATAGGTGGGAAACCCATAGGTGGTTGTAGAGCGCCTATGTTTGGCGGCAGGCCTGGCACTGGTGGCATTGCTACCGCTGGAGGGATAGGTGGTGCGAGCCCACCGAGCATTGGAGGCGGCAGCAATGGTGCAGTACCCATTAGACTTGGAGAACTGGTCCCCGTTTGATGATCCTACAAAAAAAAAGCGATATATTAGTAATTATTCCTATAGGATCAAAGGTCAGATATATTATCCTAGGATTACAACCGATAAGCTACGTCAGGGACCTTCAGGTGCCCCAAATCGCTGACACTGCATTTTGAGACTGCCCGCCCGGCTGACTACCATCCTCGGCTAGAATATACGTCCCCAAGCACTTAACGGTGTGGTCCAGCAACTCTCCTAGAGCCAGTTCCCATTCTAGGCTAAGCTGTACATCATCTTCGACTACGACCTCACATACCATCAGGTGAAACTGTGGTCAGAGGGTAGCCTACCCGCGATAAAAAGGAAAGCATACCATTGTGGAGAACTCTTCGGCATGTATGATAGAACGTCCTTTCAGTTCTGATCCCGTTATCACAACACAAAACTGAGCTGAAATTAGTTACATCACATCATTACAGGCTGAGAGATACATGGAACACTGAGTAAGAAATAATTAAACTACGTTTTACATGGAACGGAACCAATTATAAAAAACCAATCAATCGATAGAAAAACTATTGTAATCTCTGGGAAATTCAAAATTGTACTTTTCTCTGTGATTAGTTCACACTCCACAGACTAGAGGTGTGACTAATATATTCGTATTAGGTATATGTAATAGGTTTAAGACAGAAGTTTAATATTAGGTAATATGAATTTTGTCGTAATAGGTTCTTCAAATAATAGTGAGCGACGTGACGGCGACCGAGTGAAGCTATTCTTCCTTACAGTTGCCTGTGACTTGCCATCTCATTCTCACTCGTCGCGAGAGAATGCGACGCCGACATTCCAATTTGAAATGTATCCTCGGGGCTCGGACCTTGTGCGCGTCTTCGGTGAAGTTATTGCATGTGATGTAATACATGTCGCTTCTTGTATAGGAGCTTCATGGATAATCAGAATGAGACCAGGCAATGGACATCGATAGATTATTATTAATTATGCAATGTTATGGGTTAGTATTTACCTATTATTGTAACGCTGCCTATTACACTGTAACGAAATGTTACATGTATATTTTTAATCTTTAAACTATCGTACTTAATAATTATTAACCAACAAAATATATACAACTTATTAATAACATTTAAAATCTTCTTAAATAAAATATATGCAATCATTTAAATATTACTTCGAATCGTTAGGTGAAGGTGAAAGCATCATAATAATGTAAACATTCCTTAACGTGACAACGTGCCTTAGGAGCGCGGAGCGGGGAGACGCATGCGACGGTTATTTGAAGCGGTGCTCGCCAGTCGTCACTAGACTGAACCGACGGCTAGTCCACGCCACTTTGCGTCATCCCGTGCGCTCTAGCCGGTTGCGAGGCGTATTTATTGTTGTTATAACCATCGTAATATTCATAGTGAGAGGTTCTTGATCGCTATAGTGATAGTATCTTCACAGGGGTAAGTTTTGAATAGCACACAAAACACAAATAACTCGCGATTGCTATAATCATTCATATTGTTATATCCCTATTCATACATTTCAGCTTTACTGTTTTTTTTATTCTATTTCATTAGCAGACATAATTATTACATTTCATTCCGTATAAAATTTCATCACCCATATTTTTAACTACCTCTAATTTTTTAAGAATGATTTTGCATTTTTATATTAACATTAACGTAATTTCTTTTTTCTTTTGCTTTGTGCCTTAAAACTAAAATGTAAACTCCGTTCTGATAGTTGTTTATCACCACGGCAAAACTACTACGTAAGTACCTACCTATTTCTTTGTGACACCGTGGTGGGCTATTGGAACGGGACCTATAAATTTCTGAATGTGAAATATTTCATTTTACGCATTCCAGGAACACTATCTGGATTTAATTCCGTTACACGAAGCGTGTAAGGACGCCTACATACTCCAACCAAATTTGGACCATTTTGGCTTTGGACCACGACGTGGTCCAAAAGTGTAGAACCGGCCTAAAAGCTGCTATCAGCTGGATGCGACGAGCCCGTCTACCGCCGATAACTACTACTCCGCACCGTGTACTTCAACTCTTCAGGCCACCCACTATCAACATCTGGTCCAACGACTTAGGGAAGTACCGCACTACGGAAGCAGAAACACATCTTAAGGTTGAACCACGACCTCATAAATTTTATGTGCCCGCTTTAAAATTCAATTACAATTTATAATTTATTATTGTTTCATAAATTTTAGCTTCTTTTAATATCTTGTAAATTCATATTCATCTGTCATAGCTTCATCCATTTATTTAAATTTCTATAACATTTTTTTTGCATAAAGTATTGTAGTATATTATATTTTTATTATATCATACTGTATCATAGTACCTTAGTTTCATTTCTTCTACTACCACGTTAGGTAGTTTAGAGGTTACGTAGGTTAGAAACTAAGTGTACATATAGCGGTACAACACACAATTTTTGAAATATTCTATAAATATATAAAAGACATTAAAAACGCAAGGAACATAAAAGTAATCTATATTTATAATGTAAATACAACTTATAAATCATTGTAAATTTCGTTGACAGTCCTAGATCTGTTAAAGTATAGAGTAAGGGAAAGTAAATCACTGTAGGTATATTTATATCAATAACGTGAGCGATTTTTCAACTCTTACACATAATATTTTAACCAGTAACGGTTAAAATGCGTCTTTTATGAACGAATGATAAGTTGTCACTATTATTTGACTATTACCCAGTAATAGGTTAGATATTATAATATTGGCTGAGCGTGATATTCGATTATATGAATACGAACATACGATCCTAATATAACACCTCTACCACAGACTATTACGTGCTGATCAAAACCGATGTGATTAATCACTGGACAAGGAACGACCGGCTTAATAATTGGCGACCCGATAATGCACGACCAGATACTTCAACCACATATGTGTCGCTTAACTTCAAACTCGGATAAATCCAATATTGTAAATTTTTAAGATTTTGGTATCAAATGAAAGGGTGAAAAAAAAAGCTTCAAAACTGATTTATCAGTTGTGCATAAATCCGCATGGTACTTGAGAAATAAAACATCAAAAGCATTTTTTTTTTACCGGCGGTATGCCTTTATTAAAAAAAATACTATGAACTATATACAACACTACAGCTACTACAATAAAAGCATTTAGACACCTATAAGTCATAGCAGACTCATAGGCAGTCCAAATGCTCCAGCCCACTCCCAGTTGGCAGCGTGCCCAGCATGCTGGCAGCATTGCCCCGTTGAATTGCAATGCTTATTCGTTGAGCCAAATATGTGCCAGCATTTTGATCACGCGTCGCATCGACCAAGCGCTCAGATAGGTTTTGAAAAATACGATGAGCTCCCGGTCCCCACGGACCCAACGTCTCCACACCAAACGGCTCAAATATGTAACCCATACCGAGGTTAGCATATTTGCGCCGCTTGAGTTGCTCCGCCGAAGTAGCCGCAGCGCCAGCCCTCACGTTGGTTTCAGAAAGATGTGACGGCGCTAAAGTGTCCACGCACGTAGCGTCCCACACTAAGGGCCGTCCTAACTTCCACGGAACCAGAGTCATGCCGTCAGGTCTTTTACCATCGTCACGCATCAGACCATTCGGTTCGAAAATAGCTGGAACATTGGCGCTGGTAAAAGCCCGGCGAATGATATCGTTAAGGCTGGCGTGGCGGGAAATTCGACCAGCACTTCGAGAGCAGGAGAGGCCATGGTGACCGAGTTGATCAACTGCAGTACCACACTGGCAGTGATGTGCAACACAACACCTTGCACCCAAGCGTAAGCTAATAGCTAGACGAAAAGCGGATGGATCTATAAGGCTACCAGTTTTGTAAGAAGGAATGGCCTGTAACCAAAGACCGGATTCCCACACAGAAACAGCGAGAATACGAGCACGATCTGCGATGCTAGAACACGTATTTAAAAGATCTTTCCGTGTTAGCTCGCATAGGGGCCGATCCCACTGTTTCTGAGATGACAACATTTTTGGGAATTCAGTATTTGGACAAGCCAGTCTCCATGTGTTTTTGGCCTCAGCCAGATATGCTACATCGAAAGAGCCTAAAGATCGTGCAAGAATTTTTTCTACTAATTTGTGTGTACTGTGTACAGAAGACAAAAAAGCTGGTAATGCCACACTAGAAATTTTGCGTATCCCTATGCCCCCCAACCTCACAGGGAGGGAAGCTTGCACCCAAGCCCTATCATCCATCTCAACATTCAAAACCGACACTAACGTATCTTTTACTAAGTTGTCTAAGCTTAACAAAAGCTCACTGTGTTGCCACAGCTGACAACATCTTAAATAGTATGTAAATTTAGGAACGAAAAGGCAAAATCTTATAATTGTAAAAGCCATATGGGCGTTAATTTTGGATAATCTGCTAGAAGCATTTCTAAACTTTTGAATTTGTTCTTCGACAAATGGTGATAAAGATTCGTTAAGAATCGGTGAACCCAAAAGACGAAGCGAACTTTTTTCTACTAATTTTATATTAGGCGCAAGTAAGTTGAATTTTTCAATAATCGAAACTTTATCCGGACAAGTATCACAAACAAAAAGTTAACATTTAGAAAAATTTAGTTCAAGGCCAATAACACGAAAATCGTCTATAAGTACTCGCAAGTCATCCAAAACCGTGTTCGCATCGCCTCCTAAGGTTCCGTCATCCAAATACCAAACGTTAAGTTTTGATTGGAGACGTTGAATTATTGAGTGGATTGCAAGGCTGAAAATGGCTGGTCCCAGAGGATCACCCTGTTGACATCCTACGGAAGATAAAATAACGTTATTTTGGTATGTTAATTTTGACGGTTTGCCGTAGCATTGCCAAAGAAAAGGGTATAATTCCGGAATTTTATCTTTCACTTCAGGCAAAAGAGTGCCTCTATCTAAAGAATTGAATGCATTTTTAACATAATATATAAAGCTCGATTACCACTGACTGACTGACTGACATAAATGTTCTCCTAGAAGGAGTAGAGTAGAGTTAAAATGATGTATGGCGAAAATGTAAGTGAGTATGAGAAAAATCGAAAATGATATTTTATTAAAGTGAGATAGATCCATGAGACAGTTTTTTTCAAATGTAGTTAAGTCCATGGGAGCCAATCAGCGAATTGAGTTTTTTCAACATGGCTGTCAGTCGACTTAAAATCTGATACAATGGCACAGTACACTCCCGCGTTTTATCGTTTCTTTTTGTTATTTAGACAGTTTCCATGGATGATTTCATTAAAATTGTGTCACACAAGGGCGTAGCGAGGTACGGGCAGGGTGGGGCAGCTGCCCCCCCCTAGAAGACCAGCCGGTCACTGGTAAAATTTACCAGTGCAGAAATGTTTAGTTCCTATGTGACATCATATATGTCGCTACACATCCGAGCCGAGTTCAATCGCAGAAATAACAATAATAAAACGCTAATGGACGCACTTCCATTGTTAATGTATAGCAGTAGGTACCTAATCGACGAGGCCCTTACAGTATACCAAGCTTTTTTAAAAATATGCTAATCTATACATTAACAATGGAAGTGCGTCCATTAGCGTATTATTTATTAGTTATTATTTCTGCTATTCGACTTGGCTTGGCTCGGCGCGCATGGTCTACGCTTCACAGAGGAGAGAAGAGCGGAATGCGTGGTGAGAGGGGATGCAACTTATTCAGCCAATCTAGCGCGGTTGTTGCCACAGAGTACTTTGTTATAGTTGTTGCGCTGTGCATCAGTCAGAGAGATTCAGTGCACTACTCGGGACGCTACGTGCGTTACGTCCGTCCATATCGTGAATCGAGATTGCCAACTTGTAATTTTTGTGCGTGTGTTTTTAAAAATGGATATAAGGAAGTTTTTAAAGGTAAGTAGTTAAACAATTATCCTAATATTATTATAAATGTGAAAGTTTGTGAGAATGGATGTATGGATGTATGTTTGTTATTCTTTCACGCAAAAACGGCTGAACTGATTTAGTTGAAATTTGGTATGCAGATTGGTTATACCCTGGATTAACACATAAGCTACTTTTTATCCCGGTCAACAGGGGTGAAAGCGTATAAGTAACTATATTTGTTGACAATGTTGGAAAAAAATAAGTTGTCTGGGAGCTTTCAACGAAAACGCTGCCTTAACCCTTTAAGATATAACAAAATAATGTATGGTGTAATTGTGTATCTTATATAGGTCTACAGAAAAGTCCGCGATACCATATGTCTATCCCTTAAAGATAACATAATATATTCATTTTAATACTTTAAAAAATGGGCAATTATAAAGTGCTGACTTGGAAAGCTATTTACACAAATACAGTATTAATCCTTATCATTTTAAATAGGTTGGTTGGCTTGAGCATTTCATGAAGATTATTTTTTCCCTTAACATCATGCAAATAAAATAAATACTTTAGGAGATATAGCAAAATCAAAATCACGCGCAACAAAATTAATTTCATGTCGCCGTGACTAGACTGGCCCGCGCGGGCGGGGTGGGGGAACAAGTCGCTCATCGCTCGCGCTGTGTCGTTGACGGTTGTCTCCGTAACGTGAATTTTCAAAGCACTAGCAATTTCTTGAAAACGCACTTTATGGTACCATCTATGGACGGACGGACAGCGGAGATTTAGTAATAGGGTTTGGGGACGTAACCTTAAAAATGAGACATAATTAATTTATTTATACTTCGATTTTGTTATTTTTGCTATAGGCTGCTTTTTATTAACACACCACGCGGGCGAAGCCGTGGGCGGAAGCTAGTTAACAATAATGTATTTAATAACAGCAAAGAATAGTAAAATTATTTGAGAGATTACGTGAGTCTTAACCCATCAAGCGGGGCGGTGGCCACCGCGCGCGCCTTCCAACCCATAGTCACAACTCACACCATAGTGCTATTGTTTTTCTCTCGTGTCCGTGTGTTACGCTCGTGTGGTAGAGAAAGACAACACTTAGGTTGAATGGCACACACATGTGCGAGTTTAGAAAAATATGAAGTTACAAAAAAAAAGGGTTGTCTTTTTTTTCAATGCGAATATTTTAATCAATGTTATAGGAAAAGATTTGTTTATTATAAAATAAATTTTACGACTCGGTTTGCGCAACGGACTTCGATACCAAGGGTCGTGAGTTCGATCACCGCACAATACAAACATTTGTAAGCATGAAAATATATGTTTGTATTGGTATATGAGTTTTCTATGTATAATATGTATTTATTTACAAAACAGTATACATAAATATAAGCATTTTTGTTTCAGGGACTTTGAAAAGGAAAAAAGAAGAAAGTAGTAGTGAAAGTGATGAAGAAAAAAAGGTCGAAAGTATACCACAGAGTTCACTGGCTCAAGCTGGTCCTTCTAGAGTCAAAAATAAACTTGAAGAAGAAGTCGTTTGCGATAATGATCTGGGAGAATGGGTAGGGCGAACTTCATTAATGACTACAAGTCAAAAATTAAACATGCTTAAACGTTGTTGGGTACCCCCTGAGAATTACGACTTTGCCAAAGATGCTGAAACTGCTCATCTGAAGCGAAAATTTAATCATAGTTGGTTGCAAACTTATTCACCCTGGCTGGTTTATTCTAAACGTCTAAAAGGTGCACTGTGTTTATATTGCGTACTATTTCCACCAAAAATAGTAGCTGGAGTTTTGGGTTCATTTGTAACTCGATCGTTTTGTCGTTTTAAAAATGTCCATGAATACTGCGTTAAGCATGTCTCATCACAATATCATAAATCTGCGGTCAATGATGCAAAAAATTTATCGGAGCAAATGCCTGTGGATGTAATGATGAACACGGCTCATCAGAAAGAAATAGAGAAAAATAAAAACATAGTGGCATCTATAATATCTTCAGTTATTTTTTGTGGCTCCCATGACTTGCCTTTGAGGGGTAAAGAGAATCACGAAGGCATTCTTGAAGACATTTTAAATCTGAGAATTGAATCTGGCGATCAAGATTTACAACAACATTTAGAACGTGGCAAAAAAAATGCTATGTATACTTCCCCACAGATTCAAAACGAAATTATTGATTTGTGTGGCTTGGTCATAAAGAATGAAATTATTCAGGTTGCAAAGAAAGCTTTTGCTTATAGTGTCATGGCAGATGAGTCTTGTGACATAGCAGGAAGAGAGCAGCTTTCCATTGGAATCCGTTTTTATGACGAAGGTAAAAATATGATCCGAGAAGAATTTCTAGGATTCGTAGAATTGATTGCAATGGATGCTAATACTATAGCGTCAGAAATTGATAAGTTTTTAGAAAATGTAGGACTTGAACCAGATAGGTGCATTGGCCAAGGTTACGATGGGTGTTCTACAATGGCTGGAAGTATTGGCGGAGTTCAAAAAAAACTCAGAGAGAAATATAAAAAAGCCTTATATTTTCATTGTGCAAGCCACAGACTTAATTTAGTGATAAATGATTTGAATAAAGTGCCAGAAATACGGAACACAATCGGCACGATAAAAGATATCATAAATTTTTTCCGAGAATCTTCTTTAAGAAGAAAATACGTTCCCAATATTCCGGCTTTATGTGAGACACGTTGGTCGCAAAAATATAAAAGTATTGCCATTTTTAACAAAAATTTTAAAGAAATAATTAATGGACTTGCAAGTCTATCTACAGAAGGGAATGCTGCTGCAAGAAAAAGTGCTTATCAGTTACATTGTGCTGCTACTAAACCAGTATTCGTTATATGCGTTGCAATGATAGCTAAATATTCAGGTATATTGGAACCTGTTGCGAATGCATTACAATCCAAGGCTATTGATATGTACACATGCGTCAATCATATCGAGAGAATTATTTCTCTTATTAAAGATCATCGTGGCAATGCAGACAGAGAGAGTCAGAATATTTTAGATATTTCACATGTAACTGCAAATGCCATTGATACTGATTTGCAAATACCGCGCATTGCATGTCGCCAACAACATCGGTCTAATCACCCAGCTGAAAGTGTATGCGATTATTGGAAGCGGTCAGTTCTCATCCCTTATTTAGATTCTTTGATATCCGCACTTGAACAGCGTTTTTCTAATGAACATTTACCAGCTTTTAGCTTAATGTCGATACATCCCAGTTCGATGTTAAATATGTCGCTAATTGATTTTAAAGAAAAATCACAAGATTTCTGCAAGTACTATGATCTTCCTCTTTTTGAGCATGAAGCGGAATTATGGTATAAACTATGGAAAGATAAAGGTATGGAAAGAGAAAGTTTAGAAATTTTAGACTTTACTGATATATTAAAGGAGGCGGACGCTTTCTTCCCGGCAACCAAAAAAGCCATACTTATTTCGTTGGCACAACCGTGTACCACTAGTAATATAGAAAGGTCTTTTTCTACACTGCGACGTGTCAAAACGTGGCTCAGATCTACGATGACCGAAAACCGTTTAAACGGGCTATGTATGTTGAGCGTACACCGAAAAATAGTCCAAGAAAAAAAAAAAGAAATTGAAAGGGAAGTTTTAAACAGATTTTGTGAAGAACCACGCAGATTACTCTTCAAATAAAGTTATTTTTTGATTAAATTTTGTTTTTAATTTTTGCCTCACGTCCATCACCAACGTGAGATACTCACATGTAACCACGATTAAAACAATATAGTGTAGAATTTTCTATATCTGCCCCCCCCTATGTAGAATCCTGGCTACGCCCTTGGTGTCACAAAGTAAAGCCCGCAAGCGACCTTACATAAAACTTCGCCATAAGAAAGAGGAAAGAGCGAAAATTTGTAAGTATCAAAATTCATATACCTATGCATCGTTAGGAATCCTGAGTTGGCCCTAGTGTTGTGCTCACCATCATTGATTAATATTATTTTGTATTTCTACTGTTACAGAATAATTTAGATATAAATGTATGAAAGGATATTATGCCATAGTACAGGAACTTTCCGATCAGATTTGTATAGGTATATAGGATCAAATGTAAGTTTTACAATTTAAGTGCCGTGTGGAGTTGGTCGCCTCGATATGTTTGCAATTTTGCTTCTTTTGCATCTGCGTTTTATATCTCACTAATATTATAATAAATGCGAATGTCTGGATGTTTGGATGTTTGTTCCTCCATAACTCAATAACCACGAAACCGATTTGGCTAAAATTTATATCGTAATATAATGGCCGGAATAGGGCAAAAGCTACTTTTATGCCAGAAAATGTCAGGTTCCTGTGGGAGTATCTAAAACTGTAAGTCAACGTAAAATAAGTCCATATACGTGCTGAGATGTCTTACTATTCTGATATAGGTATTCTGATGTATACGAAATTGACACTCTCATTTATTTATTATATGTAAATTTATATCTACTTCACAAGAAATTAATGGAATTTTACCAACTAGGTTGTACGTTTGTTATTATGCTGATCTTTTTTTTAAACAATTCTATTTCATTGATATAATTTTAGATGTAGCTAAAACAACAAAAAACGCGGTCGATTTATCAAAAATTTTAGTCCACAGAGACTGCTAATTGGAGTTCCAGTTCATGAACTAAAACTATTTTTGACTGACTTTTTTTTAAACTAATTGATATTCGCAAATTGCTAAAAACATACTGTGGCCAAGACTAGGCAACGTTAATTAAACAACGGTGCAATTAAATTATTATAAAAAAGTGCTTAACGGTGAGAATGTGATAAGGCGGCCAATGCACGAAGAAGAAATTGTTGAAGATGAAACAGAAGAAATATTGAATTTTATTTAATTATTGAATATTATTAAATTAGTTACTATTTCTAAAATAAAACTACATTTCCTTATTTTGTTTGTATTATTTTTAGTTTCATTCAGTTACTTACTACAAATTTTATTGTTGATGGTATGCCATGATTTTGCCACTACCACATCCCTAGTTCTAATCGTATTTTATCAATAATACATAAATCCAGACCTAATAAATCAAAAATCTATAAATCCACACTGAGTTTTTTCAATGATAGATAAATTGCATTCTATTTTATGAAATAAAGATAAATCCTATCTAAATATTTAATTTTTGCAATAATTAATGGTTTTATTGCTGTATTTGCTGAACAGAGTTGTTTTCTTCAATGCTATTAAGGTAATAAAATATATAATGCCTTTTGAATAATCGAATTAACTTTTTTATCACTTTTTCTTAAATATCTCCGAACAGTGTAGAGTGGATTTATCCAAGTTTGAAGTTAAGCGACACATATATTATACTGTCATGCTGGTATTTTACAGGGAGCGCATTATTGGGTTGAGATTTCCACCACGATCGCGATTTATGACGGTTTCTTTTGTTCGGCCTAATAATCCTAATATTACCCGTCAGAAGAATGTATTTCATTTATGAAGTTGAAATACTGTATAGATAATATTACCGTGCCGTAACTGACAAATGTTACACTGGTGAGAAATCAATCTGTACCGAACGCACCCTATATTATTGCAACTGGTAACCTCGTTTTATCATTTATCAACACAGAGCAAGTACCTAATCAATTTCTTCAAAAATGATAAAGTTGAATTGCGATGTGATACTGATAAGATATATAAAATGAGTCACATACAAATTTTAAAGTAATATATTGCACTTTGAAAAAACTACAAGATCAAGACCAAGCGCCTCGAAAAAATCTGTTCGACCGCCATTCTCAGTAAACGTAACAATAACAGTATTAATTCAATATGAAACATGAAAACATAGTGTTAAACGGTCAAGAATATGACCACGTATCGTTTGCTATTGGATTGGGTCTGGCTATATCGTCCAGCATATTTATTGGTTCCAGTTTTATTATAAAAAAGGTTGCTTTGAAGAAGCTGTCTGCATCAGGAAACCTCAGAGCATCTGCCGGAGGATTTGCCTATCTTAAACAATGGATGTGGTGGTTTGGGCTAATCACAAGTAGGTCCTGGTCCTTGTCTGGTAATTTACGAGATCCTCAACATGACTAAAATAATACCACTTTTATTGCAGTGGGTGTGGGTGAAGCTGCTAATCTTTTGGCATATGCTTTTGCTCCTGCTGCTCTGGTTACTCCTCTCGGTGCTCTCAGCGTGCTTGTTGCAGCCGTGCTCTCGTCAAAATTCTTGAATGAACATTTAAATTTCATTGGGAAGGTAAATGTTTTTAATGAAGTGATTTTCATCTTGCTGTCAATACAAGTAATGTACAAACCAATTTGTATAAAATGTAATTATAATGTTTCCTGTTGGTTTACAGATTGGGTGTTTCCTATGTATAGTGGGATCTATAATATTTGTGATTCACTCACCAAAGTCAGAAGAAATAAAAACATTTGCAGAACTAGTAATGAAGCTGGGTGACTATATGTTTTTGTCATATGTCATGACAATTCTTCTAATGAGTTTTATTCTTAAAGTAGCTTTTGTCCCAAGGTTTGGGAACACAAACATTGCTATCTACCTTTTGATGTGTTCTTCCATTGGAAGCCTGACTGTTGTCTTTTGTAAAGCTGTTGCATTGGGAATCAAAGAAACAATCAAAGGAGATGCAAATAATTTTGAAAACTATGTATTTTGGTTATTATTCATAACTTCAGTTGTATGTATCATGATACAAATGAACTATCTAAATAAATCCCTGGATATTTTCAACACCAGCGTTGTTACTCCAGTGTACTATGTCATGTTTACAGTATTAGTGGTGCTTGCATCAGGTATTCTATTTAAAGAGTGGGACCACATGAACTTTGAAGATATTCTTGGATGTCTGTGTGGTTTTTTGGTAGTGATAACTGCAGTTTTTATGTTAAATGCATTTAAAGATGTTGACTGTTCATTCAAAGACTTAAATTTCAATAGAAGGTATAGAAGTACTCACAATGTAGAAATATATGTTGAATCAGACAACCATATGTTAAACCATAGGCACTGACTAATGTACAATAATTTACACATAGGTTATTTTTCAAAGTTGTGTGGCTATACTGATTCTTTTTAACATTTTATGGGTGAATTTACTGTAACCAATAGTATTTTCTACCCAGTGAAAAGTTTTATTTAGGTCTAGAATGTAATTTTTTAAAGTACAATATTTTATACACAAAAAACAGAATACTTTTGGGTTGATTGTAACTTGGGATCACATTCAATGCAGGCCATATTACGGTTGAATTATGTGTTAACAAGATTTCAGAGCCAAATAAATAGGAAGTTAGGATTAGGTATAAATTACTTTGCAGTTAATGATAAAGAATGTACTAGTGAATAAGCTATTAATTTGTTACTTACATATTTTCATTATATGTAATATTTAAAGTGTAAATATACATTAGCGCTAAGTATGCTTTTTATACATTTTAATACATAAAAGGTAACTGTGATACAGTCTCATAGATGTAGGGTGTACTTGATTTTGGGGCATTGAAGTTGATAACTCCTAGTAGCAAAGGAAGGAAGGAATGCAAGACAGGGACAGGGAATCTTACTCAGTTTGAGAAATAAACCATTAACAAGCTGTATATTGATATATTTGTTTCTTTGGACATAACTGAAGCTAAGTCTAGTATCTACAGTAAGCCACACCCTTACTATGTATCCACCAGAGGTAGAATTTTTGCTAGCACACTGCTCATCTTCTTCACACATCTCTGGTGGATATGTAGTCTTATTATTCAACATTCATCCTGTAATATACGTTGAGACATAGTCAGTTGTAACTAACTGAAACCAAAATAAATAGAATATAAAAAGATCATAAAAAATATTTAAAATATAAACAAAACATTGCTATTTTAGCCCACTAATAATTATGATCAAATGGAATATCAGATCTCACTTTTTGATAATTAATGCGTGAATAATCATGCACATAGATACTTATTTAATAGGCTGTATTATGAATACACACCGAGGCCCCGTGGGGTGCCAGGTTAGAATTGCAGCTCTCCATATCATCCCGTGGGTGTTGTAAGAGGTGACTGAGGGAAAAATACTGGAAGGTGGGCAGCAGTGCCTTTTAAAGAACTGCCAACTTACACTGCAATACCCAAGACGCCTGCCAAGTGTGAGGATTATAGCAAATACCCCTTCGATAGGGGAGACTGTGTTCAGCAGTGGGCGATCTGGCTGTTACGGTATTATGAATACAAAAATAATTAAAAAAAAGTTATGGAGTCTTAAAGCAAATTAGGGTTTCAATTAATTGAACAGTGTTAAATATATTCTAAACCACCATTCATGGGACACACCATATTTTTTATTTATGGAGATGAGACACAAAGCATATCAAATAGAGATGCCTACTGGTACAACCACATAGAACCTTCTCATAGTATTCAAAAGTAGGAGATTCTAAGGCTAGCCCTGTACAATTTGCCACATTGTCTACCCTTATCCCAGGGGAGAGGTTACTTGAATGCTAATATGAAGTAACTTTAAAAAGGGTCAGTTGGCAGTAGATTTAAGTACATTATTGTTCATAAAATGTTTTCATTTTTACATTACAGTTGAAATAACATACAAATCATTATAAATTAAAACTTTTCATAACTTACATTACTAATTTTCTCTGCACATAATCATTATCTCTGTCATGTAATATAACTGTCTAGATAAAATAATGTAATGTAAGCCTTATTTAAGTGACTAATATAATAAATACAGTACAGTAAAAGGCTTAAAGATAAATAAATGCTCAATAGAATGTTAGGAAGCAACAATATAATTGTTTTTGTCACCAAAACACAGTTACTGAATGGTAAATAAAAGTTCTGCAGATAGGGCAAGTCCGTTGATACCCATACAATCGTCTGCAGCATTCTGTGCATAGACATATATGACGGCATGGCAAAGTCAGTACACACTTTTGCCTCTCTTGGCAAATCACACACAGAGCATCTGCTGCCACATCAGCATCATCAGCACTGGCAACTTCTCTGCTATTTAATATGTCTCCACTAGCCATTCTAGTAATAACTTGCAGTTCAGGATTTGTCCAATAATTGTGGCAGGCATAATACAAATACAACAAGCTTCTGATGAGAGACCAGTAAAAATTATGAATATTGGTTAGAATTGTATCTTTATAGTGGACACATAGTCTAACTATAATTATGGCACTTGTGATACCTAAAAACGATTCCAAAGGCACTTCTGTCAAATAGTTTGTAAACTTCAAAAGTCTCATATATCCGTCAACCACAGTGTTCATCAATACTGTACCAATATACTTAATTCCAGACTTCATTAATTGGGGAAGATGAACCGGAATAAATGTTATCAAAAGCCAGGTAGTTTCTCCAATAAATATCAACATATTTTTCAAAAGTATTGTCACTTCACATACAATAACACAAACTGCATTCAGAAGCCACCCAATGGATGTTACAATTGCGTTAATTTTAGAAGATATGCCTAAAAATATCGCTTCAAATCCATTTTTTACCAACAGGAATTGATTCAAGGTAGAGTCTGTAATATCTGTGACTGAAATGGGCAGATCTGTGATTATACTAACATTGTCTTCATACACAATATGAAAGAAATTTAATAAATTTTCTAACATATTAATTATTAGATTAAATATCCATAGGCCCGATGTTATTATTAGTTCTCCAGTTAGTGAGGCAACGAGGAAAATGTTCTGTATTGTTGTAGCAAATAGATGTATGAGTTTGGCCGCATAATAAATCATTTTTGCTCATTATTGCTTCGTCGAAATACTCAATAATACATATCACCAATTGTCTGTAATAATTTACATTACATATAAAGGAAAAATAAGTCTTTATTCCTCTAAAATTCACGCTAAACACTGTTCGTGTTCACATCACACCACTGACCACACAAACAAAAGTCACAAAACTGCTAAATATTTGAAGTTTTTGAGTGACAGTTGATGACAGCTTTTTTGTCGGTGTGTTTAATAATTGAATTCGTACCACTTGTCTGTTATTCATCAAATCTATGGCTTACGCTTAAGATGTATGTACTAATATTAGTAATATTTTAACATACTACATGGCTATTTACTATTTGTGATTGCATTTTGCTTGGTAGTATTTGGCAATACCAAAACAACAAACATCATACAGAAAGTAATTGGAAAGTAAATCTCATAATAAATTTAAAGCCTTCATTCCATCCTTCATTATATCGAGATTAGGGAGTGTGCGTGTGCATTGAGTGAGCACCCTCAGACAAAAAATAATAAAATAGGATAATTTAGTAAAAGCTCTAAAACAATTGTAAAACCAATATACCTTTTTGTAAAAAGATAAAACAGAAGATAAATCGATTATAATATGCTCACTCAGTTCTCACAGAAAACCATCAAAATATTTAAATCTATTGAGTTTTCAAAAAAATATTGTTTACTAGTTTTTAGTAAAAGTTGTGAAGAGTATAAGTATGTATTTACAGATCGCCTAGTGCCGTATTTAAAAAATTACAAATAGTTAATTGTGCTCACTCAATCCTCCATTTTCGCAAGGGCCGATTGCTCTGTAATGAACTATAAAATTAAACTTCGTTACATATACTTATTACGCATGTTTAGTTATTGTTCAATAGTATTTCGTTACATACTATTTCATAATAAACATACTAACTCTATTGTGATACATATATAAGTAATTAATTATTTTATATGCTCACTCAATCCACACATTAATGAAAATCAAAAAACATGAATATCTTTAGATTTGTAACCATTACAATAGCTCATGTTTAAGTAAAAATGTTTACTAAATATCTGCTAGTTCACTTCTACTTGAACTTGTTTATTGTATGAGATATCCTTATTTTATTGTTTGTATGAAATTTCGTAATGTAGTGTAACCATCCGTTATGTAAAAGTTCCTATATACCGAACAAGTTTTTTTTTCTTTTACATAGGTCAGGTGGAATTAAAGGAGGTTCTTAAGTCGTCTGTGTGTTTTTTGGCATGTAAGTATTTAACGCGGTAATTCCGCCAATTATGAACTGATTTTGATGTTTCTTTTTTGTTTGGTCTATACCACTGAGGCGGTCCTATTAATATTTCACCAAAATTAGCCAAGCTATTTTTGAGTGACATTCCACTAACTGAAATGTGTTATGCATATCTTGATGACTTACTTACTAATTAACGGTGAATGAATATCTATCCCGTAAGTAGCAAGGGTCAATGAAAAGGTTGAATATGAAAAAAAAACCTATGTGTGGTACCGACTTCAACACTAAAATGTGTCAAATAACTGGTTGAAGTCGGTACTGTGCGCACTAAATTGTGATAATAGATACCTTTGAACTATCGTGGTACCGACGTCAACAAGTAATTTCACACATAACAATTTCAGAAAGTCAGTTCCATTTGTTGAAAAAATATTGTTCACGAATTATGTAACAAATTTATTTGAGTATCGATGTTTACAATCGTTAGTTATTATCTATTATCAACAGCGCTTCAGCACTACTTTCGTAGAACTGTCGCAGTGCTCAAACTAAGCATGTTTTAGGTAATGAGGCGGGGAAAGTGAAAAGTCAATGGTTAGAATGTTGTATTATATTCCTGAAATAGTGACTGTTTGAGTTTTAATGTGTAATTATGGTGGATAATTAACTATTAATTGTTCATTAATGTGCACGAGTGTTAAGGCAAAGTGGTGGAAACTTCCACCACTTTACGGAGGCATGACTTGACTCAGCTTTGACTTGATAATAGACATTTTAGCTTGACTATATCTTGACTTGATTTATTTATTCACTTGAAAATATCTCACATTGTTAATATATTTAAAACTTGACACTGGCTTAAAACACGGATGTATACTGATGTAGAGCCATGAATAAAAGGAAAAAAAAATATTCGGGCCGTATGAAGTTCGTAGTTTAGGCGGTAAAATGAATTGTCAATGTTGTGGGTTTTGTCTCAGAAGATAATAGTACATTGTACACAGAGAGGAGAAAACGCTCTAATGCTAATCTAGAGTATGTTTAAGCCCGACGCGCAGCGGAGGACTCGAGAATAGAATAAGAACTTTCTCCCGAGTGATACATACTACCTTATAATGCACCTACGAGGAAAATAAAATCATTATAGTTATTTGTCCCGAGACTTCTCAGGAAGTAAGTTCTTTATGACTTCTACAGCTGTATTTTTTATTTCTGGTGGCGTTATCATTCTAAAATTATCACTTCCACTATTACCCTTTGGAAAATTATTTGAAATAATTTAAGCGTACTGTTAAATTATCAATTTAGTAAAAAGCAAAATTTAACATAACAATTAAATTGACGCGCTTTTTTTTCGGAGTGCTGAGATAGGTTGCCAACCTTCTTTCATTGAAAATCGTGTACGAAAAAATCCCACCTCTTTTTTTCTATTTGATATAAAACCTGTTTGGAAGTAAGTTCCTGAGTTGTATTTTTTTCTGGTGGCGTCATGGTCATTATAAAACTATCACATTCACTATCAGATGACATTTTGGAAAATTATTTGCATAAATCAAAAGCGTACATACTGTTAATTATTTATTTAGTTAGAAACAAAATAAGGATATCTCATAAAATAAACAAGTTTAAGTAGAAGTGAAATAGCAGATATTTAGTAAACATTTTTACTAAAACATGAGCTATCTGGGCCTTTTGTAATGGTTACAAATCTAATGATATTCATGTTTTTTGATTTTCATAAATGTGTGGATTGAGTGAGCATATAAAATAATTAATTACTTATATATGTATCACAATAGAGTTAGTATGTTTATTATGAAATAGTATGTAACGAAATACTATTGAACAATAACTAAACATGCGTAATAAGTATATGTAACGAAGTTTAATTTTATAGTTCATTACAGAGCAATCGGCCCTTGCGAAAATGGAGGATTGAGTGAGCACAATTAACTATTTGTGATTTTTTAAATACGGCACTAGGCGATCTGTAAATACATACTTATACTCTTCACAACTTTTACTAAAAACTAGTATACAATAATTTTTTGAAAACTCAATAGATTTAAATATTTTGATGGTTTTCTGTGAGAACTGAGTGAGCATATTATAATCGATTTATCTTTTTACAAAAAGGTATATTGGTTTTACAATTGTTTTAGAGCTTTTACTAAATTATCCTATTTGATTATTTTTTGTCTGAGGGCGCTCACTCAATGCACACGCACACGGATTGTCCGTGGCATCCCAATCGATATGTCTCCCGAAGAAATTATGAATTATGACAGAAATGAAGGTTCCCAATGATTGTGGTCCCATAATTAAAGCTCGTTGTCTTAATTTTAAAGTTATCATAGAAGGATCTACACATTAGAAACCTTCCCAAACGGTCGTATTGACTTTTTATGGCCGAGTCTTTCCCTCATGAGTTTTTTTGGGTTATAATTCTATTCCTGTTGAGTTACTCTTTACCTACCATACAATGTTTTCAATGCTGTTCACCAAGACTCAATGCCGTTCAAAACCCATCTGTTTTAAATGAGGCCTAAACCATTTAGCAGATTCCTGTGAAAAAGGTGTTGATAGGGCAAAATGTATATGGTGCGATGGTAATCATTTCGCTACCAATAACTGTTGTCCGGAATATCAAAGGCAAAAAAATATAAAATTTGTCATGTCTGAAAAAGCTATATCGTATGCTGAAGCTTTAAAACTGCTTCCTGTATCTAAATCATCGTATGCTGAAATCGCCTCACCCTCTGTAACAGCTTTTCCTCCGCAAAATCGCTCAATTAAAAATTTGACAATTGAACCATCTAAAGTTCATTATAAGAAAAAAGTTTCCAAAACTCAGTGGCGTAGCGTGCCTTGTCGGGGCCCCGTATAAAAATTTTCTTGGAGGCCCTTATATGGAGGTAAAGATTTTTCACAAAAGAAAAAAATATTGTGAAAAGAAATATTTATTTATCACATAATTTGCCCATTTTACAAATAAAAATCGAATTTTAAATATTCACTCTCCTAGCCTTTTTTTCGGCAAACTGATTTATTAAATCATTTATGGCTGATGATGATTTTAGTTTTTCTAAAGTTTCTGCCTCTATGGACAATAGTGAGATGTCTGACAGCCGTTCTTGTCCCATCGAAGTTCTTAAGTAATTTTTTATTAGTTTTAATTTTGAAAAACTTCTTTCTGCCGTTGCGGTTGTAACTGGAAGGGTCAAGAATAAAAAGCATGCTGTGATTACCTCGGGAAAACTGGATGCAAGACTATTGAATTTTACTAGCAATAATTCAAGGAGTTCTTTAATGGAATAAATTTTTTTAATTTCAGAATTTAAGCATGTTTTTAGAGCTTTTAATTGGTCACAAAGATTAAGTGAGATGTCTTTAATGTATTTAGCAGACAGTTTTTCGGAAGCGTTTAATATCTCTTCATGTAGAGTGTTGCCAACTTTTGAACGCACGCTTAAGGCGGGAAAAAAAGGAATTGCTTTATAGAATTTTGTCATTTGTAAAATTGGGGGGCCCCCGTGGCCCGGGGGCCCCGTATAATTGATACGGCAAATACGGCGGTAGCTACGCCCCTGCCAAAACTGTTCATGTCTCTACTCCTTCCCGTGTTGGGTATGATCGGGCTGCCCACTTTAACATAATAAGAAATGATTATGATGCTCCCTCCCAAATGGCTGTGCCCTCCCTAATCCTATAGGTAAAAATTCTGAGATGCCTACTGTTCCTGAAATTATTGCAGAACTCCTAAAGATTTTAAATTTGTTATCGAATGTTATGTGTAATTCTTCCTCTTCCCCAAACTCTTTACCGTGCAACGATGCCTTCAAATTGAATACT
This sequence comes from Plagodis dolabraria, assembly GCA_963854805.1. NCBI lineage: Eukaryota > Metazoa > Arthropoda > Insecta > Lepidoptera > Geometridae > Plagodis > Plagodis dolabraria. The sequence continues at coordinate 22,010,534 of OY978449.1, read as the reverse complement.
CTCTTCTCTCTTTTCCAAAATGGATCCCTCCGACAGGATCCTCCAGTGGAACTGTCGTAGTTTAAACAATAAAAAACTGATTTAATATTTTTAATCAATAAATACAAACCATGCTTCCTGTCTTTCTCTGCGACATGGCTTAGACATGATTCCCTTTTCAGGTTATCTGGTTATGTTGATGTTCGAAGAGATCGACAGGATGGTTGTGGTGGTGTTGCTCTTGTTTTAAAAGATAATATGTCATTTTCCCCTTTTTCAATTCCTACTCAAATTGGCTTTGAAGCTGTGGCTGTCCGTACAAAATCTTTTGTAATAATTTCCTTATATCTCTGCTCTCCTTCCATATATGTTATCCGTAAGCTTATTCCTGTTCTTAACTCCCTTCCTAGACCTCTCCTAGTCCTTGGGGATCTTAATTGCCACCATACTGTTAGGGGCTGTGGTATTTCAGATTCTTCTGGAGATTTTCTATTAGATTCCCTTGATACTCTCAATCTGTGTATTCTTAATGATGGTTCTCCTACAAGAAGAACCCGCCCAAACGAATTTCCTAGTGCAGTTGATCTATCTCTGCTCTCCAGATCTTGCTTCTCTTTTGTCATGGCACGTTCTGCTTTCAACTCATGGCAGTGATCATTGTTCTATTATTCTAAATATTTCACTAAATTTGGCTCCGAAGTCTATCGCAAATCACCTCTTCTTAAATATATTTTAAATGACAATGCTAATTGGGATAAATTTAATGAAATCGCAGAGATCAATATTTCTAAACTACCCGTGATTAAAATCAACAACATTAAAATTTGTTCGGAGGGCCTTGCGAAAGCTCTTTTAGACTGTGCTGATATGTCTTTCTATATTAAAAAAATAGTTGGAGTAAAATAACTTCTCCTCCATGGTGGTATAAGGACTGCTCGGAGGCAATTAAATTTCGTAATGAAACTGAAACTACCTTTTGCCTCTCCATGACAAAAGAGAACTTCATGCAATTGAACAAAGTGATTGCTCAATCAAAACGTCTCTTCCACTCCATAAAATTCCATGGTTGGTTTTTTTTTGTTGCTCTATAAGCCCGCATACTCCACTATCAATTATTTGGAATAAAATTCATAGATATAGAAGAGCTTGGTACCCTCCGCATCGTCGTTGTTGCCCGAGTCAGTCTTGGGCTGACTCGTTTATGGACAAATTAGCGCCTCAATATTGTCCTCTACCTGATTTTCCTTCTCATTTTACCTATAGTTCTAACGACGTTTTAGATCAGCCTTTTTCTATCGTAGAACTGAAAAACGTATTGAAATCGATCAAAGATTCTGCGCCAGGTAAGAATGGCATTCCTTATTTCTTTTTTTCTAAGGCTAATGACTGTGTCCTTAATTATTATCTATGCCTTGTTAATTCTATCTTTGATTCTGGCTATGTCCCTGATAGCTGGAAATCGCAATTTATTATTCCTATTCTCAAACCTAACAAAGATCCAGATGATCTATATTCTTACCGTCCTATTGCTCTTTCATCTGTTTTAGCTAAAATAGCTGAACACCTAATTAAAAATCGACTCGAGTGGTATGTTGAATATTATGAATTACTTGCGAAATCTCAGTATGGTTTTAGGAAAGGAAAAAGTACCATGGATAGTCTTGGTATATTCACTACAGATATAAGGCTTGGTTTCTCTCGTGGTGAATCTATTGTCGGAGCTTTCCTTGATATATCTGCTGCTTACGATAATGTCTAACTTTCAATTCTAAATAATAAATAAATTAAATTAAAAATTCCTGTTAATTTAAGAAATTTTAGTATGAAACTTTTGACGGAGAGATTTATACTTTTCCGCTGTGACAATCCTTCTATTTCATCGAGTAGAGTTATCTGGCGTGGTTTACCCCAAGGATCGGTGCTTAGCCCTCTCTTATACAATATTTATACGTAATATTTAGAATCATCCGTTGGTCTTTGTCGTATTTTACAATATGCTAATGATATTCTCATTTATAATTCCAATCATAAAATCGATGTGGCGAGTGACTGTCTCTCTCACTCGCTAAAGCAATTGAATGTTTGGCTGAGCGAAAATGGTTTGGAACTCCCTCCTTCTAAAAGTAATATTGTACTCTTTACCCGTAAAAGAAACCCCCCTCCTATCAATATCTTCATTAATAATTGTCAAATCTCTGTTGGAGAATCAATAAAATTTCTAGGTCATGTTTTAGATAACAAATTAAGTTTTCGTCAGCATTGTGAACACATTATCCAAAAATGTGAAAAAAACATCAACGTTATAAGATGCTTATCCGGTGTTTGGTGGGGAGCCCATCCTTTCAACTTAAAACTTCTATATAATGCAATTATTCGAAGCGTTTTAGACTATGGATGCTTTCTTTTGGATCCTGCTAACAAGCTAAGCCTTAGTAAACTTGATTTTATACAATCGAAAGCTCTTCGTATTATAACAGGGGCTATGAAGTCTTCTCCAGTCAATGCTCTCCAAGTTGAGTCTTCGTTTTCAATTCCTTGCTAACAGATTATTTTTTACGATTTATTCAATTCTCTAATCACCCTTTGATTTCAAAATTACAACTGCTTCATCAATATGTCAACTCTACTCGTTTTTGGAGATGTAAACATTTTCCTTTGCTTGTTAAGAGTTACGTTATTTTTAATTCCTTAAAATACCCTGGTTATCGTTCTCAAAAGCTTCCAATGTCCAATTATGAATTTAATGTTATTATATGTCAACCTCATATAATTTTAGAATTTGACATTTGTAAATGTGACCTTTATGCAGATGAACCACGGAGATGATTGGCATACAATCTTCACAGACGCTTCAAAACTTATACCAGTTGGCTGTGTTGGTTATGGCGTTTTTCATGCTCAATACGATATCGTTCAAAAAGTCAAATGTCCACTTGAATCATTTGTTTTTCTGGGAAATGTTTGGCTATCCTTGAGGCTATTAAATATATCCTTCTCTTCAAGCTGCATCGAGGATTCTGCGTTCGAAAGTGATAGCGATTAATCGCGTCAGAGAGATTTTTCGATTTATTTAGAGTTTCTGGCTGTTTAAGCCACTATTTTGATTTATCTTAGTGTAGTATTGTATAGTGATATAGGTAAGTATATTAGTTAATAGTTTATTGTATATTTTTGTAATTTGAGGTTTTCATAACCTCAATTCATCAATCATGGATTTCGATCCGACGAATCCTCCTGATCCCCCAGATCCTTTAAAGCATCCGACTGCTACTAAGCGACGTATTGAGACTGAAGTGCATCCACCAGCCAAGAAATCTATAATTTCGCCAGATTTAGCTTCTGCTTCAATTGAAACAGTATATGTAGACCCTTCAATGGTTGTTGGAGGGTTATCATATTCTCTTTCAGACAAAGGCCCTTTTGTAGTCCATGTTTCTCGCAGCGAATCCGATCCTTCTGTTGGGACGATGATAAGACCCATCAAATTTGGCCAGTTCCTTAAAACTCACAAAATAAATAACATCTGTGCTGATGGCATCAAGAGAGTGGGAAGGAATAAAATATCTGTGGAATTCTTAACTGCCTCTGATGCAAACAAATTCATTACATCACCGGTATTGAGTGTGAGCAAATATGTAGCGACTATTCCTACATATAATGTAACTCGGATGGGTCTCATACGTGGGGTCCCAACGGAAATGTCCATGACTGAGTTTGCAAGCTCATTGGAGCTTCCAGCTGGGTGTGGAAAGGTCCTTAAAGCTCGTCGCTTCAGTAGAAAAATTGTAGATGAAGGGAAAGTCTCCTGGACTCCTACTCAAACAGTGGTAATAACTTTTTCTGGTCAAATGCTTCCTAACAGAGTATTTTTATTTTATACATCATTACCTGTTGAGATATATTTATTCCCCACCATTCAATGTTTCACATGCTGCCGATTTGGACACACAAAAACGCAATGTAGGTCTAAACCTCGTTGTTTCCGGTGCTCCAAGGAACATCCAGGTGATAGTTGTAATGTCACAGAAAAAGAATCTACTTGTCTCCATTGTTTAGGACAGCATTTTGCTACAAATAAAGTTTGCCCAGAGCTCGAGAGGCAAAAGTCAATCAAAAGTGTTATGGCTCGAAATAGTGTCTCATATGAGGAAGCTGCAACACAATTTCCAAGAGTATCCCGTTTATACGCAGAAGTTGCACAAGAAAGTCTCTCTTCATCATCTTCTTCGTCTACCCTAACCTGTATAACTGCAAGTCCTTCTGAACCTATTCATAATAAAACTTCCAAAAAAACAATTTCACATATCCGTCCTCTAAATAAGTCTACTCTTGGTAAATCTTGTGATTCCACTGCCCACCACAAAATTGTTGCAACTCCTGCATCAATCATGCCAAACGGTTGTGCATTAAATGACAACCAAACATCAGGATCATCTCCTCAGCAAGAGAATATGATAGAAACTTTGTTATCTTTAGTAATAAACATAATAATGATGAACCCTAAACCGTTACCGTCCAACGTTGCCAACAAACTCTCACAGCTAGTTTTTATGTCTGGTCATCATGGATCCATTAACCATGCTTCAATGGAACATACAGAGTATGCGACGCAAGAAACATGAACTTGCACACTTGATTGTAAAATATCACCCGTCAGTTATTGCTATCTCGGAGACTTGGTTGGTTCCTGGGTCCCACTTTCGGGTTCCAGGATACTACTGCCTCCGGGATGACAGAGCTGACGGGTGTGCTGGTAGTGCCTTATTTATTAAGTCCACTATTCCTTTTTCCCAAATTTCCTTTCCCTCACATCCTCATGGTATCAACATTGTTGGTATCAGATCTTTGAATATTTCCTTTATTTCCATATATATCAATAGATCAGATTCTACTCTTATTCCAGATATACTTTATCTGCTTTCTTCTGTTTCTTCCCCAATGATAGTTATGGGTGATTTTAATGGCCATCACACTATGTGGGGTTCTCACTACTCATCCACCTATGCTCATTCTCTTGTTGATGTTTTTGATGAAGTCAATCTCTGTGTAATTAACAATGGTTCTCCTACTCGCAGAGTTTATCCATATCAAAATCCGAAAAGTGCAGTTGATTTAACTTTATGCTCTCCCACCCTTTCCTCTCTCCTCAGATGGGAAATCCTTCCTTCGACTTATGGTAGTGACCACTTTCCTATCATCATTTCCATTCAAAACAGAGTCAATCGATACTGTAATCCTAGTCCTTCCCTAAAATACAAACTTTCTGCAGCTGATTGGCTTTCATACTCATCAGCTCTTGACCTTAAATTAGAATCCTCATCTGTTTATCCATTAGATATTGATCCACTAATTTCATATAACCTTTTTATAGATATGATAATATCTTCAGCCTCCCTTCATATTCCTTTGAAGAAACCACCAAAAGATTTTGCAGTCTCCACCCCATGGTGGGATTCTGAATGTACTAAAGCTGTTTTACGAAGAAAAGAAGCAGAACTAAATTATAATTCTTCTATGACTGAAGTAAACTTTTTAAAGTACCAGGCAGCAGCAGCCAAATATAAAAAATTGGTTAGCAAAAGGAAAAAATGTGGCTGGGTATCTTATTGTGAAGGCTTATCACCAAGAACTCCTTCCTCACTAGTATGGAAACAAATAAAACGTTTCCGAGGTTCCTTTAACACCCTAGTTGTTTCTTCAAATGACCCTTTATCATGGCTAGAGGCCTTTTCGGATAAGTTGGCTCCTCCTTCAGTCCCCTCTGCTGATCTTATTCCTTTAGCCCCATCACCTCTTCCTTCTCATAATTGTTTTGACTGTCCATTTACTTTCCAAGAATTATCCCTTGCACTAGACGGACTGACTGACTCATCTCCTGGTATTGATGGAATTCCCTATTCATTTATTATCAAGTCCTCAATAAAATGTAAGCAAACCTACTTAGATATTGTAAATTATTTTTTTGAGTATGGTATAGTGCCCGATCAATGGAAAACGCAAATAATTCTTCCTATCTTAAAACCTGGTAAAATTGCTTCAGATCCAGGTAGTTACAGACCAATAGCTTTATCATCAGTTTTGAGTAAGATAATGGAGCATATGATTAAGCATAGACTGGAATGGATTGTGGAAAATGAGCTTATTTTAGCAAAGACTCAATTTGGCTTTAGAAAGGGAGTAAGCACCATGGATAATTTAAGCCTGTTGACAACAGACATCAACATTGCATATAAGGAAAAGAAATACCTTGTTGGAGTATTTCTAGACATAGCATCTGCTTATGATAATGTCCTTCTTCCAGTTCTCAGGAATAAGCTTATTCAGATAGGTATACCAGTAAAGCTTGTTCGGTTCATATGTAATATGCTGATAGAACGTACTGTGATTGTGAAATACAATCAGCACTTTCTCCCTCCTAAGTTTATTTGGAGAGGTTTACCCCAGGGCTCAGTGTTAAGTCCTTTACTGTATAGCCTTTATACCTATGACTTAGATAGATCTGTTCTATCATTTTGTGATATACTTCAATATGCAGATGATTTAGCTTTATATCTTAAAGTTCAGTCCATTGATGAAGCAACCAATAAACTAAATACTGCTTTATCATATCTTAACAATTGGCTTTTTGAACATGGTCTTGCCTTATCTGCTTCAAAAAGTTCTGTTGTTGTTTTTACTAAAAAAAGGATTATACCTCCAGTTATTTTGTACATAGGTCAAGAAATCATTCCCCAGGTTAATAATACTACATTTTTAGGCATAAAACTAGATGTGAGAATGTCTGGCACCCCCCATTTTGAATACATTTCACAAAAAGCTGAAAAAAATGTTAATATTTTGAGGTCTCTTTCAGGGGTGTGGTGGGGTTCTCATCCATACTCCCAAAAACTTTTATACAATGCCATAATTAGAAGCCATTTTGATTATGGCTCATATCTCCTGAATACCTGTAACAAATCTAATCAAGCCAAAATTTTCAAGATCCAATCAAAATGCCTGCGTATTATCATAGGAGCCACGAAATCTTCACCCATCAATGCAATGCAAGTAGAATGTGGCGAGCCACCCTTAAACATTCGTAGGCAATTTCTTTCAGATAGATTTATTTTCAAATTAATTCAAAATTACAATCACCCTCTCATTCCAAAATTAAAGCTTCTTCTTGACCTTTTTGATTCTGTAAACATGGATAGTCTCCCATGCATTGTCATTAGCTATATAAAATTTACAAAACTACCTGATCCTCTTTGTCAATTTCCCATAAACCCCCTTTTCGCAACTTCTTATGAGGTACTTATTTCTGAGCCTAACATTTTACTACATTTTGGTATTGATAAGGACTGTCCTAATGCCCGTGTCATATTCAGTGAACGGATTAATACCCAATATAGAGGTTGGCATTATTTATTCACAGATGCATCCAAACTATCTTCTAATAGTGTGGTTGGTGCAGCGGTATGGTTTCCCTCTTCCAAAATTTCTTTAAGCTTCAAATGTCCTTCATACTCTTCCATATTTTCTGGTGAAGCCTTGGCTTTACTGGAAGCAGTACTGTTTGTCAAATCCCATAATTTAAATAATTCTATAATCTTCTCCGATTCCAAAAGTTGTCTTCAAAGTATTTTGTCCAATCCATTTCGTTCAACCCGTGGGGTGCCGGGCTAGAATGTCACCCCCCCCATCTCTTCCCGTGGGTGTCGTAAAAGGCGACTAAGGGAAAAATACCGGAAGGTGGGCAGCAGCGCCTTCTGAGAAATTAACACCATTAACTGCGATCCCCAAGACGCCTGCCAAGCGTGGGGATTATGGCAAAACCCCCCCTATGATTAGCACAAAAACAATTCGGCCCCCAGTCCCCGGCAGCTCCATTATTCCTGGCCCTGGTAGCGGGCCAGGTAACGGTGGAGCAGGGGGTGCGAAGAATCTCCGGAAGATGCCCGGCTACCGCACTCAAACACGACGACCCTTGGCCCTGGCAACACACAACATACGTACGCTCAGGGAGGACTACAAGATTGTCGAGCTGGAGGAAGAATTAAACAAGTTACGCTGGGATGTCATGGGGTTATCGGAAGTCCGAAGACAGGGACAGGACACCGTTATCCTTGACTCAGGTAACTTGTTATTCTACCGGGAAGGTCACCAAAAGTCTCAGGGTGGTGTTGGGTTTCTCGTCCGGAAGTCCCTTGTTAACAATGTTGTCAAAGTCGAAAGTGTGTCGAGCAGGGTAGCGTACCTTATACTCAGAATCACCAAACGGTATTCGCTGAAGGTCATACAGGTGTGGCTACTCCCACTTAATATTTAATAATTATAATTTCATCCTTCACCAGTCATACGTATCATACATTATATTAACAGTTCACAAAAATAACTAAAGTTCATGTATAACTATTATTTATAATTTTATATATTCATATTTATAAATACAATAAATTCTCATATATTATATCCATGCATAGTTAAGTTACCTATATTAATTAGTTAAGTTATATTAATATATTATACTTGAATCCATGTTATATCATAATAAATACTTGATAATAATTATAACGTGCCAAAGGCAAACAAGCATATTGGAACCGCGCACGGTATGGCGGCTGTGACGTACGACGGCCCGCACCGCGGAATCCAAACAATAACAAGTTTTGAGTCGCAGCCGATACCGGCGCGGCCGCCCGGGCAGCTCTCGCGCTAGTCGATGCCAAACGCACATGCGACGCGGAGCCCACGCAGCTCAATTCAATTTCACTGGCTAAACCGCTTGTTTACCTTTCGCGTGCTTACCTAGTTCTATCCTTCTATCTACTAGCTTTTCATCTATCTTCTCTCGGTTCATCTCATTTCTGAACTATCTTTATGGTGACTTGTGTGAATCAATAAACTACAGTGAAGATTATAACGAAGTTTGTTTTTCATCATCATCACGCATCAACATACAACAACAACCATAACTGGTGACCCTTTGGAGCACGTCAAGATGAGCAGCGACGAAAACGTGTATGCAGAACAAGGAAGCGTGGGAAGCAATATTCAAGGTACACAAAAAGCGCGCGTTTCCACTGTCGATGAACGTCATCCGTCATCGGAATTATATCGTGTTGGAGTCCGTATTCCACCGTTTTGGCCCGAGAAACCCAACATATGGTTTTCACAAATAGAGGCACAATTCAGTATGTCAAGAATTACGGATGACTTGACCAAATTCAAATATGTTTTATCCCATTTGGAAAGACAATATGCCATTGAGGTGGAAGACGTCATTATTTCGCCCCCAGAAACAGGGAAGTACGAGAAATTAAAGATCGAACTTATTAAGCGACTCTCTGTATCCAAGGAGAAGAAAGTTAAGCAGCTGTTACAGTCCGAAGAATTGGGAGACCGCAACCCATCACAATTCCTTCGACATCTTCAGCACTTGGCAGGACCCGCCGTTCCCGAGGATTTCGTGAGAACAATTTGGACAAGCCGGCTGCCGAACAACCTTCAGACTATCATAGCGTCTCAGGTCAGTCTACCACTAGTTGAACTCGCAGACCTAGCAGATCGAGTGCATGATATAGCACCTGCATCACCGCATGTTGCAGCAGCATCAAGTTCTAGTCACAACCCAACTTTGGATGTCATGGCACGACAAATAGCGGAACTCACTAAACAGGTCAGTGTGCTCACGGCTGAAGTTAACCGATCTCGTCCGCGCAACAGACAGACGTCACGTGGACGAAGCCGCACACCTTCAACGAGATCTCAGTCAAATTATAGGAAGTTCCCCCAATGTTGGTACCACCATAAGTTTGGCAACCAAGCGAAGAAGTGCATCCGTCCTTGCGACTACCAATCGGGAAACGAGATGGGCAGTCGATAATGGCGACTGAAGATTGCCCCACCACTACTGGTCGCCTGTTTGTAACGGACCGCCGATCGAAAGTTGAATTTTTGGTCGACACAGGAAGCGATTTATGCGTTTACCCCCGATCAGCGCTCCGAGAGCAACGTGCGAGAGTGGACTATCAACTTTGTGCAGCTAATGGATCTACAATCAATACTTACGGATACATCCACCTAAATCTTAACCTAGGCCTACGTAGAGACTTTTCATGGCGTTTTATCATAGCTGATGTTACGAAAGCAATCATAGGTGTAGATTTTTTGTCTTATTTCAATTTAATCGTAGATATTCGCAATAAGCGCCTGATAGACGGAACAACTAAATTGTCTTCTGTAGCTTCTATTGCTGTTAGTGATAGCCTTATTTCAAGTGTTAAGGTCATGACTGGTGATAGCAAGTACCATAAGCTTCTTTCTGAATTTAGTGAAATCACTCGACCATCAGGTACATTACGCACTCCTAAGCATACAACTGTCCACCATATTCGTACCACTCCAGGCCCTCCAGTGTCTTGTTCACCTCGCAGACTTGCTCCAGATAAACTCAAAATTGCTAAGTCTGAGTTTGAGGCAATGTTAGCTAACGGAATCGCGCGACCGTCAGAGTCGTCTTGGTCATCACCCCTGCACCTAGCCCCCAAAAAGGATAACGGCTGGCGCCCTTGCGGTGACTACCGCCTACTCAACGCGAGGACGATTCCTGATAGGTATCCTATTAGGCATATCCAAGACTTCGCTCACGCTCTATCTGGTTGTAGAGTATTCTCTACAATTGACCTCGTGAAAGCCTACAATCAGATCCCCACTTTTGAGCCGGATATACCTAAAAGCGCGATCACTACTCCATTTGGACTTTACGAATTTCCTTTTATGAATTTTGGTTTGCGCAACGCGGGCCAGACTTTTCAAAGGTTTGTCGATGAAATGACGCGTGGCTTTGACTTCTGCTACCCCTATTTAGATGACTTTTTAGTTTACTCAAAATCTGAGCAAGACCACGAATCCCACCTTCGCCAGCTTTTCACCAAGATGAAGGAATATGGCATGCTCATAAACACTGCAAAGTGCATCTTTGGGGCAGCAGAAGTTCAATTTCTCGGTTACCACATTTCTCAATACGGAACTAAACCTTTGGAAAGTAAGGTGCAGGCAATAAAGGAATTTCCAGTGCCAAAAACCGCCAGGCAACTGCGACGATTTTTAGGCATGGTGAATTTTTACAGAAGGTTTATACCTCACGCTGCCCAAATTCAAGCCCCTTTAAATGCTTTACTGACTGGTTCCGTCAAAGCTTCGCAATCAATTGACATAAACGGAGATTCGTTAAGGGCTTTTGAAGAGTGTAAGGAAAGCCTCTGCGATGCAGCATTGCTGGCACATCCTGACTCTGGATGTAAATTAGGTTTAGTCACTGACGCGTCCGATGAAGCTATTGGCAGTGTCTTGCAACAGCTGAAAGACGATCAGTGGCAACCGTTAGCCTTTTTCTCTCGTAAATTGAGCCCATCACAACGGAAATACTCACCGTACGATAGGGAGCTCTTGGCAATTTACGAGAGCATAAAGTATTTTAGACATTGGCTAGAAGCTACACACTTCACGATTTATACCGACCACAAACCTTTGATTTACGCCTTTCACGAGCGAAAGACAAACTGTTCACCAAGACAATATAGGCATTTGGATTTTATATCGCAGTTTTCAACTGATATCCAATACATTGCCGGTAAAGATAATGTGGTGGCAGACACGCTGTCGAGGGTGGAAGAACTTCAAAGGCCTGTAGATCTTGAAGTGTTAGCTAAAGCCCAAGAATCAGACCCTGAACTAGCTCTCTACCAAGGGGAAAGCAAGGATACATCTCTGCGCATTAAAGAAGTATATATACCTGGGAGTCGCTTAAAACTGTACTGCGACGTCAGCACAACGATCCCCAGGCCATTTGTACCCAAAACTCTGCGCTAAAAGATCTTTGACTGCTTACACTCCTTGAGTCACCCTGGTGCTAATGCCAGCGCAAAGCTAGTAGCTGAACGCTACGTTTGGCCACAGATGAGGAAAGATTGCCGAGAGTGGTCTAGAACGTGTTTATCTTGCCAGCGCTCAAAAGTAAATCGACATGTCTCGTCCCCTTTGGGTTCCCTCGATTTACCTACAGCGCGATTTAAATACGTCCACTTAGATCTAATCGGTCCCCTCCCTCCGTCCGGCGATTTAAGATATTGTCTGACAGCCATCGATCGCTTTACGCGATGGACTGAAGTTGTCCCAATTCGTGATATAACGGCGGAGACTGTTGCCAAAGCTTTCTTGTCTGGATGGGTGGCACGGTTCGGATGCCCTACCGATATCGTCACTGACCGCGGTAGGCAGTTTGAATCTGCCCTATTTCAACACCTATCCAAGACTATAGGCTTTAGACACCGGAAAACTACAGCGTACCACCCACAATGTAACGGGCTTATCGAACGTTTTCACCGACAATTAAAAGCGGCAATTATGTGCCATGCTGATACCAGCTGGGCAGAATCCTTGCCTTTTATACTACTTGGCATAAGAAGCTCATTCAAAGAAGATTTACAATCTTCTTCGGCCGAGTTAGTATACGGCGAGCCGCTGCGTCTGCCGGGAGAATTTTTCGATAGCAGTAAAGATGACAAATGCACGACTGATATAACTGACTTTTCAGCACGTATCAGATCATTTGCCAACAACCTAAAACCCGTACCTACATCGTGCCACGCAAAGAATAAATTGTTTATATATAAAGATCTTACTTCTTGCTCTCACGTATTTTTACGAGAAGATGCCCTAAGAAGTGCGCTGCAACCAGCATATAATGGTCCATATGAAGTGGTGGAACGACATGCTAAAGTTTATAAACTTCGAATCAAAGGCAAAGTCGTGTCAGTATCGGTAGACCGATTAAAACCAGCTTACATACTGACCGACAGTAAGCATGCTGAAGAGCAAATTTTAACAAAACAAACCCCACCACCTACTCCAAATACACCTCCCACAGAGATCAGAACCACGAGATCTGGGCGGAAAGTTCGATTTCCAAATCTGTATCGCCCCTAGCCAGGTCTCTGGGGGGGAGTGATGTGGCTACTCCCACTTAATATTTAATAATTATAATTTCATCCTTCACCAGTCATACGTATCATACATAATATTAACAGTTCACAAAAATAACTAAAGTTCATGTATAACTATTATTTATAATTTTATATATTAATATTTATAAATACAATAAATTCTCATATATTATATCCATGCATAGTTAAGTTACCTATATTAATTAGTTAAGTTATATTAATATATTATACTTGAATCCATGTTATATCATAATAAATACTTGATAATAATTATAACGTGCCAAAGGCAAACAAGCATATTGGAACCGCGCACGGTATGGCGGCTGTGACGTACGACGGCCCGCACCGCGGAATCCAAACAATAACAAGTTTTGAGTCGCAGCCGATACCGGCGCGGCCGCCCGGGCAGCTCTCGCGCTAGTCGATGCCAAACGCTCATGCGACGCGGAGCCCACGCAGCTCAATTCAATTTCACTGGCTAAACCGCTTGTTTACCTTTCGCGTGCTTACCTAGTTCTATCCTTCTATCTACTAGCTTTTCATCTATCTTCTCTCGGTTCATCTCCTTTCTGAACTATCTTTATGGTGACTTGTGTGAATCAATAAACTACAGTGAAGATTATAACGAAGTTTGTTTTTCATCATCATCACGCATCAACATACAACAACAACCATACAGGTTTACGCACCGACCTCGACCCGCTCAGATGATGAAGTAGAGGCTATGTATGAGGAGATATCTGAAGCCATACATGCCTCCGAAACATACTTCACCGTTGTTATGGGGGACTTCAACGCTAAGTTGGGCACACGGAATGGCGATGAGTTGAGAGTGGGGCCATTTGGATATGGGCAGCGGAACCAGAGGGGCCAGCGGCTGGTCGACTTCATGGAGAAGGAGGGACTCTTTGCGATGAACTCCTTCTTCGAGAAGCGACCATCCAGGAAGTGGACGTGGATAAGCCCCGATGGTTCAACAAAAAATGAGATCGAGTTTATCATGACGACCAGGAAGCAAATATTCAATGATGTCTTTGTGATCCATAAGGTGAAAACCGGTAGCGATCACCGTATCGTTAGAGGCACATTGAATATCAATGTAAAGCTTGAGAGGTCCCGTCTGATAAACTCCACGCTCCGTCCTGGCGTTGCCCAAATTCAAAACCCCGAGAGCTTTCAACTTGAACTACATAACCGCTTCCAGTGCCTAGCTGAATGCGAAACAGTGGACGAGATAAACAACGGGTTGGTGGAAGCTGTCCAAGCGGTGGGGTCTAAGTTCTTTAAGACCCCCCGCCGAAACAAACCGAAGAAACTCTCAGAAGAAACCATCAAGTTGATGGAAGACCGGAGTGAGATGAGACTGCAATCTTCAGCTGATATGTCGAACTACGGCAAGCTCAATAGACGAATTTCGAAGGCACTGCGACACGACTTGCGCGCCTTTAATACAAATCGTATTAAAGTCGCAATCGAGCGTAACCAAGGTTCCAAAGTGTTCGCAAAAAATTCGTCTATAGGGCAAAGCCAAATGACCAAGCTGAAGATCGACGATGGCAGAATCATCTCATCAAAACCGGAGATTCTGAGAGAGCTTGAGAGGTTTTATGGACAGTTATACACCTCGACACAAGAACCCGTTGTCAGTACAGCTCAGGACAAGAGAGCTAAACTGACCCGACACTATACCGAAGACATCCCGGATATCAGCCTATACGAGATTAGAATGGCTCTCAAGCAGCTTAAGAACAACAAGGCGCCAGGTGATGACGGAATCACGACAGAACTTCTGAGAGCGGGTGGAAAACCGGTACTCTTAGTCCTCCAGAAGTTATTTAATTCCGTCATCCTTGAAGGTAAAATGCCAGAAGCATGGAACAGAAGTGTGGTGGTACTGTTCTTCAAAAAAGGTGACAAGACCTTGTTGAAGAACTACAGGCCCATTTCACTTCTAAGCCATGTTTATAAGCTGTTTTCGAGAGTCATTACGAATCGTCTTGCTCGTAGGTTTGATGACTTCCAGCCTCCCGAACAAGCCGGGTTCCGAAAAGGCTTTAGTACCATAGACCACATACATACGCTCCGCCAGATTATACAGAAGACTGAGGAGTATAATCGGCCATTATGTTTAGCGTTTGTGGACTATGAAAAAGCCTTCGATTCAATCGAAACCTGGGCCGTACTGCAGTCTCTTCAGCGATGCCAAATTGACTATAGGTACATCGAAGCGCTGAAGTGTTTGTATAGGAACGCCACCATGTCGATTCGACTACAGGACAAGAGCACGGAACCAATCCAACTGCAGCGAGGCGTGCGACAGGGAGACGTTATTTCTCCGAAACTGTTCACGAATGCGTTGGAGGACGTTTTTAAGCTCTTGAACTGGAAAGAATTCGGCGTCAACATCTATGGCGAATACATCACTCACCTTCGTTTCGCCGATGACATAGTCATAATGGCAGAGTCGCTTGAAGAACTCAGTACAATGCTCAGCGACCTCAGTAGAGTTTCCCAGCAGGTGGGTCTTAAAATGAACATGGACAAGACGAAAATTATGTCTAATGTCCATGTTGCACCCGTACCAGTAGTTGTTGGGAACGATACGCTCGAAGTTGTTGACCATTACATATACCTCGGACAGACTGTCCAGTTAGGTAGGTCCAACTTTGACAAAGAGGTCGCCCGAAGAATCCAACTCGGATGGGCAGCGTTCGGGAAGTTACGCGACATCTTCTCGTCGAAGATCCCGCAAAGCCTGAAGACCAAAGTCTTTAACCAGTGTGTGTTGCCAGTGATGACTTATGGCACTGAGACGTGGTCCTTAACTGTGGCCCTTATGGACAAGCTCAGAGTCGCTCAACGAGCTATGGAGAGAGCTATGCTCGGAGTTTCTTTGCGCGATAAAATCCGGAACGTGGATATTCGCCAAAGAACCAAAGTCACGGACATAGCTCTCAGAATCTGCAAGTTGAAGTGGCAATGGGCGGGCCACATTGCTCGTAGAACTGACAACCGTTGGGGAAGAAAGGTTCTCGAGTGGTTACCACACTACACCGGAAGACGTAGAGTTGGTAGGCCCCCCACTAGGTGGACTGACGACATCGTGAAAGTCGCTGGTAGCCAATGGTTACAAGCGGCTAATAGCCGTTCTTTGTGGCGCTCTATGGGGGAGGCCTTTGTTCAACAGTGGACGTCTTCCGGCTGATGATGATGATGATGATTTCGTTCAAAATCTCGTTTCCCATTGATTTTAAAAATTAGAGAGTCTCTTTTTCATTGTCATACCCTTGGCATCAACATTGTTCTTGCTTGGATTCCAGGCCATTCTGGAATTCCTGGGAATGAAACAGCTGATTCTTGCGCAAAAACTGCTTCACAAATAGGTTCCCTTGAGCACTTCAAAATATACTCCCATGACTTGTGTCTTTTACCAAAATTACAGCTGTTTGAATCTTGGTCTAAATATTGGGAAAATTCCATTAAATACAAAGGTAGACATTATGGAGATATTCAACCCACCATTCCAAAAACTCCCTGGTTCTTCAAATTTCATAAAGCCAATAAAATAACCACATCAACACTTTGCCGTCTACGACTGGGTCATGCCTGTACTCCAGTTCACTTAATGAAAATAAGGATTAGGGACCACTCATTGTGTGAGTGTGGTCTCGACGAAGGAAACGTAGACCACATCTTTTTTGAATGTCCAAATCGTTGCTTTTCACTGTATGATATCCTCCCTCCTGAAGTCTCTCGTCCAACATCAATTAAATGTCTTCTTTCTCTTATGTTTTCCCCATTAATCAACCATGTATTGTGTAAATTTGTAAATATTAACAAAATTAAATTGTGAATATTGTCTGTTATGTAAATATATATAGCTGTATGTACTGTAACATTTATGTAGGTTAATGTTAGTAATAAGTATTTTAGAGATTATTTTAGTTATGTAGTTATGTCATTTCTTTGTTTTAGATAAATCATCATGGTCTTCGAAAGTCTGGTCGTTTCTTCATTCTAAATACCGATCATATTCTAAATTAAAATAATATCTCTACGTGACTTATGAAACTAGCATGAACGGACATTGGCAGAATTGTGGTAACATTAAACCGCAGAAGCCATTAACAAAGAAATAATAAGCTGCATCGATCTATTATATTTTCAGATTCTCGGAGTTCTCAAATTCAAATTCAAATTCAAAATCATTTATTCAATTTAGGCGTCTACGACGCTCTTATGAAGGTCAATTACAAATTTTAATATTGAAATAATCTACATTGTACTGCCACGTTCAGCAAAAAAAAGTTTATAGAGCCACTGCGAGAAGAACGGGCAAGAAACTCGGGGCCATTCTTTTAAACGTCTTTTTACAATGTGTTATAAACAATATAATACAATTATTACAATATTTGTTTAAATTACGTAGGAGACATGTGATGGCTTGGCAGAGGTGGAATTTTCCAAGCATTTTTGTCGTTTAAGTAATCACAAACTGTGTAGTAGGATTTCTTCATCAAAATATTTTTCACGTGCAATTTGAATTTTCCTTCTGTGAGCATTGTAATATGTTCGGGAATTTTATTATAAAACCGCACACAATTACCTAAAAAGGACCTTTTATTTGTCTTTGCTAATCTAAAACATGGTACCGTTAATTTATATTTGTTCCTAGTGTTGTAATGATGGTTGTCACTGTTTAATTTAAATTTACTCAAATTTTTCCGAACATACATAATATTTTCAAATATATACAGACTCGGTAAAGTTAATATATCAATTTCTTTAAAAAGATCCCTTAGAGATTCCCTAGGATCCATTTCATATATGGCTCGAATTGCACGCTTTTGTAAGAGAAAGATTGTCTCTATCTCAGCAGCAGCTCCCCACAGCAATACACCATACGACATAATACTGTGGAAGTATGCGAAATAAACTAGCCGTGCAGTAGCTACATCTGTTAACTGTCTTATCTTACAAACTGCATATGCAGCAGAACTAAGTCTTCCGGCTAGATCATGTATATGTGGATCCCACTGTAAAGTTGAATCCATTTTGATTCCCAGAAAGACTGTCGCTTTGTCAATAGAGATTTTATCTAGGCCAAGCTTAATGTTTGGTTCAACATAAGGAACATTTGGTAATGAAAACTTTAAACATTTGGTCTTTTTTGAATTTAACAGAAGATTATTAGCGGCGAACCATCCAGAGATCATAGATAACACATTATTTACATGAATGAGTTCACTATCTTTCCTATCTACTTTAAAAATCAGTCATTCTCTACAATCATTACTTTCAAACCCTTTTTCTTCTAATGCACACAACCCAATTTTATACCAAATTAAAAGTTCTATTGCTGAATGTTATACTAAGGGGTTTGACGTTATTCTTGCTTGGATACCCAGTTATGTTGGGATTTCTGGCAATGAACGAGTTGATAAAGTTGCTAAAGATGCAGTTGTTTGTGGAGGTAAGGTTCCTTTTATTAATTACTGCCATGACTTATTATGTCTTCCAAAATCTTATATATCAAAATCTTGGTCATTACATTGGAGAACCAGTAGTCGGTCAACTGGATCTGGTTTTGCTAAAATTCAACCTTTGATGCCGAACAAACCGTGGTTTGCCCGGATGAAGTTAAGCAAACGTTTTACATCATCATTAATCCGTATGAGGTTGGGTCATTGTTGTACTCCTTCTCATTTAAAAAGATTCATGTTAAAGATTCTTCTATATGTGAATGTGGCTTGGATGAGGGGGATCTCAATCATATATTCTTTTCATGTCCCCTTTATAACCATGTAGCGTTTTATTTATGCCTTGAATCTTTAGAAGTTTCCTTTCCAACTTACATGCCTGAACTTTTATCGTCTAATAATATTCATATTTATCAAATTTTATCTAACTTCCTCTCTCTCAATAATAATCACTTATAATAAGTTATATTTATATCATGTTAATTTTAATCATTCCTTATTCAGTAATATTGTGTACTTCAGCATAAATAAAAATATGTATATGTTAGATATTTTCTATCCTATATAATATTATATTATAACTACGTTAGTTATTCTGGTTAGTATCAATATTTTGTCTTTTAATGATATTTAGTTCTTGAGGTAATGAATAGATTCAGGCTTTACTTTGCGGAAATCCATACTTAATAATACTTAAATACTTTTAAAAGTATCCTAAAAAATAAACATTAAATAATATTTAAATAAAACACTTACAAAAGCATAAAATTATATATCTAGTGACAATTCCGCCTAATTTTCCTGTTGTAAAAAAAAAAAAAGCTGGCCGTTTTTCTCGATCGTGCGCTCGGTGAGTCAAGACCTCCTGAAGATGCTTCGCTTAGAAGCGAAACTAGTCGGGTATTCATCCGGTTAGGCTGCGTGATGTTTGTGACGTCACGTAGATAACAGGAAAATTAGGCGGAATTGTCACTAGATATATAATTTTATGCTTTTTTAAGTGTTTTATTTAAATATTATTTAATGTTTATTTTTTAGGATACTTTTAAAAGTACTTAAGTATTATTTAGTTCTTGACGTGAAACTGGCACAAATGTCAATTTGACAACTGCCACAAATAAAAAAAAAGATCTTATTTTTGTGTTGATAATTATTGTATTCTGCCTGCAAACAGGCGTGCAAATATTAGGTAAGTTTAATATAGTTTACAATAATTTAGGTATATTATAACCAGAGGTCGAAATTAGGTAGTTATTTATGTACTTGCATCATGAAGCTGTTTTATCTACAGCTTCATGACTTGCATCGAAATGTTGATATTAATATGGATCTTCCCGGGGTTTATAATACAATCCCGTGTGGCCAACAATATTACTAATAAATAATAATAAAAACCTCAGAGATAGATAACACAAATATAATTGACATACAATTTTTATTAGTATTTACATTCATTCACAATACATATTTTATTTATTTGGGTGGCACCAAAGGAGCAGTACTTTTCAGGTGGTAGGCTTAGGCCGTGGCGTGTTACCACCCACCAGACAAAGCCATGCCGCCAAGCGGTCGCGTTCCGGCATGATGTTTGTCGGAAACAGTTGCGCATATTACTATAGCCAGTCGTGACACATTGAAGGTCAATTTACCTGGTAGCCAATCTCGGAGAGCAGCGGGATCCGAGGCACAGTTCTCCTGGCCGATCGCAGATAGTTGGGGGCCCAAGTAGTGAGCCGGCCAATCATAAAAGGCTGCCCGGACATCGCGCGAAAAATCCCGGAGGTGCGTCATCGTGCTGGTTGGCGACCAGACGAGAGGACCCGATGGACACCTCTGGGGGGGCTTGGGCGTCCCCGCGGTCTCCAGAATTGGTTCCCACAAGGTGGACAGGCCTAATTTGTGTCATGGGTTGGTAGTATGCGACTCGTGTCCACTTCCGTTTCCCTTCATCTATCTTCACTCCCCACACAATGAAAAGAGGTACCTACACACAGAATGAAGGTTCAACAGAGGAAGCACGTCCTCCCCCTTCAAGTGCACCTCTCAAACATTCGAGGCTTGCACTCTAATATCATCTCGGTCCACCAACATCTAGAGACCGCATAACCTCATATTCTGTTCCTCGTGGAGACGCAAATCAAATGTACTGCTGACGCGACATACCTTGCCTACCCTGACTTTGTTCTTGATCATGGTTTAAAAGCTAAGGCGGCAGTTTCTATGTATGTACCGCAACCTTGAAGACCCTAAATTTTCTATCGTGTGGATTCTGGTGGACAATGGCATGGAGAAAATTCTTTATGCTAATGTCTGCCAATCGCACAGCGGTGATGAGGAGACAGCCAGGCTCGCAAACTACCTTTAGTGAGGCGGCCGATGTGGCCCAACAGAGGTATCCTTCTGCTCAATTAGTGCTTCTGGAGGATTTCAACGCCCACCATCAAGACTGGCTATACCCATACCTGAGCACAGACCACGCTGCTCGAGAGATGCGCAAGCTTGCTTTGACGCTAAACCTCACTCAGCTGGTCCAAAGAGCCACAAGGATACCGGATGTTGATGGCCACACAGCCAATTGCTTGGACTGTCTGCTGACAACAGATCCAGACCGCTACTCGG
The DNA here is from genome assembly GCA_963854805.1 of Plagodis dolabraria. Classification (NCBI taxonomy): domain Eukaryota; kingdom Metazoa; phylum Arthropoda; class Insecta; order Lepidoptera; family Geometridae; genus Plagodis; species Plagodis dolabraria. The sequence goes on along the minus strand of OY978449.1, from coordinate 21,989,470 downwards.
TGACGGTTTCATCACCCTTAGGTAGCTCCGACCATTGTCTGGTGAAGTCTGTAGGAGTGTACTCCCCGCCCGATCCCAGTCCAAAAGGCGTGTGTGGTGATACATGTCAACATATTGGGATGAGATGCGTTATATTTTCGCGTCTTACCCTTGGCAGCAGGTTTGTTTTTCTTCGAGCGATCCCTCACCTTGCGCGGATGCCGTGACTGGAGTGTTACGTCAGGGTATGGAATACTCCATGCCATTTTCTGACATCCCGATATCCAGCAAAGTTCGCCCATGGTTTAATGCCATATGTGGAGATGCAGAAGCGTCAAAACATGAGGCCAGGGCTGATGCTCGAACCCACAAATCTAGAGATGTATGTGAAAAGAAGAAAGCATTTAACCTAGCCGCCAAGTCCACCAAAAAGGCTCTCAAGAAGGCTCGCTTTGACCTCATATGCCGAACAGGAAACAAACTTGCTTCTTACCCCTCGGGTAGCAAAGCGTTCTGGTCCCTGGCAAAGTCGATCGAAGAGAACTTCTGCCGTCCCTCACTGCCTCAACTGCTGAAACCTAACGGCTCACTAGCGCACACTGCGTAAGAGAAAGCAAATTTATTTGCCTCTCTGTTTGCAGAGTCTTCACGTTTAGATGCTGGCAATGCTGTACCTTCTAGTCTGCCAAATTGCGGGACGTTAATGCCAGAATTCCGCATTCGATAGTCTGAAGTACGCAAAGCTTTGCGCGATCTGGACGTGATCAAACGTAGTGGTCCAGACGGTATACCAGCTGTAGTCTTGAGGATGTGTGCGCCTGAGTTGGCTCCAATATTGACTCGCCTCTTTCGCTTGTCTATGACGACTGGTCAAGTGCCTAAGTCCTGGAAGCTTGCAAACGTGCAGCCCGTGCCCAAAAGGGGCAGTCACGCAGACCCTGCCAATTACAGGCCTATTTCAGCACTTCCAAACTCTGGAAGACGATGGAACGTGTACTGAACCACAGGCTCCTGGCATACCTAGAAGTGTATGATCTTCTCAGTGACCGACAATACGGGTTTTTTACTGGGGATCTTCTAGTGTATGCCTCTCACATCTGGAGCGAAGCCATCGAGAACCACGGAGATTCTAATTATTATTTCTGCAAGCTTCCTTCATACGGCCTTCCCACTGGTTTATGTGTTTGGATTTTAGATTTCTTGAGGGATCGGTCGATTCTAGTGGTCATCGATGGCTGTTCTTCCGACCAATGGCTATAAACGCCGGAGTCCCTCAAGGATCAGTACTCTCTGCAACGCTTTTTCTGCTGCATATTAATGATCTGCTTAAGCCCGGTATTTTTGGGTACGCAGACAACAGCACCGTTGTGGTAGAGTTATACATCTAACGCACGAACCAGTGCCTTACAAATCCAGTCTCATAGGAAAGCGATGGTTCAGCGCTTGAACTTTTCTCTGAAAGCAGTCTCCGATTGGGGCGATGCCAATCTGGTTAAGTTCAATGCGCGAAAACCCAGGCGTGTCTTTTCTACGCCAAACGGAGCCCTTTTCAACTGGCTCCTACTTTCAGGAATGTGTCCGTGCCGATAAGTTACCATCTCGAGCTTCTTGGCATCTCCTTACACCGACTCTCAATTTCGGTTCATATATTGAGTCTAAAGCCCAGATAGCCTCAAAAAAGCTTGGTATTTTGGCTAAGGTGAGACAATACTTCACACCGGGACCGCTGCTTAATCTTTATCAAGCGCAAGTCTGATCGTGAATGGAGTACTGTTCTCACTTTCGGATGGTTCTGCCAAATACCAGCTGGAGACACTGGAAGCTATTGAGAGGAGAGCCAAGAGACTCATTAACGACGACCAACTTGTAAGCAAGAGACTCCCAAAGTCTCGAGCATCGCCGCAAAGTCGCTTGTTAATCGGGTTTTTATCGGATACATTTCGGGGAGTGTGCCACGGAACTGCATGATTTGATTCCGCTATCCCCATTCCATTACCGGACATCCAGGGATATTCAGAAGCGTCACCGCTATATGGTTGATATTCCATTTACCCGAACATAGCGATTTGCGTCTTAGGATCCGTTAGGGACTGGAACACTCTGCCTGAGTCTGTGTTTCCGGTTAAGTACAATATGGGGGTCATCAAAACGCGAGTGAATAGATACCTTCTGGGTAAGCGCGCTCCATCATCGATCGCATCATCACTTAACATCCGGTGAGATAGTGGTCAAGAGCTACCCAGTTTAACATAAAAAAAAAATGCGACTGAAAAATATTTGTGAGACGTACGAAAAGCTTTATTATAAAACTAGCTTTCCGGGCGCGGCTCCGCCCGCGCGTATGTCGGTTATCGCGCAAAAACATTAACTTCTTTTTGCGCTGTTGGATAAAAACTATCCTATGTTTTTTCCCGGGTCTCAAAATATATCCATACCAAATTTCATTCAAATCGGTCCCGTAGTTTTGACGTGAAAGCGTAACACACAGACAGACAGAGTTACTTTCGCATTTACGCGTAAATCATCCGAGTGTATAATGAGCAAATTTCTCACGAGTTTCATGCGCACTTTTTTAACACCCTTGCGAGGAAAACAAATATATATTACACAAATGCGATACAAACAACATACGAAAATTATGGAAAATAGCGCGCAAGTTTTCTTTCTGCGCGCGGCAAATGTATGTTGATTGATTACATATAAACCTTTTTGTAATTACAAATCTGTATTACCTGGTTAAAGTGAAAATGCTCTGTTTATTCGCATATAATTTGCAGTTAGGTACTAACTTAACTTTGTAGGGATAAATTACCCGGTTAAATTGAAAATGCTCTGTTTACTCGCATATAATTTGCAGTTAGGTACTAACTTAACTTTGTAGCGATAAATTACCCGGTTTAATTGAAAATGCTCTGTGGGTAACCGCATATAATTTGCAGTAAGGTACTAACTTAACTTTGTAGGGATAATTCTACTACGCACTAATATGTAATATAATATATATCTTGCACGAGGGTGTTATAGTTCAGCTTATGGCCCTAATTACGATATAATTTAAAAAAAAAACGAGATACATTTCAACACCCTTGCTCGTGCTGTCGTAAAGTGAGCTTTTCTCACTTTACGAGCAAGGGTGTTAAATTTTTTTATCACATTTTCACTTCGGGTGGGAATCAAACCAACGTCTCCCAGTGTATGCATCCGGCGTCACTCCCTATATAACACCATACGGTGGTTGATTACAATATATACTTAGCCTTAAACCTCTTTGTTGTTACAAATCTGTATTACCCGGTTAAATTGAAAATGCTCTGTTTACTCGCATATCATTTGCAGTTACGAACTAACTTAACTTTGTAGGGATAAATTACCCGGTTAATTTCAACACCCTTGCTCGTGCTGTCGTAAAGTGAGCTTTTCTCACTTTACGAGCAAGGGTGTTAAATATTTTTTATCACATTTTCACTTCGGGTGGGAATCAAACCCACGTCTCCCAGTGTATGCATCCGGCGTCACTCCCTATATAATCCCGGTATTACGGTGGTTGATTACAATATATACTTAGCCTTAAACCTCTTTGTTGTTACAAATCTGTATTACCCGGTTAAATTGAAAATGCTCTGTTTACTCGCATATTATTTGCAGTTACGTACTAACTTAACTTTGTAGGGATAAATTACCCGGTTAAATTGAAAATGCTCTGTTTACTCGCATATAATTTGCAGTTAGGTACTAACTTAACTTAGTAGCGATAAATTACCCGGTTAAATTGAAAATGCTCTGTAGGTAACCGCATATAATTTGCAGTAAGGTACTAACTTAATTTTGTAGGGATAATTCTATTACGCACTAATATGTAATATAATATATATCTTGCACGAGGGTGTTATAGTTCGGTTTATGGCCCTAATAACGATATAATTTAAAAAAAACGAGATACATTTCAACACCCTTGCTCGTGCTGTCGTAAAGTGAGCTTTTCTCACATTACGAGCAAGGGTGTTGAAAAATATTTATCACATTTTCACTTCGGGTGGGAATCAAACCCACGTCTCCCAGTGTATGCATCCAGCGTCACTACCTATATAACACCATACGGTGGTTGATTACAATATATACTTAGCCTTAAACCTCTTTGTTGTTACAAATCTGTATTACCCGGTTAAATTGAAAATGCTCTGTTTACTCGCATATAATTTGCAGTTAGGTACTAACTTAACTTTGTAGGGATAATTTCTATTATGCACGAGGGTGTTATAGTTCAGCTTATGGCCCTAAGAACGATATAATAAAGCTCACTTTACGAGCAAGGGTGTTGAAAATTATTTCATAGTATTACCTTTCAGTTTCCAGGTGATCTAAAAAAGTTATCTCTGCATGCGTTTTCGATGAATTCATGCAACCAAAAACAGCACAACATATCCTACTCGTCATATTAAATAAGTAAATATGTACTTGAACTTATTTTGGGCGAAAAAATCGCGTGGTTATTTTTAAAAAAACAACAGACCATTCGCTCGTCACTGCGACACAGTCGCGACACTCGAGGCATGCAGGCCGAGCGCATGCCGAGATCGAGGCGCGTAGATATAACTCGCGTTTCGTCCGTTTCTATAAAGTTGAAATATTGTATAGATAATATTACCATGAAGTGCGTGTGCGCATTGGAATTTTGCATCTTTGGACATCCGATTTCGGATAGTTTAAATTGTGTAAAAGTAAATAACTTTTTTATGTAATAATACACGGAATTTTCTGCTCTTTAAATTAATCGCGGGTTTTGAGGCATATTCACTTTATTCTTTCGCTGTATGAAATCAGTGTAAGTATACAAATAACTCGGCCCGGCCTCTGATTAGGTATAACTTGAATGTGTGACCGTTGCGCTAGTGATATTACTACTGAGCGCTTTCGTGTTTCGGAGGGATCAATAGGCCGTTGGCATAGAGAAAAGTAATATGCCGTCGTCGGTCTCTGTTGTTGTCTTACGAGCAGAAACCGAGTAATGAAGAGTGTAGAAGAGAGCTTGTGACGTAAGAAGCTCTTTTATGGGCGGTAATTTCCTCCCAGCCATAGAGCTACCGGAACTAATGGAATCTTCCCAGCGCTTCGGCAGTGGAACTTGAAAATGATATTAACTCACCTCATGGCCAATTTTTGGCCATGTCTAGCATGGAAATAGGTACATACTAAAATCATGGCGGGAAATCAAAGTTGTGTTTATACACAAACCGGGTAAAACAGATTACACAAATTCAAAGTCACACAGGCTGATAAGCCTAAACTCATTTAAGTTGAAAACCTTAAAGTGACTTTGTGATTTCACCTTTAGCGGAAAACCCCGTTCACAAAATCAATCGGGTAAGTCTACAGAGAATGCTGTCCACCACGTGGTAACTAAGATCGAGTTGGCTAGAAAACAAGCCTACTTTTATTGACATTGCAGGGGCCTTATATAAAACCACCTTTTCCAGTATTAATCACGGACTGAGAAACGGGTTTTGATGATAAGGTGAACACTTTCATCACCAACATGCTCTCTAATAAGAGAGCAGTGAGTATGGACACCTCGGGGAGAACTTGCTGTCGTGTAACGCAAGGTAGGCCATAGGGGGAGTTTTGTTACCTGTGATGTGGGGTTGTAGTAGTGAATGATCTGATTGAACTTTTGAAACAAGATGGCATGGTCATCATAGGATACGCTGATGACTATTTGAGGTGAATCTATGCGAAAAATGGTAGTCGCGTAGTCGAAAAATTATTGAAACCCACAGAAGATAGATTTCGTTATGTTTACACGAAAACAAAGTTAATACTCAATACTTTATTGTTTTCTGTAGTGTAGACAAAGATGGTCAAAATAATTATGTAAAAGTTCATTACAGACCCTGTTGGGCACACAATTAGGATAGAGGAGGATTATAAACACTATTATTCCAATCAGTTCAAATATTTTATAGATTTTATATCCAAATGTAATCATTGTTAAATTGTTATTAAGTATTTCATTATACTTACGGAAGAAAAAAATATATTTAGTTTATTTAAAGTTGTATATTCCATCACTTTTCAAATTAAAATAAATAAATAACGATATAATTAAGTATTAATAAAAAAACTAACATGCAATAATGAATATTTAGCTATAAATGTAGAATTTTATGTATTGTCAAGAATGTCAAGTTAAATGGTAAAAGTATTTATACCTACCTACATATTTATTATTTAAATATTTTTATTATTGAAATTTTCCTCTACTGTGTAATAAGTTTTCTTAATTAATAATTGTTTTAACTTTTGTATGAAATGTTTGTCATTATTAAGGTTTTTTATTTGTGGTGGCAGCTTATTGTATATTTTTATTGACATAACCAAGGGACCTGACTTGTACAACTTTAGGTGAGAAAATGGTTGCATCAACCGGTTTGGGTTCCGTATCGGGCGAATTCCAGGAATATCTACTCGTTTTGTGAAGAAATTTGGATGATTATTGATTACGTACGAATTTACAGATTTCAAAGATATATGTGCACGGTAGGGTAAGTATATTGTGGTTTTTAAAATATGGCTTACAACTCTCTATCTGTTGAATATTAAACATTATACGTAATAGTTTTTTTTGTTGGATAAAAAGAGAAGGTGCTGATGTACTGTTACCCTATAGAATAATACCGTAGCTGAACCATGAAAAGGCAAATGCATAGTAAGTCCCTAGTACGGTTTTTATGTCTGTAGTTTTTTTAATCTCGCGGAGTGCGTAAGAGAATTTATTTTATTACAGTGTGATTCCCAATTTAAATGTGAGTCTAATACTAGTCCAAGCAAAGTAAAATCATTAACAATATCTTTTTTTGAATTGTGAAATGTAAACTTCAAATCAAGTGTTTTTTTCTGAATTGGGTGGAAAATCATAATTTTGGTTTTGTTTAAATTTATATCGAGGTTGTGATCATGCATCCAATTATTGATTTTATCCAATATTTATGTTAGCTTATGGTGAAGATTGCTTTCGTTCTGACTTGGAATTAATAGTAAGACATCATCCGCAAACATCACACATCGCTCCGTGAAAATTTTGGGAAGGTCGTTGACGTAAATCAGGAAAAGAAGACATCCGATGATACTTTCTTGGGGGATAGAGGCATTAATAATTTTACTGTCTGAACGTACCTTGCTTATAAAACTTCTTTGATAGTCATAATATTCTATTTTCACAGTTTGTTCTCAGTTTCTCAGATATGAAACAAACCATTTATGAACTATTCCGCGAATACCTATTCCGTATAATTTGTTTAATAATAAATTATATTGCACTTTATCATATGCCTTTTTCATATCTAACATAATCCTTATCGCATACTTCTTGTCATCTATTATATTAAGAGTTTCCTGGATAAATTTATACACTGCCAAAATAGTAGAACGTTTTTTCCGAAAGCCGTTTTGACTCTCATCAAAAACATTGTATTTTTCACAAAAACGTTAACGTGATCGCACATAGCTTTCTCAAATATCTTTGGGCGATGCCCCGTCCACCCACAGGACTTTCTCACTGGTGGGTGGACGGAGAATTCAAGTTTCCCCGTCCACCCACTGCACTAGAGTTGGAAACAAATCCACTGCTTCATCGATATTACAAATAATATATATTTTGGCTACTGGATTAACTCTCAAGTAAAGCCTTAGATGTGACAGCTGACAAAGTGACCGTTGATGTTGCAGTTTTCAGTTTCATTTCTTGTTAGGCTTTTTTAAACTAATCCATAAATATAGATAGCTTTGACGTGTGACAACTGTCAAAGTGACAGTTTAGATAGACAAGTGTGATTTTTGACAGGTGTCAAAGTGACGTTGGTGTCGTATTTTATGTACTTTATTACTTTTCATTTTCATGACATCTGTCAAACTTTTATAGATCTCATAGAGATCTTCATTTCAGATGACAGCTGTCAAATTAAAATGGGGTTTATCTCGGAAACTATAGACGCTAGTCTACTAGTTTCTTCACGGATATCATAGATCTCATAGACATCTTCATTTTGGATGACAGCTGTCAAATTTAAAAGTATTTTATCTCGACAACTATTGCTCCTAGACTACTAGTTTCTTCACGGATATGATACGTTTCGTAGAGATCTTCATTTCGGATGACAGCTGTCAAATTTAAAAGTGTTTTATCTCGGCTACTATTGATCCTAGACTACTAGTTTCTTCACAGATATGATAGTTTTCATAGAGATCTTCATTTCGGATGACAGCTGTCTAATTTAAAAGTGTTTTATCTCGGCAACTATTGATCCCAGACTAATAGTTTATTTACAAAAGTTAAAGGTCTCATGGAGATCTTCATTTCGGATGACAGCTGTCAAATTTACAAGTGTTTTATCTCAACAACTATCTATCCTTAACTACTAGTTTCTTCACAGATATGATAGATCTCATAGATATCATCATTTCGGATGACAGCTGTCAAATTTAAGAGTTTTATCTCGGCAACTATTACTGCTCGACAAATAGTTTCTTTACAAAAGTGAAAGGTCTCATGGAGATCTTCATTGCAGATGACAGCTGTCAAATTTAAAAGTGTTTTATCTCGGTAAATATTGTCCTAATAAAAACAAATAAATTAAAAGTATTCTAAAAAAATACCTTCTCAGTGTTTTAATAAAACACTTATTTTTTTTGTCTAATTAGGGTATAAACAGGATGCTTTGTGCTACTAAAAGTAGGAAGTGTCACAATGTTGAGTTCTTTGCCTTGCAAGGGTTCGTTATATTTCTAGTGGTCACAGGGTCGTCTGATATAGATTTTTTGCATCGTCAATTGCTAATGCGACGTCATTTTTCGATTCATTAGATATGCAACTTAACGTATGGGACTGATCTTTTGTTAAATGGCCACCCTTTAATTATATTGAAATTTTATGATAAGAAAATCTTGTTAGGTATAATATAAATAACATAACCGAAGAAATTAGTTTTAAGTACATACGTAGGATATACATATGTCATTAAGTCTTTATTTATTCATGTCTGTAAGTAATTAAAGTTAATAAAGAAATAATCCATTAGCGATTGTTTAACATTAAACATCAGTGTCGTAGCAATAATTCTTCAGGACCAATACCACGGGTTTTTACCCATTATAACTACCACCCACCTTGGTAGTATTATAGGTTTTTGTATGGCCATTTCCCAACTACTTACAGGAAATAAAAATCATGTTTTTTTTAATGCCTGATAGCTTAGCCTTTGACCACGATCTCACCTGATGGTAAGTAGTCGAAGGTGTTGTTCAGGCTAACCAAGAATTACTGGCTCTCGAAGACAGCTGCCGGAAAACACCGTTAGGTGCTTGGTGACAGATTTTCTACTTGAGGGTAGTAACTAGTTAGACGGACATTCGCAAAATGCCCTACCGACCACGTGTAATATTTTTAAATGATGTATATGAAAATGATGGAAATTTGATGTCACATCATTAATTTTGATTTCACATTTGGTGGACAATTGACCTAAAAAAATGGTATCTAGATTTGAGAGATTGAATTAAGATACAAAAACTGTCAAAGTGGCATTTGATGTTGTATTTTACTTAAGTGCTTTCAACTTTTGTCATGTGAAATGAAAATCTCTATGAGATTTATCATATCTGTGAAGAAACTAGTAGCCTAGGATTAATAGTTGCCGAAATAAAACACTTTTAAATTTGACAGATGTCATGCAAAATGAAGATCTCTATGAAGTCTAGGATCAATAGTTGCCGAGCTAAAACACTTTTAAATTTGACAGCTGTCATCCGAAATGAAGATCTCTACGATATGTATCATATCCGTGAAGAAACTAGTAGTCTAGGATCAATAGTTGCCGAGATAAAACAATTTTAAATTTGACAGCTGTCATCCGAAATGAAGTTGTCTATGAGATCTATGATATCTGTGAAGAAACTAGTAGACTAGCGTCAATAGTTTCCGAGATAAACGCCATTTTAATTTGACAGCTGTCATCTGAAATGAAGATCACTATGAGATCTATAAACGTTTGACAGATGTCATGTAAACGCAAAGTTATAAAGTACATAAAATACGACATCAACGTCACTTTGACACCTGTCACAAATCACAATTGTCTACCAGACATAAACTGTCACTTTGACAGCTGCCTTAATTTTATAGATTAGTTTAAAAAATCCCTAACAAGAAACGAAACTGAAAACTGCAACATCAACTGTCACTTTGACAGCTGTCACATCTAAGGCCTTTCTTCAGAGTTAATCCAAAAGCAAAAATAAATATTATTTGTAATATCGATGAGGCAGTTGATTTGGTTCCAATTCTAGTGCAGTGGGTGGACGGGGAAACTTCAATTCCCCGTCCACCCACCAGTGGGAAAGTCCAGTGGGTGGACGGGGCATCGCCCATATCTTTGATGCTGTGGGCAGAATAGCAATGGGACGGTAATTGTTGGGATCCGTTTGAGAATTTTTCCTTTGGTATGGGTTTTATAAGAGCTATTTTAAGTAAGTCTGGAAATGTGCCTTCACAAAAAGATTGGTTAATTAATATATGAAATGGTAGGCTTAGTTCAAATTCAAATCATTTATTACGCAGTTCACAAGCACACTGTCTGAAATTATATACCTAGTCATTATTTTGCTTATATTACTAGCGGACGATTATTATTGCTCATACACCTGCCAATCCTATACGTATCTTAGATATAACCAAGAATATCAACATGCAAAAAATCTCTAAATAATTGCGTAATTCTGTCATGTAATAATATGTTCTCAGGTTCATTGTAGTATTCTTCTAGGCCATATAGCACAATTTTTTTGCCGTCGCTTTCATATTTGATATTTCCAGGAATTATAGTTTGGTTTTTTAATTGCTTAATATTATCTAATAATATATCTTTTTGTTTTTGAAGTGTTTCTATTTTTGTGTTAGGTATTGATATATCTGCTTTTTATATAATGTATTTGTATTGTGTGACGTCATTTCTTAGTTGAGTAATAGCCTTGTTTATTTCAGATTTGATAGTATCTTGTAGGTCACTTATAATATATTTGTTGTTCTCTTGGAGTCTTAAAACTATTAACTCGTTTAGGTTTTCTAGTGTCAGATCTGTTGGAACTTTGTTTACAATTTCTGTAGGTTGAAAATGTATTGTGTCGCCTAATATACCTACTCAAATCCTCGGAGGCCACAGTGTCGTTGAGTGCAATTATTGTTTTTTTTCTGTGTTATATTTTTTGTGACAGACATTGTTACATGGTCACAAGGAACCTGACCATCTCGTTAACGTACAGGTGTATTTGTATTGCCTAGCTTTGGTTGTTTACAGTAGCACGCTGGGCATTTCCATGTATTTTTGTGTTCTTTTGACATTGTGATACAAAAACGCGTATTTGAAACATTTGCGCACTCTAAGTCATATGATTTAGAACATACATTGCAGGTTAAGTATTGTCTCTCGTTAGCGAATCTTAAACTTCCTAAGTTGTTTGGAACAAAATAAACTTTAAGTAAGGAGGTTCATTAGCAAGGGATTTGGCTTTACAGTAAGCTTTACTCAATAACAGTCACACAAATAAAAATAAACTATAAATCTACCTACTAGTCAAAAAACAATGCATTTTTAGTGAACACTTCCTGTTCATTTCACAAAGAATTTTATGTGTTTAAATAAAATAAAAGTATATTTACAATATCAAAACTAAATGGCAACACAAAGTAGGCAAATGTAATTAAAATGCTGGAGGCGGGTAGCGCTATCGCATGTTTACGTACAGCGCGGCTGTAGGTAGCTATTTCAAGGACAGAGCCGAGATAAAATACTGTATAGATTTATTATTACCGTGCCATTGTCGAATACTAGAGGGTCACAAAAATAATAGGTACCCGAATCGAGGCAAGGTACAGGCAAAGTAGCCAGTAGGCACCTACTTTGACAACAAGTACAAGATAGGTACTGAAAACAGCTATGGCAGACGTATCACCGTCATACAACAGTTACACAGATGATGGCGCGTAAAGCAAAACACGTGCAGGCTGTGGTTACGACTCACTGCAACTTGGAATCTTGGACTCAAAGGATGGTATAAGACGACAACAGTAATGTTATTAGAGGCAATGGGCCTACTGCTAGCTGCGAGGGCATTATCACGTCCAGACATAACACCCAATTTAGGAAGTGAGCATGACGGTTAGTTCTTTGTACGCGGTAGTAATATCAGTACTCAGAATACTAGTAACCAGGTTTAGTTTTTTCTTTTTTATAGCTTATACACTAACCTTTGACCACAATCTCACCTAATGGTATGTGATGATGTGGTCGAAGATGTTGTTCAGGCTTGTCTAGATTTACTGGCTCTCAAGGATATTTGCCGAAACACACCGTTATGTGCTTGGTGACAAATTTTCTACTTGAGGGTGGTATCCAGACAGACGGGCATTCGCAAAATGCCCTACCACCATCCGGAACCGACGGCTTAACGTGCCCTCCTTTGTAGTAATGTCGCCAGCGATCAGCCATCCAACTCCTGACCGCGGCGGACGTTGCTTAACTTAGCTGATCGATAAAGAAAGGCTAAGCAAACGTCGCTACGAGCGCTTCTAGTTATTGCTGAGTGCCATGCTGCCCTGCAAAAATTAAAAGTAGGATGATAACATGGACGAAGTTTAGTAGGTACATAATATGTGCCCGGGTAACACCATGGTAGAACCTACTCTGGCCAAAGAACAAAGAACAGATATATGATGGATGACGCAAAGAGCCTTTGCAAGCCATCGGCAATTGCAATACGGGAACTATTGCGTCGTCACACTGAGAGAACAACATAACCTGTGGAATAAGTTAAATTATTGTAAACAGGCAAAGGCCATGATTCTAATTCTAAATAAGAAGCTGACAAATAACCTGCTAAAGCTACAGCAGCTGGAAGAATTGCACCTCATTGTAGGCCTCTTTACAGGTCATTGTAACATGAATTACTTTCAGCACAAAACTGGAGCAACAGACAGTCCTCTATGTGGATGTTGTATGCGTGAGAAGAGACCGTGGCGCATGTAATGGCACTGAAACCACGGAACAAATAAGAATTGAAAGTTGGGATGGCTTGGGTAGAAGCTGGTGGGGGACATGTACAAAACACCCCAAGCGGGACGTCAGTGCTGGACATATCGCCCCCAATTAGTATATAACGTCGCGAATCTAATTACACGATAATATTCCTTAGATATAGTTCTTAAATTTTGAATTTTCCGCCAGAAATAAACTAACTAATAAAACGATGAACACAACGAGGATGAACTAGCGCAAGGTAGCGTTCAATAACCATACTATGGAAAATAATAAAAGCATACTATTATCTTAATAATATCTATTTTATTCTATTGTTTTTTTTTATGAGAATGAAAACGAATTTGGACTATTATTACTTCACATGTATTTTAATCTCACAGTCAGCTGCTTATGAACGATATTACATAAACATTCTGTCTGTATCTGTAATCTTCACCCTCCTGAAAGTAAGTTTTCGAACGTTCCTGATAAAGTACTTGTTTCGTAATCGCTCGATTTTCAGGCATTGTAATTTTTGCAAGTTTCAATTCCCTTTTACAAAATGTATCATCAGCTATGCAGAGCCACCGGCAGGCTTGTTGCCTCCTCAAACTTGCAAAGCCCGCTATTCCCAGTCGTAAGTGATTTTCATCTCTTTGGTTATATTACCTTGATAACTGAACTATGAAGGTGTTATCATCTTACCTAACAGGCGCCGATCGCCCTGCAACGAGTGGAGCCACCGGTGATTCAGTACAATACTAAGCAGATGTCAACTGTCGATGCTTGCGCCGCGCCTGGCAAGAAGACCCTCATTCCTGGTACCAACACTCCATACTCACCCGTATCTGAGAAAATCCGTAAGGCGCAACAGCAATTCCAGGTACTTACCTGCATATTCTTTCCGCTCTAGATCTTTTATGTACTCTAGATCAGTGGTTCCTAATTAGTGTGTAGCGGAACCTACAATGGGGTTCCATAGAAGGGCTATTGTTACAGAGATACCGATAATTATATGCCACTTATAGGGCGTTTGGATAGCCTATCAGTTCCAAAAATAACACGCACAAATGCTAAAAATGATCACACAGGGCGTTCGATATGGGACTTCGTGAGCATTTGTATCGTTTTCGCTCACTGTTCGGATAGCTTTGATAACGCTACAAATGACAGAGAAAAGTGCTATTTTTGACCCACGTCTTACCGTGGGATCGTTGTGATAGTTTTTTGACAACTGCTGTTTGACAGTTGTATTTGGCGCGATCAAAGATTACAATATATATATAATATCATTGGGCGCGATAGAAGATTTAATACACTTGTTTATGTGAATTTTGGAGATGGATTCCTTGGTTCAGGACGAAACAAGGAATATTGTTTAGCCTTTGTGGTGGACATTCATATCTACCTAAACATTTATGAGAAATGTTGTGGTTCCTATCATAAAGAATAGAACTGGCGATGCCTCCGATAGATTCAATTACAGACCTATAACTTTGGCTTCAGTTGTTGCACCTATATCTCTAGCTGCAGTTCTAGAAAACGTTATTATGGTTGTCACCGGTTGTCAAAATATGTATAAGTCGTTCGGATAGCATATAGTCATTGGTGGTCAAAAATATCAGAAGCTTCTTTCCGAACGCTAAGATACAAATGCCACTTTTGAAACTGCTACAAACGCAATCAAGCCAAAACGAACGCACCTTTTCTAGCACTAACCGGATCTAAGGATATCCCTGTTTATGAGTATGCAATAAACATAGCCATCTTTGATGCAGACGCCTTAAGCAACAGGAATGAATGATTCCCCTACTAAATGGGTTTTTCATAGAAAATAAGGTGCACACTAACTCCGTCATAGCATAAGACAAGATAACATATAAAACATATCCTAGAGGAGTTTTAGAATATGGTTACAGAACCAGACGAAACCATTTATGTTCAATGTGTCAGAGTATGAGGATTTGATCAATATTAGGATCTCTCTAAGAAACAAGTTTCATTCAGCTATTTAAAACTTGAATGAGTTCTAGGCTTGAGGATGAATACACTGCAGTTTTTTAAAAGGCTTTTATTTTCCTAGTAAAGTGGATGCCGCTCCAGACCTTCATTAATTCTATTTTCTATAAATATCATAAAAGGTAAGCAATCCTGGCAACACACCTGTATAACAGAAGGGTGTAATGTAAGGGGGAAGTAGGTATATAAATGATGGCATGTGGAACTCAGTGAAAAAAGATTCTTTTCTATTCTGATAATAGCATTATTAATTAATTTTACTTATGGCATATATAGTATATGTCATATACTATATATGCCATAAGTATCCTCAAGCCTAGAACTCATCTATATGTCATATACTATATATGCCATAAGTAAAATTAATTAATAATGATATTATCAGAATAGAAAAGAGTACCCAGATGATAATAATAATTGATGATCAGTATTTTATGTGGGAGTGACACAATCAATGTTGTTAGCGGTAAGCATACCTCAAGAGAAATAATAAATTTAAATAGATTGGACCTGACTTTCAAAGCAAAGTATGAAAAAATGTATGCTAAGGGTTCCAATTTCCTTTTGAAGTATGGAACCCTAAAAATGGCTTGTCAACGTCATGAAAATTTGAGCTCAGATGGTTTGTTGAAACAGCATGGTACCTATTTTTGCAAGTAAATAGTTGTGGAAGCATATTGTTTTATTTTTTTTTGTATTTTATTTAGCAGTATTTAATAACAGCATATTACAAATACTTTGGGTGGTGTTTAACCACAAATGAAACATATTTTCATTATCCTATAACAACAATGAGTCCATATATATAATCTAAAATAAATATGCATAACAAATTAAACAGAATCAAATAAAAATTTGTATAAAGAACATATCAAAAATACTATATCAAAGATATACATTTTTCACTTTATTCCTAAATATTTTCAGGGGGTAGGATTTTTGCCCACACATCAAAAATATCATGTATCTAAAAAAAACACAAATAATCTCTGTCATGCTTCTTTATTCTATCTAAGAATAAAGTTCCCTTTTAATTCTTATGTGTTTTCTTAGGGTTGTTCATCATACTGAAAGTATGTTTAAAAGACAATTCTTTTTTGTAGAGTATTTACCTTCTTAGGTTTCTGTATCAGAAAATGCCTATATAATAGGTAGCTAGTTGTCATTTTTACAGAACATGAAAAAATGTATACATTAACAAATAATAATAATAACAAAAACTTGATTAACTGAGGGTGCCCATGCATGAAACATGTTTTATAACAATTTTGGGTTTCGCTGTATCGTTAAAACATACAAGTGTCTATAATTTTCACTATACATGTTCTCCTGTCAGAGCAGTCTCAATGAAGCACCTTCTTTAAAAAAATTCAGGTCTAAGAATTGAGCTTTGAGGCATAAACTTTTGTTACCGAAGCCAAATGTAAATGTAGCCCTACCTGCCAGACTTCAGTCATGAATATTATTACAATCGCTTACCTGTATTGATACAAGGAATGTGTTTGCATTAGTATGCATACTCCTTTTAGCTTGACACAGGACCTGATGTTTGTCTAGGAGGCATATCATTTCCTTCTTCATTTTATTCCTAAGCAATAGAATAAGAAAGCATACAAAGAGAATCTTCAGATGAATGCACAGGCTATGACAGATTAAAACAACTATTTGTGTAGCAAATTATTACCTGTGTGTCATAAATAAAAATGGACCTGCACTTTGGTTTGAAAAATGGAGATAGCACTTTGGTTCAAAAATGTATTAAAAATAACTGTGAACTCTATTTAATGGAAGCTCTTGGTTGACTATAGTCCGATCAGGTCAATTTAGACATGAAAATAGTGGTCGAACAATAATAATTCCCGGAGAGCCAAATATTGGTGAAGAGCTGGGTTTTACCATTATAAATAAAATTGAATTACATTAGAATCGTGATATCTCTAACTCTTAGGAAAACATTATGAAGACCTTTTTTGTAGATAATTTTAAGATCTACAACTTTGGTTTGAAGTTTTGTTTGATAAAACTTACCGTTTTTGAGCAAAATTCAAGAAACCTCTAATTTTAACCCTGAATAACTTTTTTAGCACAAATAAGATAGGTGGGGATTTTTAAAATTGTATTTGGATTGGTAAACACCATGTCTCCATCAATATTTGGCTCTCCGGGAATTTTTGTTATTTTAAATGTCTATATTGACCGGACTATACTAGTGTTGATGCAGTAATTATGGTGATGAAGTTATTCCATATACATCACCATCAAACAATAATTGACCAGTGGCATATTTGATGTTGCAGAAAGAAGATGATGTGCCAGTGTTCCTGAAAGGAGGTCCTCTCGACGCACTTCTCTACCGTTTCACTATGGGCCTTTGCATTGTAGGCCTCATCGGCATAGGCCACACTGTATACATTCATGCTGTACCCAAGAAACAATAAATCATGTTATTTAATATGTATTAGTCTCTATTAAGTTATTCAGCACTGTATTTAGAAAATAAAGGGAAGTGCAAAGCAATGCTTTTATCCATGTTTATATCTACTTAATAAACTCTGGTCCTTTAATAAGGTATCTCTATACAGGGTTGATGGCTACCTATGGTTCACCTTAATTGAACAAGTCCTCTTAGGTGAACCACGGGCTAATATTTTTTCGCATGGACTACCTGCTGTTAACAAAAGAATCAGTACTATAATATTATAAATGCGAAAGTAACTCTGTCTGTCTGTTACGCTTTCACGCCAAAACTACTGGACCGATTTTTGGTATGGTTATAGTTTGAGACCCGGGAAAAAACATAGGATGGTCTTTATCCAACTGCGCAAACGAGGTTTGTTTTTGCGCGATAACCGACATACGCGCGGGCGGAGCCGCGCCCGGAAAGCTAGTATTACATAACTGGAAACACTTAGTTGACATAATTATTTACAAGGAGTCCAAGTACCTACTTTAGTACAATGATCTGAATGAGGTCACAGAAGAGGTAAACACAATATAACTAGCTCAGCTCGTTGATGTTAAGGCGAATTATGAAAATCCAACAAACTAAGTTGAGGAGGGCTAAGTGCTCCTACCATGAATATATATAAAATACTGGCCAAGTGCGAGTCAGGCTTCGCTCATTAGAGTTCTCTATTACAGCAGTCTGAAAAATAAAAATTGTTTATACTATTGGCTTTGTTGTTTTGGTTATTGACAAAAATACAGTTAAAATCAACGTTTTCAATAAGTTGTTGCTTAAATAATTATATACTTTCCGAAATTTTAGATTCCTCACTTGTTCAGTTTTTGTTAAAAACCCTGGTGTGTATGGCACCAGCTTACTCAATTGAAAAAACTCAATTCTGAATATACCAAGTTGTAGAGCATACCAAGTTGTAGACAATTTTTAATTTCTAGGTTAAGCCTGTTAACTCCTTCGACCACATCATCACTTACCATCAGGTGAGATTGTGGTCAAAGGCTTACCTATCAGCAATTAAAAAAAAAAAAAAAATTTAATGCAATTATGAATAGGTACCAACTCTAAAATTAGGCGCCAAATAAACTTCGATTCTACGTGTGACTAAATAGTGTTAGCTGACGATATGGTACTACAGCTGACACATGAAAATTTAAACTCTTGAACGACTGGGTCCAAGACTGTTTAATACCTTTTTCAAATTTTGTGACATAGGCACTAAAACTTTCAAGTCCTTATTCCCTAAGCCACTAGCTCAAATCAACGTGTAAGTCCCCAGCTACAGCTCAAACGGGAAAGGGTAGATTACTTAAGAGCGTAAAATGTTGGGTAGAATTTGTGCCATCGGCACCAAAATGTTGAAAGCAATATGCCGCATCGTTTTTGCGTACCTAATGCAAAAACATTTCTTCCCGCCGCTAGGGCACATAAAAACTCCCTCTTGAAAAAGAAATTTCGTTCGTAATGAAAATTCAGGTTTTTACATATTTCGTTTATGAGCCAGAGGCCCGTGTCATCGGGAGGACAGACAGACACCGGGGTCTTATTGCGCTTTTGGGTATGAAATCCTACAATCTGTACCTACAATTCTAGGTTAAGCCTGTTAACACCTTAGACCACATCATCACTTACCACCACGTGAGATTGTGGTCAAAGGCTTACCTATCAGCAATAAAAAAAAAAAAAAAAAAACTAAATATATATATATATATAAGGTAGGTACCGTTAAGTTAACTCTGTAATATTGCCCAATTTACACGGCTGAGAATTTTTCACAAGCGACTGAGGATTTGTTTGTTTGAGCGACGCGATGGATTCGTTCACGGTAAAGATTACGATGTCTCTAGAAGGACAAGACATCAAAGCTGGCGGGCCCGACACATTTGTAGGTATGTCAAAACTATAAGGTTACATTAATAATAACATTTGTGAACTACTATTACCTAACTAGTAAGTTAAAACGATAGATAGGTAAGTAGGTACCTATATATGGACAATACTACGCAAAATAGGTATATATGATAAGAATATAATAAAAGGTGCAATTTACTTTTTCTATTGCACTGTTTACCTACTGCTGCCCACCGAAAAATCAGTCAGGATTGTTGTGCTATTCAATAATTTTAGCTCCCTCTACATATATATATTTTCCTTATATTATATACCCTCTATCTATATATTTAAACATGTATGTAGGTTGGAAGTCCATAACTTGGTGCTTTCATTTTTACGGATATAATCTGATAAGACGTACAAGACATCCGCCTGAGGGTAAGCGTCACGCTTGCGCACATAAAGTATTTATCTGCAACTGTAGACATATTAATAGTGTGTAATCTGCCGAGAAAAATGTTGGCGGAGAAAACGACACACGTGCTAATTATTCTAAGGCAGACAACAGGGAAGTGTACTGACGTAGCACTGTACCTTAGAACATAATAAAAATATAAATCGCTTCCCTGGCAAAATACTTTAAATCGAAATGTTCTTAGACGAAGGGGTGGATGACGCAGGTTCGAGTCCCCGTTACCTTACTATAATTTTTAATTTTGTAACAAAGTCAGATATTCTGTAAAACACGTCTGTGAGGCTGCTGTGGAGGTGGACAGGCATCTCGTGTTGTGTGTCTATCGATCACCAACAGATGAAACTCGTGCACAAAATTTTAAAGAATTTTTATTCCCTCTGAAAGCATACTACATACAATTTTTAAATGCAATTAACCATAGTTTTATGTGGAGATATTAAGTATATTAATATGGACATTTTATTGAATTCTAAAATTAAGATATCTAACCTATTTTAAATATCTAACCTATAGGTATTTTCTAGAACAGTAGCGACACCTCTTAATGATCCATAAGTACCTACATAGGACTCACTCTTACCATGTGAAAATGTACTTTAACATCTCTGTCTTAAGAATTAAAATTGATTGAGATATAATAATGTTCTCAGGTTTTAGACTAGCAAAGACACATAAAAGGTCCTTCACAAGCACAGATTACCCCCTGTAGATTCCGGACTCGACGGAGGTCGCGCGTCACGCATCAATGCAAATGCTTGGATATAAATTTCGACCAAGTGTCAGACCCGTAAGCTATATACGCTCTCTTCTATTATTTTTCCGAAACTATTCCACCTACAACTTTGATTTTCCTTTTAATATGAGTATTTACTATGGTTCTTTACCCATGGATTATTACAGACTGTTTGGACAAATATTTTAAAAGTAGTAACGAGATTGAAACAACGGTTTTTTTTCAGGAATTTTGGCGGGAATACTGTGTAATACCACCTACGACTTTGGTTCTTCTTTTGACATGATTTTTTACATGTAATCTATACACCTGAATTATTTCAGATGTTTAGGTTTAGTAGTTTAAAAGTAGTTACGAGATTTTTTATTACGTAAGTTTCCATCGGTGAGTGTGCGCAGCAAAATGTATCGAGTGTAAGTTTTTTATTTTCATTTCACGATTTAAATAACTTTCCGTTACCGTAGAGTGATGCAGTTGTGTTGTATAGCCAAGGATACTAGCTTAGTAGCAAAATTTGAATAATAACGATCGGATTTATACAAGCTTCAAACTAAACCCTTTTTTCAGACAACCGGAATCCCGGCCGGGACACACAGGAGTCAAAAAACATTTCTATCCTCCCTAATCTGTATTTGCCGGCCGGCCGGAAACGCCGCATCTGTACAAACCGGCCTGCCGGTCGGTGGTCAATAGTCGTGTTTGCAAATTCACCATAAAATCTGTGTTAGTCCAATTTTCATATGGCAAACGGTTTTCGAAAGGATGGATCCTTGGTTATATGAGAAAAAATCCATATTTATCTGAGATAACAGAAAGTATGTTTAATATTTTTATGAAATCTGAAACCAGCTCAAATTACATTTTGGTGCCAAAATATTACGTCATTTAATAATAATCTCGTAACTACTTCTATAATAATGAACCTAGAAAGATTTTGCATATACGTAGAAAACAAGTCAATAACGATGTTAAAAGAAATTAAAAGGATAAGGATTGAAAAGTTTTTTTTTTATAATTTTTATTTTATTTGACCCTCTTGTGTGTCCCGAACGAATTTTCGGTCGTCTGAAAAAAAGGTTTAGTGCGAAGCTTGTATTTATGCGATCGTTATAATTCAAACGTTGTTAGTAAGCTAGTATCCTTGGCTATACAACTCAAAAAACTGCATCACGTTACGGTAACGGGAAGTTATTCAAATCGTGAAATGAAAATAAAAAACTTTCACTCGATACATTTTGCCGCGCAAACACTCACCGATGGAAACTTACGTAATAAATAATCTCGTAAGTACTTTTAAACTACTAAACCTAAACATCTGAAATAATTCAGGTGTATAGATTACATGTAAATAATCATATCAAAAGAAGAACCAAAGTCGTAGGTGGTATAGTTTTTGAATAAAAAAATAATTACGCTTACATAGAGTTATCCCGCCAAAATTCTTAAAAAAAAATCGCGTTATTTTAATCTCGTTACAACTTTTAAAATATTTATCCCAACAATCTGTTATAATTCATGGGTAAAGAACCATAGCAAATACTCATATTAAAAGAAAAACCAAAGTTATATTATATATGGAATAGTTTGTGGAATAGTTTCAGAATAAAAAAATTAAAAAAAAAAAATGCTGTTTTTCGCCATTTTTGTCGTCTGTTCAAACCCCTTTTCCTGTAAAATTTTCCATAAAAAGGTCTGTTTTCATTTCTTTTCCCGTAAAGCGAATATGATGAGGATTGCATTGGAACCAAGAAAATTATATGTTGATTGGAGATTACATCAAATAAACTCGATTTTAAAACAAAAAACGTCAAATCTGCAAAAATATATTTACATTTCGCTGTTTGATCCACTCAAACTAAATGAATGAAAATGTTATTTTTGTAGGGTGATATATTAGGGTATGGGGATATTAGGGTGACATGTTAAGGTAATGAAAAACAACTTTATACTAAAAAAAAACGTGACGGAGCGTCGAGGGAAAAAAAACGTCGACAGTTTACGTCAGATGCGCCATAACCGTGTACAGATTCCACATATTAGGGGTTATCCTTTTAATTTCTTTTAACACCGTTATTGACTTGTTCCATGTACTAAATTTGCAAAATTGCAGCTTTCTAGGTTCATTACTGTTGAAGTAGTTACGAGATTATTATTATTTAACGTAATATTTTGGCGCCAAAATGTAATTTGAAAGAGCTAATAATAAATAATAATAATAATAAATGCGTTTATTTTCCTTGCAAATAGGTCTACAATTCATAACACATATCATACAAGCTATACTTACTAATATTGCTGTAATGTAAACCCGCATTGCAAGGACTGGTGCCTGAAGTAGACATAGTCTGTATCACAGGTCACCAGGCCCCACTCAACGGATCTGACATCATAAGTATTAGACTATAACTCATAACTAGTAACAGGGTTTAAACCGAGTTAACATAACTATTTTTGTATTATTACTATGTTCAATGAAATTGTGAAGGTAGTTTTAAACAATTCTATCAGAATAATTTCACAGTTTAATGTGTATGTGTGTTGTGTCGGTGTACGTGTGTTGTGTTGGTGCTATTGTGCGTGAATATGAACTTGTAAGTTTATCAAATGAAAGGAGCACCCAAGAATGTGTGAGTGCACTGCGGACTGCATTGTTTGTAGTGTGACGTATTGTAAGCGTGTGCGCCAATCGTGTTCATAATATTGGTATATTGGTGATAATTAGTGTGCGTGAACACATCGTATTGCTTTCAATTTTTTGCGTGTGTGCACGCAAGCTACGTAGGCTACGTAAATGACCCTAATGTTTGTGAGTTGTTGTTGGGAGATTTTGTGTAAGGAGCTTATTGTGCTTATTGCTGTGTGATTATAGTCAGAGAGGTGGAATCATTTTTCAAAGGTAAAATGGAAACTAAAATTTTTGGATTAAAATATATATACATATATATATATATATAGTTGCTCCATATCTATATTATAGAACAAGCAGGAATAAAAAAAAATAAAAAATTTACTACTGTATCAAAGCAATATGAACGGTATAAGATAAAAATAAAATAAATAATTCCGAGGTCTGAATCAGTTTGAACAGTACTCATTGAAATTGAAGTTTAGTGGACCGCTCGTGCCTGTTAACTATAGAACTTCAGGAAACACAAAAGATTATTGGACTACCATTCAGATATAGTATAATCAGGAAGGAACAGATAGTAAGTTTTCAGTTTCGTCATAGGTGAGGTTTTTTAAAAAAGCTGTTACGTTTTTCTTACACTGAGACTTAGTTTGAGGGTAAATAGTTAGTTCGTTATTCAAACAGTTATAGAGGTATGGACCCATGAAACAAAAAAAATTATGAGATAGATTCGTATGGAGTTGTAGTGCCCTGCAAACTGTGCCCTTACGGCGCTTGTCCTTCACCAGCTCAGGATCATATTTAGTTATGGAGTGCTGTTTAAGGACTGTGCGCAAAATGAATGTTTGTCGTACTGTTAGAACGTCCCACTTTTTGTACAAATCTGTCGTGGGGTAACGGAAAGGAAGACAAGCACTCACTTTAAGAACAGATCGCTGTGCTCTTTCAATCTCAATGAGATGAGTCTTGGCTGCCCCACCCCAGGAGGTTATGCAATACTCAACTATAGACTGACAAATGGCAGTATAGACTTCTTTAATAATATAGTGGTCAGCTACATGTCTTAATGATTTAAAAATGTATATAAGTTTTCTAAGTCTGCAAGCCAGTATTGCAATATGGGGTTTGAAAGTGAGCGTCTGGTCTAAAATGATGCCCAAGTATTTGACAGTTTCATTTCTGCTAAGGGTGGAGCACATGCAATTACTAAAAGTTTTGCAAGAATGTGCAGTTAAGGTTAAGTTCTTTGGTGGAAGGTGGTTTGATCTCAATGCAAATGTGATATAATTAGTCTTTGAAACATTTAGAGTTAGGATATTGTTACGCAACCAAGTGGAAACACAGTTGAAACCCTTTTGTGCCAATAGAAAAACTTCATTCCAGCTGTTTCCGCTGAAAAAGAGAGCTGTATCATCAGCAAAAGTAAATATACTACCCTCCTGCAGTTTGAGGCGACAGAGGCCATCTATATAGATCAGAAACAGCGTCGGTCCAATAACACTGCCCTGCGGCACGCCATAAGTGATCCTTTGTTCATCACTCAACAAAGTGCCGATCTTTACGCGCTGTGTCCTGTTAGTCAGATAGTCCCGGAAAAGTTGATGTGGGACCCCACGAACTCCGAGCTGATCAAGCTTGGTTAGAAGATAGGGAATAGAGATTGTGTCAAAAGCCCGGGCTAAATCCAGGAAAATAGCGATGCATTTACGCTTTTCATCAAGATTTTGAATAATAGAGTTAATAAGTTCATGAACTGCGTCCCCAGTGGACAGTTTGGCATGAAAACCAAATTGTCTTTGTGATAACAGTTTATTAGATTCTAGATAGTTTACTAGTCGCTTGTTCATGAGTCTTTCCAATATTTTTGATAGTGTAGGAAGAATTGAAATAGGCCTAAAATTATTGACACAGTCTTTATCACCATTTTTATGTATAGGCTTGATGAGTGCAATTTTAAAAGCTCGTGGGAACACTCCCGTGGAAAGCGCTAAGTTCGAAATATACACAATAATAGGTATGACTATATGAGAGTATCTTTTAAGGAACTTCCCAGTTATATTATCTACCCCAACAGCACATTTATCTTTAAGGCTTTGGATGAGTTGGAAAATTTCTAGTTCATCAGTAGGGAGCAATACCAATGAATTTACTGGTATTGTGTATGGAGGATCTAAGTTACTAGTGGAAGGGTTAACATTCAAACTTGATTGGGTTGATTCTGCAAGATTTTTGCCTACATTAGCAAAAAAATGGTTAATTGCATTGATGCTTAAGTATGGATTTTCTACCGATAACAGACTAGATGCATAATCAGACGCTTTTTGCTGACCAGAAATGTTTTTTATGACTTCCCAAAGTTTTTTCTTGTTTCTTTTTGCCGCTTCAATCTCCTGCTTCTCATAGTTCCTTTTAGCTTTTTTTAGTTGACTATTGCAAAAGTTCCTATAGTTTTTGTACGTCAATTTAAGCACCTCATTATCTGGATCCCTTTTTAGTTTCCTATGCAAATTGTCCCTATTACGCATACAACGAACCAAGCCATTAGTCATCCATGGTTTGATCAACTTTTTTCTACGCGATACTTTGCGAGACTTAGTGTGTTTCGTGATTGCAGTAATAAGTAGGTTTGTAAATATGTCAGTAGCTTCATTGGCATCAATTGAGTTTAGAACTGGTTGGAAATCTAAAATGCGCATGGAGCTATCAAGGGATTCAAAGTCGATATAAGTAATAGGTTTATTAGTGAAGTTAGGCTGAATTTTAAGATTCATTGTTAGGGCAACAGGATCATGATCTGTGATCGATGACTCTATTACATAGCAGGTAGCTTCATACTTTGTTTTTAAGAACATGTGGTCTAGGCACGTCTGACCATGAGTAACCATTGTGTGCGCTGGAAGTAGGCTATGACTTGCTAGGATATTTAGGTATTCATATGATTTATTATCCGAAGTATTTGGGACGATGTCTATATTTATATCGCCACAAAAAATTATATTTTTATATGCAGAAAGTGTCGATAGTATCTTATCTAAGGAGTTGAGAAAATTGGTAACATTGCGCTGTCCCCATGGTCGGTAGGTAGCCATAATACATGTATCAGAGTCAAGGCATAGTACAAGAGAG
This sequence comes from Plagodis dolabraria, assembly GCA_963854805.1. Taxonomy (NCBI): domain Eukaryota; kingdom Metazoa; phylum Arthropoda; class Insecta; order Lepidoptera; family Geometridae; genus Plagodis; species Plagodis dolabraria. The sequence goes on along the minus strand of OY978449.1, from coordinate 21,963,151 downwards.
TTAGCGTCGCACAATGAAGAGCTATCGATTTTAATTTTTATATGACTCTTGTAGTATACGACAACTCCCTCGTTTTGGGTATTGTGGATAGTGGAAGCTACATAGTTATACCCCTCTAGTGGGGGGATGTGTTTGTCACCCATTAACCAGCACTCAGAAAGGACCAGAATATCCCAGTCCACTTTAGATCTATGGATAAGAGTGACGAAGCTATTAAGATTGCAGTTAATGCTTCTGATATTTAGCGATATCAAGTTAAGTGACTTGAGGCAATTATTGTCTTTATTTACGTGTACGCTCAGTTCTTCTATGTCACATCTTATGGTGTTTGCAACCGAGAAGGAGTCCAGACCCAAGTTCAGAGTTTCAATACTATTAAAATCCATACAAATTTATTGAATGGATAGACTCACATCTAGTCCATTCAACAAATAACATAGGATAGTTTAAATATCTAAAATATATGGTTTCAGAACATGGTACTGGACGTAGTAGGATATTTGGTTGCAACAAATTAATGGTAGGCGTTAACGTAGACAGATAATATATTTTTGCTGTGGAGGTCAAAGTCAATGGTATTGTTTTGATAAGCATATAACAGCTCAAGGCTTTCTCAGCTCGTTTGAGTGAGTTTGTGTGATTGTTAAGATCAGTGCTTAGACACCAACAGTGATGTGTGCAATGTGTGTTGGAAGAAGTGTGTGGATGTGAGTTTCGCATATGAATGGATTTGATCAAATGGTTATATCTGTGAAATGACATCATAAAATTATACAACAATGTGAATCCTAATACTAATATAACTAGATAGAAAGTAAGCCCTAGTAATAAATTGTCCTTTAAACATATGAAAAAGAAATAGAAATTATTTAGTACATCTAGTCACTTGTCCATATTACGTAATTCCTTTTCTTCGACTATGCGGGTCGGCGGGACTCCCTCCTCTACTTTGACGTACAATTGTCCATATGATGTCCAAGCAGTCCAGAGCTTCTTATTCTTCACAAGCTCGCGGGCTAAGTGGAGTAGTTTACGGGTTTTTATAGTTAGCGCCTCGGATACATAGATTGTACGAGCGGGCCCGCTTACTTGTATATCAGAAGTATTGAGTTGGGGATCTTTACTATCTCGTCGTGATTTATTAAACAATTTGTATGCCGAGATGAATGATTCCTTCGTATTTGTGCTGATGAAATCCACCACAATAGTTTCTGACTTGTTACGAAAAATATTTCTTATATCAGAACTTGTGATTGGGCTTACTAGGCCTATCGCAGTGCCAATAGTCTTAACTAAGTTGACGGTCAGCTCCTTGCTTTCGTTGGCTTGTTTTGGTAGGTTACGAATCTCAATTGTCGATTTGACGGAGTTTTTTTCTGACAGTTCCATTTGACTTTCTAAGGAAGAAACTCGCATTTTAAGCTCGGAGTTTTCCTTCTCAAGGGAGCCGCATTTGACCATGAGGTCTTCGTATTGTCTAGACATTATTTCTATAGATTTATAGATACCCTCGTTTTGATTGATTATCTGGCTCATGGCTTTAGTCAACACCTCGAATTTTTGATCCTGCTGGATTTTAATATCCATGAGAGTTGTTTGAATGTCTACGTCTGCGTGGATTTCTACATTTTTATGCGAGCAGTCTAGAAAATCTTGAAAATTTCGCTTCTGTCGCTTTGTGATGTTCAGCTGATGATCAGCAAAGTTAGTATTTGCCGAGGTGCTTAAAGCAGGATCAGAGTGAGAATGGGTAATTATAGGCGTTATATCCAGTAAATTATTTTGTGCTGAGCTTGGCGGGGATCGCTGAACTGACATTGTACTATAAACAGCTGCTCACTTTATCTTACCAGTCAGTACACTATACAGTAGTGTGAGTACGCCTATTGATACACCGACGCTGCTAGTGTGTTGTAACGTACACTGTTGCACTAGTAAGATACGTTTTAACGTTTATGCACTCCTAGTAGATCACTTAATTTTTCGCACACAAATTTCAATGATTTTTATATTTAAAAGAAAAATAGCGAATTTAGTGTAAACACGTCTGATCTGGTCAGTACCCAAAGAGAGAAGGAGATTTCAGATTTCATAAAAATAATCAACATACTTTCCGTTATCTCAGAAAAATATGGATTTTTTCTCGTATAGCCAAGGATGCATACTTACGAAAACCGTTTGGAATATTCAAATCGGACTTACGCAGATTTTGTAAAAGTAGTAGTAGTAGTAAAAGTAATTCGCCGACCGGGATTCCGGTTAGGACAGTCTAGACATCGACTACATAGTTATTGATTAGTTAAACGACAAAAATGCTTGTTCTTTAAGATTATTTGATAAGATATAATTAATCTAGATAAACCTCAAACACCCCGTTTATGGCCTCCTCGAGGCGAAAATTTGCACAGGCTAAAATTTTATACGCCCCATTTAGGCGCGTCCGCTTGGGTAAATCTTCGCTAAGTAGATTAAATTTTAGCGACCTTTTGAGGTCGCGAAATTTTCGTCGGCTGTCAGATTTAAGCTATATGTCATGTTATTTCAATAAAACACCAAAGATTGCGGAAGGGCGGGATGACATGTATTTGTGTTTTGTACATGTATTTGTGTTTTGCTTGTCTTTTCATTCTTGTTGGATTGTTTTACATTGGTTTTGGTTTAAATTTTTTCTACTTATTTATTTTATTCATTATAGGTTCGCGTTTGACTACACCCTGCCTGATGTTAAGTATTAGTGTGGTCTAAGATGGAGCACGCTTACCTAGAAGAAACCTATTTACTCTCGATTTGAAGACACCCATGTTGTGTTCATCGGGAAAAACTGACAACGGTAAGGAGTTCCACTCTTTCGCAGTACCCACGAGAAAAGTGGAAGCGAAGCGCTTCGTACGAGTCCTGGGAATATCAACCATGCACGGATACTTTATCGCGGGATTACAATACAATAGATTTATAGAATTACAAAAACTTCGTTGCCAATTGTCAATTGCTTTTGAAAATAATAGGTAATTGACGTACGGCTATGACATCGTTTAGGGGGACCGCATCGGCGAAATTTTCGTCTGGTGAAAATTTATTCTACTCGCCTAAACGCACCCCTGCCTAGTTATCACCTGGGCCACGTTCCAAGCGTCAAGAGTGTTGTTGTTTGGTTGCTTTAACTTACTCCTAGGTTTAGAACGACTCGGTTGTTTTATAACCTCAAATATCGATTTTTGGCAGGGTACTAGCAAAATATCAAAACAGTGCCTATAATTCTCTCATCAAGAAATGTCAAGGTCAGATCAGTTAAAGATTCAAATTTTTAACAACCGCTTTTGATAGTTGAAAAGTTGCGCTCTACTTGAAGGTTGTGAACGACGTTAGAGTGAAAAGTTGCACTCCGAGTGCGCTCTACTTGAAGGTTGTGAACGACCTCCTGTCACCAAAGTAATTCAATCTAAAGCTGTGTGCACACCAGACGCGGGGCGTGCGCGGTAGGCGGCGCATGGCGGTCCCGCGCTGTCTGAAATGTATGGGGTTGTATGGAGGCGTTCACACCGAGCACCCGCGCGGGACCTGCGCCGCGCGCCGCCCGCGCACGCCTCCAGCGCTGCCAACATCACCGCAACCGCGCTCCTCGGTGTTACTAGTTATGTTGATGGTTCCGATGTTTTCATTAGGATAAAATCAAAGAACTACTATTTAATGACGAAGTTGCTTTTTCGAAGCTATTAAATAAAAAATTTTTTTATATATTTTTTATATATTAGATAAATTTGTATGCGTGTGGTTGTGGTTTAAAAATGTAAAATTGGTAATCGGTTTTTAAATCTAATTCATCACAGCGTGTAGTAAAGTCTGAAATGCTTAAGCTAAGGCTTATTACTTTTAAAAAGTTGTGTAGAAGTATCGATTCTGATTTCAGGTTCGATATGTCTATTGATTTTTTTTGGCGATTCAGTTTTTTGAAACTTTACAAAACGATAGTTATATGGGGTTCTAAAACTTTAAAATGATCTTATATCTGCCATATAAAAAAATAATTGACAAAAGTGTTGATTAATTATTGTGTCTATTTTAAGAATATTTCGGAGCATGTTACACTTGGATTTTAACTACTTACCAACTTTGGCTTTTCTTTATGCACTACGTTTCATACTGATTGGAATATTGATGTATGGATTTTATTGACTTTGATTTTACCTACTGTTTAGAATAGGTATTATGGAACAGAGAATTGATAAGGAAATGAGTGCCAGACCAAACAAATTGAGATTATTACCAAGTGAGCACGAAGCGTCTCTATCTGTCCAGGTATTCTCCCCTACAAGTCGCAGTTCGCAACTGAATCTCGTGCAAAATTGTAAGTAGGTTAGATAATTACATAAAAAATTAGTTGAATCAGTTTTTAGATTTTTTTACCAAAACGGAGGTGATTAAATCGTAAGAAAAATATGGCTACATACGAGTCGGACTTGTGCACGAAAGGTTCCGTGTCATTATCAATACTACATTAGACACTGTGTATATGCAACCTTTTTTAACCGACTTTAAAAAAGTAGAAGGCACTCAGCATGTCTTTTTTTATGTTTGATACCGCAGAACTTTTGACTGGGTGTACTGATTTTGAAGATTAATTTTATCCGAAAGTTGATGCTTCCCGTGTGATCCCATTTAAATTTCATCAAAATCGATCTAGGTATTTTTGATTAGTTGTATTTTTTTCCAATAAGTAAAATGTATTTTCATATCTTGATGATTATATTCATTGACAGTGAATGGCAATCCATCCCGTAAGTAGTGTCACAAAAAAATAATGAACCTGAAAATTAACCGAATTGCACACTTAAAATTGTGAAATAACTTGTAGAAGTCGGTACCATGATAGTTCAAAAGTACATTTTATCACAATATTGTGCGCATGGTACCGACTTCAACAAGTTATTTCACACTTTTGAGTATTGAAGTCGGTTCCATTTCCGGAGTAATGAAGAAATGCAAATTGCCTGTGTCACATCAAATTGTGACCCATTTCCCCATGTGCGTGCGCAGTGCACCTTTACTCAATTGTAAGCTATGCAAGGGTAGAAATTCGAGGATTATGGTTCCGAGAGCCACTAGTTATAAGAGTCATGACTTTCTGATTACACATATCTTCATGAATTATAAGCTATCATTAGAAAAATATGAGAGTTGACTTAATGAAGGAATTCCTGAAGTTATTAGATGGATGATTATGGAGTTATATCAGAAGAATTGATCTAAGCGTGAGTCTTGTCGCATCTATATGAAATATTGATAGATAGGTTAGTGACGTAGCGTTATAGTTGCTGATCAAGGCGATGAAGCGAAGCACGAAGGAGTGTGGTAGGCGTGACGTGAGGTAGGTATAAATAAAAAAAATATCAAGAATGCGTACGTGTGGCGTGTCTTGCAGTACAGGGCGCAGTGGGCTATGTCGCCAAAAGAGCAAAAGTTATCTATCTACTAGGTCAATCAATCAATCGATAATTTATATATACAATACTCTAATTTGGATGGGTCACTATTAGTGGGATTTAAAATTACGCTCCTATATGCCTAGAAGTGCACGTCAAGCCGTTGCGTCGTCGATCGATCCAGGTTGTTGTCATAGGATGGCAGTCGTTATAGGATTGAGGTAGGTTATTTTATTAATGAACGCCTGGTCAGATACCACACTATACTAGTAAATCTATCTATCACTAATCACCTAACTATGTGTTACTATACATATCCATCAATGTTTCTTATAAATGCGACAAGGCTTGATAAGATATTGCTGACAACATTTAATAATAATACAATACAATATTAGTTTATTTCAGAAGTCATAAGCACTATAATTACCGACGGCATGAGTATGAGTAGATTATTTATTTTGATATGTTTTTAAGCAGATTGCTGCAATTAGGTCACTAGAATGTGAAAATTCTTAAAATTTGTAGCCAATGGTAATCTGTATCGCACATCGAAAATCATTATAAATTAGGAGAAATCTGTATATATGGCAACGCTGGCGGCGGGCACGCGCCCACACGCGCCGCCATTTTGAATTTGGTGTGAACGCCTACCGCGCGGCAACTGCCCCGCGCCCACCAGCCCCGCTACCGCCAGGCGCTTGGTGTATTTACTCCTTAATATTTTATGTCTACTGTTCCAAAGTCTGAACAATGATCGCAAAACTAGCAGTGAAACAGCCCCGACTCATGAATTAATCTTCACCATTATTGCTCTATGATAACGCGAGACCTCATACAGCACGAGAAACCGTTTTAACTCTATAGGAACTGCATTTAGAAACCATTCGTCAACCTCCGTATTCGCCAGACCTTGCTCCAACGGAATACCATTTATTTCGTGATTTGGACAAATTTCTACGTGATTAAAAGTTTTCTTCCCAGTACAAAATGCTTTCACACAGTTTGTCGAATCTAGATCACCAGAGTTCTATCACAAAAGCATGAATTATCTTCCTATTAGATAGCAGCAAAGTATATATAGTAATGGTATTTATATTAATAAAAAAAGGTGTTAAATTATAAAAAAGAACTTATTTCAATTTTTCAGTATAAATTGGCAATTTTATACTCTAACCCTTAATATCAATAGATAGTTTGTTATGTATTATATTTGAAATCTGAAGGCATATATTGTAAATGCTGTCGTTTGTTAACAAGAGAAAAGAAACAGAGATCTAACAATTCAAGCGTTCGCAGTCGAACCCAACATTAGGTGCCATCGAAATCGAAGACAAAAGTCAAAGTAATTTATTCAATTTAGGTGTCTACGAGACGCTGTTATAAAGATTAGTTACAAATTTTTATGTTGAAATATTCTATACAAGAAACTAGGGGGTATTTTAACAATATGTTATAAACAATATAATAAGAAATTTCACATAAACATCTGGTAACACTATAGACTAGAAAGCGCGGCGCAGGTACACGCGTCACGCACTTCAATTCTGATTTCATTCGTTTCGACAAAGTAAAATCCATCGGAGTCACGGACGAATAAATTAATGAATTGTGGTTTGATAGTGTTATGTTCCATGGAAGAACTACTAAAAGATTTTGAGATGCCTGATGACATAATTAAAAGATTTACTGGTAAGTGAGAATTACATATTTTCATCTATTTAATTTCAGTTGGAAGTTTGGCATAGGTGTTTCGTTGCTTTTCACATTTTCAATTAAGATGGCGATTGTCATTGATTACCAATCAGGTTTTATAGTTAACAGTTTTTTTGATGCATACAACTGAACTGGAACTTCTAGTTATACCTAACCTACTACTTACTACTTGTTGGATTTAGCTACCAGCTAGCGACGAATGCGGTTAGTTATATAAAATGTTTCAAATTTGTAGTCGGTCCTTTCTATGATTCCGCTAAATTTTCATCAAAAAGGATACAATTACTACGAAGACATGATTATGAATTTGCCTAATTGTTACATACGTTTACCTAACATTAGTTTCTTATAAAGTACTTGTAAGGTAATGGTATGATTCATACTCGCAGTAGTTAGGCATATTTCTTGGTGTATAGGTATACCTAAATTAGAATTTAAGAATCTAGCTTTGGGTACACCCACATAACATTTTATTCTTAGTTCCTGTGTAGGTACCTATATGTATATTAAAAAAGAACTGAAACTTATACAATATGCGAATGCTCGCAAAAATGCCCTACCACCATGCGGTGAAGCTCAAGCCCGCGGCGGGATTCGAACCATGGACCTGCTGCGCGGCAGTCCATAGCCAAAGCCACTGAGCCATCACTGCTTCAATCATTACACTAATGCTTACAATCGATAAGTAAGTATAATATCAAATACAATATTAAAATTCTTAATAATATAAACAGCGAATTATTCAGGAACAATGCGACTACAATCACTGGTGTTGATACTGGTGGTACTTTTCCGCCAGTGGAAAATAAATATGGCAGCAGAAGCAGGGCAGCCGTCAATTTGTTGTTTTCATTGTCTGTAAAATTAAATAAATACCACGGTAACGATTACTTGCACAGAAAAGTATAATTCAGAAGACTTTAATAAAAGGATTACGACGGCAATAATTTATATACAACAATAATTCTCTGGTAAAATAATGGATACTAACAACATTTTTATACAGCTAATAGGCTAGATCTTGACGGCACTGCCCGGGAACCATTTGTAGGGTATTGAGATAAAGGTACTTGGACCCTTGGACGAAGGTGACTCATCCGCCAAAAAACTTAAGTTGTTTATCATATATTCAATAATGAAAGAGACTAAGTAGTTAAATCTATGTATGTACGTATACACAGATAGACCATGAGCTGGAATAAAACAGGATAATATTTATGACACCATTGATACAACAAGTAAAAGGTTCCAGTATTCAAAAGTTAGGTAAAAAAACAGTACTATAAGCATGAAAATATACAATAACAATACATTCCTGCGTAAAAGACGCTATATTGTATAAGTTTCAGTTCTTTTTTAATATACATATAGGTACCTACACAGGAACTAAGAATAAAATGTTATGTGGGTGTACCCAAAGCTAGATTCTTAAATTCTAATTTAGGTATACCTATACACCAAGAAATATGCCTAACTACTGCGAGTATGAATCATACCATTACCTTACAAGTACTTTATAAGAAACTAATGTTAGGTAAACGTATGTAACAATTAGGCAAATTCATAATCATGTCTTCGTAGTAATTGTATCCTTTTTGATGAAAATTTAGCGGAATCATAGAAAGGACCGACTACAAATTTGAAACATTTTATATAACTAACCGCATTCGTCGCTAGCTGGTAGCTAAATCCAACAAGTAGTAAGTAGTAGGTTAGGTATAACTAGAAGTTCCAGTTCAGTTGTATGCATCAAAAAAACTGTTAACTATAAAACCTGATTGGTAATCAATGACAATCGCCATCTTAATTGAAAATGTGAAAAGCAACGAAACACCTATGCCAAACTTCCAACTGAAATTAAATAGATGAAAATATGTAATTCTCACTTACCAGTAAATCTTTTAATTATGTCATCAGGCATCTCAAAATCTTTTAGTAGTTCTTCCATGGAACATAACACTATCAAACCACAATTCATTAATTTATTCGTCCGTGACTCCGATGGATTTTACTTTGTCGAAACGAATGAAATCAGAATTGAAGTGCGTGACGCGTGTACCTGCGCCGCGCTTTCTAGTCTATAGTGTTACCAGATGTTTATGTGAAATTTCCTCCTATTTTTTTTCAATATAAACCCAAAAATAAAAAGCATTTTGAAAATAAAACTGAAAGAGTTTTCATTTTTACTATAGAAAGAATACAAAACAAAATATAGTCTTATCATTTTAAACAAACATAGCTTCAACTATCAAGGCCATTATGTAATAAGTACCTATATTAAGTATATATTTTTCTACAACCCGTCTTTGAATGATCGCATATAATTTTCTGTTGCAATCAACTATTCTACCACCGCCGATACAATTTGAAAATAAGTCATCGGCATAATAGGTCGCTGCGCGCTTAATTTAATAGTGCTATGTTATACAAACTTAAAATTAGGTTTTTTAATGTTATTGTAAAATATTTTTATAACCTTATAATGTTTCCTTGGCAAAAACCAATTCGTACGCTGAGACTTCTTAGTTTTTTCTAGTTTGATCATCCATTCCATTGTGGTTTTCAGCTCTCATAATGATTTCAATGTAAAGAAAAACTTACAATTTAGCAACATTATCTTTAAATGTAAGCAATATTTAACAATAAGCAACCCTGGCATCCAGTGATAGGAATTAGGTGTGCCTATTTACCTAAACTTCGAAGAACAGAGACAAGAAACGGAGACTTCCTAAGGACTAAATTTTTTCCGGGATAGATGGTACCGTAATTCGGGACAACACACCATATCATATCTCAATAAGGGTGAAAGATAGGTGAAAAACTTATAGGACCTTTATTGTAGATCGCATATAAAGCAACAAAAAGTATTCCATAAAAAAAATCGTATCTTATCGGAGAACCGAGTTATTGTGATAAAATTAAGTTTAATCTTTTTTTCAAGATGGCGGAAAATGCACATAAGAAATCTTGGTCAACAATATGAAGTTAAGCTTTTCTAGGCCACATAATTACCAAAATTTAGCCTTAAACTTAATTTTTTCACAATAACTCGGTTCTACGATAAGATACGATTTTTTTATGGAATATTTTTTGTTGCTTTTTATGCGATCTACAATAAAGGCCCTATAAGTTTTTCACCTATCTTTCACCCTTATTGAGATATGATATGGTGTGTTGTCCCGAACTACGAGACCATCTGTCCCGGAAAAAAATTAGTCCTAAAGTTTTCACCTATCGTTCACCCTTTTTGAGATATGATATGGAGTGTTGTCCCGAATTACGGGACCATCTGTTCCGGAAAAAATGTAGTCCTAAGGAAGTCTCCGTTTCTTGTCTCTGTTCTTCGAAGTTTAGGTAAATAGGCACACCCAATTCCTATCACTGCTGGCAACACACGTGAATGGCAGAGGGGAGTAACGACGTGAAGTATAAAATTAGGTATATCTATAAATGGCGGCCTTTGGGACACAGTTGAAGAATGTACCGTTGTGTTCTGTTATTTTATTATTTATTCTTATGCTCTTGGTAAAGTTTTGAAGACCTACAGTACCAGTATAGATAGTATTAACTGCGTATTAGGATACTTAATAATACTTCAAAAGAACCTAATCAATTTCATTAATACGTTTCAGTAACCGCTTTATTGATGCAACGTACGTAACGGTTTGGTTGTAGCTACTATTTATTTGGTCGTATTAGTTGCGATAGTTGTAAGTTTAAGTACCTAAATTTATGAGATAACTAACAAAAATATGTACATTTAGCACACGGAGAGATGATACTACATTATAATAAATTGTACATATTATGGCTACGTGAGGATATGAACCTTGAGTTGAGACGTAGGTACCTAGCTGATTTTACTTATGACTCGTGCAAGCATTTACATTTCTTTGTGTGTAACGTAAGTATCAGGATACTGCTTACATTATTTACCCAAAAAATGCCTTGCTAAACAGTTCTTCCTTTATAGTAAAGCTAATGGCAATCTTCATGAGTGGCCGTCATCTAGCAGGTAATCAATAATAAAAAGCTAAAACAGGCTGAAGATAACAACAGGTATACTTGCTTACTCAATTTCAAATATAACTCACACATATCATAATATACATACGCTTATATGTATTAATAATATACATATAATGTTTATATGAATATATATAATTATTATACCACACAGCAATTAAGCAATATCACAGTTTATAATGAAAAGTGGTAGGTATATGGACTGATAGAACTTTTTTATTTGGTCCTATGTCTCACGTCGTAATGAGACGGGTAGAGGATTCCATAGACAGGCAGATTGAATAGTGAAATCAGACTAATTCAATAATTATCGAGACTTAATTATATATGGACCTAGCTAATTTTAGCTCTCGGTAACGTTCTGATTAGGTATAGTTACCTAACAATGCTTCAAAAGAACCTAATCGATTTGATTAGTGCGTAAATACTTTGTTCTAATCGCATTATTGGTGCAAGGTACGTAACGAGTAGGGAACCAGTAACTATTTATTAGGTTGTATCAGTTGCTATATTGAGCTGATATATAAATTAAATTATAAAAGGTACTTTAGATAACAAACAAACATAAGAATTCACACTCTTTATTGTTCTGCGGGGTACACCGTGACGGGGGCTGCTTGCAAAACAAAGCGATGCTATAATCATATTATCTTTGCCACCCCAAGAACCCTGTACCTGCCTATTATAGTATACCTAGGATCCTACTATTAAGATATATGAATGGGAAAATAAGACCGCAGGGTAGGTTAGTTATGGATATAGGCTGTTAGGAAGGTTCGTGTAGGCCGAGTAACATCCACACATAGAACTTATGTACCTTTGACACGAGTAGGTAGCAGTCGCTGTTTTGGTTTGTTCGTATCAGAATAGTAACGACTATTTGATATCCTGGGTAGGTGGTAGTGGCCATAGTAGTTAGGTGAATTATAGTCATGTTAGGTTCAAAAACTTAACTGAATATGTAGTTGTATGTCACCACATGTTGGTATTGAACTGGTCAGATAGGTTCATCGTGTTTTAAAAAATAATTGAGTTATTTTTACCTAGATTTGCTTTCAACATTGATGTAATAAATTAGGTTTTGACTAGATTAAACGTTCGCATGGTAGTTAAAACCTAGTAATAAGGTTGATTTCAAAGTATTTGAATAAGTTCCGATAACCTAAGAAAATCTTTGTTGTAATGGTTATATATTACATAATCACTTAATCACACGATTTTTTTTATTTTTTTTTTATTGCTGATAGGTAAGCCTTTGACTACAATCTCACCATGGATTCGAACCATGGACCTGCTGCGCGGCAGTCCATAGCCAAAGCCACTGAGCTATCATTTAAAAGCCATATTAGCTGATATATGGCTTTAAAATTGTTTAAAGCAACTGAATATGTTCGTTTGATTGTACCAAATTATTATGTTACATAGGCCGGCGTCGGTGTCTGTACCGGCGCCGGTGTCTGTGTCGGCGTGGGTGTCTGTGTTGGGCGTCGGTGTCTGTGCCGGCGTCGGTGTCTGTGCCGGCGTCGGTGTTTGTGTCAGAATCGGTGTCTGTGTCGGCGTCGGTGTCTGTGCCGGCGTCGATGTCTGTGTCGGCGTCGGTGTCTGTGTCGGCGTCGGTGTCTGTGCCGGCGTCGGTGTCTGTGTCAGCGTCGGTGACTGTGTCGGCGTCGGTGTCTGTATCGGCGTCGGTGTCTGTGCCGGCGTCGGTGTCTGTGCCGGCGTCGGTGTCTGTGCCGGCGTCGGTGTCTGTGCCGGCGTCGGTGTCTGTGCCGGCGTCGGTGTCTGTGCCGGCGTCGGTGTCTGTGCCGGCGTCGGTGTCTGTGCCGCCGCCGGTGTCTGTGCCGGCGTCGGTGTCTGTGTCGGCGTCGGTGTCTGTGCCGGCGTCGGTGTCTGTGCCGCCGCCGGTGTCTGTGCCGGCGTCGGTGTCTGTGCCGGCGTCGGCGTCGGTGTCTGTGTCGGCGTCGGTGTCTGTGTCAGCGTCGGTGTCTGTGCCGGCGTCGGTGTCTGTGCCGGCGTCGGTGTCTGTGCCGGCGTCGGTGTCTGTGCCGGCGTCGGTGTCTGTGCCGGCGTCGGTGTCTGTGCCGGCGTCGGTGTCTGTGCCGGCGTCGGTGTCTGTGCCGGCGTCGGTGTCTGTGCCGCCGCCGGTGTCTGTGCCGGCGTCGGTGTCTGTGTCGGCGTCGGTGTCTGTGCCGGCGTCGGTGTCTGTGCCGGCGTCGGTGTCTGTGCCGGCGTCGGTGTCTGTGTCGGCGTCGGTGTCTGTGTCAGCGTCGGTGTCTGTGCCGGCGTCGGTGTCTGTGCCGCCGCCGGTGTCTGTGCCGGCGTCGGTGTCTGTGTCTGTGTCGGCGTCGGTGTCTGTGTCGGCGTCGGTGTCTGTGCCGGCGTCGGTGTCTGTGCCGCCGCCGGTGTCTGTGCCGGCGTCGGTGTCTGTGCCGGCGTTGGTGTCTGTGTCGGCGTCGGTGTCTGTGTCAGCGTCGGTGTCTGTGTCGGCGTCGGTGTCTGTGCCGGCGTCGGTGTCTGTGCCGCCGCCGGTGTCTGTGCCGGCGTCGGTGTCTGTGCCGGCGTTGGTGTCTGTGTCGGCGTCGGTGTCTGTGCCGGCGTCGGTGTCTGTGTCGGCGTCGGTGTCTGTGTCGGCGTCGGTGTCTGTGCCGGCGTCGGTGTCTGTGCCGGCGTCGGTGTCTGTGCCGGCGTCGGTGTCTGTGCCGCCGCCGGTGTCTGTGCCGGCGTCGGCGTCGGTGTCTGTGCCGGCGTCGGTGTCTGTGCCGGCGTCGGTGTCTGTGCCGCCGCCGGTGTCTGTGCCGGCGTCGGTGTCTGTGTCGGCGTCGGTGTCTGTGCCGGCGTCGGTGTCTGTGCCGGCGTCGGTGTCTGTGCCGCCGCCGGTGTCTGTGCCGGCGTCGGTGTCTGTACCGGCGCCGGTGTCTGTGTCGGCGTGGGTGTCTGTGTCGGCGTGGGTGTCTGTGTCAGCGTCGGTGTCTGTGCCGGCGTCGGTGTCTGTGCCGGCGTCGGTGTTTGTGTCGGCGTCGGTGTCTGTGTCGGCGTCGATGTCTGTGCCGGCGTCAGTGTCTGTGTCAGCGTCGGTGTCTGTGTCGGCGTCGGTGTCTGTGCCGGCGTCGGTGTCTGTGTCGGCGTCGGTGTCTGTGTCGGCGTCGGTGTCTGTGCCGGCGTCGGTGTCTGTGCCGGCGTCGGTGTCTGTGCCGGCGTCGGTGTCTGTGCCGCCGCCGGTGTCTGTGCCGGCGTCGGCGTCGGTGTCTGTGTCGGCGTGGGTGTCTGTGTCAGCGTCGGTGTCTGTGCCGGCGTCGGTGTCTGTGCCGGCGTCGGTGTTTGTGTCGGCGTCGGTGTCTGTATCGGCGTCGGTGTCGGCGTCGGTGTCTGTGCCGGCGTCGGTGTCTGTGTCAGCGTCGGTGTCTTTGTCGGCGTCGATGTCTGTGCCGGCGTCAGTGTCTGTGTCAGCGTCGGTGTCTGTGCCGGCGTCGGTGTCTGTGTCGGCGTCGATGTCTGTGCCGGCGTCAGTGTCTGTGTCAGCGTCGGTGTCTGTGCCGGCGTCGGTGTCTGTGTCGGCGTCGGTGTCTGTGCCGGTGTCTGTGCCGGCGTCGGTGTCTGTGCCGGCGTCGGTGTCTGTGCCGCCGCCGGTGTCTGTGTCGGCGTCGGTGTCTGTGCCGGCGTCGGTGTCTGTGTCTGTGTCGGCGTCGGTGTCTGTGTCGGCGTCGGTGTCTGTGTCGGCGTCGGTGTCTGTGTCAGCGTCGGTGACTGTGTCGGCGTCGGTGTCTGTGTCAGCGTCGGTGACTGTGTCGGCGTCGGTGTCTGTGCCGGCGTCGGTGTCTGTGTCGGCGTCGGTGTCTGTGTCGGCGTCGGTGTCTGTACCGGCGCCGGTGTCTGTGTCGGCGTGGGTGTCTGTGTCGGCGTCGGTGTCTGTGCCGGCGTCGGTGTCTGTGTCGGCGTCGGTGTCTGTATCGGCGTCGGTGTCGGCGTCGGTGTCTGTGCCGGCGTCGGTGTCTGTGCCGGCGTCGGTGTCTGTGTCAGCGTCGGTGTCTTTGTCGGCGTCGATGTCTGTGCCGGCGTCAGTGTCTGTGTCAGCGTCGGTGTCTGTGTCGGCGTCGGTGTCTGTGCCGGCGTCGGTGTCTGTGTCGGCGTCGGTGTCTGTGCCGGTGTCTGTGTCGGCGTCGGTGTCTGTGTCGGCGTCGGTGTCTGTGCCGGCGTCGGTGTCTGTGCCGGCGTCGGTGTCTGTGTCGGCGTCGGTGTCTGTGTCGGCGTCGGTGTCTGTGTCAGCGTCGGTGTCTGTGTCG
Organism: Plagodis dolabraria; assembly: GCA_963854805.1. Lineage (NCBI taxonomy): Eukaryota > Metazoa > Arthropoda > Insecta > Lepidoptera > Geometridae > Plagodis > Plagodis dolabraria. Next base: position 21,947,709 of record OY978449.1, on the reverse strand, counting down.
GCGTCGGTGTCTGTGCCGGCGTCGGTGTCTGTGTCGGCGTCGGTGTCTGTGCCGGCGTCGGTGTCTGTGTCGGCGTCGGTGTCTGTGTCGGCGTCGGTGTCTGTGCCAGCGTCGGTGTCTGTGCCGGCGTCGGTGTCTGTGTCAGCGTCGGTGTCTGTGTCGGCGTCGGTGTCTGTGCCGGCGTCGGTGTCTGTGTCGGTGTCGGTGTCTGTGTCGGCGTCGGTGTCTGTGCCGGCAATAAGCTAATATGGCTTTAAAATTGTTTTAAGCAACTGAATATGTTCGTTTGATTGTACCTAATTATTATGTTACATAGCATCAACTTAATATTAGGTGTTTTTAAGTCATGTATATTTTCTGAGTGTAAAATTTGATTAGTTTAACGTACTTTTACGATTAGGTAACGGCTCATTAACTTAGCGATTAGGTAAAAAAAAAGGTATGTGTGACCTAAAGTAGGTGAATTACACCTGGTATTTGTTCCTACCTAACGCTGCAGGTGGTGCTTACCTATCGCCAGGTAAATATATTACCTTTTGCTACGTTCAGACAAACTAAGTTAGTTAAAATCAAACAATTTTTTGCATTACCTACAGAATTAGGTTTTGAGTTACCTAATTTTTTTCTCAGTGTATGTGTGTTTGCTTGTACATTTCTTTATCACACCGTATCTTCCAAATGGTTGGATGGATTTCTACAGTTAAAAGTGAAAAGGAAGTGGAGTGGTGAAAAGGAACGACTCAAAACTGAGATCGTAGATAAAAATTACCTATTTTGGGAACAAAAATGAAAGATTTTTTTTTACAATTTTACATGGTATGGCTTTTACCGGAAATAGTTGACTCTCGTAAAACTCGCGGTATGCCCCTGAGAGAAATATTGCCCTTAGCTCATCCTCCTAACTCTATTTACAATTTATCTGAATATGACGAATCGTCAATAGGCATAGAAGATGAAACATAAATTGAACCGAGACGACTTAATTTTAAAGATTGTCAATTAGAATATTTGGATTTCAGTATGCCTTTTTTATTTTTTAATAAGAAATAACTAGGTAATTGATAATTATATGTTATATAATAAGAAATAATTGAAATTGATAATCATATGTATTTAAGGTGCAATGTAGGTATTAGGTTTTTACGTAATAAAAACTTGAATCCCGGGATCCCGGTATTTAAATTATGAATGAAATCTGAGAAAAATATCCACTCTATTCTATTTTAGATACTTATACTAACTACTTAAATGTTTTTCAACCATTAAAGATGTTTTATCGAGTGTGTAGGAGAAGTAAGACCTCTTTCATCGTCACAGTTTATAACTAGGATTTTTTGACTATTTACACTGTAAACGGTTCTCGCTTTGCACTGCGAGTTAAACGCTAGCGCGTACATTTCCAAACACTCCTTGAATTTTTTAACAAAATTAAGAACTGTCTTCTACACTGGAAAGTGTGCAATAATTTGTTGGTGTCGGTACAATGCTGGTTCAAAAGTACCTATTATCTCAATATTGTGCTCACGGTACCGACTTTGACAAGTTATTTCACACTTTACAGTGTTGAAGTCGGTTCCATTTTTTCACCCTTTTTCTACTTATGATATTTACTGTCATTTACCGTTTTACGTAATAAAAACTTGAATCCCGGGATCCCGGTATTTAAATTATGAATGAAATCTGAGAAAAATATCCACTCTATTCTATTTTAGATACTTATACTACCTACTTAGGTACATGTTTTTCAACCATTAAGGATGTTTTATCGAGTGTGTAGGAGAAGTAAGACCTCTTTCATCGTCACAGTTTATAACTAGGATTTTTTGACCGTTTTCACTGTAAACGGTTCTCGCTTTGCACTGCGAAGCGCGTACATTTCCAAACACTCCTTGAATTTTTTAACAAAAATAAGAACTGTCTTCTACACTGGACAGTGTGAAATAATTTGTTGGTGTCGGTACAATGCTGGTTCAAAAGTACCTATTATCTCAATATTGTGCTCACGGTACCGACTTTGACAAGTTATTTCACACTTTACAGTGTTGAAGTCGGTTCCATTTTTTCACCCATTTTCTACTTATGGTATTTATTGTCATTTACCGTCAACTATGAAATCATCAAGATATTGTAACACTTTACATTTATTTTTTGTAACTCAAAAACCACTTGACCAATGTTGATGAAATTGTAATGGGAGCACCTTTAAAGTATACCCTACCGAGTAAAAAAGAATCATCACGATTGGAGGATTTAATAAAAGTAATGCATATAGTCTATAGATATAGTCGAAACTGTCATTGGAATAATCAGACTTTTATATTTGAGTAAAAAACACGTTAGTTTTTAGTGTACGAGTGTTGAGATTATTATAGTTATACTATTCATAAAAAATATTTCAGACTTACCTTCCACATAATTCATAATAAAATTTTGAAATGCAAAAAATTCTGGCAAATTTTATAGAAGAAAAAATGCATTACTATAGAGTTATGCTTTTTTCTATATAATTTGGTACTACGTAAGTTCTCAGATAGATACTTGGGTATCCAACAAGTATGTGAAGTGAAATTGAAATAACTTGTCGAAGTCGTTACCACCAGCACATTATTGATGTTATATTTTTTAACAGAAGCGAGGTTTCGACATCAACAAGTCGAAAATGATGATGTCGAAACCTTTGAACTATGTTCAAATTAAAAAAAAATCGTTTTAGAAAAAATATGGATAATAAAAAATGGATATCAGTAATGAGTAAGAACCACTCATTTATGTAACGGTTGGAAGAATATTGGTGAAAAAAGATAACCGAGGTCCTGGAATAAAAGAAGCGCTCCCTCAGTAAATTCTCATATGTTCCTGAGAGAGCAAGCATAATTCGAATTCTAGGGTTGAATTCCGGGTTCTCGGGTGAAGTCGTGAGCAGAAGCTTGTAAGCTTACATAATAAAAAATCACATTTCAAACAGCAGAATTAAAAACTTATAATTCCGCACATATCAGTTTTTACCCGCGCAGCAGCAGAATAGCGGCCCGATTCAACAATCAAACTACGCTACGCGACGCCACAACGGCATTTTTCGACAACTCTCCACAGCGTTTTTACCTATTATTTGGGAACTCGGAGCGCCTTATACCATATCGCTAATTCCTGGGTAGTTTGGTTCGGATCGGCTTCCACCATCACTTTCAATGGGTCTGACAAACGTTTTTTACTTTACATGCCAAATAAATCTACAAAAAGTCACGAGAAAAACTGTGTTTTTACTATTTTCATATCTTAAAAAATGGCTGAGATATTAATGTCAAAGTGCGTATTTTGCGGCCGAAGGTTTTTTTAAAAAGCGGGTGGACGCTCACTAGCTGATGACGTCACACCCTCGGTCATTCAACAGTCGCGCTCTCGTTCGCAAAATTATTAAGTTATATGTGGTAAAAATAGATAAAACGTACTGTATAGTGCCTAAGTGCTTTAATTCAACAATTAAAACACTCGACAAATTCTTTTTCATTTGCCTGAGGACCCAAAATGAGGAAAAAGTGGATGACAGCCATTTAAAGACTTGATAGAATAGGCCTCAAAACTAAAGCGCACTTATTTTTTTAATGTTTTGCATATTGGTAGGGCATTTTGCGAATGCCCGCCTGGCTAGCGACCACCCTCAAGTTGAAAATTTGTCGCCAAGCAGATTACGGTGTGTTCCGGCAGCAATCCTTGAGAGCCAGTAAGTCTAGGTTAAGCCTTTTAACTTGCGAATGCCCACCTGGCTAGAGATCACCCCAAAATACCCTTCGCAACTGCGGTGAAGGATATGAAACCCGCGGTGGGATTCGAACCATGGACCCGCTGCGCAGCAGTCCATAGCTAATGCCACTGAGCCATCACTGCTTTAAAACTGCTGCGAAGACCATTTCCATGTTAATATTTGTTAATAATAATTTTACCCTTCTTCTTCTCCTTGCCATATTTGACCTACTTAACCTAGGTAGGTACCTACTTGTCAAATTTTCATTGTTTTAATAGGTATTTTGCCTTTACCTAGTCCCTACCTATGTAAAGAGCCCTGATGAAATACTAACATATAAGAAGATAATATGTAATGTGCTCGCATACTGAAAGGCTCAATAATTTTGATTATGAATCATTATTCATTTGGTATGTTCTCACTTAATTGTTAAAATATAGGTACATAATATACATTATTTTAAACTAAAAACCCGCTGTGCCCGCGCATGTGATAGCTCAAGTTAGACTGGTCAACCCGTAAATCCAACACTGTCGCCAACCGGCTGTAGTAGTTATATGACCTACATATTATAGTATTGTGTAATGTTTGTATGTCTTAAGCAATTTGTATTACTTACTTTGTATAGACTAATTATATAAGTTACCATGCAGCTACATTCAATTAAGTAATTGTAATATACTCAAGTATCAGCTTTTTCATATAAATGTAGTGACAGCTTTAGTAATTTTAAGACCTATGCTGCCATCTATCGATTTAAGTTATTATTATATTTCGATAGATGGCGCATAGCACAAGTAATCCTATGACCAGCTAGAGTTGACAAATTGTAGATAGAACGACACTAGCGCCAAAAAAGTAGGCGAGAGAGTTTTTCAAGTTGTAATAACAAGCATTATTATTCATACATAACCTGAAAGAAAATTATAAAAGAGCTAAGCTAAGTAATAACGAAGAAGAGGCGATATCAAAATAAGATTTCATTTTATGCAAAAGTAAGATAAATTATTTGTAACCAGTTTCATGTACATCTCAGAGAATAATTACTGTACCTACTTACTCAAGTTACAAATAAACGATAATTGAAGAAAACCATCAAGACTTTTCTTGACATGTGGTCCTTCGACGAGCCCTGGAGACCAGAGACCGCTCACGCATAACGTAAGAAAGAATACAGTCCTACGAAGCGAAGTCACGAAGCACGTGTCACGATGCCTTCGACACGAGCGCAATCCCGTACAAATCAGGAGGTAAAAGTTCCTGAAGTTGAAGAAAAGCCCGTCGATGCTCCTTTAGTAAAACCTGCCAAATCATATAAGTCGACCAGTAGTGCCAGTCTCAAACGTTTGAAGAAATTGAAAGCCGAAAAAGAAGCTCTCGATGATTTGGCGGCAGCAAAGTTGAAGATACTCGAAGAAAACATGCTTCACAAATTACGTTTGGAACATGAAGCTATTGATTTAGAAGAAGAAATTGAAAGTCAGGTTTCATGCAGCAGAGTAGCTGATTGGGTTGATACCACCGTAGTTCAACACGCGCCAATTATTAAAGATGTGATTCCGCCACCTATACATAAATCTGCACCAACAAAGTCCCTTCCGGCCCCCGATTGCGTCACTTCTTCCAATGAAATTAAACTCCTTGCTGAAGCCATACAGAAAAGCATTCAAAAAGCAACCCATACCAGCAAGCTTCCAGTTTTTGATGGAAGTCCCTCAGATTGGCTCATGTTTAAAGCTGCTTACAGTGAAGAAGCATCGCAACTGTCCACTACAGAAAAATTACTACGCTTGCGAACTTGCCTAAAAGGTGAAGCAAGAAATACAGTGAGTGCTCTGCTTATTACTAACGCTGATCCCAGTGACATAATGGCAGCACTAGAAATGAGATTTGGCAATCAACATTATATAGTTACTGAACAGCTTCAGATTTTGTATAATTTACCCAGAGTGTCTACCGCTGAAACACAGAGCTTAGCACATTTCACATGCACTGTAAATAACTGTATTACCACCATAAAGGCCATGCAGAAGCATGAGATGCTGTTTAACCCTGAACTATACAATGCTATAATAAAAAAATTAGACCCAATCATGCTTAACAAATGGTATGAATATGCAGATTCTGCTCACAGCAATAACACGCCACTTATTTCATTGCTCACAAGTTTTCTCCAAAAAGAAACTGCACGATGCATCCGCTTTGCACCTTATTCCCTATCTGCAAGCTCAAGTAAACCGTATATCCAACAAAGCCAAGCCGTCCAGCCTACAGCCACCAGTATTCTGCAACAGACAAATTACCAACAACAGCCAGCCACCTGCCAGCAGCCAGCCATCCAACAACAGCTCTATACCCCAGCCAGAAATGCGGACCACAGGTACCCCATAAACACAATGGAATCATCAGGTACTATAACAAGTAGTTGTCCGTTATGTAGTGGTTCCCATTTTCTCTCTAATTGCAGTGAATTTCTTAATAAGACTGTTGATGAGCGTTACCAGTGGATTAAAGACAATAGATTCTGTTTTAGATGCATAAGCTATAAGCATAATGGAAAAAACTGTAAGTTATCAAAATATTTACATAGGTTACTAAGGAAAGAAAAAGTAGACTCAGTATTACCTAAAGATGTGCAACATTCTCATAAATTGAATAATTGTAATTCAGAAAATAATAATAAATGTAAAACTTTTTTGAAAATTTTACCAGTGACCATAACGGGTCCAACTAAATCTGTAAAAACTTATGCTTTGCTAGACGAAGGTGCTACTATCACCCTCATCAATGAAGACTTAGCCCAGGAAATTGGTGTTGATGGTGAGAGTAGTCCATTGCATTTACAGGGTCTAGGTTTTAGTTGTGTTGAAAATAGTAAGAGGGTAAAATTAACCATAAGCGGGAAGCACAGTCAGTCCTTCAACATACATGCTTGGACCAAAAAGTCATTGGAGCTAGGTCTACAAACACTAGATAGAACTGAGTTTATACAGTATCCGCACATTAAAGAGTTAGATAATGTTATTGATTGGCAGACACATTGCATACCTAAAATATTGATAGGTCAGGATAACTGGCCGCTAATAGTCACCAGAGAGTTCTATTCAGGTAAGGATAATGAACCTGTAGTATCAAAAACAGCTTTGGGATGGGTTTTGCATGGATGTATTTCCAATTTTCTACCTAACACAGTATATAGGGTTGAAAATTTGAAAAACTTCATATATAAGGTGGAAAATTTTAAAAGTACTGAAAATTCATTATACAAGGTGGAAGGTTACCCTGCAACGAAAAATAAAGAAAATATAGTATATGGAGTAGAAAAACCGCCCCGGAACAAAGGAAGTGAAAATTCGTCATACACCGTGGAAAAATCTTTATACAAGGTGTTTTCCGAAAATGTTGGGAATGATTCAACCGATGAATTTAAACATCAGGAACAGCCTATTGACGTGTTTTCACCTAATAATAATGAAAGAAACGAATATGAGGAACTGCATAAATTAATTAAGCGAAGTTTTGATTTAGACAATTTAGGTATTCAGTTCAAAGACCGACATAATCCAGCTGAAGAAAGTGCCCTCGATATTTTAAAGAACACCACAAGACGTATTGATTCCAATACTTGGGAAACTGGTTTACTGTGGAAAACTGCCGACATCACTTTGCCAGATGCGAAATATAGTTACAAAATGGCACTGAAACGATTCAACACATTAGAAAAAAAGCTAAAAGGTGATCCCGCATTAAGCATGGCATATACTGAAAAAATGCGAAAGTTATTTGACAACAATTATGCAGTCGTGTGCCAACCACAGGTCCAGTTTTATATTGACAGTAATAAAACATGGTTTTTGCCGCATTTCGCCGTTATTAATCCTAATAAACCTGGAAAAGTACGACCTGTTTTTGACGCAGCCGCAAAAACACAAGGCGTCGCCTTAAATGATAATTTATTAACAGGCCCTGATTTACTGCAATCGCTCTTGGGATTATTGTGGAGGTTTCGACTCAAACGAATTGGAGTATCTGCAGACATTCGTGACATGTTTCTGCGCATAAAGATACGAAAGGAAGATCAAGACGCACAAAAATTTTTATGGCGCGAACCAACAGAATTTGGTCCCCTTAAGGTTTGCAAAATGACTTCTATGGTTTTTGGCGCAACATGCTCACCATGCTCTGCCATATATGTTAAAGATACCAATGCGCGTCAATATCAAGCGGAATATCCAGCCTCAGTGAAAGCCATCATAGAAAACCATTACGTTGATGATTATTTGGATAGTTACGACTATGAAAACGAAGCTATACAACGTGCAACCGAAATAATTTTCATACACAGTCAAGGTGGTTTTGATATAAGAAGCTGGGCTAGCAATTCAGAAGCGGTTTTGAAAGACATACCAGTAGAGAAAAGGGCCCAAGCAACAGTAAAATTAACTCCCGAAACCGAAAATCAAAATAAAACTTTAGGCATGATTTGGGAGACAGCTACAGACACCTTATCCTTTAACACATCAATGCATAAAGTTTCACCTAAAATAACTACATGTGAAGAATGTCCCACTAAACGTCAGATGCTTTCAGTAATTATGAGCATTTTTGATCCTATTGGCTTAGTCACTCCACTGACTATTAAAGGAAAGATTTTACTACAAGAAGTGTGGAGAACCAAAGTAGACTGGGACGACAAGATAGAAGAAAAGCAATTTCAGAAATGGAAAAAATGGATACAAGAATTGAATTTAGTAAAAGCATGTAAGATACCACGTTGTTACTCTAATAGACTTAATTCTATTAACATAGATTTACACACTTTTTGTGACGCAAGCGAGAAAGCATACTGTGCCGCTTGCTACCTACGGTACCAATATGAAGATGGAGAAGTCAAGATCGCATTAGTAGCAGCTAAAGCCAAAGTGACACCACTCAAACCGATGTCTATACCAAGACTAGAATTACAAGCAGCACTTTTAGGTGCAAAGCTAGCCAAGACTTGAGGAACTAGGAATTAAGATTCATAAGAAATATTTTTGGAGTGATTCAGCTACAACATTAGCCTGGATTCGATCTGACCCGAGGAAGTATAAGCCCTATGTTGGTCATCGCCTCTCAGCCATTGATGACCTTTCTTCACCGGTTGAATAGAATTGGGTACCAACCACGGAAAATGTAGCCGATATTGCCACAAGAGACGTAGAATCTTGCAAATTTTCTTCTGATGACAGATGGTTTGTTGGACCAAATTTTTTATACCAACCCAAAGACTTCTGGCCAGTTGAGAAAATGTCCCCTAGACCTGCCGCAGAAGCTGTAATTGAAGAGAAAGTTCACGTGATTATTCAGAAAACCGATATTCCTGTACCAGACATGAGTAGATTTTCATCATTGAAAAAGCTAACGAATGCCACAGCTTTAGTTATGTTGTTTATTAACAAATGCAAAAAAACTGGTGATCAGCAACTAACAGTCGAATTATTAGACAAAGCTGAAAAATTACTTATAAGAAAATCACAATTTGACAGCTACAGCAAGGATATCAACCTATTACAAAATAATACGAAACTTAAAGATAGCCAGCTACAACATGTATGCCCTTTCCTGGATATTGACAACTTACTACGTGCTCGTGGAAGAATTGATTTAGTACCTGATGTTGATGAGAGCTGCAAGAGACCTATTATCCTTGATCATTCGCATCCTTATACGAAACTTCTTATATTAAACTATCACAAGCAACAGAATCACGCTAGTACTGAAACTGTTTTAAATGAGATAAGACAAAAATACTTTATAAGTAAATTAAGATCAACGTTAAGGTTAATATCCTATCACTGTCAATTTTGCAAAATAAGAAGGGCGATACCGTCAGTTCCAATTATGGGTGACTTACCTTTATGCAGACTTGATCACCATAAGCGCCCATTTACCCATTGTGGCTTGGATTATTTTGGGCCCATAGAAGTCTCCATAGGAAGAAGACGCGAAAAACGCTATGGAGCCTTATTCACGTGCATGGTCACACGCGCGGTCCACGTTGAAATAGCAGGTAGTCTTACGTCAGATTCTGTTATTATGGCCATCAGAAGAATGATAGGACGCAGAGGTTGTCCAACAGACATTTACTCAGATAATGGTACCAACTTCAAGGGAGCCGAAGCCGAGTTGAAAAGAGCATGGACTGATCTGACTAAAGATGCCAATTTTCAAGAAGAACTACTCACGAAGAAAATTAAATGGCATTTTATTCCCGCCACAGCAGCGAATATGGGCGGAGCATGGGAAAGACTTGTACAGTCTATTAAAAAAGCCTTATACGCCACACTTAAAGAAAGAGCACCTCGAGAGGAAACGCTAGCAACCTTATTAGTAGAAGCTGAACATACCGTTAATAGTAGACCTATAACGCACGTATCAGACGATGTTAATGACCCAGAGGCACTGACGCCTAATCATTTTTTGTTAGGATCTTCATCAGGTGTTGCAATACCTGGCAAGTTTGATAATAAAGACTTAATGCTAAGGAAGCAGTGGAAAATAGCTCAGCGATTGGCTGATATGTTTTGGCAAAGATGGCTCAAGGAATATTTACCCACACTCTTACCACGTACGGGATCCGATTGTGATGAAGATAAAGACCTTAAGACCGGTGATTTAGTTGTTATAGCTGACGGTTCTCTGCCACGAAATATGTGGCCCAGAGGACTTGTTAAATCTGTTCATCCCGGTAAAGATAACCGAGTCAGAGTAGTTGATGTTGCAACTAAGGGAGGAGTGTTCCGTAGACCTAGTAACAAAATAATCCGTTTACCAGTTGAGGCTGACTGTGTGTCTCATTCCTAGTCCGATTGGCGTACGGTTTTGGGCACTTAAGATAATTACAGAGGCGTGCCAAGAGGGGGGTATGTCGCCAACCGGCTGTAGTAGTTATATGACCTACATATTATAGTATTGTGTAATGTTTGTATGTCTTAAGCAATTTGTATTACTTACTTTGTATAGACTAATTATATAAGTTACCATGCAGCTACATTCAATTAAGTAATTGTAATATACTCAAGTATCAGCTTTTTCATATAAATGTAGTGACAGCTTTAGTAATTTTAAGACCTATGCTGCCATCTATCGATTTAAGTTATTATTATATTTCGATAGATGGCGCATAGCACAAGTAATCCTATGACCAGCTAGAGTTGACAAATTGTAGATAGAACGACACTAGCGCCAAAAAAGTAGGCGAGAGAGTTTTTCAAGTTGTAATAACAAGCATTATTATTCATACATAACCTGAAAGAAAATTATAAAAGAGCTAAGCTAAGTAATAACGAAGAAGAGGCGATATCAAAATAAGATTTCATTTTATGCAAAAGTAAGATAAATTATTTGTAACCAGTTTCATGTACATCTCAGAGAATAATTACTGTACCTACTTACTCAAGTTACAAATAAACGATAATTGAAGAAAACCATCAAGACTTTTCTTGACAAACACTGATCAACGAAAGTTGACCCACCTGCCGCACGCGTGGCGATTGCCGGCATTGCGGTCAAGTTGATCGGTGTGGGTTTTATATGCTGGCTGACTAGTCTAACTTGAGCTGAAACGCGCGCGGGTAAAATCCTCATCGGTAAAATCCTGATATTGTGTATCAAACTATCCACTCTTGGCAGTTTGTCCGACTGACCTTTTAGAAATCCTTCTTCCATTCTACATACTACAGTTTAAACTTAGTGTAATCGGATCGAAGACAATGGAAAAAATTGGCCAAGTGCGAGTCGGACTCACGCACGAATGGTTCCGTACCATTAGCTATACAACATAAGACTTCATATTTTAACCTTTTTTGTTTTAATGTGCGCGAGTCCGACTCGCAGTTGGCCAACTTTTTGTATTTTTTATTTCAGCGGCAACAGAAACACATCATGTGTGAAAATTTCAACTGTCTAGCTCCGTTCTTGAGATACAGCCTGGTGACAGATGGATGGACGGACGGACGGGCAGCGAAATCTCAGTAATAGGGTCCCGTTTTTACCCTTTGGGTACGGAACTCTAAAAAATAAAACAAGACGCGCGTAATCACCGGACCGAGCGCACGCGCCGCGCCGCCCGCGCCTTGTCACGGTCGTGGACCCAACGGGTGGGTTGTGACGCCATAGCATTAGCCCGCGTAATCTCAGAAATTCAAAATAGGGCATCTACTTCTCGTCGTTATAACTTCGGAAATAGTGCATGTATTGAAGTGAAATAAGAAGTATTGTTATGTACATGATCTACGCTCCGATGTTAGATGTATTTGATAGTAATATTTTGACCCTTTTGTTTTCTCCATTCATTTTTATTCACTTGGGTGGGCGGTCTTCCAAGTAGTTCGTTCTTAAAATCAAAGTTTCCATCACGAAAGCGTTAAACCAAAATCACACGGTGCCTTTATTAGCAGTCCCTTCTCCAAAACGCAACATTGATATTGCCGGAAAAATTGCGAGCTGTTACTATCGCGTTAGCTCCGCGTCGGAACTCGTATTAAAAATGACTCGTATTTCCGAAGTATCCGTCTTTCTTGTTTAAGCTGAAAAAAAAAACAACTTAAAGTCGATAATCAAATGTTGCATTTTTAAAGAAGAACCTCATAGGTATCCTATGAAAAAAGATTTTCTCAAAAATCTCAAACCATGAAGGTTTTTTGTCAATTTGTACCAAATACAATATCATACCTTAACCCCTAGTATTATATGATAAATATTGACATGATTTTATGACAGTATTTCTTAATTCGTCGTGATTTTATACGAGACCTTTATTTGATAAATTAAAAATGCGTTGCATCGCCTTCACATATATCAGGAGCAGAATAAGTGGTTGCTGATACAATCTAGTCCTTGGGTGCTACTTGGTGTGGGGCCAAATTTTTGGCGACTTGAAGCAGAATTTATCTGGCAATATCCTTGATAAAGGACAGGATAAGGAGAATCCTCGTAGGAGAAACCTTGGTTAGAATGCACTCGGGGTGCAACTTTTCACTTTAACGTTGTTCACAACCTTCGAGTAGAGCGCAACTTTTTAACTCAAAAGCGGTCGTTAAAAACTTGAATCTTTAACTAACATGACCTTGACATTTCTTGATGAGAGAATTATAGGCACTCTTGTGTATTCTGCAGTTACTACTTTTTAAACATCATAAAATGTCTATATATTATGCTAATTCCCCGCCAAAAATCGATATCTGAGATTAAAACAACCGAGTCGTTCGAAACCTTCGAGTAAGGAGCAACCAAACAACTACACTCTCACGCTTGGAGCGCGGCCCTAGTCCGGAAAAAAACTGACAGTTGTTTATAAAGTCAAGTCAAGAATGTCAAGAAAAAATCCAAATTTTTATTCCACTCTGCTTTGATACATTTGTTTGTAATTTTATCTCTCTAACCAAACTAAAAAGTTAACCAGTTTGTGTGAATCCAGGGAAATTCTATCCGAGGGGCGGATCAAAATCAAATGGCTTAGAATCCAGGTACACATGATTTGAATGTATAAACGCCGTAATAATGGCGATGTCTAAAGGCTTTAAAGTATTGGAGAAATCTTCTCCACCGAGTCCCTACAGTATTATTTTACAACACAGAAACAAAGATACTTCTTTACTCTTTGAATCTCAAGCTGTAGTCTCACTGTCTCCTCAAGAGACAGATACATTACGCAAGCAATACCACAAAATTGCCGACGCCTACGGTTGTCTCGGTGTTTTGCAACTTAACTCCGGAGAGAATTGCCTTCTTTACCTCGTCCTGGTCACAGGCTGCTGCTCCGTAGGCAAGGTGGGAGATGTCGAAGTATTCAAAATCACTCAAACACAATTTCTACCCTTGTTCTATCATTCTCAAGGAGAAGACAAGGTCTCCGAAGTGAGGAAACTGCTTAACTCCGGAACATTTTACTTCTCATGGAACTCAGGTAAACCTGCTGATAATCTCTTTGATCTCAATTTGTGCTCACAAAGGAAAAGTAAGGGTGCCAGTCCTGACAACCGGTTCTTCTGGAACAGGACTTTATTTATACATTTGATAAGATATGGAATAGATTGTGATGATTGGCTTACAAGGGCCATGTGTGGATCTGTTGAAATTCGTACAATTTATGTAGGGCATCGACAAGCAAGAGCTGTGTTAGTTTCACGCCTCAGTTGTGAGAGAGCAGGTACAAGATTTAATGTGAGGGGGTGCAATGATGATGGTAATGTGGCAAACTTTGTGGAAACGGAGCAATCCATTTATATTGATGACTCAGTGTCATCATACATTCAAACAAGAGGATCAGTTCCCTTGTTTTGGGAGCAGCCTGGTATTCAAGTAGGCTCACATAAAGTTAAAATGTCCAGAGGATATGATGCATCTACTAGTGCCTGCGATCGTCATTTTTCTCAACTAAAACGGAACTATGGTTCTTTAGTTGTAGTTAACTTGTTAGGCTCCAGTCTGATTGGTGGCAGTGAGGGTGAAGCAACACTTAGTAATGCTTTTCAGAAGCATCTCAATGAATCAGCACACAATGATGTTATACAAATAATCTTTGACTATCACCAAGAAGTAAGAGCAGGTTCACAAGAAACCACATTAGCTAAATTTAAAAAGATTATAGAAAAGCACTATGACAGCATTAGTATTTTTAGTGCAAAAGGCTCAGATATTTATAATGTCCAAAAAGGTGCTATTCGGACAAACTGTTTGGATTGTTTAGACAGAACAAACTCAATACAGACCTTTATCGGCCTAGAAATGCTTGCCATACAATTGATGCTGTTGCAATGTATTGACAAGAAACAAAATGTCAATAGATTTGAAGAAGTATTCAAGCAAATGTGGGTTAATAATGGCAATGAAATATCAAAAATTTATGCTGGTACAGGTGCAATCCAAGGAGGCTCTAAGCTTATTGATGGAGCTAGGTCTGCTGCTCGTACAATTCAAAACAACTTACTAGACAACTCGAAGCAAGAAGCCATAGATATTTTATTGTTGGGCTCAACTTTAAATTCAGAACTTGCTGACAGAACAAGAATTTTGTTACCTTCAAACATATTGCATACATCAACACCTGTCCTGAGGGAAATGTGTCGCAGGGCTACTGAATTTACTCAGCCAACCAGTATACGAGTTACGATAGGCACATATAATGTAAATGGAGGGAAACATTTTAGGAGCCTTGCTTATAAGGATGTTTCCCTGGCTGACTGGCTTTTGGACTGCCCAAATTCTTCTTTGATTAATACAGTAAATCTGAAAGATCACCCATCTGATATATTTGCAATTGGATTTGAAGAAATAGTAGATTTGAATGCCAGTAATATAATGGCTGCTAGCTCTGATAATGCTAAGGCTTGGAGTGAGGAGTTGGAAAAAGTATTATGCAGGGATGCTCCATACACACTACTTTCCAGTCATCAATTGGTTGGTGTATGTCTCTTTATATTTGTGAGAAAAGACCTCATTCCTCATATCAGAGATGTTGCCCTGGATTCTGTGAAAACTGGTCTTGGTGGTGCAACTGGAAATAAAGGAGCTGTTGGTATCCGCTTGGTCATATATGGAACCTCTATTTGTTTTGTTTGTGCTCATTTTGCGGCTGGTCAGTCACAAGTCACAGAGAGAAATGCTGACTATACTGAAATAACTAGAAAAATGGCTTTTCCCATGGGGAGGTCTCTGTACTCTCATGACTATGTGTTCTGGTGTGGTGATTTCAATTATCGTGTTGACCTTGATAAAGATGAAATACGCCTATTAGTTTCTCAGAATAATATACAACGAGTTTTAGAACAAGATCAACTTCAAATGCAAAAATCTCAAGGATTAGTTTTCAAAAATTGTTTTGAAGGTGACATTACATTCCCTCCCACTTATAAGTATGATTTATTCAGTGATGATTATGACACTAGTGAAAAATGCCGGGCACCTGCTTGGACTGATCGAATACTATGGAGAAGCAGAAAACACACCATTGACCCAGAGAGTACTTCAGAATTAGCAAAAGGTAAACTGCTGCACTATGGTCGTGCAGAACTTAAGCAGAGTGATCATCGACCTGTAATTGCTATTTTGGAAGTCGAAGTTCTGCAAGTTAGCTACACTAAATGCATGGAAGTATTCTACGAAGTTGTAAAAGATCTAGGCCCACCTGATGCCAGTATAACCGTACAACCATTTGATGACCTGAACAGTGATGAATCTGTTTTTGATGATAACATTATGGCGGCATTGTTACAAGAATTAGCCACCATTGGCGAAGTAACCCTTGTGCGTTTTGTTGAAGATCAAGCATTGAGTATTACATTCAGAGAGGGGCAACATGCTTTGGTGGCTGCTCAGAAAGGCCACATTTCTATTTGCTCCATACCTTTTAGTATCACTCTGAAGTCTCCCGATTGGGTTGATATTGTTCGATCTGAGATAAGCTTATGTACATCTAATACGGTTCCACTCTATGGAGAGATACAACCAGAACGTCCATTACGATCAGCGCCACCAACGCCGCGCCGGCAACAGCCTAGCAGGCCCCCCGCACCGTCACCTACTCCGTTAGTGCCGTCCAGAGCTGCACCGGCACTCATTAGCCCCGCTCGGCCGCCGCCGCCACGTCCTGCTCCACTTGTCGTCGAAAACGGTAAGCCAGTCACGCCCCCTGGGGCCACCACTCCGCCCGATCCTAATTCACCGCCTCCAGTGACGTCTCCTCCAGCAGACAGTGTGCCGCCACCTTCGTGCGCACCGCCCCCTTTGCCTGAGACACCTCAGACGCCCCAAGCATCAGGGCTGCCCCCACCAGTCCCCGCCAGACAAGGCGCTCCACCACCACTGCCAGCGCGTCCCCGACCAACTTAATAAATAAAAATTGCACTTGCTCTTCAACTGAGTGAGCTAAGCATCTAGGATTAATTTGACTTTTCATCTTTTCACAATAGAGACCAACTTTTAGTCTTCTACAACAGTGTGTATATTATGAATAAATGCTGTTTTACTATTTTGAAAGCAACAGACCAAAATCTTGATATAGACTTGCTTTGAACATCTATAAATCAAATTCCAGTTCATCTGTTTCTGGAGATTAGTCTTTTAACTAATAGTATTCATTAACTGCTACAGATTGGCAAATGCAAATTTGCACAGAAGGAAAATAGATTCAACAGTTTTAATTAATTACTGATATTTAGCGGTTAACAGAGCTACATACCATACAAAGTTTCTTTTGCATTTCCCTACCTACTTAATAACATTGTGCCATCACCATCAGATCTTCAGAGATGTAATGTGCACAGTCTTTCATGGTATATTGTATCTCTGCAACATGATTTTGATCAATTAAGTATTACCTAAACAGTACTTGTCAGTTATTTAAATGTAATGATTAAAACAAATTACTGTTAAAACAGTAATTTGTTTGAACTGCTATCGAGCATGGATTACTGATGATAAGAATTGCTAATTTCCAATGCATGTTAGGTACTTATAATATTTTGCTTGATAACATTATAGGTAATTATTGTGCTCAAATGACTTTGTTGACTATGATAAGATAAAAAGGATGTTGGTCTTCTATTGTGCTGGCACACAGTATGTTAAAGTACACTTATACAATAGGAATGAGATAGGTATCTACCTATGTAATATGCAAATATTTACATACCTACCTAATAATAACAGTTGTTATATAATAACCTAGGTTTAAATATAATATTGTGTGTACATTGTACATTATTAAATTGGGGACATTCATATAGTTTGTCTATGTTATTTATAGGAACTCTGATATGATACAGATACCTACTTAATATCTAATAATCAATCATGTATTAATTTGATGTATATGTGCTGTAATATATATTCTATCAAATGTTAATATAAAAATAAATAAAAGCAATAATAACATTTACTGATATCTTCGATTCGAAAGCTTCGCTTCGGAACCTGCGGTTCGATTTCTGGGCTGACAGTTTTGAGGGCTTAAAGATTTCATAACTAGCAGATCTTTTCCGGCAAGTACCTACGCCTATTAATCAAATTACTGGCATAATCCTGTTCACACCAAAATCCAGCAACTGTCCGTTTTGCGTTATGTCATGGTGAAGCAGTAGCACTCTAATACCTTTGTTTTTTTTGGCAGGCGTTTTGTAGTATACCAATTCCGCTTACATTAATTTCGTAAATCTTAAAGGAATTGACACTACATTTTGAAGAATAATATATAACGATTTGTCTGGTTTTAGGAAAATCATAGCATGAAAACTAACCCTACGCGGGCGTAGATAAATTTTTCAAGAGAAAACATTAAGTATTTCAATATGTAACTAAGAATAATTTGAAATGACTTCTAATTGTGACATTATTATTTTTATATTTTTTTATTTTTCGAAATTTAAAAGTAAATTAGGCCATGTCTCAAAATTACTTACCTAAAAACTATTTTACACTGCAAGGTCTGGTATAGCATCGAAATATGACATGATTGATAGATTATTTTATTTCATTTCTTTATTTCTAAATGACAATCTGATTTGGAAAAGCCCTTGGGGTTTTCTGTTAAATTATCAGTGGTAGGTTTGGAAGAGACTCCACTTGGTAGATGATAATAGCCCCATATTACATGTTTATTATTAATTAGGTATTACATATTTATTTTATTATTATAATATTAAGTAGAATGTTAATTTAGAAGGAATTTGATAGTTCTTGATAACATAATTAATATCCAAGTGTCTACGTTTATATTTAATTGCTTGTTTAGTGTTGCTAGTAAACAATTAAATTATTTATGATTATTTTAATATTATATGGTAAAAACTTGAATGATGAAAAACATAGCATTGTATTATTGGTTATGTTTTGTAAGATACAGTACTGTAAAAAAACAATTTGTCTTGTTAAAGTTATTATCTTTGCCCTTTTTACGCTTCGAAATGTAGAAAAAAAATAGTCGTATAGACACAATAAAAAGGACGTATAGATTTAATTTAAACGTAATGATGCGCCTTGATTAAGAAATCTCGAAAGTTCGTCCTTTTAGTAAGCCGGTATTGCTGGTTGTAAGTAAGGAGTAACTTATAGTTTCTGTGTTTATGTATGTGTTTGCGAATATTAATAATGTCAAATAGGTTATTTTACCAGATTATAATTATTATTTATTACTACTCATTTAATGTCGCAAAAATATATGACTGTGTTATACCTATTGATGCAAAATTCAATAGAACGATTTTCATGTATTACTTTTCACAGCTAATTATGATGTTTGAGCATCTGCTGGGAAACAAACAGAGAACCTGGGTGGCTGTCAGGTGCTTTAAAAATATGCCTTTTCTATCCGCTTTCTTAAACGACTTCACATACCTAATACTTATTTATGTCTAGTAAGTAATTGTTAGTGTGCTGAGCATAGAGCTGGTTGATAGAAACCAAAATTCTTACTTTTTCAGTCATGTGAAGAGATTTTTATTTATTGTGTTTTTTGAGTCTTATAATCAGTCTTAAATGACACCTCCGAGTATTTTTTGTAGTTACTTACGTCTGTACTTTTATACACAAGAAGTAAATGCTGATTAGATAATGATTAACTTGGTTTCCTATATCTAAGGCCCCTAATACACCATCATTTAAATATAATAATGTAAAACATAGGACACATGATTTGGTCTCTGGTTTTATTTTACAGCCAACCAGATATCATATGCTGTCTATTTGAGATCATATACATATGATAATGTAAAATGGGCTTAAATCATATTGTTTATTACTCAGTCATATAATGAGTACCTAGTTGTGGGCTTAAATCATATTGTTTGTAACTCAGTTATATGATGAGTATGTAGTTGATATCTTACTTAAATCGTCATTCAAAAGGAATTCCTAAAACGTAGGGTATTTCCCTGGTATTTTATATTATTAGGGAAGCACCTGTATAGGTTACATGGCATGCCTAGTGGCAATCCTTTTACAATCTAGCGGTTTGAAAAGATGGCACTCTAATACCTCAATTGATGAATAGTTGATATTTATATATGCATAAACTGTCTATTTATTTCTTCATAAAATAAATATTATTCTATACAAAAAGAAATTATTTGAATGTTACGAATTAATCTGTTGAATTTATTTATGAGGCTGTGTTACGCATTTCTATGTTAAAAATTACGATTTAAAAAATCTCAATTTTCTAATTCCTATATTTTTGTTATAAGTCAAATGTTTTTTAATTCATTTATTGTTTATAAGGAACTTCCTATTAACTTTATAATTTTAAATTATGTTAACCTTTACTATTAATTTTTAGGTACACTTTGGTATGTACTTATTAAGATTTTCCTAATTTTTACTTAGGTATCTACGAAATTATTTTTGCAATTAAGTACCTACGGATACACGTACTGTATCGTATTTAGATAATTAACTTTAAGTTGTACCTGATTGTTTACTTATAAGTTGAACAAAACGCAACGATTATTCATATGCAATAGCCACTAATTAAGAAAGTAAATTATTGATACGCAAATGTACTAATTTAAAGTGTGCTAAAAGTAATGGGCCAACAAACTGTGAAATATAAATGTTACAATGAATTTTCTCTTTATTCAAGTACATAGGTGTACCTAGTTATTTTGTAAATGGTAGATTGAGCACAGTCTTATTGTCAAAACATAGTTATTAGTAGTCTTAGAAAGGCGATTCAACGGACAGTGTTATGGTATGGCTTGGGTTTTTTGACCGGCCATCTTGACGTCGCTAACTCTCTTTAGTAGAATACTAGCAGCTCACCGCAGCTGGGCAAGTAAAATGAAAAAAAAATAAAAATAAATTTCGATAAATTATGTGCATCAGGTATAATGTTAGATTGCAATGGTGAAGCAAAAAATACAATTATTTTCTCTGTATAATACTACCTAGTGTAGATGTATACTACTGAAGAGATCACCTTTCGGTTAAAAAGGAAGTGATTATGCATAATAAACAAATGAATAAAAACTTTTACATCCCTTACACAAAATTTTTTAGATGATATTAAGGGCCCGTTTCAGAATGTCCTAATAAAGTTTCGGGTTGCTATGCAACACATAAAATAACTGAATGATAAAAATGACAGTTGACATGCAGCGCGTTTCAAGCTTTAACTGATGGATAGGCTAAATCGATGACTGTGAAACGCAAAGATAGTGTTTTATTTATTAAATATGTTCTAGGTAGTAAAACCGGAACTTACTCGAACATTCTGAAACAGGCCCTAAACCTAACAACCATGGTACGCCTAACCTGCAGTAACACTACAAGCGACGGGAGTACTGTACACTCATTTGGAGCATTTTTGCCGTTAGTCGCCTTTTACGATCATTTATGATATTGTGACCATGTTGTTCTGAGCTGTATGTGTATGTACTTAGTTTACCTACAGTAAATAATGATTGGTTTCATTACTTTTGAACTCTTGTACCTACCTATTTATTGATGTTGAATTGTATATACTTATATTAGTACTAGCATGGTTTTGATTGTATTGATGTTGGCTTTATCGATAAGGTCAGATTCCAACAACAGCAGACAGGCAATGCTCCAGGTCTTAATAATATATCTATTGACCAACATTAACTAATTTGTGTTTTTAGGTTAACAACCCCCTATAAATCCGCCAATTTTAAAATTTACTAAAGCTAAAGCAGAATCCACAAAAATAAAATCCATATTATTATCGAAGCTGTGCACAAAATTTCACGAGAATCGGTTGAAATGCAAGCAACTCTCGCTCGCTTTGTCAATAAGGTGACTGAAGTATATCAAATCGAACTTTTGAATTCTACTTTGAAACATTTAAATTTTTGTTTTACATTATTATGGTATTTAATTTTATGTTAGAAAGGAATAATTTTATATAGTGTTAACATAAATACACGATGTTTTCATTTCCGCGTGTTTGCAAAGAAAATATTAGAATGTTTCCAAATAGGTATCTTAAGCCTTGCATCATGATATTGTATGTTTCTATATTCGTACCCATACCCTGTAATAATATATGAGTATAATACTATTGGTAGGTATCTATGGTCTAAAACCGTCACAGCCTCGCGCACCTCACAGCTCGCTCAGGAACCCACTCAGATAAGTAGTATGGCCTAGTCTGGGTTGATTGGAATCGACCCATAAGGTATTAGGTAAATAATCTGTTGCAATATTAGTGAAATATGTTATCTGCGCCGTACAAGGTCAATGTTCTATATTACAATGTGTGTACCTATGTAGTTTAGTACACAATAAAAATAAAGCTATGTATGTTTTATTCTAAACTTTTATTTTACATGACGCCCACCCGTTACGCCCTTTCGTATATCTATGTAATAATTTATTTTTTCCTATAAATAATTCAAGGCTAACGTGATAATTTCACCTCTCTATCACGAAAAGAACGGATATGCCAAAAGTGATTTTTGTTTTGCTGCGAGGAAAAGTTATTTGCCAACATAACGTACGTTTATCGTGCAGAATTGCAGCTATATTACTCGTATCTAGGGCCTACTTATTGTACATTTTTCACGTTTGTAAAATAAGAACAAAGTGTTTGTTCAATTTTGACTTGTTTCTTAAACATTACCGACGAAAGACTTGCTAAAACTCAATATTTTTTCCTAAAGTGTGGAGACAAAAAGTTTTACGGAGACAAATTTTTAGGTCTCATGCCTTTAAATCCCTCACTTCCTAACGTGTGGAGACAAAAAGTTTTACGGAGACAAATTTTTAGGTTTTCATGCCTTTAAATCCCTCACTGTTCTCTCTCATAGTCTTTATTAAAATCACTAGGTGTGTCATGTCTGTGCTCGTCTATAGAGTCCAGAACTCATTTGCTAGCTTGGGATTTAAAGTCGCCTATTGCGTCAAAAAACAACTTGGCTTAATTTCTATTGCTAAAAATCAAAGTGTGAAAACTGACAACCTCATTGGGTTCTCCTCGATGATCATCAACAAGCAAGTTACGTTCATAGGAATCTCAAATAGGTATATAGCCTTCGCGAGTTAGTTACAGAGCGGGCAACACCATAGACAAACTCAACACGACGACAGTTCGAATAAAGTTGGCCATGGCCAACATGGCAGAGCCATAAATGGAATTGATCCTAGGGAATCTCTAAGGGATCTTTTTACAATGCTTACAGAAGGAAAATTGAAGTTGCACGTGAAAAACATTTTGATTAAGAAATCCTACTACACAGTTTCTGATTACTTAAACGACAAAAATGCTTAGAAAATTCCGCCTCTGCCAAGCTATCACCTGTCTCCTACGTAATTTAAACAAATATAGTAATAATTGTATTATGTTGTATATAACACTTTGTTAAGACGTTTAAAAGAATGATCCCGAGAATCTTGCCTGTATTTCTCGCAGTGGCTCTAGAAATTTTTTTGCTGAACGTGGCAGTACAATGTAGTATATTTCAATACTAAAATTTGTACCTTCATAAGAGCGTCGTAGACGCCTAAATTGAATAAATGATTTTGAATTTGATAGATAAGGCACATCGCTGCATCGACTTGTTTCAGCGAGTTTCAGAGTTTGCGCTCAAAGAGGGTATACTTAATACATAACCTTACCTATCGATGTGTTGCGGCAGCTGTCCTTCAAAGCCCGTTTCCGTAGGTTAAGCCTGATTCGGAGAGAGGAGCCGTACTTACCTGAAGCCCCATTTAATATACGATAGTTCTGTAAAAGGAACCAGGTTTTTTATTGCTGATAGGTAAGCCTTTGACCACAATCTCACCTGATGGTAAGTGATGATATGGTCGAGGTTGTTAAACAGGCTTCACCTAAAATTACTGGCTCTCGAAGACAGTTGCCGGAACACACCGTTAGGTGCTTGGCGACAGATTTTATACTTGTGGGTGGTCGCTAGTCAGGCGGGCATTCGCAAAATGCCCTTCCACCATGCAGTGAATAAGCTAACTGTACCACGACAAGTTAACCCTCTAATAAATTAAATCTCTGACAATCATCAGGTGAGACCGTGAGGTTGTGAACAAAGGCTAACCAAAAGGCAATAAAAAAAGTAATTTCTCTTGCTTCAATTCCACACAATAATGCTTGTTGCCACAATTGGAATTGCCACACACACAGCATTATTACCTACCACATCCTAGGTCCTCGCCTTGTACGATTTCCATCGCTGCAGCGGAAGCTTACAGACAAACAAACATACAGATTTTATAATGCTGGGAACTACTGAGAAATGAGCAAAATTATCCTTTATGTTTCTAAGATTAATAAGTCTAAAAGAATGCAAAATTAGAAAAAAAAGTTTATACGCCACGGAATGTTTTGCCAACATACACAAAAAGGCACTGTAGCAAGTGCAATTACTGGGAGAACGAGACATAAGAACTAACACCTCGGAGTGATTATCGCAGTGCAGTGTCAAGCATGCTAAGGACAGTGACACTGCAACTGTCATAGACC
This sequence comes from Plagodis dolabraria, assembly GCA_963854805.1. Classification (NCBI taxonomy): domain Eukaryota; kingdom Metazoa; phylum Arthropoda; class Insecta; order Lepidoptera; family Geometridae; genus Plagodis; species Plagodis dolabraria. Next base: position 21,923,494 of record OY978449.1, on the reverse strand, counting down.
GTCGTGACGCTTACCATCAGGCGGGCGACTTGTCTCACACACTTATTAACATAAATAAACCAGCCAAGTGCGAGTGGGACTCGCGCACGAAGGGTTGTTGTACCGGCAATAGAAATACATAATCTGTGAAAATTTCAACTGTCTAGCTATCACCGTTCTTGAGATACAACCTGGTGACAGATGGACGGACAGCGAAGTCTCAGTAATACGGTCCCGTTTTTACCCTTTGGGCACGGAATCCTAAAAACGCTGTCAAACTAACCTGTATATTATCTGTTTCATAGAACTGTATGTTTTGTCAACAGGACAAGTGAGAATTGTATTCCCATTCGTTTTGTGGACAGAACTAATGGGAAAAAAACACAGTATGTAGTTCTGGCAATAGAACTACCCAACAGAATAGGTGGGAGTAAACAAAAAAAAAAAAGAGTATGAGTACATATCTGAAAAAAAAATATACATTAAATGTTATTAAATTATTTTATTTAAGACTTACAATTAAAATACAATTTTATTTAAATATCTCTTCAACTCCTTGCTACAATATTAACATAATTTTATATCATTTGTATTTTTAAATATACACATTTTGCTATCACACACTTTTTGTATCTTTAGACACATATTACGTTGCCGCGGAATGGAATGGAAGCGACGGAATTGCATTATAGCATTACTAGCTTTCCGGGCGCGGCTCCGCCCGCGCGTATGTCGGTTATCGCGCGAAAACATTAACCTCTTTTTGCGCAGTCGGATAAAAACTATCCTATGTTTTTCCCGGGTCTCAAACTATCTCCATACCAAATTTCATTCAAATCGGTCCAGTAGTTTTGGCGTGAAAGCGTAACAGACAGACAGACAGAGTTACTTTCGCATTTATAATATTAGTACTGATGAACTTTATATCAATTGTGTAAAGAATTAACTACTGCCACTGACGATAGGTGCGGGAATCCGCGAGTATTCCGTGGAATATGCGCGCCATACTTTCTAGTTTGTACTTTACAACACTTTACAATAAAGTTCATTATGCTACGTATATGCAGTTCGAATCCGTTCCATTTCGCGACACTGTAAATTGAGCCTAACGTTTAAACCATACTTCCCTACTAATATAAATGTGAAAGTAACTCTGTCTATCTATCTGTCAGTCTCGCTTTCACGCCAAAGAAAAAACTGGACCGATTTTGATTAAATTTGGTATGGAAATAGTTTGAGACTCTGAAAAGGACATAGGATAGTTTTTATCCAACTGCACAAAACGAGGTTTATGTTTTTGCGGGATAACCGGAATACGCGCGGCCGGAGCCGCGACCGGAAAGCTAATACACGATATTTTGTTTATAATTATGAGCAATGTTTTCCTTCCCATATTTAACGCAGTTCTAAAGTGCAGTAGAAGCTGCCGTGACACGTTTCATTGTTCCGTTGCACATATCCCAGTAGTCGGTAGGTACTTTTCTCTCAAGGTAACTGACTCGGTTAGGGAGGATGACGCCAGTAAAATTATTTACAAGACCGCTGATCTGATTATTACACAAAATTAACGTAGTTCTTGTAAAGCGCTATAGAAGCTGATGGTACTGTTATATGCCCGGTGTTCTTTTCGACGTAATCCTGGTATATTTCCCGGGAGGCTCTGGACACCATTGGTGGGATGACGTCTACAGAACTATCTATTGTAAAGGCACTGCTCACAGTCATTACTATGTGTATGTCTGGATCATATTTAGGGTTCGATCGACGTTCGAAGTTCAAATAGCGGCGGTACCTGAAATGATGTGAAAATCGTGTGAATTGGAATGTAAGTAAAAGCAAGTACCAATAGGTAATTATTTGATGACATGATTTACACGCACTGTGCAAGTAAGGCGCCATAAAAATAATTAGCTACATGCTAAAATAAAATCTTAAAACTATCCTGGGAAAATCCATAATTACCCAAACACGTAATTGATTTTGAAGCGCTCGTAGCAAAGTTTGCTTAGCCGTTCTTAACCGATCAGCTAAGTTAAGCGACGTCCTTCGCGGTTCTGACTCGGATGCGTGACCGGTAGTGACATTACTTCTGAGCGCTTCCGTGCTTCGGAGGGCACGTTAAGCCGTCGGTCCCGGTTGTTGTCTTAGGATGGCAGTCGTTATAGCATGGTGGTATTTTGCGAATGTCCGCTTGGCTAGCTACCACCCTCAAGTAGAAAATCTTAGCCTGAACAACATCTTCGACCGCATCATCACTTACCATCAGGTGAGATAGTGGTCAATGGCTAGCCTATCAGGTATAAAAAAGTACACACATTTTTTTGGGAGCACTATAGGCTCCGCAGCAATATGTATGGCCTACAGCGCAGATTATCCATGGTTAGAATCCCGCAGCGAGCTTGAGCTTCACCGCTCAGTGGTAGGACACATGTAGAAAATCTTTCTCGAAGCACTTAACAATGTGTTGTCTTAGGTTTTCGCGATTATTACACATAGTTATTAAACAACTAAACAGTGAGTTTCAGCACTTGCTGTTGAGAGCCAGTTCCGTTTAAAAAAGCTAAAGCTTCTAGACATTATTACTATCGACAGAAGCGTCCGAGCTGATCAAAAATGAATACCTAACTTATGCAATTCCGGGAACAAAGCTCCACATTCTAACGGTCAGCGCACACAGAGAGCAGGAGAATTTTCTGAGACTACTGCAAAATGAACCTTATGACAATTCTTGAATGAACAACAAAAAATGAATGAACCTTAATAAAAAATTAAATTCACGTCCAAACTTAATGCTCGACCATGCTCGAGCATGCAGGATGCTTGTTCGAGCATTCGACATGCGCGAGCGCGCTCAAGCAGCCGCCGCGCTGCCCGGGCTAAGTCGGTGTGCCCACAGCGAAAAAACTGCCTGTACGTGTTTACTATACGACGCGGTGTCAGTCGATAATTCGTATCGTGTTTTTGAATATGCGGCAAATTAACTATAGTTTAAAATTTTTTGCAGTTTAACTTATAATAATCACAAAAATGAACACCTTTAACGGTAAATTCTTACACCATGTATAATATTCGCCTAGGGTATATCATTCCCGCCACATTTCTTCTACCCATACTGTTCTTCTAATTTTAGGACGTCTTATTTTATTTACATATTCTTCATGTAACTCTTTCTCTGTTAAAAGGATGATAATTACTAAGTCCCAATCAGCCATATTAAACACGTCTGCCAACGTCTGATTTTGGCATCAAACTGGTAATGCACGCCCACCTGGCAACCCAGAGCATTTTTGAGCTTGCTCACGGAGGCGCGAGCATGCCGCCTGCATAGTCGAGTAGTTGAATATTGTTCGACCGTACGCGAGCATATTGCAGTCCGGTGTGCGCTGACCGTAAGTCTCTAGGAGTTTGGTTACATTAGCGAGTCAAGCTCGTCAAGTCTTCAGAACTGGTATAGGTACAATACTCACATAACCATGTCCCGTTTGGAAGGTTCGCTGAGCAGCACCCGGTTGGAGCGCTTGATGGCCGGGAACAGGGCAGGTTCCTCCACATCCTGAGTCTCTAGGAGCTTGGCTACAGTAGCGATCAGCGAAGGCACCACGAGCCGCGAGCTGGGTGTCGAGGTCGTCAGGTCGTCGTCACTCGATGAGTCACTGTTTGAACTGTAAGAAGAGTTTGATAATGAAGGATAAAAATAATCCTCCTTACTAATAATCTTTGTGTAACTTTAAACATTTTGTTGTATAGCAATGTGCATAAGTTTTCCTTTGCTCAGTACTATATTATTATGACTTTTAGTAAAGTTTTGCAGCGATTACGGGAGAAAGTTTATATTGTTCCGAGATTGAAGTATTATATTTTTCATGTGTATCCGCATCAAGTTTACCAAAACATAAGGGAATCAAACATTTTTAATTTTATCCAACTTCAAAAAAGTAGGAAGTTTGCAATTCGACTATTTTGTAATTTTTTGGTGTGCGTTACCTCATAACTTTTTACAGGATGTACCAATTTTGATGATTTTTTTTATATTCTAAAGCTGGTGCTTGTCATGTTGTCCCATACAAGTTTCAGTGAGATCTATCGAGTAGTATTTGAGTTATCCTTAATAATGCGTATTTAATTAATTGGCTTCGACTACATTGATGATTTGAGCTAAAAAACTGTCGCGAGTTTTGTCCATAAACACGTCTGCCAACGTCTATTGATGATGATCTCATTTACACTTGTCGATGTAAAACGAACAAAAAATACTGTATGCGATGGTTTGATTTATTTACTTTTTAATGCATTTTTTTTAGAATATTTTCTCTTTGAAGTAGGTTTGTGTTTGATAATTTTTTTATTTACTTAATTTACAAGAAAATATTAACTGAACATCTGTTTATTATCAAAAAACTAAGCGTAAGAGGCATTTGAAACTGTTTTAATGATAGCCGAGCGCTAATAGCTATGGACTGAGGTGCCGCAAGTCCATGGTTCGATTCCCACCGTCGACTTGAGCTTCACCGCATGGTGGGAGGACATTTTGCTCGCTTGGTTAGCTAACCACCCTCAAGTAGAAAATCTGTTGACAAGCACCAAACAGTGTGCCGGCAGCAGTCCTTGAGAGCCAGTAAAATTAGGGGGCACATAAAACTTTACAACTGTCACATGGTGACGAGTCTAGTGCATTTCGTCCTGACGAAATGCATCTGTGTTTGCAGAGGTTAGTCCGCTTAACACCAGGTAGGCCTCGTGCATGTCCCGTCACAATCAATAAAAAAAACCTTGGCTGTTCATTCTCTTCGCTAATAGTACATTATGACACGATTACGGAAATTTTATAATAGGGTCTGCAATATTGTAAGCCCAGCCGTAGTTTTTATGCGCAGAGCCACAGGGGAGGGCTGTTTTATATAAAGCCGAGATTGGATTAACGTAGCATGAGTGTACAGTCAATCGGGGTAACTTTGATTAACAATGGTAACTTTGACAGTCAAATCTCCAATTACTTTTTTATTTTTTACGTTGGATAAATTTATTCCAATAACAAAGAATTTATTATTTCAAAATCAATATCACTTGAAAAAACAAAACTGTCACACAAAGTGAATGTCAAAAACCTTTCTAAAATGTTTCACACGCAACTGGTGTATTTTAACAGTGATAAACTTTTAAAATTACTAGCGAATTTTGATCATAACAAGGTACAGCAATTTAATGGTTGTATTTACTAGTTTTGATGGTTTTATTTACATGTATATGGCTCCACTTCATTTGACATTTTATTAAAAATTTAAACAAGTGAATGCTGAAGTATAACATGTTTAAATCTTATGATTCCGGCGACGAATCTGATGTGTGTCAAAGTTACCCATATATGGGTTATAACTTTGACACACAACAAAATTGCTTTTTTTTAATATAATTTATGATTCTTAAAGTCTTTTAATAATTTGAAAGTATGAAAACCAATCTGAGAGCACAGATTACGTTAATACTTTTGTCTCACATTACACATGATAGAAATTTGCTAAAAAGATCTAGTGGCGATGTGTCAAAGTTACCCCGATTGACTGTACTAAGATTATTTTCAATAAACTGGTGTGTACAAATTTCAATATTTTGCTACATGATTTATTTATTAAAAATAATCCCATTGCCCTATGTAGTCATTATACTATACTGCCAACAATAAAGAAGCTATGTGATTCGTATCTTTGACCGCAAGGTGGATAAACTCCTTGTAATCTGAGGAAATTCCTAAAACAACTATCTCCTTTGGTTACAATCTGCTAACAATTTATAAAAACTAAACTGGAAAGCAAAAATAACGAAAATAGGTACGTTTCGACACACGTAACGCCTACGTAACATAGCTCTAAGAGCAAGTCACCATCACGCCTCATACTCGCGACAGTTGTAAGTTATGGTATTGGTTCGGCCTTGCTTGAGTCCAGGGCGCGGTTGCAATTAAACAAAAACTAACGCTCTAACGAACAAAATAACACTCCAAAATTATGAATTTATGAGTGGATAATATATAGTCATGTGCGGGATCCGAACCCACGACATCCACTCCTATAACCATACCCCGGTTATAGGAGTGGCCTTGACCGACTGAGCTAACCGTTGAGACCAGCAGAAAAGTAAACCAGTAGACCAGAAAACTAGAAAACCAGTAGACCAGAAAACAAGAAGACCAGTAGACCAGTAGACCAAACGACTAGTAGACCAATAAACCAGTAGACCAGAGGACCAGAAGACCAGTAGACGATCCAATCCGATCCGATCCGATGCAATCCAATTCGATTCGATTCGATCCGATTTAATTTGATCCAATTTTACTTGATTTGATTTGATCTGATCCGATCCGATCAGATCTGATCCGATTCGATACGATCCGATCCGATCCAATGCAAATACGATCCGATTCGATCCGATCCGATCCGATCCGAGTTGATCCGATCCGATCCGTTCCGATCCGATCAAATCCGATCCAATCCGATCTGAACCGATCCGATCCGATCTAATCCAATCCAATCCAGTCCGAACCGATCTTATTTAATTAAATCCGATTTGATTTGATTTGATTCGATTCGATTCGTTCATTTCGTTCATTTCATTCATTAACGTATTACACAAATTTTGTTATATATAAAAAAGTATAGCTCCGATCGCGCTCAATCCATCAGGAAACGATCAGGGATCGCGGCTTGCGTGTTTTGATTCGTGGAGCTATTTCATAATGTTGAAAACGGATATTTAATTCGAAAAATAAACGAAATTTTGATAAATATGACTGAAAAGTTAAAAACTTTTTGGCTATTGACTCAAAAGACCTAAAAACAACGCAGGATGGTCCGCTACCAGCGGGCGCAATTTACAAAACACTAAAACAACATACAAATAAAAATGAAACCATGGGACGATGCAATTTAAACTGTCTAGTTGATTTGCGCTACCAAAAACGCAAATTTTGGTAGGCTGCACTCTATATTTTAACGTGACATCAACTATGTTATAGTCCTAATGTATGGGGAACACTTCTCAACACTTTTCAACACTTCTCAACTCCTTCAATCATTCACAAAAGACCAAAAACCAGTAGACCAGTAGACAAGTAAACAAGTAGACCATTAGACCAGTAGACCATTAGACCAAAAGACCAGTAGACCAGTAGACAAGTTAACCAGTAGATAAAAATACCAGTAGACCATCTACCAGTAGACCTAAATACCAGTAGACTATCTGGTGAAGGATTTTACCAAGGGACGATGCAATTTAAACTGTCTAGTTGATTTGCGCTACCAAAAACGCAAATTTTGGTAGGCTATACTCTATATTTTAACGTGACATCAACTATGTTATAGTCCTAATGTACGGGGAACACTTCTCAAAACTTTTCAACACTTCTCAACTCCTTCAATCATTCACAAAATATCAAATACCAGTAGACCAGTAGACCAGTAGACAAGTAAACAAGTAGATCAGTATACCAGTAGACCAGTAAACCAGTGGACCAAAAGACCAGTTGACCAAAAGACCAATTGACCAGTAGACTAGTAGACCAGTAGACCTGAAGACCAGTAGATCAGTAGACGTATAGACCAGTATATTAGAAGACCAGAAGATCAAAAGACCAGTAGGCCAGTAGACCAAAAGACCAGAAGATCAGTAGATCAGTAGACCAGTAGAACAGTAGACCAGTTGATCAGTAGACCAGTAGACCAGTAAATTGACTCAAAAGACCTAAAAACAACGCAGGATGGTCCGCTACCAGCGGGCGCAATTTACAAAACATTAAAACAACATACAAATAAAAATTAACCATGGGACGATGCAATTTAAACTGTCTAGTTGATTTGCGCTACCAAAAACGCAAATTTTGGTAGGCTGCACTCTATATTTTAACGTGACATCAACTATGTTATAGTCCTAATGTACGAGGAACACTTCTCAACACTTTTCAACACTTCTCAACTCCTTCAATCATTCACAAAAGACCAAATACCAGTAGACCAGTAGACAAGTAAACAAGTAGACCAGTATACCAGTAGACCAGTAGAACAGTAGACCAGAAGATCAGTAGACCAATAGACCAAAAGACCAGTAGACCAATTGGCCAGTAGATTAGTAGACCAAAAGACCAGTACACCAGAAGGCCAGCAGAAAACTAAACCAGTAGACCAGTAGACCAGAAAACAAGAAGACAAGTAGACCAGTAAACCAGTGGACAAGTAAACTAGTAGACCAGTGGACCAGAAGACCAGTAGACCAGCAGACGATCCAATCCGATCCTATCCGATGCAATCCAATCCGATTCGATCCGATTTGATCCGATTTGATTTGATCCAATTTGAATTGATTTGACTTGATCCGATCCGATCCGATCTTATCCGATCCGATACGATCTGATCCGATCCGATCCAATCCGATTCGATTCGATTCGTTCTTTCGTTCATTCCGTTTATATCGTTCAATTCGTTCATTTCGTTCATTTCGTTAATATCGTTCATTTCGTTCTTTTCGTTCATTTCGTTCATTTACGTATTACAATCACAATGACTCGTAAGTTATCACTCAAATTTCGTAAATTTGTAATGTAAACCGCAGAGCATGCGTTATACCAAAAATTAATATATTAACACTGTCATTTGAAAATCTCAATAAAAGATACATACTCGCTAGAGTTGTTAGATGTGGTGCTCGATCGGCCGCTGATGACCGGGTTCTTTGAAGCGGGGCCTTTGCTCAGAGCCCGGCCGCGTACTACGAACGGACTGAAGCTCTCAGTGAAAGTGGGTGCCAAGTCGCGTAGTGTGTGACACATCTGTAATTGGTTGTCGGAAGAAATACACTTTACACATTCTGAAGCAGTGATGACCCAGTGGCAATAGATACGGTATGCCGCAGTCTTGAGCTTCAGGGCCTTTTCGTGTAATCGCTTGACTGAGTACCACACTTAAGCAGAATATCTGTCACCAAGGTTTGCCGACAACTGCTGCTCTTAACGATGTTATCGAGTCAAGCTGCACACAATTCTGGTACTGTGCCCAGCCGATGTCATTAGGCTTACCACTATTATTTTTTAATTGCCGATGGGCTTACTTTTGATGGTAAGTTTCACCTGATGGTAAGTGTATAAAATATGTGGTTGAAGATGGTAAAAAGGTTTAAACCTAGATTGGGACGAAAACGGATATCAGATGATATGTGCATGTTTAGAGAACTCTACTCACTTCAAACTGGATATTAATGCGTGATATGATGTATAAAACTCTCGTGTATTTGTACAAAACCCCTCCGAAACGGCTTGACTGATTTCTATGAAATTTTGTGTATATATTCCGTATGTCCGAGAATAGGACGTAAATTATTTTTCAAATGGATATACATATTAAATCTCTTTTTTTATTTTTAGGGTTCCGTAGTCCTGACAAGGAACCCTTATAGTTTCGTCATGTCCGTCTGTCTGTCCGTCTGTCCGAGGTTTTGCTAAGAGACCGTTAGTACTAGGAAGCTGTAATTTCGTATGGATATGTAAATCAATTACGCCGACAAAGTGGTAAAATAAAATTTTGAAAAATATTTTTTATATGGTACCTCCCATAATATGGTACACATGTGATGTGGGAATGAAATTTTATTTCGTCGTCTATCTCTTCGTGTGTGGTATGGTTCAATAGGTCTTCTAAAATTACTTAGGAGTTGCTAATACTGTTTTTCGAATTAATGCTCCATTTACGAAATATTAAACTTTAAAGTGCAAATTTTTTGTTCCAGCAGGGCGTCCCCCCCCTCTAAAAGCCAAACTGCGGGCTTAAAAAATCTGAAAAAACTTAAGCTGATAGTGCGTTTTATGAACTTTAAAGGAAAAGTATAGTGGTTGAGATAACTTTATTAGTTTAGCAGTAATAGTCGTTGAACTTGGGTATTGGATAATTTTGTACCAAATATAAAATCTAGAGAATAAATCCTTTAAAGTGACTAAGATGAAGTAGTTGGTTGTTTATAAGGGGTAAAGACAGGCATTGAAAACTTAATCTAAAATAAAAAATCTTAAAACCATAATTATGCCCTATGTCATACCACTAGGTGAACAGACGATATCGTGAAAGTCGTGGGTAGCCAATGGTTACAAATGGCTAATAGCCGTTCTTTGTAGCGATCTATGGGGGAGGCCTTTGTTCAGCAGTGGACGTCTTCCGGCTGGTGATGATGATGATGATTTCATACATAATAGACTAGCTTATGCCGCGGCTCCACCCGCGCATATTGCGGTTATCGCGCAAAACTATTAATTTCTTTTTGCGCAGTTGGATAAAATCTATCCTATGTCCTTTCCCGGGTCTCAAATTATTTCTATTAGTATAGATATAGATATGACAGTACAAAGATTCGACTTATATAGACAATAGTGTAAATTTTTTCATCGGTAAAGAGAATATTTCTGGCCCTTCACTTACGTATCGCAACGGAAGGGACTCTATTAAATTTTAAAGATTGATTTAGGCCATGTACTGTATATCGACGATAAGCACCGAGATTTCAGGTCTTGTTTTATAATACGCGACATTTTCCTAGCGGGAATCTTCATTTCTCGCAATAAGATTATTTTTGAGTTATCATAATATTTCTACTTCCTAATGGGATTTCGAACAATTTGTAGTTCTAAGACACGTGACACGCCCTGATCTTTTATGGTCTTCGACAGAGAAAGTGTTGTTGTATCTGTTGATAATACGATATACGAACATACCTACGGCTGATACCAAGCTATTGACGTGTCTGGAATATGACTGACGCGACGGCTCAATACCTACTTTGCACTAGGTGAATACTACTATTCTATTTTCTTTAACACCTCATTTCATATTGTTATTTGATAGTGAATACGAAATAAAATATGTAATGGCGCGAATACGAGAGAACATTTAAAGTAATAAACGCGTTCCGAATTCTAAATAATTCTAAAGCTGAAAAGTTTTTATGTTACAGTATTTATGGCCAGACTAGTTATATAGTACAACAACCCATTTATAAGCTTACTTGCATATAGATCGGTGTATACTTTTTATTTTTCTTTCATATATATACATCAACAATTTTATAAGAGAATAATTATTTATGCTACAGAAAAATTAATTAAATGACATTCAAATTCTTACAATGTACCAATGGATTCTGAATCGCACTATCGTTACGTTTTCATTCGAGTATCTACCTATAGAATGCACAAACGAATTTTGTTTAATTTTCGAATTACAATCGAAATAATAACTTGGCGGCAATCGTACTCATATTTCTTAGATTTAGCAGGAAGAAAGTGGAGGAGAATAAAGAACTACAGAATCGTTCTATATAATGATGACGGGCTTCTACGGAACCCTACATTTTGCGTGGCTCGACACGCAGTTGACCGTTTTTTAGATATATATATATATGACAAAGCAACTTTTGTCGGGTCAACTAGTATATTATAAGTACTTACTTCAAACTCAAAGCACTCTGAGAAGGAGGTGTATTCAAATGGGCGATTGTAGTCGTGGTACGGGTCGACCATCTCCAGCGCGGTGTCTCCCTGCATGCCGATGATCTCGCAACAAAGCTTGCGCATCTCGTTGCAAGGGATCGGCAAATGGCGGACCACATCGTCGTCCCACCATTTTGTCAGAGATCTGAAAATAACAATTACAATATATATACGAGTTCAGTCAGTCTTGGGATCGTGGGAGACGAAAGCAGAAGCAGTAGTAGCCAAGCGGTAATAGATGTGGAATGCAGAGCTGTTGGCCATGGTTCAATTCCCACCGCCGCGCGCCGACTTGAGCTTCACCGCATGATGGAAGGGCGTTTTGTGAATGCGGACTATATAGCCCGCAGCGCCATTTTGCGCTGAATGATTAGGCGGACATACGAGTATATTTTGTCCGGTGCTCCAATGCTCCATACTTAAGTTTTTTAGTATTAATAATTTTCCCACACATTTTCGTCTATGTAATAATGAAGACAAAGAGAGACAAATATATTTTCATGCTTGTAAGAGTCCCGACACGGATTGAAACATAAAAAAGTTTTTTATTGTTGAAAATTGCCTATTTTTATTTTATTTTAGGCATGTATATTCATCCAGAGATTATTAAAAAACCATAGAATGCAGAAGATAAAAGGAAGTATCTCTAAGTGTATCACAGTGTCAATATCATGAACAAAGAAACATGATGGTATAATCTGTTGTGAGTACCCAAGATCATTCGACTATAGAGTGGCCGGTGGAAACTTGAGTTCCCAAGAGCAATATAGCACATTCATATTTAAAAACACATTAACTATGCAAGATCAACAAATACAATGTAGTTTTTTTGTGTATATTACTATTTATCAAAAAAACTGGTATAGTATTTCCAAAGTTATAAAAATTTTTCATAAAAATCGTGTTTTGCCCCTTTTTAGCAACCTAAAAAAAATGCATTTTCCTTGATTCGGGAGGTTAAAAATGTGGTTTGATTTGCCTGCCTGAAAACACTATGTAGTTTTTTTTTTATATTATGGGTGACAAACAATCAGACGGCCCGCCTGATGGTAAACGTAACCGCCGCCTATGGACATCTGCAACACTAGCTGCGCTGCCGATGCGTTGCCTGCCCAGAGAGGAATTTGTAGAAAAAAAATATTTTATTAGTGAAAGTAAAAAACAATTACTACAGATAACAGTTAAAGGAAAGTATGTACCTGTGATTGGGTATATACACCATGGCCTCAGGGTGATGCAAATAGTAGTCGTTCTGGTATTCCCATATAGGAGGCTTGTTGCTATCCGGAACAAAGAGCCCCAGGAAAAGGTTCATTGTGTTTTGCTTCTCCGCGTCGGAAAACGTATTGGAGTAGTATCGACTCAGAGTCTGCATTATGTCGTTGCCGTGAGATGACCATGGTGCCGTTTTACGGTAGGTTTTTATTCTGGAAATGTACATATATTATATAGTTATTGAAGCACTTGTAGCGAAGTTTGCTTTGCTGTTCTTAACCGATCAGCAAAGTTAAGCAACGTCCGCCGCGGTCATGAGTTGGATGGTTGGCCGCTTGTGACATTACTGCTGAGCGCTTCCGTGCTCCGGAGGGCACGTTAAGCCGTCGGTTCCGGTTGTTGTCTTAGGATGGCAGTCGTTTAGCATGGTGGTAGGGCATTTTGCGAATGCCCGCCTGGCTAGCTACCGGGTGGTAGCCAAGTCAAGTAGAAAATCTGTCGCCATGCAGGGTATGTTCCGGCAGCTGTCCTTGAGAGCCAGTAATTCTAGGTTAGCCTGAACAACATCTAATACCACATCATCACTTACCATCAGGTAAGATAGTGGATAGGTAAGATAGTAGATAGAACTCTAGCCCTTGCTAGAGTTCTTTTGACATACGAGTATAAAATCAAATATTTTAGTCAATACTTTACTTCAGTATATTAAATTCAATTTATTACATGTTCAAATTGTTTTTCACCTTCACGAATGCACGCTCTGCATCTTTTCAAGAAAGATCTCTTAATTAACCTTAAATAACTAGCCGAATTTACAAACAAGCATTGTACTGAAGTAAAGTATTGACTAAAGTATTTGATTTTGAATATGGTGATATGTAGAAAAAAAAATCTAATATATAGCTGCTGTAGCTAGAAAAGTAGCTAGTGCTGTACCATTCCAAAATCTTAGGGCTTAAAAGGTATTGCATTTCCTAATTTTTATACATTTGTCAGTTAAAATATAAATAACCCATAGGGATTTTTATATATTTTTTCCCGGGACTGGTGTGACCCCCCCCTCACACTCCGTGCCCGCGTAACGTTGAGTCCTGGGACACCCTGTATGTATAAGGATATAAATAGTATGAAGATTTATAAAGCGATATTATCTAGTACCTGTGCACTAGTTGAGATCCACCATATTGCAGCGCCAAAGTATCGCCGTGATCCTCGTACAATCCCTCCAAGAGCCTCGCGCAGTCTGAATCAAATTCTATGTTCGGTTGGCCAAGAAGTCCAAGTGCATACAACTGAAAGTAAACACATTATAATTTAAGCGTTTTCAATTTTGCAATTCAACAGGGCAATACTGCCCGCTGGTAGTGGGCTAGAGCATTTGGACTGCCTGTTAGTCTGCTATGACTTATAGGTTGTCTAAATGCTTCATTGTAGTATTGTATATAGTTCGTATTATTTTTTTAAATAAAGCCATACCGCCGGTTAAAAAAAACCGTTTTCATATGTTAACTTTTGACTAATGCTTGCGACCGGTTGATAATATCATTATGATATTTCGCAGCATAGTTAATAAGGCATATTATTTTTATTTTTTAAGTTACATAATTCAGCTTATTTGTTTTCAACATAATAATATCATACTCTTAAAATGAAATCAAAGTATTTAAAATTTAAGTTGCTTGGGCAAATGTACATCATTAGTAAAATTATTAAAATAAAATTCGGTAATTTTAAAAGTTCATCAAGACGCCAGCCCTGATGACTCCAACCATCCCTGAGGAATGCACGTAGGTACGATTAGTATACCCTGTCAAAGTCGGCCATAGAATAGCAATGTGATTTATTGTCCGCCTAATGCTAAACAACACCCAATATCACCTCGACTTGCATAGTGTACTTGCTGCCGACATTCAGCAGCCTTATTGTCTGCCTTAGAATGGTTATGTAGATAACCTCCATCTTGACATTAACCCCGCGGTTCAAGTCACGCAAATATGCACTATTTGCACTGTTTTCACGCAGACGTTCGGTTTGTAACGTGCTAAACTTACACCACGATAGCAATATGATGTCATCTATGCTACGGCTACATTTTTTTTTTTTTTTTTATGCCTGATAGGTTAGCCTTTGACCACTATCTCACCTGATGGTAAGTGATGATGTGGTCGAAGATGTAGTTAGAATTACGCTCACAGAAAACAGGTAGAACAATGTGTTAATACACAAACATCAAACTTAATTTTTGACAGATAAATGAGGAGATTTTTGTTGTGGTTACAATTTTAAACGTAAAACAATCTTGTTCACAATATAATACTTACAATACACAATACTTTATTGTTTTCTGTAGTGTTTACAAAGATGTTCAAATTAAGTAAACGTTCATTACCGACCCAGTTGGGCACACAATTAGGAGAGAGGAGGATTATTAAAACTATTATTCCAATTCGTTCAAATATTTCATCGATTTTTATGTCCAAATGTTGAATTGTTATTAAGTATTTCATTATAGGGAAGAAAAAATAATATTTAGTTTATTTAAAGGTGCATTGCATATTCCATCACTTTTAAATTAAAATAAATAAATAACGATATAATAATTAATAAAAATACTAACATGCAATAATTAATATTTAGCTATAAATGTATAATTTTATGTATTGTGAAGAATGTCAAGTTAAATGGTAAAAGTATTTATACCTAACTACATGTTTATTAATTAAATATTTTTATCATTGAAATATTCCTCTACTGTGTAATAAGTTTTCTTAATTAATAATTGTTTTAACTTTTGTATGAAATGTTTGTCATCATTAAGGTTTTTTATTTGTGGTGGCTTATTGTATATTTTTATTGACATTACCAAGGGACCTGACTTGTATAACTTTAGGTGAGAAAATGGTTGTATCAACCGGTTTGTCTACTCGTTTTGTGAAGAAATTTGGATAATTACGTACAAATTTACAGATTTCAAAGATGTATATGCACGGTAGGGTAAGTATATTGTGGTTTTTAAAATATGGCTTACAACTCTCCATCTGTTGAATATTAAACATTATACGTAATAGTTTTTTTTGTTGGATAAAAAGAGAAGGTGCTGATGTACTGTTACCCTATAGAATAATACCGTAGCTGAACCATGAAAAGGCAAATGCATAGTAAGTCCCTAGTGCAGTTTTTAAGTCTGTAGTTTTTTAAATCTCGCGAAGTGCATAAGAGAATTTTGAGATTTTAGCTTTTATTTTATTACAATGTGATTCCCAATTTAAATGTGAGTCTAATACTAATCCAAGCAAAGTAAAATCATTAACTATATCTACTTTTGAATTGTGAAATGTAAAGTTCAAATTAAGTGTTTTTTTCTGAATTGGGTGGAAAATCATAATTTTGGTTTTGTTTAAATTTATATCGAGGTTGTGATCATGCATCCAATTATTGGCTTTATCCAATATTGATGTTAGCTTAAGGTCAAGATTGCTTTCGTTCTGAATTGGAATTAATAGGGAGACGTCATCCGCAAACTGAAAATTTTGGGAAGGTCGTTGACGTAAATCAGAAAAAGGAAACATCCGATGACACTTCCTTGGGGACAGAGGCATTAATAATTTTACTGTCTGAACGTATCTTGCTTATAAAACTTCTTTGATAGTCATAATATTCGATTTCCACAGTTTCTTTTCTGTTTCTCAGATATGAAACAAACCATTTATGAACTATTCCGCGAATACCTATTCCGTATAATTTGTTTAATAATAAATTATATTGCACTTTATCATATGCCTTTTTCATATCTAACATAATCCCTATCGCATACTTCTTGTCATCTATTATATTAAGAGTTTCCTGGATAAATTTATACACTGCCAAGATAGTAGAACGTTTTTTCCGGAAGCCGTTTTGACTCTCATCAAAAACATTGTATTTTTCACAAAAACCGTAAACGCGATCGCACATAGCTTTCTCAAATATCTTTGATGCTGTGGGCAGAATAGCAATGGGACGGTAGTTGTTGGGGTCCGTTAGAGAATTTTTCTTATGTATTGGTTTTATAAGAGCTATTTAAAGTAAGTCTGGAAATGTACCTTCACAAAAAGATTGGTTAATTAATATATGAAATGGTAGGCTTAGTTCACAAGCACAATGTCTGAGTAATGCGGGTGGGAGTTCGTCTATTCCTTGGCTATTTTTATTTTTAAGATTTCTTTTAAGTTTATGAGTTTCGCTTAGTGTCACAGGCCTAAGAAACATTGTGTTTACTGTAGGTTGGATCACGTGCCGGCCGAATGCGCGGGTGGCGCCGGCGTCAGTGCTCGGTGCTATAGAGGGACTGGGTGACGCAGATGGCGGTGGTAGAGGGACACTTTCCATCCTTCCGACATATTCACCGATACCAGCGAAGTAGTTACTAAAAATGTCTGCTATTTGTTTCTTTTCAGTAATTAACATGTTATTTACTTACAATTTTAAATTAAGTTTATCAAAAATGATAAACTTAATTTAAAATTGTTGTCTTGTTAGTCCGCTCGTTAACTATTTGCCACATAGTCTTAGGCCTAGTTTCACCATACTCTGTTATTTATTTGACGCCTTGTTAATCCTTTTAACGGATTGTTAACTGAACCGAGTGTCCCACCAACTGTTCATGGATGATTAATTCAGTTAACTTCATAGAACGTAGACTGATTTAACAGCTCTGTTATTTTAAAAGACCCATTAGCTAATGCCTGATTTAGCGTAAACAAACATGGTATGGTGAAATTAGGCCTTAACATTATTATTTGATTTTTTCATTTTATTTTTATAATGTATTTTTTGCTGTCTGTACTGTTTTTTTTTAAGAAGTTTTTCGTATATTTTGTACTGCTGAGTAAGAACTGAATTATTAGATTTTAATGTAAATATTTTTAAAGTCTTTTATTTTTACATGATATTTTAATGCCAACAGTAAGCCAGTGATTTTTATTATTATTTTTTAATTTTATTGTACGTCTTGGTATGCATTCGTTTAAAATATTTAATAATGTTTCCTGAGATGATTTATAATTTTCATTAATGTTGTGTGTTGGTAATAATATATCGTGCCATTTAGTGCATTGCAATTTTTGTTTGAATTTTTCTATGTTTGTGGCATTGAAAAGCCTTTTTTCTGTTAACCAAGTTATTTGTTTAAACTTTTGGGACAACGACATGTGCAAAATGACACTTGAGTGATCAGAAAATCCATGTTCTTCGACTGTTGTATACAGTTTGTTATCAGTGAAATTTGTAAATATTAAGTCTAGACATGTAGAAGTAGTGGGCGTTATACGTGTAGGTTGTTTTACAAGTTGCGTTAGTTTACTCGTATATTCGGACATAGTGTTCAAAAGTTTATTTATTTTATAATTACCCTTTATAACATTTGTGTTAAAATCTCCACCGATTATTATTTTATGCTTTCTATATTTAATATTAATATAGTTTAAAATTGATTTTAATTGATTATAATACAAATCTTCCTCTCTTCTATTCCAATACATGTCAATTAATAAAATATTTTCTTCCGGTATTTCAATTGCGCAGATTTCTATAATGTATTCTATTGACATTTTAGATATGTCACTTAGTTCTTTATATTCGATGTGTTCTTTGAGTACAATATATACGCCACCGCCTTCTCGTATTTTTCTGCAAAATGATGCAGCGATTTTATAACCCCTATATTGTACTATATCTATTTTATCTTCTGTCATCCATGATTCAGTTATACAAATTGCTTGGTACTTTGGATTTTGATCCATAAAGGCTTCGAGATCATGTTGTTTATTGTTAACACTTAACATATTTTGAAAGGAATTTTCGGGGCGAAAAGAGTTTCTGTATCGAAAGAAATTGTTTTCAACTTCTCCAGTCATGTTTTGGATTTGTGTGTTATTTATTATGTTTTTATTGTGGTTGTTTCTAGGTGGATTAATGTGTGAATCGTATGTTTTGTCTACTCTTTATCCTTCAATAAATAACTGATTATTCCGGATTACTGCATACAATCCTTGTTTTCGCGCCATAAACATTTCTTCTCCCAACATTTTCCTTTGTTGTCTTGCATTATCATCCAAAAATTCAGAAACGTTTAGTCTACTTCCGTGTAAGTAAGAGGCATTTTCAATTATATACCTAGTCCTTCTCTTGCTTATAAGTTCTATTACTAGCGGACGATTATTATTGCTCATACGCCTGCCGATCCTAGATGTATCTTCAATATAACCAAGAATATCAACATGCAAAAAATCTCTAAATAATTGTGTAATTCTGTCGTGTAATATGTTCTCAGGTTTAGTGTAGTATTCTTCAAGCCCATATAGCACAATTTTTTTGCTGTCGCTTTCGTATTTGATATTTCCAGGAATTATAGTTTTGGTTTTTAATTGCTTAATTTCATCTAATAATATATCGTTTTCTTTTTGAAGTGTTTCTATATTTGTGTTAAGTATTGATAACTATTGATATATCTGCTTTTCTCTGGTCGTTCTCTTTACATAATGTATTTGTACTGTGTGTGACGTCATTTCTCAGTTTAGTAATAGCCTTGTTTATTTCAGATTTGATAGTATATAGTAGGTCATTTATAATAGATTTGTTGTTCTCTTGGAGTCTTAAAACTATTAACTCGTTTAGGTTTTCTAGTGTCAGTTCTGTTGGAACTTTGCTTACAATTTCTGTAGGTTGAAAATGTATTGTGTCGCCTAATATACTCAAATCCTCGGAAGCCACGGTGTCGTTGAGTGCAGTTATTGTTTTTTTTCTGTGTTATATTTTTTGTGACACACATTGTTACTTGAACACAAGGAACCTGATCATCTCGTAAACGTACAGGTGTATTTGTATTGCCTAGCTTTGGTTGTTTACAGTAGCACGCTGGGCAATTCCATGTATTTTTGTGTTCTTTTGACATTGTGCTATTAAAACGCGTATTTGAAACATTTGCGCACTCTAAGTCATATGATTTAGAACATACATTACAGGTTAGGTATTGTCTATCGGGGAGATTTTGATTGCATCCTGCACATATAGATGCCATTGGAATCTTCTTTTATATTAGAAACTTAGGTATATTATGTCAAATTCAGTCTTCGTATCTGTTATTACAATGAGCTTAATATGGCGTTGTTTTTAAGAATGTGTCAGAAAGAATTCGTGGTAGCGAGATACTTTTAGGTTATAAATTAACCATCCATAAGGCTGCAAGTACCTACTGTTGAGTAAGAAGTCCTCCCATGACCAGCTCACCTGATAAGCCAACACACATTTTCCAATAGCAAACTGCGCGGTGTTCGTTCTATCCAAGCAGTCGACACAGTTAACCCGAGCGAGGCCGGTCTGCAGCCTACCGCCTTGGTGCCCCTCCACTCCTAATTGTTCATCGGAGCTACATGAACTCAGGAATATTCCAGTTTTGCGTACTACTGTGCGTGCTATGGCTGATAGCCTGGAAAAATCATTTACAATTTGTGGTATTACTGATTTACATTATTTTTAAGGTTGAACTGGCTGGTCATGTTTCCATACAAACGTGGAAGGGTGATTACTCCCTTTGAGGTTTAGGTCCAGAAATAGTTATGGTATCGATTGATCTCTTCATTATCTAGGCCGGCATCGTCACGAATTTCAAAAAATATAAATCAGTTGAAAGTTATTAGCCATAATTTTTTTTATTGAAAATGTTTCGGACTTACAAACTCTCAAGTAACTTATCTATTTAAAAATGTGTTACGATACAAGCCTAGATATAGTATAGATAAATCGATATCATGCTTGGTTCTGGACCTAAAACCTCAAAAGGGAGTGACCATCCTTCCACGTTTGTATGGAAACATGAGAGGCCATTTCACCTTTAAGCATATATTTATACATTTGATAGGTCAGCCCATGACCACTATCTCGCCTGTTGCTCCTGTTGGAAAGCGATGTTGTGGTTGAGGATAATAATTTAACGAGACCTAGAATGTATGGTTCTCAAAGATTGCTACCGGAACACACTGTTGAGTGCTAGGCGACACATTTTCTACTTAAAAGTGGTAGCTAGCCACGCGAACATTAACAAATTGCCCATCTACTATGCGGTGAAGCTCAAGCTGGCCTTGGGGATCGAAGAATGGACATGCATCACGGCAGCTATTACCGTTCGACTGTCACTCCTTTAATAAAAATGGGTGCAGCTTCTCTTCATAAAAGTAATTGATTGTGAATTGTCCAAAAATAACCACAATTTTATAGAGACTTTTGGTATTCTAGCAATTGAATGATTACTTGTGAACAATGACTATTTATTCTGTTTACTTTTCTCTGTTCTCTTGACCGTTTGAATCATCATCTTATCACTATTATTTTAATAGTCTTATTTCCTATGAATTAATTGTAATAGAGTTAAGACGCACAAAAACACTTCCTTACTGATTTATTCGCCGAAAATGTACGCGGTATCCAAACACCCACATTTCAGCAGATGTTTTCGTCCCATCCATGTTACGACGCGATCACTAATTATTTAGCCTATTTGCATCTAGAAAGTATAGCATAACTGAATTACTTTTGTTGATAATAAATTAAAAAGGATAATAGGCAACTACCCCCATCTCTACCCGTGGGTGTCGTAAGAGGGGACTAAGGGTAACACACCAGAAAGTGGGCAGCAGCGCTTTCTGGGGAACTGATATCTTACACTGCGATCCCCAAGACGCCTGCCAAGCGTAGGGTATGGCAAACACCTCCATAACGGGGAAGGCTGTGTTCAGTAGTGAACGATCCGGCTGATACAGTATGTATCAAATAAATATAGGCTGGTACCCAGAAATTAGTTTTCATAGTTAATTATTTATGTGGTTATGATAAGTAGCTTCTTTGACCATTCGATTTAAACATAATGAAAAACAATAAACATCACAACTTACTTGTCCAGCACCTTAGCATCAGCACCTTTATTCTTCCTAGCCATATCCAAATGATAATACTGTACACAATGTTCGGGCGGCAGGAACTGATTAAGGTATTTTATAGAGCTATTAATGACGTCGGTCAACAGGGACTCATGTTTTTTCTTTTCCCTTTTCTTGACGAGATTCAGAAACATGATTGGAGATCCGTATCGCCTCATGAGGTTGTTGAGGTGTTTCCCTGGAATCTCAGCGAATGGATCGCTAAGGTCGATCGATATGGCCGGTTTGGGAACCATTTTGGACACGTCCTGCGACCAATAGTAGGGGATGGAGCCCCGCATTTGGACGAATGAACTAAACCTAAAGAAAAAACAAGGAAAATTTCAAATCATTGAGTTGCGATGCTGTTGAGATTATGATAAATTATTTTAAGGGTTTCATAGCAAAGGACACTCTCACAATTTTGCACAGTCCGTCCATCTGTCAGTCAATCTTGTTATAGAAGGGTCGGCTATCAAAAATATACGTATTATTATTTACAGAATATATTTTTCTTTGGCAGCAGTATAGCCCATTTGCCAAAGGAAAAGTTTCATTTTGTTTGAGAATTGGTGGTCTCAGAAGCCTTTGTAATCCAAGAACTAATCAACAATTTTATAAAATCATTGACGGTTTTTTAAAATAAGTAATAATTTCTGCAATGTTCAAGATAAGGCGGACACAAAAACAACATTTTAAATGAGTTTTACTTACATCCAACGGGCGGCCAATCTGGCATTAGGTAATACCCTTAATATTATTTTTAAACATATATCGACAAAGATGTAATAAACTACACGTTAGTAAATGTAACCATTTCCAAATACAGAAACCGTATAGGATATAGGTACATCAGGATTTGGTAGAGATGACAACAACGGCTGCCACGACATTCGATAAGTTACTTTAAGATATTGTAGGTTCTTTAGACATGGACAAATACGGATGCACTTATTTATATCTAGCAGTGCGAATTGAATTAGTGTGTAGAGGCATATCACTTAAGAACGAAAACTACAGTAAAGCAAGAAACAGGGGGCGCGCTATCATGCTATTCATTTCCGATCCTGACATTGAAATAGTCTTCAATGACATGAAATGCTCAACCAGACTTGCGCCAAACAAGAAGTAAAAAATGTTTGTGTTTGTTTTCTATGTGCCGTGTGTGCTTATTAAGTAGTGCCAAAGTTTCTGAATAAAGACGTTAATTTTAGTGGATGCACCTACAAAGAAAATTATTTTACATGAGTCATCAGATGTAAAAAGTATGGCACACTGCCCTTTATTTTTTGTAACCTTAATCTCACCTTATTATTTGTATGGATTTTTAAAATCAATCACCCTAAGTTATCTACCAACTGATCATTGTAATTAAATTCCTGTTGAACAGCTTCGCGTGAATCTTTAAGGGTATAACAATAGATTACCTCCCGGCAAAAAACGACGACACCATGGAATCGTAGACAATCTGTTCAGTCTCCACCTCATTGGCAACATCTCCGTGCATATTGGCACCCCTCTTCAAAAACCTCGTTCCGGCATATCTATTGCTTCTTCTAGCTATTAAAGTCAAGTAGACAGGCCTTCCAAATATATTCAGGTTACTTTGCTCTATGAACCCATGGACAATGTACAGAATCCAGTCAGGGTGTAAATCTGCGTGCACTGGCGACAAGAGATGGCTGTTCCACACGAAGCGCCATTCGGGCACGGTGCGTACTCCAAAGTCTAATCTTTGGATTTTTCTGAAAAATAATTATTTTCTTTCTAAAAATTATAGTCAAGCAAAAGCTAAGCTTTAGGTGACAATGAGGCATTTCTATTTAAAAAAGGATGTACAGTTAGTATACCTATCTAAAAATGATTATTTCTAGTTTGCATGTGAGCTGAATCAGTCCAGAAATCAATGCTAAAATTATTAGGTTGAGGAACTACAGCATGAAATTACATCTCCGCAAGTTTGTTGATGGCCTTTTGTTGACTTGGTATATGCCAAGAGATTGCATTTTTGAATGTTTTAATCTGCCTTATAAGAATTACAGTTTTGAAGTGCTAATTAAGAAACAGACTACTGGTTTTGTTTTTAAAAGAAATAATTTTATTCATATAATTAGAATGACAGATTATTCTCAACAAATACTAATTAATTCTATATTAAAATATTTCAAAACTATATCCTAATTTTATGAATTTCAGTATTTCCCCACCACATGTACATGTAATAAGTACTTTACTATACCTGATCTCGCAGTGTGGTTTTGGTGATGAAACAGATTTGGGAATATTGGTGTTTCTTAACTCGCTTATAGTGTTTGTCTAGTCATTCTCGGCCTACCAACTAGGTTAAGCAACATCTGCTCTAGTTACTTAGATGCGTGACCTCTAGTAGCATTTACAGATCACTTCCGTGTTTTGGAGGGCATATTAAGCCGTCGCATCCATACCAATTGTTATCTTAGGAAGGCAGTTGACATTGCATGGGGTTAGGGCATATTGCAAAAACAGGTTGCCTGGCTAGCCACCAACCTCAAGTAGAAAATTGATCACAAAGCCCCTTTGTTTAAAAAATTTACCCAACGGTGTGCTCAAGCAACTGTCCTTCAGAGCCAGTTATCTACGTTAGCTCAGGGTACTTTCTCTATGGCTCAGGCTAAGTGTCAACATCTTCGACTCCACCATCACCTACTATACTTTTTATTCTGTGCTACTATCAAGAGCCATAGTAATCAATAATATCCACATTTTACCACATATTCTTAGAGTTATGTATTACTATTATTATCACATTATATATTATTCTGTATAGTTAAATTTTTAAGATTCTACACTGCCTTCACTTTTGTGGAAGTCTGATCTCCAGGTCCACTGCCACTTCTGCATAGATGAACTCTATTACAACCCTAAAGCAAATCATGCTATACATTAGGATTGTTCTATGATTGTGTAGTTATTTACCACATTGTTTGGTCAGAAGCAGACATTTTTTAAGCCCTTCATTAAATATTGATCTGACCATATTTTTAAATTTCTTAGTATAATTTAGATTAACGCTGCATAGAAATAACTTTTGAACAAAGCACATGTGAAATCATGCAAATGATATTACTCATATAATATTTTATTGTTCTACAAAACTTTTTAAATAAAACATATAAGAAATAAGAATTAAATTACCCAGTCTTTTCTCTTCTTTGTTGTAACTGCTCTTTCCAAGTCTCAAATATATCTTCACTGTCATCATCAGCTTTATTACAAGTGCACTGTTTTTCTTCCTCTGTCTTTGTCAGATTGGAATGGTACACTGCAGCAGTAACTGGTTTTGGAAACAAAGCAGGCGCTAGCTTTCTTGGAGGAGCCATGTTCATTTGCAGCGTATGTGTGATATCATAGCTGTAGCTGTAATAGAAGTTAGTAGAGAGATCTATAGCGAGGAACATTTTCAGATATCTCTGTTCATCAGGATGTGGAGGCTTATTGCTTTCATTAGGAATGTATATTGTAGCAGTATCTTCTATTTTATAAATTGAGTGTGCACCAATAGCTGCAATTTTTCTTCTTTTTCGGACAAGGATTATATAGTAGCCTTCTAAGAATCTGATGAAACCTGGAATTGAAAAAGAAATAATTCAGTTGGTTGTATGGTGCTGCCAACTTTGGTTACTCAACTATAGCTGCAAAATATACTGTGAGGAAATTATTTAAATTTGCTGATTGTTATGTATGCAGACGATACAAAAAAATATTATACTAACTATGTAATAATCAAACTATGTACTATATTGTAATTAATAGTTAAATCAAGCTGGAAATTAATATCTGAGTAGAATGAAATGCATAATATGCACACGTATATACTGCGTTTTTAATCATTGTCATTATTCTCATAAAGCAATCTTTACCTCCTAATATTTTTTGTAAATGTGACTTTAGCCCACCATGATTTATTTGTAAAGTCTCCTCTGCTAATATACTACTTTCACAGAGTGTGGAAAGATGGGACAAAATAGACATGGCAGTGAGTCAATATGCCACAAAGGTTCAATCCTCTTAAGTTAAATCAATGTTATCAACAATAATAATCATATAATAAAAAATTTGGTTAATAATTTAATAGTAAATCAGTAAAGTGAGTTTATTTATCTCCCACCCCTTACATAACACATACTCACAAAAACTTACACGCCCGCTTATACACACCCATCCCTTCTCATACATCATGCAAACAGTGTACATTTGGCAAAAGATAATTTAGTGCTGAATGGTTCTTTATTACTAGATTAAAATAAAATAAACAAAAAACTTCCATTCAACATAAATAGTCCTGAAATATCTTGGTGCAAGGGCATTTTTGCGCATGCCCGCCTGGCTAGCGACCACCTTCAAGTGGAAAATCTGTCGCCAAGCACCTAACGGTGTGTTCCGGCAGCTGTCCTTGAGAGCCAGTAATTCTAGGTTAAGCCTGTTAACACCTTCGACCACATCATCACTTACCATCAGGTGAGATTGTGGTCAAAGGCTTAACTATCAGCAATAAAAAAAAATAATCTTAATGGACTTTTTGTAACAT
The DNA here is from genome assembly GCA_963854805.1 of Plagodis dolabraria. Lineage (NCBI taxonomy): Eukaryota > Metazoa > Arthropoda > Insecta > Lepidoptera > Geometridae > Plagodis > Plagodis dolabraria. The sequence continues at coordinate 21,897,264 of OY978449.1, read as the reverse complement.
AGGTAAAGAAACAAAGGTTTTTTTTAATAATTTTTTTAAACATATATATAATCAGAAACTATTCAATAATGTCGCACAAATGTTGATTCAATTTCTAAAATACCTTGCTTTTGCTCTCTATGAAGTAAGTTAATTAATATAAAATTAATCCATCATTAGATGTAAGTAATATTATTGTAGGATTATGTTAATTTTGATAAGATCTTTGGATTTTATTAACAAAGATATATTTGATATTTTATTTTCTTTTACTGCCAAGATTATGATATTAGTTGTTTTGTTGTGAAAGTATATCATATACACAGGTTTAAAAATTAATTGAATTAATGTCTGGAAAAATACTGTCATTTTACTTTCTCAGACTGTTATTGGTTCAAACATATAACAAAGCAGACCATAGGACAATAATAATTCTGTGATCTGTTTTGTTACAATTATTGTAATTGCAAAACTTGCCATATATTCATTATTTAATATGAATTGTAGATATATCAATAATTATACTGAATATTTATAACACATCTCACCAACAATTCCAAATGCTGATACAAGCTTATTAAAACCGGTTCTCCCAGCTCTGTTCCCAAAGCCAATCATATTCAACAGTTGGTGTATTTCTTGTTTATTGTACTCCACCTTATCATCAACCAGGATCAGTTCTCGAGGGTCCGTACGATCGATTTTCAGTACTCTGAATCTTGTCTGTGTGTTGTTTGAGCCTATAAGGTAGAATCTCTGAAATAAATACAGATGTCTGTCTTTACAAATAATATGGGTAACTTTATTTTATTTTTAGACATTAAGAATACTTAATCAAAAATGGACATCCATTTATTTGCCAAAATATTGCCTTAAAGTATATGTTGGTTATTTAAAGATTCAAATATTCTACCTTTAAAAGGTGTAAAAATGTAAAATTTATTTCAATTTATTATATATGCTTATTAATGCTTTAGATTACTGTATCATGATTAGTCAAGCATTTATGATTACTTTATAATTATCTCAATGTTAAAACTTATGAATGTGCATGGGTTAATAGCTGTTAAACTATAGCTGCCTTCAAATTCACTCCAAAAGCATATTAAGTGATGTGAATGCTGTTCCATTGCAACTAAATTGTATATATGATGATTAATATGACATCTAGGATTGCATGATTATATACACTACTTGTTTCAACAACCACAAAACACTGTGAGGCAAAACAGGTATTTAGTTTGTGTAAATGAGAACATTCTGTACATGTGTGCTGTTGCAACAAGCTAAACGGTCATAACTTTTAATTCATATGGGTCTGGGGTGGCTTTATCAATATGAACTTAATTATTACAACCATTCCGAATATTCAATAGTACTCGAACACAGTGTATCTAATACTAACAATATACTCAACTGACAAAATCGCAATTTCTGAAACAAACCATAATACCTAGTCACTATAAGAGTGAAACGAAAGGCAGCCTATATCTAGCATCAATGCATCAGCATCACCCCAGCCAAGATAATAAGGAATAAAACTATCAAAACCAATATAGTTTGCCCTAAACAGGTCATTAAGGACCACAAAGAATACTATTATGCACTTACCGCTTTGGTTTCGTATAGTGCTATCCTCTGAATCGAGCTTATAATCGGGTGAAACATTACTTCTTGTCTAGACATAATTTCTGAGAACGGCGAACGCCCCTTTTTCAACATGCAATAAAAAGTCTAATAAATGTCGTGTCTTCATGAAACCAACAAGTCCATAGCAAGTAATTAGTTTTGCATTACTTCAAAATGTTGTGCAGTTTGTTTTCAAAATCAAATAATTGTGCCTAGTCACCAAAAAGTTGTACCGAGAGCGAGAGCTGGCCTCGAATCAGAACGAACGACGAACTCAAATCAGATTAATATAATTTATTATCCTGTAGGTACTCTATTACTTGGTGGCACAAACTTTCTTTCCTGATTCAATTCTAGTATTTTACGTTACAATTTGTATCATACACTATACAAATCCCAGGAATCCCTGATCTCAGTAAAATTCAAATTATTCAATTCAAACAAAATGTAAACATAAACAAACAGCAATTTGCACTTTGCAGAACTGGCCCAGCTATTTACCCGTAATCTTAATAATCTATGAAAAATAGCCCACAGGTAAAACAGAGAGTCAAGAATGCGTGAATGGGATAGCTATTATGGAATCCTTGGATCAACGTAAATTTGCAATGCGGACTTAGTATCTGTTTTCCTATCAAATTATGTGTTAAAAAATTATAATAATGTCATTTATTTCAGATCACACGAATCCATAATACAAACAATATTACTAAATTATTTAACTTCATTGATACATTATAAACTATAGTATAGAATAATTACAAACAAAATACACAAAGTTACAAAAATAGATGCACACTTAAAAAAAAAACTATAGCTTCTGTCCCATGAGCACAGACATCCATTTGTGCTGGATGGGACAGTCAAAACAATCAGCAAACACCTGCAGTATACCTACCATTGCGGCTGGCTCGTATTCGCTGCCGTAGGGACGCGACTTTCTTGCGAATAATCGCATGAAAGTCATCAGTGTGCGCTTCAGCAAACATCTGAGATGCACTGCAGAAGCGAGGCAGGCGCATTAGCATTCTGAAGATGTCGTTATATTGAATGCGTAGATCACTGGCAGCCCGGTGGGTGTGGTTAATCCATAGAGTGCTCGAGTAGAAGGATTGGCAGTACGCCTTAAACAGAGTAATCTTCACTTCCCTCGAGCATCGAGCAAACCTGCGTGCGATCATATTTCCACGGACTGCCAGTGCTCTACGCTCCCTCTCTATGTCAATATTTTCTTTCATGTCCCACGTAACAATGTGCCCCAAATACCTAAAACTAGTCACCACCTGCAAAGCCGCACCGCTAAGCATAATAGGCGGAACATGCACAGGTACAATATTTCCACTCTTGAATATGAGCACTTCGCTCTTCTTCGAATTATACCTCAATCCATGTTCCACTGCATATGCCTCACATATGCCAATCAATTTTCGTATCGAACCCACCGATGGGCCCAGCAGCACCATATCATCCGCATAGCTAATATTGTTGACGCTTACACCATCAATGATGCATCCCGTATGAGTGCTGCTGAGCTCGCCGATGAGGTCATTCACATATAAATTAAATAACAGAGAGGAAATCCCACCCTGTCTTACACCACAGTCCATGCCGTACTCATCGGACAACGTCCCCGCCCATCTAACCTGGTTCCTCTGACAGCCGTACTAGCACTTTTACATGATAGTTACTTCGTCCGGCACACCTGCTGCCCGTAACTTCTCCCAAAGCTTCCGATAAATCACGGTATCGAATGCCTTGGTAAGATCAAGGAAGCAGGCATACATCGGTGTCTTTTGTAAATGATGATGCAACCTTCTAATTTTAATATTGTTAAGTTTGCAATGACGCCTGCTAGGCGAATTTCATTACAAAATTACAAATTTACGAGAGAAAAAATGTTAATATTAATATTACAACATTCTCTGTTACCTGGTGCAGGCCACTACATCCGCTTCGACGAAACTCGGGTCTTGTCAAGTGAAAAGTTCTTCGTGCCTCGAAATATCCGAGAATTTATTGAAATTAGTAAACGGAGGATGGTTCTTGTCACCTACTTGGAAGCCGTGTCTTCACGGAACTGTTTTGAATGATAAGGATGGGTCTAGTGGAGATGTAGTGAGTTCTTTTTGCTGGGACGTTCCCCATGCCAGCCGGGATTTCATCATCAGCGACGAAGAGGATTCGCAACAGAACTCGACGACACGACCAACTGCAACCCACCCCTCGCCTATGACGTCACGCGGGCTACGAGTTGCCGCCTTGAAATCCGCTATCTGACTGATTCACGTGAGTTATCCCGTTTTATTTACTAAAATGAGTGAAAAACACGTTAGTTTTCATAATAAAACACTTCATTACTGTTGTTACACCAAATTTTTGCATTATAAAGCATGTCAGATCCTTTTACGACATACCTATTATGAATGATAACCATCGAATATCGTTCAAATCCGCCCAGTTGTTGGTACAGCGTTGTTGAAATTCTCATATTATAAAATTTAAAAAGTCTATATCTTGAAAACTTATGAACCGATTTTGATAAAAATTACAAAACTCCAAAGTTGAGAGGTACGTACTTTATTCACAAAACAAAAATTTTTAGAATGCAATTTCTGTTTTCTGCGTAACCCGTGGACAAACATACAAATACTTATGAAATTGCCACAAATGTTTAAAAGCTAGTATTCTGTAATCTTATCTATTTGACAATATTAATTCATTAGAAACAGAACTTTTTTGTAAGAACAAATTTACAGAGATGTAGAATAGAACACCTGGAAAAGAATTCCAAGGCTGCTTGCATCGAAATCCGCAGCGTAGCAAAGAAAGACGGTGAAACGAAAGATTACCTGATTAACCTTTTAAAGCAAGCAGGCTCCACTCTCGGTGTTCCCTTGGAATCATCTAATGCGCGAGACATTTCTCGAGTGAATTAAACAGTCGACAATAAGTCAATCATAGTCGAATATAGTAGGGTATTAACTAAAGAGAAATTAATTAAATCCATCAAGCAGTTTAATTAGGAAAGTGAATCTAGTAAACTAAATACTTCACATCTATGAATCGCCGGCCCACCGAAGCCTATATTTATAACAGAGAGTCTCACTACACAGGCTTTATTATCTAGCCAGAGACTTTGCGAAAAAACAAAAGCATGCATATTGCTGGACTTCTTATGGTAGAATTTATCTGAGAAGAGCTATTGGTACACCGCAAATTCGTATAGCCGCTGCGACGCCACTTGCAACCGTGGTTGCATGCGGCACTCACTACTTTTTACCGGACGAACTTTTTGTTGTATTAGCATTTGCCGGCCGTGCGTTAAGCGCAGCGTAATGTAAACAATTGTCTCTTGTGACTGAAGTATTTACCTTGGAAGGAAAAATATTCTTGTACATGATAGCTAAATAAACAATTAATACGAAATATAAACATTAATAATGTATTCATAATGATACCTAAACGTTCGGAGGTGTACTACGAAAGTACTAAATTCCATTGATTTTAAGAAAAATACTACTGTTTTATTATTGAATTATATAGAAAAGACAAATGTCAAGCATATCACAAAATATCATTTTAATATTCATGAGAAAACCATAAAAAAACATGTTTAATAATACCGATGGCCCGCCGGTTTCGCAAAACGTAAACAAACAACTGAACTTTTTTATTTCATAGATACATTTTACTGCAAATGGTTATCAAAACGAAGAGTAGCCATATTCTATTGTCTATTATGGCTACATTCCATCTCGCAAAAAAGGACCCAATTTACGAAAATCGATAAAAATACGCTGACGATCTCCGTGAAACCACAGAGGCGCGTGGCAATCACTGTTTTCGTTTCATGCAACCGTGGCGGCACGCGGCAATCACTCGTATATATGCGAACCTGTGGCGACGCAATGGTTATAGAATGAAAATGATCTAACGAAACTTACTGAGCTTAAATGACTATTGCGTAATTTAAACAGTGCAGTAATTTTTTTTGTAACATTGGGAAATATGTATTGTGGACATACTTTTAGGGCCTGTTTCAGAATGTTTGAGTAAGTTCCGGTTTTACTACCCAGAACATATTTATTAAACAAAACACTATCTCGGCGTTTCACAGTCATCGATTTAGCCTATCTATCGGTTAAAGCTTGAAACGCGCTGTATGTTAAGTGTCATTTTTATCATTCAGTTATTTTATGTGTTGCATAGCAACCCGAATCTTTATCATGACATTCTGAAACGGGCCCTTATAGATATATATTTTAATATAAGGTTTTATAAGGCATGGCGAATAAACACTTCTAAATCACACACTTTCATAACATTACCCATCTTACACAATGACATTTACATAAATCACGTGATACACACCACCATTACATTATTACAGTATACCCCAAATTATAAAATATTCCTGATGATGATACTATATACCGTAATATTTTTTTCAAGTATATCTTGTATATCAAAAGTTGTATATCTATGCCATTACCACAGAGATAGAAAGAAGTTAGGACCCAAACTGCACGGTTCTTGACGATCCAGCTAATCTCATTCACTATTTAGGTCCAAATATTTGCTCCACGAATCAATTAAGTATACTGTCAGTGAACATACGAAGTATATTTTGTAACCTTGATTCACTAGTGATTTTAATTGCATGTTTCGATATGGAAATTGACATATTGGTTTTGACGTAATGCTGGTCCAGCAAAATTATTCATCTTCCTTCGTTGAGTGGCTATAAAAGATTTCTTACATTAAGAAGTTAAAACCGAAATGATGGTGTTGTAGTTTAAGTTCATAATAAACATAGTGTCCGAGCTGAAGAAATGTTTATACAATATGGTAACTGCTTACCCTACGGTTCAATTCACGCAAATATGCGCTATTTGCACTGTGTGCACGCAAACGGTCGGTTCATAACTTGCTAAACAGACACTGCGATAGCATAATGACGTCATCTTTGACGTCATCTCCGGCCGCAAACAACGCTCACAGAAAAGTGGTAGTGCAATGTATGCACAAACGTCAAACTCAAATATTGACAGATAGATGAGGAGATTTTTATTGTTGTGGTTAGAACGTTGAACGTACAAACATCTGTTCACAAAATAATGCCTTGAAATGCAATACTTCTATTATCAATAATTGATGTGAAGGGATTTTTTTGGGTCAATTGCGAAAAAGCAAATTGACAGTTAGCAGATGTTATAAGCACGGCTACATATCGGTTCACATCGTTTGCGCGCAAACTGTGCATATTCTCGTATTTCAGTTATGAACCAAGCTTTTGCAATGTATGCAGTGACAGCAGTGTTTGCGTGATTTAAACCGTAGTGTTAGTTGTTGATGTAGAGCAGCAATACACTATCATTTGTGCGTACAGGCCATCGTGTTTTACAAATCCCACAAAGTACCTAGAATCCGTTGATGAACGTTTGAGTAATTTATCGAGTAAAAATTTAATTTCTTTTTCGCCTTAAGGGTAATTCATAAATGACAAACTTTTGTTTTACCAGCTCTGATCACTGCCCTGTTTTGTTGTTTGTGGATACCAAAAGTTTGCTCAGATATCAAAAGGTGCTGTACGAAATGTCTAAGCTTAACCTGGATGGCATAGAAATGGATATATTCTAAGTAACTTCTCATGGCAGAACTTTCACAATTTGGTAGATGTAAATGAATTAGCACACTTTCTTGTATCTACACTAAAAAATATTAGGGAAAAAGTACGACAACAACTAAGCTATCTAGAAAAAAGGCTTCGCTAAAGCCTTGGATGACAGTGACAGTCGGTGTAGTGAATTCAATAAGGAAAAGAAATAAAATGCATCAAAAATTGAGATCATGCTGTAATAATGTAACTTTAAGAGAAAAATATATAAAATATAGGAACATATGTAATAGAATAATTAAGTCGTTGAAAAGACAATATTATCAAGAAAAACTTACAAAAAGTTCCGGTAATTCTAAAGAAACATGGAATATAATTAAAGAAGTATGTAGCTTGAAACGGTCTAAGGAGAGTCTACTACAAGAGTTATTGTCTATTAAACCAACTATACAAGAATCATTAAATGACGTTAACGATAATATACGTGAAGAACTTGAACGCATGGAAGTAATAAGTACTACGTACAACTAGTACTTATTACTTCCATGCTTGAACGTATTATGGAATGCCATGTTTCAATTGTTATTCCTAAGCTGATTCCTGAGCTGAACAGACCGAACAAGCCACTTTACCGTTACGTAATTCTATTGCTGAACTCAATAATAGAGTAGCAGCTCTTGAAACCCAATTAAGACCTCAGAAGGACTTGCAAAAGTACTCCAATGTGCTAAAGAATGTACAAATTGCACCACCTCTTCCTTCCATCGTCCAGCCCACTTCCAATAGCATGCAGGTGATGAAGTTGGCTTCATCTGCGCCTAGGTCTGCGGAACCGATGATGGCTCAAAGTCAAATTGTAATTAATGAGTCCACCAATAGCCGTGTGAATGAGGTCGAGATTGAATCTTCCCAGCAGAATCAAGTGGCCAAGACGCGTCGCTCAAATGCTGTTACTGGAGTAACGCGAGGAGAGGCTGCACCTGGCACGACTAAGCTAGAGGCTGCTGAGCGCCGACGGTTTCTCCATCTTTATTATGTTAAAATTGGTACTACGGAGGATCAAGTATATGAACATCTGAACGATACATGAAGATAATACCTATAAAGTAGAAGCCTTGAAGGCTAGAGGCAGTTATGCTTCCTTCAAATTAGATGTACCATCCAGAGTGGCCGATACTATCATGTCACCTGCTAACTGGGCCGTAGATATCTGCGTCAAGCCGTGGAAGCAGTCCTTTCGTCCGAAATCCAGAAAAGTCAAGAATAGAGTTAAAGCTATACACCTGTATTACCAAAACGTCAGAGGCTTGAGGAGTAAAACTGTATCTTTCAGTAACAACCTCTTGGCGAATTCTTGTGACCTTATCGCTCTCACAGAAACATTTTTGAACAGTTCAGTGTCAGATGGCGAGCTCTTTCCTCCAGAATACGTTGTAATGCGTAAGGATCGTGTGGGTGAGGTCGGCTGGGGAGGAATCCTGTTGGCTGTAAGCGATCGATACATACCTAAATTGATTACAGATGTTGATGGTTTAACAGATGACAAACTAAAAATATTAGGTATATGTAAAAGTGTCTTGTAAGAACATTCAATTTTAAATCTGTGTTATTAATATTATGTATAGCTATAACGACAAGAAATACCTAGATATATATACTTACTTAAGTACGTATTAGTTTATCCTCCTTGTCCAACATTACTCAACGACGGGCCGCGGCCGCGCCGTCGTCGACCCAAAGAGACCACTTAAGATTATGCAGACATTGTTGTCTTAGGTCTGCATTATTACCTTGTTCACAGGGGTTATTTGTGTTTTCTACAAGTTCCTCAATCTAAATGAATGGAGTTCAAAGAGTCCAATGAGTAACTATGAGAAATCTCTGACAAACTAGGTACCTACTAAATTGCTGTGAGTGGGAAATACGGAATATTATAGTGAGCGGTCGACTAAGTTCAATGCTTAGGAGGCTGATTCTCAGAATCGGGATATTTATCAGCAATCGATATATGACGGAGTAAAATTATTGATGATCTACAAAATAATGAATCGGAAATTGCACTCCAACTTATCTTGATATAAAGACCATTATGTGAAGGTCACGTACCGCTGGAAGATATATATTTCCATCCGAAATAATTTCTAATCATTTTTTTTCTTTGTTTTTTTTAACTTTTTTTAGTTAAAGATAAATAGAGCAGTCATATTTAGTTTCGGACCTCACCCCTAAGTCTTCTAGTTTCCAAGTTAGGTACGCCATCCAATTTTACTTGGCAGGTGACATTTTTGTGTTTTCGAATTTGTCTCATAGTCACGTTAACACCCTCGTCATTTGTTATAAACATTATTAATACATCCCATGACTCCTCGGAAAAAAAATCCTCGCGTATCCCTTAATTTCAGATATAAGCGTCGTTTTTCGACGAAGGTTTTTTTTATCTTTTTCAGTTAATGTACCACATTTACAAATATTACTTCAAGTATTTTGTAGTGACCAATCTCCCGCACCTTGTTTTACGAATTAACGTACAGATAGCCATCTTCTGAGCCTATCTCTTGTATAAAAAATCATCAAATTAACTTTAAAAAAAATCTATACATCTGGCATATAATCTTGTTGACACAGTGTACTAGAATATCGATAATTTATCATAATTATGGAATAAAAATTAAAGACCTTGCGCCAATTTCCACGAATTATATGAGCATTTTAACACGATTTATTGCGTTAAATAAAGTGTAATTCCAAACAGATATTATATCAGAAGAAAGTGCATTCTCCAATTAAGGCTCGGAAATTACAAAATAGTGCCAACATGATATGGAAAATCTCATAAACCAGGTACCGGATGGTACTGCAATTTAAATACACGATACTCAAGGATATAAGTAATACTTTCATCGATTTCAAAACATGTTTCCTAATAATTGGCTCGATAGAAAAAAATCTCAAAAACACCTCTGAAAATAGAGGATTCCTACTTTTTCCGCCAGATTTTAGTGTATTAAAATTTGTTTTTTTTTCTAAAATATTGATTTTTTAAGTACAATAAATTTCATTGATTATTTTAATCCAAAAAAGCACAGTTAATGCGTACTGAGCCTGTTTACAAAATGTCACATACGCCCTTTCATTCCGAGAAGAGTTAACATCATGTCGCACTATTTACTCCAGCGATCTACGTATATTGCTATCATCCTCGCTCATATCGCGGTCAGCCGCGTCATGCGTCGGACCTGTGTCACTTTTCTCGGCGATCTCAATTAAAATAAAACATGGGTAAAATTATAAATAAACGCTTTGGGAATGCAAAAAAGATGTATAAAAATCGTCAAAAACGCATGATGGACATAATAAGGTAAGCATCTATGGCTTCCTTTCTCCATGTACCTATGTATATATCTCTTATATTAATGAAATTATGATATGATTGTGAACCCTAACGCAATATAAAAAACACTTCAAACATTTTACAAGACATAGGTACAACTTTAGCTACCTAAAATAATTATTATAAGCAATATTCAGAATTTTTCGTAATGAATGTGTTGTAATTATTTTAGATGGATCATGATTAATTTATACAGTTTCTGACAATAAGGCACAAAGGTTATGTACATAATTTTCGACTAATCAATCGTCGTTCAAATAGCGCATAGTAAGTGACATCGCTTCGCAATTGAGAGGTACGTGGATCGAATCCAGCGAAAAGAGAATCTTTTTGGTCAAATTTTAATTTTACGACATAATTCTTAATAATACAATAATAATTTTACGTATGTACGTGGACCAATATAATGTGTCTGACAGTAAGGCATAAACGATATGTGTGTAATTTTCGACACCTTGGTCAATGATTGTATAGTGTGTAACTACTGAAGTCGAATCAGAAGATCGAGTACCGTGGATCGAATCTCACATACCTAGATTCTTTTTGGTGACTTTTTTATTTGTATTACTTTTTATTTGATACGTATTATATTTACGTATAATTAAGTTTTCTGACGCGTATTCAATTTACGATTACAATGCTTGCAAATTTATTAGTTATCTCGAGTTTCCATGTTTTCATATAATTAGAGAGTTTAGTATATCTAATGAACGTGAACATTAAATAGGTACTACCTAATCTAGCTACCTCAACACGTTTTTTCATAGATCTCGAAAAAGTATGTCTTGGATGGACACGAGTTGCCACAGCGTAATAGTTACAGTAGAACAACATTATCAATTTACTACAAAGCTATGTTGAGTAAACACCGTCCTTCTGTCCACTACTATAGAAAACACAAACTTTCATACATGGAAAGTTATTGAAATATTCATGGTATTATCGAGTACGTAATATATTAGTACATATAAATTAGTAGTAAAAAGATGGCCGTAAACGTTTGATGTGTTAGAGATAATGAAATTCTGAAATGAAAACTTAATACAAAAAGAAGAAGCCTAAGCTTCTGCTTTAGAATGAGACTTTCCATGGTTTTCTTGAATAGCATAAGAATTAAGAACTGACTAAAAGAAAATGAAATAATTAGCACCATACCAATACTTACGTAAGAACATCGAGTAAGGTGCATTATAGGGGACTTAACTATAACGCCCTTAATAACCAAAGTGTAGCGGATATACTACCAAAGAGAGTATTCCCCAGGACGTTTTGGTGTTAAGGGGCGGCCGGTAATTCAACAAAAGTTAAAATTATACACATTATAGCCATTATGTTTTTAAATGTTACATCTTCTGTGTTGTATAAACAACATATGGTAGCCATATAAACAACCCCATATATTGTAGGATAGGAGGATGCTTCTTGGTTATTGATACTATCCCATAACTTACTTACCAATAAAATTCTTCATCAAAAATATTATTTGAAAATCAATAAAAGTTTGTTATTTTTCTAGTATAGAAAATGGAGGAGAAGAACGACGCATTGTTGATATACACTATTACACAAAGAGTATATTAAGACAAATCTCGAAACATTCACCTTTCGATTATTTTTTTATTAATATGCAGGGTTATTGGTAAAATGCTAAATCCAGGGAAACCCGGACGGATGGCAGCCCTACTCTCATAGAATGTCCGATTTTATGTCGCACTCCGGTGCATCTTCGCAAATCATAATCTACCTATACAAGTACATACATCAAGTGACGGCACGGGTGTCGTTTACAAACATTAACGTATCTTTCGTAATCTTTGACAAATACAGTTAATAACAGTAATACCACGGTTTTATAATCGATATGTAATATTGTGGTATTACGTATGAATAGTAATACAAAGTAATAAATTTTCAAACAAAATACTTATCTTTCTCCTTGGGTGATTTCAATAATGGTATTATTTTGTTAGAAGTTTTGTTGTTCCACCCATCTACACAATAGCATCCACGAGATGTATTTATTATTATTAACAAATTGAAACAATAACTGTACCTACCTACTACATTCTCCATGTGATTTTTTGTAAGTGAAATCTTAATAATGACTTGTAGTAATGACACGAGCAGGTACCCTTGATTGTTAGCGTAAACAAAGCCAGGATCTGAATGAACTACGCTACTTGATAAAAAAAAAACAAAAATTGGAACCGACTCCAACACCCAAAAGTGTGAAATAACTTGTTCAAGTCGGTACCAGTATAGTTCAAAAGTACCTATTATCACAATATTGTGCACGTGGTACTAGTGTTGGACTTCGACAAGTTAATTCACACTTTTTGGTGATGAAGTCATTTCCATTTTTATTTAAAAAAAACACTTCTTTTTATGACCCTTGCTACTTACGGGATCGATTTTCATTCATTGTCAACGACTATATCATCAAGATAAGTAAATATTTTTCAGTTATTGGAGTGTATGTCAAAAACGGCTTGACCGATTTTGATGAAATTTAACTGGAACCAAACAACAAGTATCAGCTTTCAAACAATAAAAGATTTTTTTAAATCGATTCACCCAGTCAAATGTTCTGAGGTAACAAACATATAAGAAAAAACAGACGAATTAAGAACCTCCTCCTTTTTTTGAAGTCAGTTAAAAATACCCAATAGTATAACCCGCTATTTGTATTTTGATCAGGGGTAAAAAAGTTTTTTTATGATTTTCTTTGTAAATTTTACACAATATACTTGTTTTTGTAATAAATAAACCATCTTTTGTGTAACAGCTTACGCCTTGCATCAAAGTAGATACATAGTTCATGTACATCAAAACCATAGTTCATGTTCATTAAAAATAAACATACACAAAAACTGCAAAAATCAAACAAGTTGGTAATAATCAAGACTAAACTTGTTCTACTGTAGGTATGGTAAATTTATTAACTGTGTCACACTATGATATTTACAGCATACAATCAACTAATGGTTGGTATCATGTATGCGTACTAGGTGGCGCTTCAGCACACATCACATTCGTGTGTGACAAGATAGTTTCTACTAGTTCTACTAGAGAGCGCTCTAAATTTTTAATCAAATAAAATATTACCGTTGACTTGCGGACGTGGCGCCATGTACACCGCGAAGTAAACACGCGAGGAGAAGTGGGGACAAAATCTAACATCTGGTTTTAGAATTCTGTCCCTTAATCTAATCTTAATTAACTGTGATACTAAGGCCTAGTTTCATCATACTCTGTTAATTATTTGACGCCTCGTTAATCCTTTTAACGGACTGTTAACTGCAACGAGTGTCCCACCAACTGTTAATGGATGATTAATTCTGTTAACAAGGCGTTTCTTCATACAACGTAGACTGATTTAACAGCTCTGTTATTTTTAATGACCCATTAGCTAATGCCTGATTTAGCGTAAACAAACATGGTATGGTGAAATTAGGCCTTACTCTGTTTTCTTGGTCAGGAAAAAATATTTTACATAACTCTAAATTATCATTGTTTACTCAAACCAATTACACAATTTTTTATATCACAACTTATATTTATTTATTAATGAGTGCAAATATCAAAATAAGTTACTCACAGTCACGCTATTCCATCGTCACTTCTTTCGCTTGTGTAAGCGATGCGCTGGCATTAACCTAAACGTCACTAGCGTGATTTTGAGAAATGGCTCTTAACTGTCTTATCTTACGAACTGCATATGCAGCAGAACTAAGCCACGGTAAAATTGAAATAATTACCTACAGCCGAGCGGTACGTAAACATGCGATAGGGCTACCCGCCTCCAGTATTTTAATTACATTTGCCTACTTGATGTTTCCATTTAGTTTTGTGATTGTTGTGTGTGTGTTTTATATATAAACAAATAAAATTGTTTGTGAAATGAACAGGAAGTGTTAACTAAAAATGCGTGTTTTTTACTAGTAGGTAGATTTAATTAATAAATATGTTTATATTTGAATAAAAAATCATTCTTAAAAATTTGCGGCCGGAAAATATTTGTGAGACGTACGAAATGCTTTATTATTAAATTTTAAAGTATAAAAAATCCGCATTCTTATATATAGCTTATAACTACCTATTTCACTCCTGTCATTCACTTTACTCTATTCACTTTTTTTATTAATCGAGACATTTTTTTCGGGGGATTAAAAGCAATTCTTGTCCATTAAAAAGACACATTTAGAACCGTCAACTATGTAGACTAAAAAATTATTTTATAGTATTACATATCAGTTTCCAGGTTATCTAAAGAAAGTTATCTCTGGATGATTATTGACGAATTCATGGAACCAAAAACAGCACAATATATCCTACTCGTCATATTAAATATGTAATATTACAAACTTATTTTTAGTGAAAATATCGCGCGTTTATTGTTAAAAAAATAACACATCGTCCATTCGTCATTGCGGCACAGACGCGATTGTGTGCGTACCGAGCGCAGGCCGAGACCGAGGCGCGTAGGTATAACTCGCGTTTCGTCCGTTTCTATGAAGTTGAAATACTGTATAGATAACATTACGTGACCTCAGACCGAATAAAAAGTCAAGACAGAATGTTGTGTAAAGAGCAGTGAGTCCGGCAAAACTACGCCTCGCCGTGTACAAACACAATTACACACATATGTACAACGAAACTACGCCTTGACTCGTCAGTCGAACTATTGCGGCGCGTGGAAACAACACGTAAAATACTTCGATATATTTGCTAGTCAAAATGCTGAATTGTGTTGTGAAAGGATGTATAAAACATACAAACAAACTTCAAAACATAAAAAGCAGGATGGAATCACATTTCACTTGTACGTAACGTGGAAACAAATATTTTTAATATAACAAAATAAAAATAGAGGTTTTTGCTTGAAACATAGCAAGTGTTGCCGTTATTAAGCCTATAAGGTTTACCCTATTATTGGGTGATAATACACAACGTATTGCTATTAGTTTTTTTTAATAGTTGATCAATGTGTTTTAACCGACTTAAAAAAAAGAAAAGGTTCTCAATCGTACTGTATTTTTTTTTTAAATCAGATATTGCGTCGTGGATGCCTACGACGCAATATCATTATCAAAATCGTTTCAGTGGTTTAATTGCAAATTTAAAAGATGGATTTCATTAATTCAGTCCATTTTCAAACGACTTCAAAAAGGACCAGGTTTTCAAAGTATTTTTTAATTTAATTTAATTGATTAAATCTTTGTTACTTCATAACTCCGTCATTTTATTTTTTGTTGGAAAGCTGATACCTTTAATTATGCCTGATATTCATTTCATTGGTATTGGATTTTCGGTTTCGAAGATATTGAACACGATGATATTTTTTTTCGTATTTATATTTTTTTCCTGTTTTTCGTACTTATATTTATTTATTTATACCTATTTCTACCGCCAAGCAGTAATGTTCACAGTCCTATGTTCCGGTAAAATTACAGGCACATGAGACTTAACATCTTTATGTCTCAAGGTGATGGCCGCAGTGCAGATTGCCACTTGTGACGAACTGTATCAGCAGAGGTTACAGCTTAACACCAGGGGTTTTATGCTTTTTTCCTCGATCACATAAAAAACCCGTCACTAATTAGTTACTAGAAATAAATGCATTTAAATTAAATACCCAGTAATGTTATTTCTGAAATACTTTTTCCACCCCCTTCCCCTACTTAACTTTTACCGACACCTTACGTCGGAACCCTATTGTTGTATTAAAACTAATTACATTATTAAATTGATAACGTTATTTTTATAAGGTAAATTGATTATCATGGCAACACATGTTTGGAAAACCGGCCTCACTTCTCTGTTCACAACATTCAGTCTTGACTTTTTATTTGGTCTGAGACCGTGACTAAGCCTTTCGGATACAGTGAGTTGAAATATGTAAAAAAATCTTAGTTCGGATAGATGAACCCACTGTAAAGTTGAATCCGTTTGATACCCAGGAAGACACATCGCACTGTCAATAGAGTTTATCTGGGCCAGCTCAATATTTAGTTCAACATAAGTAACATTCATACATCTGATTAAATGGAGGTTTTTTTGAAGCGCTCGTAGCGAAGTTTGCTTAACCATTCTGAATCGATCAGCAAAGTTAAGCAACGTCCGCCGCGGTCAGGAGTTGGATGGGTGACCGCTGGTGACATTACTACTGAGCGCTGCCGTGCTTCGGAGGGCACGTTAAGCCGGCGGTCCCGGTTGATGTCTTAGGATGGCAGTCGTTACAGCATGTTGGTAGGGCACTTTGCGAATGCCCGCCTGGCTAGCTACCACCCTCAAGTTGAAAATCTGTCGCCAAGCACCTAACGGTGTGTTCCGACAGCTGTCCTTGAGAGCCAGTAATTCTAGGTTAGCCTGAACAACATCTTCGACCACATCATCACTTACCATCAGGTGAGATAGTGGTCAAAGGCTAACCTATCAGACATAAAAAAAAAGGTAAATTCGCAAGCAGTGATAAAAAAAATCACAATAATTAGATAAATCTTTACCAGAGATAATGAAACATGAAGGAAATATAAAAAAAAAACTTGTTTTTACCCTCAGAACTTTTGACTAGGTTAACCGATTTCGCTTATTAACTGAAACGCTTTCAGCGTGCGCAGTGTATTCAATTGTAAGCTATGCAAGGACAGAGTCGCGAGGTTACCTGTAAGAAATTCCTGCTTTTAGACGCTATGTACCCACTCATAAGCACGCGTTTTTAATAAGTCGATTCACTGTATGTTTTCTGTAGCATTTTCCGTGACTCTAAACACGAAATCCAATAGGCGATGCTTTAGTACAAACTCTTTGTTCTATGTTTTTGTCCATTATAAAATTCGCAATACGCATACAGATATGGTACCTACCTATAACTAAAAACATCACCCTATTTATCTAAATAACAGATGCAACTCAAACACCGGGCCAAAATGGAAAACAGTTTTGCCAATCTAACAACGATAAGAAAAAGCGGCCAAGAGCGAGTGGGACTCGCGTCACTCGCACACGAAGGGTTCCGTACCATTATCTTTAACGTTGCTATCCTAGATAGGTACGAACCCTAAATAGTGATCTCACTAATTGTTTATTTTTAAAGTAGGTAAATATACAACTAATTATTCGGTGAATATTTTGAGTTTCAACCTGTTTTCATTATTATTATTTTTAGCAAATAACCATCGATAACCTCTTTTATTGTATGGGAGCCCCCTAAATTATTTATTTTATTTTATTTTAATTAATTATATTTAAAGAGAACATAAAACTAAATATTCTGTGAATATTTAAAGTAAAGCGTCTCTACCTGTCACCGTTATTAGTATCGAGCAAGAAACGGAAAAAAAATCAAGTTTGTTGTATGGGAGCCCCCCTTAAATATTTATTTTATTTTTAGTATTTGTTGTTATAGCGGCAACAGAAATACATCCTCTGTGAAAATGTCAACTGTCTAGCTATCACCGTTCTTGAGATACAGCCTGGTGACAGACGGACGGACGGACAGCGAAGTCTCTGTAAAGGTGGGATCCCACGGCCCGTGTTATCACAGGCCAGACCGGATCGTACCACGTATCATATATATATATCATATCATCCAAATTTGTCAGTTTCTCAAAAATTGATTTTTTTCCTTTTTAAAAAAGCGCAGATGTTGTATGCTAAATATGGCACGTTTTACACCGGAGGCACCGGTTGACCTGAAGTGATCCTGTGACCGCGCGCTCTCCGCCCTCTATCCCGAAATCGGTTAACCGTATAAAAAAAATATAAACAAAATTTGTAGAGAATTTTGTATTCTACAATATTGATAAAAATACAAATAGCAAAAAATCCATAGGAAATGAGATATATACAAAATAAGCGCAAAAAACCGATTTTTGTGACGTTTGACCTTGAAATTTAAAGTTGCGTACGGGTGTACCATATGTAGGTTTTGAGACAACTTTTAGGGTGTCAATATACAAGTATTTACAAACTTACAGCTGGGTGTCTCGAATTCCGAGGTGAACTTACTATAATGCATTGGTTTCTAACCTTTTCAGAATTGTTACCCCTGTGGTCTGTTAGATAAACTGATTTAGGCCCTAATTCAAAATTATTTCAAGCAAACAATACAAGCAAGTAAAAATATCTTCAATCATATAAAATGCACACAATACCACTTTTATTCTTTATATTTAGTGTATTTTTCAAATCAGTCTACATTTAGTTGGTGTGAAGGCTCTGACAAACTAAGAAGAATTGCTCTGAGTGTGAAGGTAGTTTTTTTTAAATTCGCAAGTTTTTAATATATGGTTTAGTTACACTCAACGCGCATCTCATATTATGATCCACGTTCAGACGATTTCAGGCCTTTGTTTTTAATCTTTTCAGAGTTGAGAAGCTTCTGCCTACTCTTAGTGAACTTTTTCGAGGTGTTCTTTTAATTTGCTCAGTTTCATGCTCTCTGGATTAAGTACTTTGTTGCATATAAAAATTTCTATATTGCTGTCTACAATACTTGTTTTAATTAAACCCCATTACAGAAATACTTCTTTATAGGAGTGTATTTTGCTATAAAATACTTGAAAAATATAAGAATATATCTACTGATGATTCCGCCTAATTTTCCTGTTGACAACCGTAAAACACCACACAGCCAAACCGGAATTTTCGAAGCGTTTCGATTCTACACGAAGCATCCTCAGGAGGTATATATATTCTACGAGCCCACGATCGAGAAAATTCTCGATCGTGCGCTCACTAGTTATAGTTGTACTTCTGCGTTAACACGAATCTGTCATAAAAAGAAACTGCTCTAATCAAAGCCTGCCGAAGGAATCTGTCCTGACGCAAACAAGCGAAATTATTACCAATCTACTCCATAATTTTACCCGTTTACTTCTCATAACGAATCTTTCGCTCCCTCGTGTTTCAATAAAAAAAACTCGCACCAAATAACAACTTGCATTCTTGCATATCAAATTAACTATTATCTTTTCGAGAGGTGTTTTCTCCTCTCACTTCATGGAACTCTTTATACCAACATATCTTTTATCCTTATAAAATTACAAATATACGAGAGGAAAATATGTAGTCATGTGCGGGATTCGAGCCCGCGTCATGCGCCCCTTTAGTCGGCGTATGTTCTGACCGACTGAGCGAAAATGACAATGGGTCATAACTCTAATTTTTCCTCTCGTTCTTTAACCATGGTATGGGGATGGAGCCAGCGTTATTCACCTGTGTGGGTGGTCTTCCACGTGGTTCGTTTTTTAAATCAAAGATTCCACCACGAAAGCGTTTAAACCAAAATCGCACGGTGCGTTTTTAGCAGTCCCCTCTCCAAATGCAACATTGATATAGCGAGCTGTTTCTTATTCGAAAAGGAAGTACCCATCTTTCTTGTCTAAGCTGAATAAAAAAATTGTCTAAAATCCGATACTTGAATGTTGCACATTTTTTAAAAGAAGAACCTCTTAGATACCGCGTGTAAAAAGTTTCCCTCAAAAATCTCAAACCATGAAGGTTCTATGTAAATTCGAAGTACCTTTTACAATAAAACAGCAATCATAATAATATGGGTTAAAGTATGATCCCATATTATTATGATCCATGACATTTCTTTCGCCGCTAAAATACATCTCCACATAATTTGTCTTTTTTTTCTCTTTTTTTATACACTAGAGAACCAACTCGCTTTAAATTCTCCGTGATATTATAGTCTTTAGGTTGGCGTATTTAATATCTTCATAATTATATAAAGTCAGAATTATCTCGAGCCTAAAAGTGTCACTAGCAGCAAAGTTCGTTAATTAGCTTTTATTAGAATATTTAAAAGCGATGACGTTTACGTGCTTATTAACGGAAAGTTTAAACGATTAAGGAAACTCCGTATCAAACTCGCAACATACTCGTACATAATAATATTATAAATTTGCGGGTATTGTGTATGGCACGAGACATACGTGCTTGTACAATTATAATAATAGTACTATATATTTTGTGGAAAGAGAATAATTCCGTACCATCAAAAGAGCTAATGTAATGTAATTGAATGTTATCGTGTAAGTATTATTGTAATTATATATTATTTTATAATACAATATTTTTATAATATAATATTTGCACGCCTTTTGAATAGGCGGATGAAAATTATTTTCAGACCTTATACCTTATTACCTTTATGTATTCTTGAAAATAAATGATTTGATTTGATCGGGTTTTTTTTTTAAAAAAGCTGACATGAATTTTAACTTTAATGAGAAAAAATCACGTAAGATAGTATACGTACCGTTGTAGTTGCAATAGCATAGTAGAAAAAAATCCCTTGGGTGAGTTTGCTTATTGAAATTAGTATAAGTTGTGAATAGTAAATATATCACTGACTGAGCGCCCTGTATTTTTTAAGTGAATGCTAAATGTAGTGAACCTGGAAGATACGATGCGGATGGAATACTAGATTGTTATACAAGGGTCGAAATTGAATTAATTCCCATACGAGGTATTTAGACTAGCATATAAAACTAATAAATGTTAATGTTAAATACTCTACTTTTTATTTCGAATATAAGGAAAGCTACAAATAGTATAGGAAAGTTACTAAATATGGAATACCATTTTTTTTACGGATATAAAAAAAAATACATAAAAATTAAATTGTTAAATTAAGTAAGTTAGTATAAGTTTGTATTGTTAGTATGTTATTACTAATCGGTCATATACTTCTTTGTAGTAATTAACAGTCTTTAATCAAATATATGAGTAATCACTTTAAAATCTAACACAAAAACAAAAAATCCAAAAGAGTAACCAAATATGAAATAGGTACCCTTATATGGAATATCAACAATCATTAAAAATAGACGGAAATATCTATGAGATCAAATAAATGCAAATATAATGTTATGATAAATGAAAGAAGTGATTTAATTAACTTGCAAAAGTAACAGATCCAATTATCATACTCCGGACCAGCACAATCATAATGTGCTCAGAGCCCACACATTATGTTGGCCATTTTATCCAGGTTTCTCCATGTTCATCCATAGAAAAAAGTCTCGAACAGAACATACATTCAGCATCAATAGAGTCAGGAGATACTTGGTCCATCAACTCATCATGTTCACTGCCATCATCAAACCGGATAACCACCTGTTCCTCAGAGTCTTTTTCGTCACAGTCATCCTTATTTTCCTTCGTTTGTTTGTTCTTTTTCGCAGTTTTCTTCTTATTTTTTCTCTTGACTAGTTTACATTCTAAAACAAACATAGCATACAATTATTTAATGAAATAGTTGCAAGTATCTATCGGGTGAAATATAAGTACCTAATTATGGAATATTCCATAATTATACACCGACGTCTGTCCATATTTGGATTCGTATACTAGTATAAACTCATCTGAATATATATTCAAGTCACAATGTTTAAATCACAAAATATCACAAAATGTTAAAAATAAACATGATATCGATATACTAAATCGTATAATACTAATATATACATACCTAATAACAGATAATCACTGATTTATTACTTACCTATAGAATTTTCTGCGGGACAACAAATCAAAACACGCCTGCCACACGTGCAGCGTTCGCGCAACTGACACGAATGGTGTGAGTGCGACAGTAAATAGATCTAATAAAACAGAAGATATTCGTGTTTTGCGTTTCATACTTATATTCTTAAAGAAATTAAGATATTACATTTTAGAATACTATTCCATATCTGGTGACTTTCCTCTAGTTTTTCCTAAAATATTCATTAATAATAAAAACATGAGTAGCACATATTTAAAATTAATTGCGAGGTTAGAACTATTTGTGAAATTGCATGTTAAATGTTCTTTGGATTTATTACTGGAGGCTGAATTAATAACTATCACGCGAGTTAAACACTCTAATTTTCACTACGAATATAAGGAACATTTAAAAAAAAAGTTGTTTTCTTGTAATATGTATGGATACTAACAATATTATTTAAAATTTATGTGGCTATAGTTAAAGTAGGAATCGATGACTTACATCCGTATGAAGCACTCTAATATTTTTAATATAGTTAAGTTTGCAATGACGCCTGCTAGGCGAATTACATTACAAAATTACAAATTTACGAGGGAAAAAATTTTAGTCATGTGCGGGATTCGAACCCGCGTCCATCCACCCCAGTAAAGCACTCTACTACTTTTCATGGAAGGTAAAAATAGTAGTTTTTTAAATATTTACTGAAAATTTTAACAGAAGATACATATTCGCACCTTCGGTAGAACAAGGGCATAGTTACAGGTTTACAGGAGAGACTATTTTTAGTTTTTTTTTGCATTCAACATGGTCTTGGTCTGTTAATATTGCACTTAATAAGTTCTTCTTTTTATGACATAAACTATACACTTTATTCTTTTTAGGCAAGTACCTAATTATCAAGAATTTAGTACCATAGTTATTTTTTTATAGATTTTTTTTCATAGTTCCCATTTGTGGCCTTGTTCCACCAACATGGAAATCATTTTATATATAAGACTTTATTTTAGCTTTAATTTAGGATAATATTGGAATAAAAACAACCTGACTTTTTGCTTAAATGTTGTACTTTCTTATTAATTAAATCAGGTATTCAGGTATAGTAAGTGGTATGCACTGTTAAAAGCTTTTGAATCTTACTTGAAAAAAGTAATCAAATACTAAAAATAAGAATGATGACGGTACCAAAAATAAGTAATTTCTCTTTATTAATAATTTCTTATTTATCAGTCAACTTTTGTAATTTACCCTCAAAAATAGTGTTTATAAAGAGTTTCCGATAATGTTTTTATATTTCCTATCAAAAGTTTTAAAAACACCCATGAAAACAGTAATCAAAATCTAAAACCATCACTACCGTACAATCCATTTTTTAAAAGAGATTTTTGTAATATTGTTCATAGAGCTTTGGCACTATATTTAATGGTATCAATTGTATATGACTTTCTTTAAGAATATAAGTATGAAACGCAAAACACGAATATCTTCTGTTTTATTAGATCTATTTACTGTCGCACTCACACCATTCGTGTCAGTTGCGCGAACGCTGCACGTGTGGCAGGCGTGTTTTGATTTGTTGTCCCGCAGAAAATTCTATAGGTAAGTAATAAATCAGTGATTATCTGTTATTAGGTATGTATATATTAGTATTATACGATTTAGTATATCGATATCATGTTTATTTTTAACATTTTGTGATATTTTGTGATTTAAACATTGTGACTTGAATATATATTCAGATGAGTTTATACTAGTATACGAATCCAAATATGGACAGACGTCGGTGTATAATTATGGAATATTCCATAATTAGGTACTTATATTTCACCCGATAGATACTTGCAACTATTTCATTAAATTATTGTATGCTATGTTTGTTTTAGAATGTAAACTAGTCAAGAGAAAAAATAAGAAGAAAACTGCGAAAAAGAACAAACAAACGAAGGAAAATAAGGATGACTGTGACGAAAAAGACTCTGAGGAACAGGTGGTTATCCGGTTTGATGATGGCAGTGAACATGATGAGTTGATGGACCAAGTATCTCCTGACTCTATTGATGCTGAATGTATGTTCTGTTCGAGACTTTTTTCTATGGATGAACATGGAGAAACCTGGATAAAATGGCCAACATAATGTGTGGGCTCTGAGCACATTATGATTGTGCTGGTCCGGAGTATGATAATTGGATCTGTTACTTTTGCAAGTTAATTAAATCACTTCTTTCATTTATCATAACATTATATTTGCATTTATTTGATCTCATAGATATTTCCGTCTATTTTTAATGATTGTTGATATTCCATATAAGGGTACCTATTTCATATTTGGTTACTCTTTTGGATTTTTTGTTTTTGTGTTAGATTTTAAAGTGATTACTCATATATTTGATTAAAGACTGTTAATTACTACAAAGAAGTATATGACCGATTAGTAATAACATTAAACTTATACTAACTTACTTAATTTAACAATTTAATTTTTATGTTTTTTTTATATCCGTAAAAAAAAATGGTATTCCATATTTAGTAACTTTCCTATACTATTTGTAGCTTTCCTTATATTCGAAATAAAAAGTAGAGTATTTAACATTAACATTTATTAGTTTTATATGCTAGTCTAAATACCTCGTTTGGGAATTAATTCAATTTCGACCCTTGTATAACAATCTAGTATTCCATCCGCATCGTATCTTCCAGGTTCACTACATTTAGCATTCACTTAAAAAATACAGGGCGCTCAGTCAGTGATATATTTACTATTCACAACTTATACTAATTTCAATAAGCAAACTCACCCAAGGGATTTTTTTCTACTATGCTATTGCAACTACAACGGTACGTATACTATCTTACGTGATTTTTTCTCATTAAAGCTAAAATTCATGTCAGCTTTTTTTTAAAAAAAAAACCAGATCAAATCAAATCATTTATTTTCAAGAATACATAAAGGTAATAAGGTATAAGGTCTGAAAATAATTTTCATCCGCCTATTCAGCCTGCAGGCAGGCGTGCAAATATTATATTATAAAAATATTGTATTATAAAATAATATATAATTACAATAATACTTACACGATAACATTCAATTACATTACATTAGCTCTTTGATGGTACGGAATTATTCTCTTTCCACAAAATATATAGTACTATTATTATAATTGTACAAGCACGTATGTCTCGTGCCATACACAATACCCGCAAATTTATAATATTATTATGTACGAGTATGTTGCGAGTTTGATACGGAGTTTCCTTAATCGTTTAAACTTTCCGTTAATAAGCACGTAAACATCATCGCTTTTAAATATTCTAATAAAAGCTAATTAACGAACTTTGCTGCTAGTGACACTTTTAGGCTCGAGATAATTCTGACTTTATATAATTATGAAGATATTAAATACGCCAACCTAAAGACTATAATATCACGGAGAATTTAAAGCGAGTTGGTTCTCTAGTGTATAAAAAAAGAGAAAAAAAAGACAAATTATGTGGAGATGTATTTTAGCGGCGAAAGAAATGTCATGGATCATAATAATATGGGATCATACTTTAACCCATATTATTATGATTGCTGTTTTATTGTAAAAGGTACTTCGAATTTACATAGAACCTTCATGGTTTGAGATTTTTGAGGGAAACTTTTTTCACGCGGTATCTAAGAGGTTCTTCTTTTAAAAAATGTGCAATATTCAAGTATCGGATTTTAGCCAATTTTTTTATTCAGCTTAGACAAGAAAGATGGGTACTTCCTTTTCGAATAAGAAACAGCTCGCTATATCAATGTTGCATTTGGAGAGGGGACTGCTAAAAACGAACCGTGCGATTTTGGTTTAAACGCTTTCGTGGTGGAATCTTTGATTTAAAAAACGAACCACGTGGAAGACCACCCACACAGGTGAATAACGCTGGCTCCATCCCCATACCATGGTTAAAGAACGAGAGGAAAAATTAGAGTTATGACCCATTGTCATTTTCGCTCAGTCGGTCAGAACATACGCCGACTAAAGGGGTGCATGACGCGGGCTCGAATCCCGCACATGACTACATATTTTCCTCTCGTATATTTGTAATTTTATAAGGATAAAATATATGTTGGTATAAAGAGTTCCATCCCCGACTCTTGTTAATATGGAAGCATCTTGTTGCCTTCTAGCTATGACTGGTCATCAACCTATAGTCATAGCGTCCTGTTACCAAGCTTGTCAAAAGCCGATCGTCCGAGCTGACTTAGAAGCATTGTTCTCATTAGGAAGCGCCGTCCTTCTGATTGGCGACTTCAATAGTAAGCACATCCTATGGAATTGTAACGTCAACAATCCCAGAGGCATTGCACTTGAAAAACTAGTCGCAGAACTTAATTTTGACATAATTGCGCCCACTGAGCCCACTCACTACCCTCACACGGAAGACTTTCGACCTGACTTGCTTGACATGGCACTACTCAGAGGCGTAACACTCCAGTTACGCTCCATAGAAGTGGTTCACGAGCTTCACTCTGATCACCGACCCATTATACTGCGACTAGGTCCCGACCCAACAACAGACCTCCCCCGCCCCACTAAGACGATAGTGAACTGGAAGCAATTAGGCGTTGCCCTAAAGGCTATCAGTTCACCGGACCTTGACAAGATCCCTGACGACATCCTGACTAAAGATGACGTAACCCTTGCGATCGATTTGTTCACTAATCACCTCTCCACCGTAGTAGGTGCATCCGCAAAGGAGGTCATGGTGCCGGACGACCGGCGCCTTGTCATTCCAGCGGATGTGAGACGATTAGTGACGGAAAGTAAAGCAGTGACCCGACATTACGACTCTTACCCCAGTAAAGAGAACAAAACTAAGAAACGCCACTTTGAACGCATGGTTCAAAGTCGCATGTCTGAGTTGCGTGATCAACAATGGAGTGACAAACTTTCAAACCTCGTGCCAAGCCACCAGGCTTATTGGGACTTGGCGCGAGGTATGAAAGGAAGTAACTACAACGACATGCCTCCCTTATACAGACCAGTCCCACTAGTCCCAGCGTTCTTTGACGAAGACAAAGCTGAGTGCCTAGCTGATAGCCTAGAGGCTCAGTGTTCCCCTAACGTAGATCACGTTGACCAAGCTCACCTCGATTCGGTGGATGCTGAAGTCGAACGTAAAAGCTCTGTGGTCACCTCTGAACTCCCACCAATCACCTTAGCGACTTACGCTGAGGTGGCGAGACTGATCAAGGCCCTCCGACCGCGCAAATCCCCCGGTGCCGATGGCATCTCCAACAGGGTTCTTAAAACCCTCTCTCCTCCTCTCATCCATCTCCTAGTCAGCATCTTCAATGCTGCTATGAGCCACTGCTTATTCCCAGACACCTGGAAATGTGCAAATGTCATTGGCATTCACAAACCAGGCAAAAGCTCATCTGACCCCACCAGTTACCGCCCCATCAGCCTCCTCAGTGCCTTAGGCAAACTTTACGAGCGGTTACTTGCAAACCGTCTCCAGTCCCATGCTAAGGAACACCACCTTATCCCAGATGAGCAGTTTGGCTTCAGGCCCGGACACTCATGCGTCCAACAGGTGCACCGCCTCACGGAGCACATCATTGAGGGCTTTAACAAGTACCCCAAACCCCAGACAACGCTAGCAGTCTTCCTCGACGTAGCGAAAGCTTTTGACAAAGTCTGGCACAATGGCTTGATTTACAAGCTATACCAATTTGGCGTGCCAGAACGTCTTGTGCTCATCCTACAAGACTTCCTTAAAGCCAGAAGCTTTCGCTATCGCGTGGAAGGCACCCTCTCCTCCCCCCACCCAGTCAGAGCCGGAGTCCCTCAGGGCTCCGTGCTATCACCCATTCTTTTCGCGCTGTATACCAGCGACATCCCACGCTCTCAGCCTAACGTCCTATTAGCCCAATACGCGGATGACACCGCTATTTATACCACTGGGTGGCATATCAGTAGAAAGTCCATTCCCGCCCTCCAACGGGCCATCACCGAGATCGGTGACTGGTTCCGTAAATGGCGCATCGCGGTCAACCCAGTTAAAAGTGCAGCTATGTACTTTACTGAGAAGGGCCGCCCCCGTTACCCGCAACCTATAACTTTGTTCGACCAACCCATCCCCTGGGTTAGTAAAACAAAATATCTCGGAGTCACCCTTGATCGGAATCTCACCTTTAGCGATCATATAACAACCGTCCGTAACAGAGCGGCCTTTGTAATGGGTCGCCTTGGTCCCCTGATTCGCAAAGAGAGTAAAATGTCTCTTAGAAATAAGAAGACACTTTACACTGCCTGCATCCGCCCCATCATGACTTACGCATCAGTAGTGTTTAGTCATGCTAGTGAGGCCCATCTCCATAAGCTTCAAGTCATTCAAAACCGTTTTCTTCGTAGTGCAACCGGCGCTCCGTGGTATATCCGGAACACCGAGTTGCATTGCGACTTAAACCTTCCCTCTCTAGCGCAGTTCAATAAGGACTGCGCCCGCCGATACTTTGATCGAGCGCCCCACCACCCGAACCCATTGGTTGTCCAGGCATCGAACTACTCGACTGCCTCTTCTATCCCATTTTTTAAACCCCCCCGTCGCCGACCACGGCAGGTATTAGACGACCCGGATGACCCCATCGCAGCCATTACGTTGGCAGCTTTAGCGTTATCCGCAAGTCGTCGAGGTAAAATCCCCAGGTGTGAGGTAATCAGAGGTCACACAATCAAACACCGAGCTCGCCGGCGAGCTCGAGGCAAAAACAAGGTCACGATAAATTGCTCTCCAAATAGTCAAAGAGTATTATTCAGTAGGGCCCAATTGTGCAACACTGCAGTTGCACAAAGGCATTTTGCTCCGATCCCCCCCATGTCTCTCGACAGCGAGACAAGCCGAGGTCCGAACCACAGTGGTGCCCTTGAGCTCGCTGTCAACCCCTCCTATAATAGCGGTACGTTTTCGGCGTCCGCAGGAGACGGAGGTAGAAAGCGCTTTTCGCCTTCTACGCCCGTCTCGGGAGAAGTGCCTTCGGCACTTCTCCCTCCCGGGCTATTGTAGGGCCAGGCCCTCGCCCAAAACCCGGTGGAGCTGGACGACCGCACAGGCGGTAGCCAGCATCTATGTCCTCCCTAAAAAAAAAAAAAAAAAAAGAGTTCCATGAAGTGAGAGGAGAAAACACCTCTCGAAAAGATAATAGTTAATTTGATATGCAAGAATGCAAGTTGTTATTTGGTGCGAGTTTTTTTTATTGAAACACGAGGGAGCGAAAGATTCGTTATGAGAAGTAAACGGGTAAAATTATGGAGTAGATTGGTAATAATTTCGCTTGTTTGCGTCAGGACAGATTCCTTCGGCAGGCTTTGATTAGAGCAGTTTCTTTTTATGACAGATTCGTGTTAACGCAGAAGTACAACTATAACTAGTGAGCGCACGATCGAGAATTTTCTCGATCGTGGGCTCGTAGAATATATATACCTCCTGAGGATGCTTCGTGTAGAATCGAAACGCTTCGAAAATTCCGGTTTGGCTGTGTGGTGTTTTGTGGTTGTCAACAGGAAAATTAGGCGGAATCATCAGTAGATATATTCTTATATGTTTCAAGTGTTTTATTAAAATATTAATACAATGTTTTCTAAAAATATTGTTTTTACAAATTAACGCCTAGGTATTCATTATCATCCAAGTATTATTTATATTCTAATATATTTTGTTATTGACATTACACAAAACAATTTTTTATTGTAGCAAAATATATCTGACTTTTTCATAAAAACATCACATTTTCACAGGTACATCATAATATGAGTATGTAGCCAGTGTCACCATAGAGATATAAATCTTTTCTGTGAGTGTCACCACCAAAAATATTTTTTTATGATTTCCTGCACATTAGCCAAAAGTGCAGTTTTTTTATTGTTCAAGGCTATTAAGCTTGCACTAGCATAAAAGTCAGAAAACACATCAGTATCAGGACTGTTCAATTTCTGCCATAACACGAATCTGACGAAAATAGGAATCTGTCCTCATCAGAGTATGTCGTATGCGTATCGCAAGATGTTTAAAGGGGGTTTACCATAATCTCCACGCATGGCAGGCTTTTGGGGATAGTATTGTAATATAGCAGTTCCTCACAATGTGCGGCTGCCCACATTCCAGCTTTTTACCCTTAGTCATCTCTTATCATTCTATTGACCCACCTAATCCTTGCCCATGAAGGATTACAAAATAAATCACAAAAATGGATGTACAAACCATTCATTCGCCATCAAAGCATTCATTTACCCATATTTTCAGTCCAGTATCAACGTCAAAATGATTCATATAATTTTGGTGTTACGTCTACAACACCGTCCACGAAAATACGATTGCATTTTAAATTTGTATATTTTTTTATATTGATTTAAGTATATTTCAAGTAGATTATTATTTTTATATCCGTCAAAGAATGTAAGATTTCTGTGATTTACTTCACAATATCTACACTTTTCAGAGTCTATGTCATTAATTGATACATAATTTATTTTTATAGCTGATAAACTAACCTTTGATCGCTGTCTTACCTGCGTGGTAAGCGAAGATGTGGACGAAGATGTAGATCTAGATGTAACCTACAATTACTGGCTATCAAGGACATCTGCCGGATTCACACCGTTAGGTGTATGCGAGTAGATTTTTCTACTTGAAGTTGGTAGCTATCCAGACAAGCATTCGAAAAATTTTAATATAAAAAAATATATGTTTGTATCGAGTTTGGTTCCCCGTGGGGTGCCGGGTTCTCATATCATGTGCGAATCGTAAGGAGCGACCAAGTAAGTATAAGCAGTAAGATGGGCAGCAGCGCCTTCTAAAGAGCTGTCATCCCCAACTGCCATCTTACACTGTGATCACCAAGCCGCCTGCCAAGCATGGCAATGACGGCAAACCTCCCTCTATGGGGAAGGCCGTGTTCATCAATTAACGTTGCGGTTGATACAGTCGAGATGGGAACCTTAATTTTTGGAAATCAGTAAAAAAATGGAACACTGAGGGGGTAATATAAATAATTCCCTTTAGAAAATTATAATGAAGATACCTACCTACCCTTGTTAAATAAATAAAACTCATCACTAAATTAATTATGTAAACATTTGCCTCAAACCTGAACACGAAGCAACCTACGGAACGTCTCATTAAAAATGTATGGACCATTAGGATAGGTGTAGGTATATAGCCTACGTATATTATCTGCAAAGAGATACTCGTACTTAAATTATACTTACACCTACCCTAGCCTACCACTTGCAGCCACTCGAGTGCATTTGTCTTTGGGTTCTCTTCAGCCTGTCGTGTGAATTAGAAGTATACCATGCATTCATGAGGATTTTGTATGAGCTAAAGTCATATTGCTAGGTTAAGGTGTGGTGCCACTCCCATAGATTCACTCAAATATCAGAGCGAGCTCATAAGTGGGTCAGAATTGCGGTCTCACAACTCGATGATCTCGCGATATCATATCGCGGCGCGTTTTACCGGATGCCAATTGATGCGCAGGTTTTTAGTAGGGTCCGATTCCTAAGTTAAATAAATAACTGGAGTGCATCAGGCTGCGAACAGGCATCGGACATCAAGCATGGAGTACGGCGAGTCAATGTGTGTAATCGAGGTTTGGGGCTTCGGTGTGGGTCTGAGGAGCGGGGCGCGTGCGCGTTGGCGCTGGCGTCGCCTCACGGCAGTCCCCTGCGCGTCTCGGAGCCTGCCGTACCTGCGCCCGTTTCTCGCCTCACCTGACGCATTGCTCACTCTCGTACTTTATGAAATAACAATGATTTGGTCCACGGACGCCGTCCCCTCAGTGTTTTAGTCTATGTTTATGTGATAAGATCGGGCCGAGTGGTCCCTGACATCCCCGCGACCGGTCCAGGCAGGGAAGCTGCGCCGGTCTCACGCCCGTCTACAGTGGAATGCGGCAATTTTAACTACTGCGGACCCGGGAACGATTTCGTAAACAGGGATCGAGCAATAGCAGCCTATGCAATAAGGTAGGTGCTGCAACCCTTCTAGCCTACATATCGATTTATTATTTTGCCTCAGCTACACGAGCGTTAGTTTAATCACATAAAATGCTTCAGTCACGCACCTAACTCGGTACTATTAATAATTCCATCATGACTTCTGGTAAGGAAGATTCAATCGTGAAGTGTAGTTGTTGTTAATAATATCTTGAACAGCCAGGTTTTTATGACACCATAACCAGATATGTATCTTCAAGCCTCCTTGTACAAGTAGGTAGGTTAGGTAGCTACGTGGTTACGATTCCTTCAAGGTAGCTATTATAAAACTCGTTGGACTCCTTTACGTAAAAGATGTTCCATGGCTTTATATAACAATGTGTAAAAAAAACTAAAGCCTAATAAAACTGCATGCAGGAAATATTATTTATGTGATGAGTATCTCAAATATTTTTTTGTGTTTGACCGTGAGACAATAAGGAAATTAATAAAGAGCTCCTACCTAAATTAATATATGAAAAAGTACCAACTAAGATCTTCCGTTAAGTAGAACATCCTTTTGTATAGATGCTTAATAAGTTCCTTTAGATATTTTATAAATTTACATTGAATTACCTATGTTATGTAAATCTTGTTAAAACTTAGATCAGAACCTCAGAACATATCATTCATTCTACGATAAAATATTGAACTTATTCGTAGCATTCTGCACATAAATATACGAATAAAACAGGAAGTATTACACTTAGATGTGTCACTTTATCTTAAGCTATATGTACTACAATTACATACCTTATAAGATTGTAGTAAAAATAACTTTAATTTCTATTGTACCTAACGTAAGTATTTGTTTCTACCTGTACCAAGTTTACAGAGTATTGCATTCGACAATTCCTAAAATGTACACATACCGACTCTACATACATATATTATTTTTACCAGATCTAATATTGCTTTTTGAGCTTAGCCTTATAATTATTTATTAGGCAGACTACATAATAGAAGTCACAAATTCATACCGTCTCTAATGCTCCACCAGATCTTGGCATCAAATATCTGAATGAATCCGTTCTCTTTGTTCAATTTAAATCGTTCCAGTTCAATTCTTGGAATGGTTTGTAAGAATTGCGAAATGCTCATGATGCCAGTGCAGGTATACGATGGATTAAGTAAGATAGATCACTTTCTTTTCGGTCGGCAGTGGGTCTGCCGCCGCCGCCGCCGCGCTGCGAAAGATCTATTCAGCTTCGCCCTCGATTTCTCACGGCAATGCGACGTCTCTGAGAAATATACCAATTGTGCATTGTTTCGTATACGCCGACGGTTTTTTGACTTATGAAAATGTTTCTTATACTTTAACAACAATTTTGATGGGAGCCATCTTCTTAATGATGATAAACTGGCTGTTATTTTAACATTAAGAGTATTGCTGTAGCTAGCTGTAAATAGATTAAGTGGCCGATAAAGGGTTTCACAATAAAGGAGGAGGTTGTACGTATCTGTTCTTATGGGAAATTGCTTTGGAATGAAGATACGGTTCCCTGCATCGATTAATTATGAATGCAGCGGAGATGTTTTAGATGAATAGTTTGAAGTTTTAACAGCTCCGTATAAGTGGACACCTGTGCAGCGCGTTGGTGTTTGGCTTGGCGTGCCTTAGTAGATATACGTTAGAGGAATGTGTCAACGAATAACGAGTTATTCGCTAGTCGGTGCTATGAGAACCCTATGCAATGACCTTGATTTGATGCTTCGTTTATATGACAACTACGGGTAAGTGTAACAAGCTAAGCTACAAGCTTTACCGTAGGTTCTCACGCGTAGGCTGATTCGTACAGATTTTAATTTTACTGGAACGCAAATTGATAATTCCTTTGTTTACGTATAAACGCTGAACGCGCGATTTAATTGTTATATAGAATTCAAATAATAGGAAAAAAGGATTATATTTTTTTTTGTCGTATATCAGTAAAATATCCGTAAGGATTGAAGAGCCACTCCACATTATAAAAGGAAAGTCAAACCCTTATTTAGTACCAAAGGAAAACATTTAGTAGGACACATTCTGGAATTTGCAGTACCTATATCATATCAAAAGCTATATCAATTTAAACATGTTTAAATTGATATAGCTCCGAAATCTAAACATCTGAAGTTAGGCGCACAGTGATAATAAATATAACTAATATCAATATTTCCACATAAAAACTTTGAGGCTCCAAAACACTCCCTAAGGAAACTATATAACTACATAGGTACGGTAACAAAAAATATTTAAAAGAAAATATATTAGCCAAGTACATATTTACAAAGTTAATTTATCATTAGTTTTTAAAGCAATTAATATATATCAAGTTCATACAGCTATATAACTTTAGAAATCTCCTAAGTATACCTACCTCCTAAGTTTTATAAAAACCCCCTAATAATACAACTCAGGCATTATTTCTTTAAATGTTTGCATTGAAATCCATATTTCACCACTGTTGAACTACCAGAAATCTCTTTTATGGACAACACTGAACATATCGCACGTTTAATAATAAACTGGAATAAGTCAAAAATTAAGGATTCCCACTTTTGTTAATAAAACGAACTAACTCCGATTGAAGAATCTATCGGTAAAATCCCGCCATGCTAAACAAACCATAATGGCCGATTTTTAGATCACCCCTCTCTTTATTACAAAAGCACGCGAAAAGTCATTTCATACTATAAAGAATCATTCAGTGATGCGGCAATCGTGTTGTGTGAAATGTAGCGTTGTTTTGTGACTATAGTGGAGTAAGGTAAAATAATTCGGTTTATTTTCAAACACAGGTGAAACTATTTTACTTCATTTTTTTATAGACTGTCATGTTTTCGTTTTACTTCACTTCAGTTGAAAACGGTGTTACAATACAGCATGTACTATTTGGACTTGTTGCAGTTTATTATTAAATTATAATTGTATAGTTAAGAAAAATTGCGTATTAGTGCGTTTTAGCATTAGATTATTACTTTTATTCGAGAATTAATTAATTTTACATCACTTTATTGCCAAAGCTATCGCTACATTTATATAATACTTGTATTTATTTCGGTTTACATTTAAAATAATTCTAAAGTCTAAAAGTACTCTAGCCATTGCTGCAGTTTATTACAAAATGTCCTTTAATTTTATTTTAAATACTGATTAATAAAAGTATTAAATCACTAGTTCCATAGTTCGTAGGAACCAGCATCGCCTAAAACTTTTTGTTATAAGTGTTAATGCTTGATGTACTGAAGGATATAATGTTGAATGGACTGTTACGAATAATTCTAAGCCATCCGAAATATAAATAACGTCGAGATTACGTACTTACGTGTGCATTACCCCTGACTGTAAATTTACAAATTAGTAAGTAACCTTACTATCACGTTTGCGTTAAGATTTTTACTATCACCTTTATGTTTTAGCATCTTTGAGTAAGATTTTAACGCAAACGAAATAGTTAAGTTTACTTTCTTTCAATCTTACACTCCTCGGGGTACAGTATCCATAATACATTTTCACGTTATATTCTCTGAATTATTTTAGTAAATAATACGGGATAGCTCACGTGAAACTGTCAGATAGCTCACTAACCACAATAGGTGGTCTTTTCCAACGGAAGCTCCGGAAGCCGGCGTTGACGTCTCGCTTAGCAGATTAGGTTAGGTTAGGTTAGCTATGCGCCCCCCGACGGTTCCCGCCCTGTCGTGACGGTGGGGCTTAGTAGCCGCATAAAAAAAGTTTACTAAGCGAGACGTCAACGCGGGTTCCCCTTGAAAAAGACCACCGCATGTGGTTGAAACTATAGTTGGAGCAGTTTGACTGAATCACGTGAGTTATCCCGTATTATTTTCTAAAATAAGCGTTAACCACGTTAGTTTCTCTGAATTAATTGAAAGTTTTACCTTTTTATTTAATGTTGCGTATAAAGTATTTAAGAGTTTGTTTAATGAAACAAACGATCAAGTCCAACACAGCATACAAAAACACAAGATCTCCAGCTCACGATGGAAGAAATCAAGGCCGCCACGTCAAAATCACCACCATTCAGTAAGTTCAGGTTGCCAGCGTCATCATACCACCACGAAAATTAGTAAGCGGTACTTCAAAGTGGAAACAAAAGTTAGCCAAACGTTTACGTAACAAGATATCAAAATACAAACGCAGATTAGGTATGTCCGAAAACCCAACCTATTATTTAGCCTATTATTTTATTATTGGTAATTAACAAATTAGATTCTTTAAACTTTTTTTCAAAGCTACCTTGAACAATTTGATTCGAAAGAGATGTGTGGTGAACACAGCAAAAAACAGCAATAACTTTATAGAACGTGGAAAAAATGGTAATTATAAAAAAATAATCCCAAATTGATAAAAAGTATATTAAAGAGCAAATAAATATATCTTTCTTCCGATCTAAAAAAATGTATGTATCTTTTTTGTTTGTCCTATAAAAATTCAACTTTGGAGCAAGCACATGGGCTTAGCAAAAATATGACCAACATCGGGAGTACAAGATACTGAGTAGAGATGAATAAAAGCTTGATCGAAAAAAAAATCTGATAAAAAAATACCGCCTGGTTCATGATATACCTGTATATCTAGGAAACACAAACTACCATCACGATTTTCTTTAACCGTTACCTATATTTTTGAGTATGATGAAATTAAATGGGTGTTAAATAACGGCAACTCTTCTTTGGCCATCGAAGACATCATCCACATAATGTCAAAAAGTCAAAGTCAAAATCATTTATTTAATTTAGGCGTCTACGACGCTCTTATGAAGGTCAATTACAAATTTTAATATTGAAATATACTACATTGTACTGCCACGTTCAGCAAACAAAAATAATAGAGCCACTGCGAGAAAAACGGGCAAGAAACTCGGGGTAGTTCTTTTAAACGTTTTTTAACAATGTGTTAACTATATACTATATAGTAAAATTATTACAATACTTAATTTACATTACGTAGATGTTAAGCGCTAGCTTGGCAGAGGCGAACCAGTCCAAGCATTTTTGTCGTTTAAGTAATCACAAATTGTGTAATAAGATTTCTTTATCAAAATATTCTTCACATGAAACTTGAATTTTCTTTCTGTGAGCGTTGTAATATGTTTGGGCAATTTATTATATAACCGCACACAATTTTGTACAATGCCACCAGTAACATGGTTTTTCACTAGCGCTCCTCATGATCTCCCTCTGAAATGTTCCATATAAATATTGGCCACAACTGGCGCTTTAGGAGAGCCTAGGTGGCTCCTACCATTTGCATGTTATAATTAATTTGCTAAAGAACCGTTTGACACAAAACATTCACTCAGCTCTGTGTAGTCATTGGACATATCAGCTCCGTGGAGTAGGTCAGCAATGATTTTTATAGCTTCTTTCAAGAACACATTTGTGATAAGTGATGTCACATCGAAACTTATAATTATTTCCATCGGCAGTATACGTACATCTGCTAGCAAGTTAACAAAATGTCTGGAATCCTTTACGTAGGATTGGGTTTTGCTTGTAACTGTTGCAGGACATTTGCTAAGTATAGAGACTGTTTGTATGAAGTGCATCTATCTGACTGGCAATAGGCCTCAGAGGCTAGTTGATAGTAACTGAGTCGTCAAACAGATAAAAAAGGTGCTTTTGAATTTCTAAATAGCATTTTTTGGAAGAAATCGGATGCAAAGCTTGATTGAAATAGGTACGTGCATTTGGAAATACTTGGAGCACATTGGTAAGGATGCACAAGAACCATTGAACATTATTTTTGATTCTGATAATGTGCAGGTCAGAATAAATATAATTTTATAATGACAATATGTTTGCTGTGTATCTTTTTAAAATCCATAGGACTTAAATGTTTGTACAGACGAAAGCAACCAAAATGTGAACTGCAATGATATAAAAGTATTATTTAACTTAAAGATATCATACAACGACGACAACTTAATAGGCGAAATAAACCAAAGCAGATGAAATCAGTCATAGAAATAACCATGAAGGCAGCATATACGCAAAAACAGGAGATATGTGCTTATAAAAATAAAGACTCAGACTTAATTGCAAAGGGGCTGATTTCATCTTATGTTATGCATGTTTTTACAACTCAATTCTTAAACTTTTTTGATAAGTTTTGATTAATATTTTGAGATGTCACAACTCACGAGACTGATTAAGACGAATAGGTAAAATCTACGACAAATAATTCAAAGTAGACATTTATTATAAGTTTCTAATACGACTAATTATTATAATAATATGATTAGGTTAAGAAAGCAGTTACAATGACTTTTAAAATGTATTTTACATTATCAAATTATTATATTATATATTGCAAAATATTTCTGTATTTTTGTTTCCATTTTAATTTTAAAGTGTAATAAAAATTATACGTCTGATAAGATTATATTATTTATTAATACTGTACAGAATTATGACATATTAGTTTTCACATTTTTTGAAACTCGATAATTGATTTTTATACTAAACTGACATAAGTCGAAACAGTAGAAAATAAACTTCTTTTATTCATTTGATATAAATAAAATAATTATATTGTTATGTCAGCTATATTCGCTATACATCTGGCTTTAATTAAGGACCAAGAAAGTAGAAATAACACTAAAAACACGTTAAAACCATCAAAATGTTTTCAACAAGGTAGATACTCAAAACTTTGAACGCAATTTCCCAAAAAAGTGAATTTTTGACTTATTCCGGTTTATTATTAAGCGTGCGATATGTAATAACATGTTGATCTTAAAGTAGCGCAAAACCTTTGGTAGGTACTTCCAGTATAAGTATGTACACTCGTATTATTTAAAGAAAACATCTAATCAAATCTACGTGAGGCATCAGGTGCTAGTCAATATTCTAGTTCTAGCTAGGTTTGATCTCATTTTTACGTAACAAATGGTAATTGTAAATACAATATGTACATTACGATAGGTACAGGGCTAGCTAAAATCTACAAAAATACTAAAGGTAAAGAAATAGTTTATTCATTCAATTATATGCATTGAAAAAGTAATGTAGGTTTATTTT
Source organism: Plagodis dolabraria (assembly GCA_963854805.1). Classification (NCBI taxonomy): domain Eukaryota; kingdom Metazoa; phylum Arthropoda; class Insecta; order Lepidoptera; family Geometridae; genus Plagodis; species Plagodis dolabraria. Next base: position 21,858,118 of record OY978449.1, on the reverse strand, counting down.
ATACGAGTAGGTAACCCACAAAACTGACACAACTACCACTATCTTACACAATAGGAGCAAATCCGCGGTCTGTTATTTAAAAAGGTAGCCCTTTTACGATTATATGTGAATAGGATGTTGGGGTGGTCTGCAATCATGTGCCTTAAGGTAAAATAAATTTTGCGGGTCAGGAAGGGTTCCCGTGAGTTGGGGAGCTAATTTTGCAATGTTTGTTATGGACGAGTTAACTGCCGAGCCAAGCATGTAGGTAGACGTTGTAAAGTTAAAGGTCCGGTGCTTTTCCCATGGCCGCAGGCGACGGCGGCGACGCGACGCGGACGGTCGGTGACGGACGATGGGCCTACTAACCACTATTATTGTGTATACTGTCCTTGACGTCCTCATTCAAATACCTGAATAGACGCGAGGGTTGATTGATGTAGGTATGGGTGTGTTCTCATTACACAGATAGAATATAAAACGCTATTTAAAATTCACGACAGGAGATGACGCCATACTATTCTTGTAGGAATCAATAAAAAGCGAGTCTTTGTTGTTCCCTTCCCTTTTTCTTTACAAAAAAATGAGAACATAAATCAATCAGTCAAACGGTTCTTTATCGCCGTTTGGTGCAAAATATAACACATTTTTTTGTCTTTGAACGCTTTGAATGTATGGCAGAGATGGGTAACGTGAGAAAATCAAATAAACAGACTCTTTCTTCTTTTGTTTGCTGATGTCATTTACATACTACTTTTCTGAGTATTAAATATTGGTTTAGGAACTAAAATTGAGAATTCCTAATACACGACACACGTAGGGAGAGTCCATTCAAGTTTCTACGCATCGAAGCCAGTTTGTGTGGGTGTTACTCAATTAGATTCTAGTTTTAAAGTTGAATGGTGAAGGTCCGTAGAACGTAAGAGCTCAAGAATGCATTCACAACGAATAAAAAATACAACCAGTTGATGAAATGCTCGGGGAGAGATGCTACGTAGAACGAATTTAGAATGTCAAACTCGAGGGAAATAGGTTTTTGTTTTTAGAGTGAAGTTGTCTCATACCTGCATAAATTTTGTCTTTTATTCAAAGATTATAAGTGAAATCCAACTAATCCTTCTTATATACGAGTTAGTTTGTGTGTATGCGTGTATTCGTTTTTTAACACTCGTCCGAAACGGCTTAACGGGTTTCAATAAAATGTATTACATAGGTCTTAGTTTAACACAATGGATATAATAATTATACTATTTATCTCAACTTCCTGGGTAGTTACAAACGAAGCGCATTATAACTAAATTCCTACCTTGCGTTCGGAATCGACACATAATTAGATACTTATATTAGCTAACTCGTAAAATAAAGAAGTTCACGGCAATAATAATAAATTTAATACTTTTCACGTAAGGAGTCGTTTATTCTTACTAAATTATTCTTATGGACCAAAATGGTTTGATTGTCTTATAATGTCTTAGAAAATGTGAGCCAGTAATTCTAGACTAGCAACATCATCGACTACATCATCACTTACCATCAGGTGAGATAGTGGTCAAAGGCTAACCTAGCAAGCACAAAAAAAAAGTATTGTTGACAAAAAAAGTAACGAAACCTGCGGTCCCAACTTGACTACTTCAAACATATACCACGATGATACATTTGTTTTGATGCTTTTTGCACATGCTGCCTAGAAATCAAGACGTCTATGTCTAAGGTCATCATGACACTGTTAGAAATCTTTTGACGACTACATCAGAAAATATTGAAATCGGAGCGCGTAGTCCTGTTGAAATCTTGCACGGGTCTCTTTGAGTCTAAAATATATGATTCTGGTTTGGCAGTATTCCGTAAAATATTTTCAAAAGTATTTCTAAAAATTGTTTTGTATGTGAATTGAATTATATACAGAGATAAAATACCCAAAAATTATTTTAAATTGTAGTTCTATAATAGACTGCTATTTTTTGGTGCCTTCTTCAACTCTAAGCAGACAGTTAACTACCGCTGCGGGCCAAAAGTCCAGTGTGAAATACAGTTTTCCTAATTCCAAACCTTGAGGGTTACTTAAGGACTGAATTCAGTGTAATTTGTTTTATACCGAACCTTCAATTTCTCTCGAATGTAAAAAAGAATATCTTCCCCCTTCGCTTGTTAGTCTGAACGTCTTAGAGAGTTAAATTTAATCTGACATTGTTCAGTGTAGGTGCTACAGCTCGTAGTCGTAGAGTTGAAGTCAGCTGTTAGCTTTCTTCTCATTTTTTTTTACCAGGTGGTCTCTTAGCAAGAGTTCGTCTTACTAGCTACCACTGCAGTGTACTAAATATGCTGCCTTACAACAGTAGTGTGCAAACACTATTGTGTTTAACTGTGAAGGTTTTTCAGCAGGTGAAATTTCTTTTACAAGACATAGGTAAGAACTAATGTATCGGTGTGACGAGCGCAGTTCATAGTCAAGCAGAACGAATACAGTGACACTGCAACTGTAATGGACATGAATAATCATAAGGCGGGCGCGTTGGTCGTCTCATCGCTTAATAATATTAAAAAAAAACATCTAATTGCAGTTCTTAAAAACTTGGGCAAATTACTGCTTCTGGTACCGCGATAAAAGTGAATATCTTCCCCTTTATCCAGCTCGGAGTGGTCAGATGTTTCTAGGCAAAATGACAGAAGCATATGGATTCTCCACTGGTTTATTGTTCCGTGGACACAAACAAGGGGCAAGTGGATTAAAATTCACTCCACGCAGCATGTATTGAATGTGTGTGACTGTCCTAATAACAAGATTATGTTCTTTTGTTATGTTAATTATGGGAAAATGACATACATTGCTTAGTAGAGTGTCGGCAGGAAGAAGGAATTACAAATTTTGTTACAATTTTTATTTGTTGCTCGGACGGTCGATTAGTGATCAGGCAGGATTAGTTATTTTATATATTACTATAGCTTTTCGGCCGCGGCTCCGCCCACCTTTGTCGGTTATCTTGCTTAACCAATAACCTCTTTTTGCGCAGTTGGGTAAAAACTATCCTATGCCCTTTCCCGGGTCTCAAACTATTTCCATACCAAATGTTCGTAGTAGTTTTTAAGTTTATTTTTGCATACAAAAAAACAGCTCTTTCCTCTTTATAATATCTACATATTAGTATATTCTAGTATTTATTTGACATGTAAATTTTTTATTTGGCCAAAAATACTTACTTTAGGCTCCGATAATGGATGGAAGGAACCCTTATAGGATCACTTCCGCGTGGGGTGCCGCGCTGGGATAGAATCGCCCCCCCCCATATTTTCATGTGCGAGTCGTATAAGGCGACGAATGGAAATACCAGAAAGAAGGTACCAGTGCCTTTCTGAAGAACTGAATTTACACTGCGAACCCAAATATGCCTGCCAAGCGCGGGGATTATGGGTAACCCCTCTAATGGGGGAGGCATTTGTGTAACGGTAGACGTCATGGTGTAGTTTGGGTAGTATATATATGGTGTAGTAGTTAGGGTCACTTCATGTCTGTTGTCGTTTACAGGTCGTCTATATGTCTTCTGCAAATTTACTACATAGGATAAAGTAACTTACATACTATAATTATTTGGTGGATATGTACCTACTTTAAATGATCAAATCGTGGAAATAGCATCCAAAAAGTAAAGTCAGATCTTAGAAGTTATTTTGGGAGCCATGAAAAACATATTCGGTAAATATTTATCAAATTAAAGGGCTAGTTAGAATAGGCTATATAAAAATATTTAAAGCGTATTGTTTAATGGTTTAAATTATATGTAGATTTTCTACATTATTTTATATTTTGATTATTTATTTTATTTTTTGGATTGATATGTTTAGTAATTTAAATATACGAAGAGCTACACCGACCCTACGATGGTTTACATGCTACTGATCAGCTATATCGGCAGCAAAAGATAGAACATAATATATAATAAGCAAAAGACTATATTCGAAGATAAACGCCACTAATACTTTTACGCCAATAGTGACATAGCTACGTAAAAGCAATACTATGTACCAGGAGTACATATATATACGCTTAGGCTCGTATCAATAAATGCATGTGTATGGTTGAATTGAGATCGATCTTAAAATGCAGCTTTTGACAGATATTATACATTAAACGTCAAATCTGAATCTTAAGATCAACCTCAACTTTGAGATACATTTACTAATACAAGCCCTAGAGTGGTAGTATTAGTTTATATTCTTAATTATATTACTTTCCTTTCTTACACATTCAGCGCCTGCGGTGAATACTGCGAAAGAAATAAAAATTATACGTAGACGGAATAAAGATAAATACTTACAGTAGATATGAATGACTTCTGCTAAGTTCTACACTTGCACTTATACATATTTGCATTAATTTGTTTTATCGTAAATATAGTTATTAGCTAGGATATGGTAGGTATTCGTGTTGTTTATGGCTCGAGAATTAATGTAGTAAATTCAGTCATATTTCCTAGTGTCCGCAAATATAGTCCTGAGTTAAGCGCGAGGGCTGCATTGGACTGCTTGAACGCTTCATGGACAAAATATGGTGTCCAGGCTTGGAAGCGACACGTACCACGCCCCTTGACCTACTATCGCGTATGCATGTCTCTAATGCGGTGTCCACTTACTTTGAGTAATTGTAGGCTCTGTTATATACGCCTAAATGGATTTAGTAATAATACACGTATTAAATCCTTTGTTGTTATTAATAGAATGCTTTGATGTTGTCTTGCATAATATTAATATTATGTGTAGAGTTGAAAAGAGAAGACTTAACTGAACGTATTCGGTACTGCGCTTTATTGTAACTAGGATGACAATTAAATGTAACTTCTTTTTGACATTTGAAGTGCTCGTAGCTTTTTTAGTCGTTTTTAACAGATCAGCTAACGATGCGGTCATTACATGGATGATCGCTTGTCACTTCGGAGCACTTCCTTGCTTCGGAAGGCACGTTAATCCGTCGCGCGTAGGTCGCGGTCGTTACCTATGTAGTATGGAATTGTAACGTGGTGGTAGGGCATCTTGCGAATGCCCGCTGGCTAGCTACCTCCCTTAAGCAGAAAATTTGTCACCAAGCAATTGACGGTGTGTCCCGACAGCTGTTTTTGACTGCCAGTAATTCTAGGTTACCTGAACAACATCTTCGACCACATGATGACTTACCATCAGGTGAGATATTGGTCAAGCCTATGAGTTGTACATAAAAAAAAAAAATGTTTTAACTCTATAACAGGCTTCGATTGCAAAGGGTAATGTACACTCGAGAGCAATGAATCCGGGTCACTTAAAGAATGTTAAAAATCTCGGAAACTAAAAATGATAGGTTAATGCAATAAATTGTATTTAATAGACAATGTAATACTCCTTAAATGAAAGTAAAAAAATATGAGTCACCATACATTTTATTAACACAAAATTACATAAAGAAAAAAACTGCTGATCTCTCCTTAAAACAAAAATAGGAAACATGAAATTTTTGAACTTTATTACGATTTTCTTGAATTTTAATACTTCGTATTGCCTCCTCGTGCTTCCATTACTGCGTTTACGCGGTTTGGCATGCTGTACACCAAGTTCCTTATACGATTTTGGGGAATATTCTCCCATTCCTCTGTGAGAGCAATTTTGAGCTCACGAAGCGTGATTGGGGGAGGGTTTCGTTGTTTTACGCATCTGCCTAGCTCGTCCCAAGCATGCTCGATCGGGTTGATATCCGGGCTGCGCGCTGGCCACTCCATACGAGTAATGTTCATCTCTTGAAGGTAGTCATTCACAATCCTACCTGTATGAGGTCGGGCATTGTCATGCATAAATATAGCATCCTCTCCTAAATTGACCATAAATGGACCAACGTGATCATTGAGGATTTCTTCCACATATCTTACGCTAGTTAAAGAGCCGTTTTCTATGATCACCAGCTCTGTGCGACTTTCAGAAGAAATTCCGGCCCACACAAGTACAGACCCACCACCGTAGGCTACTTTTTCTTCGATGCATGCTTGCTTGAATCTTTCCCCTGGTCTTCGATACACTCTGTGTCTTCCATCGTGCTTGTAGAGCATAAATTTTGATTCGTCGGAGAACATAACTTTTGACCAATCTTCAATACTCCAATTTACGTGGCTCTGGGCATATCTTAGTCTCGAAATACGATGCCCACGCTCCAGTTTAGGGCCGTTTGCAGGTCTAAGGGGTTTTAAGTTAGATTCAGCAAGCCGACGTCTTACTGTCCATGCACTTGGGTTACTTCCTCCAAGGCGTCGAAACTGATTGGTGAGTTCAGTTCCTGTGAGAAAGCGATTTCGAAGCATGCTGTTCACCAAGTATCGGTCTTCTCGTGCTTTGGTACACCTGGTTCTGCCCGTTCCTGGTCTGCGTAGGTTAGAACCAGTTTCTTCGTAACGTCGGAGAACTCTTTGTACTGTTGACAGCGACACACCGACAGTCCTGGCTGTATCGCGCTGACTCCGGCCGGTTTCCAGCATTGTAAGTATTCTGGTGCATTCTTCAGGCGTAAGCGACATAATTTCAGCTTGAATAATGAATATAGAGCACTATCAACATGGTTTATGTACCCACATAAATGACAGATTACAAACAAAAGCAAAACCAAATGCTGTAATTTCGTAGTTCCATCTTCGAAAGTGGCCCTTTTTCAAATTTGATTTTTTTATGATATAACTTTACAATAACTAAGAAGTTTTAATACCTTCATTTAAGGAGTATTACATTGTCTATTAAATACAATTTATTGCATTAACCTAGCATTTTTAGTTTCCGAGATTTTTAGGATTCTTTAAGTGACCCGGATTCATTGCTCTCGAGTGTATATATTATGAAGTTTATTTCCATTGCCGTTCTAGTAAGACAATAAGGCCCTAACCATATCAATTAGAAAACAAGAACCAGCTACGGCCTGCTGGGGCCTTTTTGTCTAATTAGATATGTATTGAAAATGAACTCCATAATGGGAAAATGTCAAAATGACATTCATCCATTACCATTCTAATTAGGCAATAATTCTCAGTTTGGAGATATTCTAGAAAAAGGGGGCAGGTAACGGAACCAAAGTCAAGAGTAAAAAAAACCAAAAGATGTTATGTGTAATGTAATTATTGTATACAGTAAGAATAAATCAAAGTGTCCTCCTACTTCAGAAATTCATATAATGAAATAGTTCTTTCATGTATGGTTAGTTAACTTTTTTGTCGTTAGTTTAATTCAAATTTAATAAGCTTTTAGCCTTTTAACGGAGTAATATTCCTACAATAATACTCGTAAGTATAAACCTTTTAAAAATAAATCACGATGAATGTCATATTTTCTTTCCGTACTTAATGGAAAAAAATGTCCCATGAGTTTCTGTGTGTGAAATAGAAACACTCATGGACATACACGAATGTTTATCTAAAATATCAAAAACTGGGTAAGTATTTACCTAGTTTTTGATATTTTAGATAAACTTTCGAGTAGTTACTTAAAATGGTTTACTACGTGCATTGAATTTGAGAGTGACGTGTGCATTTTATTTTCTCCTCCATATATCCATATCCATATCCATATAACTGTCAATATCGTGGCCTCTATCTGCCAACGGAAAACAAGACGTAACAAACGTCATATAGTTATGTTGTTACAAATGCCTGCAAATAAATATACTACAGTGTGAGATTCACTCTCAAAATCAGGCTTGACTGGAGAGTGTATAATCTTTAAATTTTATAGTCTTATCACGGCACTTCTAGTAAATACTTCAGCTTAAATAAAAGTATTAACATATATACTTATTTATATATTCAAAGGCACAACCTGTACAGAAATTAATGAAGCGTTCATCATTATGTCTTTGTTTGGTCGAGCTGTTCATGTCATCGCTACAATCTATAGACTGCAGTCCCATATTTGTCAGTACAATTAGTCACATCGAGGTCGGAGATAGTAAGTTGGTGCGACGACACGGCAAACGTGTACAAAATAACAAGGGGGCGGGTCGAGAGGAGGCAGCAGTGCTCAAAGGTGAGTATGCAAGGCTGCGGCTTCTGCGGTTGTTCCCCACACGGGCACTTTCACCGATTCCCTCATTAGCGATGCCACACCGACTCTTCTGCAAACACTTGGCGCCTACAAATGGTTGTTTCACCCTCTGCATAACGCTCGCCTCGCAGACGTGTTCGAGAGCAATCTTTGCAAAAACGAAACGCGATGTTTTACCGCACACACTCTTCGCATAAATCACGTTGATGTTTTATTTGTTGGGTGTTTCTGCATTGGGAATGTAAGGCATAAAACAGAAAGCCAATAGGCACTATTAAACCTGCATAATATCTTTGATAAAAGATCTGTTACCTAATAAAATTGGCTTTTAGTATATATTATGGCCATAGTTTTTTCTTCAAGATGTTCCAACTTAGCAACATATCGTTTATAGCTTTGGCAGGTAGATGATCAGATGTATGAAGGTAGATGGTAATAGGCGTGTCTCTTTAAGCTGTGTCTACATAGGAGTTGAAAACAGACTAGTACTTTATATATGATTATTTCTACATATGCATGTTACGTAGGTAAGTAACATTTTTTGTATATTAGAGTGATACATTAAAATGATAATCAAACCTGCTTTGAACAGTACACTGAGCAACTAATAGTACTTTTTGGGACCAAACAAACTATTTTTTGGAGCAATGAAAACTTTTTAGGAACCATTCTGCCACTCGTTCTTAGTGGTTACACCGCAATCCGCATATTACACCAGTGTGGAACGACTAGGAAGACCCTGTTCCTCGTCGTAACACCACGGTAGATATCATCTGGCCGATAAAACAATGTAAGTACTGATATATCATATAGAATAGGTAGATGTTATGTGTATATTACAATACATGGCTTAGCCCCAAAATCACCGTTATTACAAGTAGGTATATGTTGCACATATCTTATGTTTAATTATCAGAACGCTAAAAATAATCTAGAATTAAATGTAAATTAAAAAAGTAATTTTTATAGGCAAGAATTTTCTTCTTGCAACTTACGAGGTAGGTAGATACTATCCATTATGGTGAGCCTAGTCCTTTTCTATAACTCACTTCAACAAGTTTTTTCCATCATCATTGGCTTACCTTAAGTAGATATAAGGAATCTCACCTAAGTAAGCATTAGGTGGGTACAACTTTTTCATTCAAAGTCCCTCAAACGTCGAGCAGCTAACTCCTAGAACAGAAACAAGGCAAAAAGAAACTCTCGTTAGGAAAGTCGCCGCAAACTCGTGTCATTCCGTGTCCATTATGAGTGCGGATCCCTAAAAAGTTGTAATTAACTAAAAGCAGAAGCTTGTCCGAGTGCCGTGGTGTCCGTTACATAATTGCAGTTGATGCCAAGAGACGGATGCGAGCCGCGAGGCGAGTGCCAGCTCGGCACGCTCCCTCTGCCACTGGAACTACATGCACCTACTCGGAAACCAGAGATAAATAAAGAGGCTTTGAAAACTAGAACCCAGATTTAGATATAGAATATACCCATCTCGATAGTAAAGGGTATCTAAAAAGTACATCTTAAGGGAATCGAGACAGCCGCCCTTATCATCATCTTCATATTCTTCATTCTTATTCCACGCATCATCTTCTTATTCTTATTCCACGCATTTGGGGTCGGTATATTTGTGTCTTCTCTAATAACATATTGCAGCCTAATAATCCGCAGAACAACACAAGGTCATACTTGTAGACCATTTTGACGTTAGTTTTATGACCAACTGCCGTCCTAACGCCAACCCTCCTTGGGAATATTTTGTTGGTAGCCCTCCGCCCAATATTCAGTAATATCCCACTCACGTCGAGGCGAGTATTGGCATGGTGGTCATTGGTCGCTTTTCCCTTAAGTCTTTACGACATCCATGACGAATTAAACTCCTATAATAGTATTTTGACTAAACTCGAGGTTTCGATCAAGTTACATTGACCGTGGTCACAAGTAGACTCAGTTCGTGAATAAGCCCTTCGATGATTTAGAAACATGAGTTTTTTACGAAAGTTTAATGAAAAGTATCCAAGAGGAAGATTTCTATATCTATATAGTCAGTCCTGTGCGAGACTATTATACTTAGTCTAAGAGCACGTGAAGATCGACCTTCACTCATCAGATAATTTCGATGAGACATATTTTTTTATCAAATATAATTTATTGATACACATGTCTATGATAACTTGCCTTTCGAAACCGTTTTCAGATAGCTATTTATAATTGAATAAATTTTAATATTTTTTTATTTCAAATACGATTTTTTGCAGGCAAGCGATATATCTATTACGATTGGTTTTGTAATTAAAATATCTTACTTATAATATCAATTTCGATTGGTTAAAAGATTGGTGTAGTTAGATATATTGACTTACCTGTTAATATCTGCTTGCCAGGTTGCCATGCAGAGAAATAAGCAGGCATATTCTGTGTGTAAAAAACTATCAGTTGTAATGAAATTCATTCGGTTATGAAAAGAGTGAAGGTGACGAAAGAAACTTGATTAAAATTAATTCTATTAAAAATTGCTATGAAAACTTTTCGATAGGCAAGTTATCATAGGCATATTTTTTAAATAATTATATTTGATTATAAAGTTGTCTTATCAAGGCATCAGATGGGTGAAAATCGACCTCTCACGTCTCCTCTACTATTATGATTAACTTGACTTTGCTACTACTAATTACCTATTATAGAAGTTCGGAAACTATCGTGCCGAACACAAACTAGAACACAAAATAGCGTAATTTCATCAGCGCGCGGTTTGTCTCTGCACTGCAATGCGACTCGCCGACAGTTTTGCAGTTCTATCGCAACTCGCAATTTACGATATCCACGAAACGAATAAACCATGCCCGATGCAACATTGAAAAATGCTCGAATAAATGATCGAGTTATTGTTTTACACTATATCAATGTAATACTCGCTCACCATTCACATAAATAAGTTGGGCTCTCCACATATCACCACGCCTAATTAGGTACCTAAATCAGATGATTTGTTGATTATTGTTTTAAACTACTTCAATGTGATCGTTGCCAATAGGGTTATACCACGATGCGCGGTTGTGACTACTACTGATGCCGAACAGTATTGTTGGCAAATGATATTTTGAAAATATTTTTTTATGGGGTACAATAATATCTCTAAGTTGATCCCATTTAGATTAGGTACATCAAGATTGGTCAAACAGTTTTTCAGATATACTGAACTGGAAAACATAAATTGGCAATATAAAAAAAACTTAATTAAAATTAGATAAGTACGTTGAAGACAATTTCTTGGATTACTGATGCGCGCATTTTCCTCTAAAACTCTCTTATTACATTCACGTTTTTTTATATAAATAATATATTATTCTAAGTAGAATAAGATGTATCTATGATTATTGATTATAACTATTCTTTTGAAGATTCTTGTTGACGAATTACATAATTGATTATAAATGTAGGCACTACATACAACAAGATGGTCTACTCCGAAGGAACTTGGGAAACTTTGTTCAGCATATTATTATTTTATTTGTTATCCCTGCTATATATGGCAAAGCGTGTCATGCAAGCGTTATTTTAGCGTAGGCTCCAAAATATTTCACTTATTACAACTTTGAAAAACTCCAATGAACTTTTACACAAGAAAAAAATAAAAGAGATCTTTCTTGAATTCATATTTTTCGTAAGTACCTTATTAAGTTAGTGTCTTCGTAGGCTAACTATAGAAACGTACTTTCGGCATAATATATTATATGTCAAGCGTTCAAATTCCATGAAATTTTATTTTGAAAATTACGAAGTATATACTTCGTAATTTTCAAAATAATGCGATTTCGCTAAGTTTAATAATTATTGAAGTTAATATAAACATGAGTAAAAATATTCAATTTATTCTATGGTATTAAGATACTTCTGTGTACATTAAGAGAAACAGAAGATTATGGCACAATTTTGAAAATTACGAAGTGTATACTTCTTATTGCAGGCGACTGTACGTACATCCTTGATCACTATACCTATGTTGATAATATACCAGTTTTCCGATTTATTACTTATTTTATCTCTAAACTAGAATTTATGAATTACAATACAAAACGATTTTTCAATTAATTTAAAAAGCAGAAATGAAGAATAAATTTTACAGAAAACTGATAAACCAGAAGCGTAGCCCAAGGACATACATGCATAATTTCAGCGAGTTTGAGCACTTGGTATTTTTTAAATACGACGAAACTGCGTTTGTATGGAAATCGCTGCGTAGATACTTCCCTTGTAACATAGTTATCAAATTAGAGTTCTGAATTAATAGCATTCTTCTTTCATAACTGGTTACGAAGAAAATATTTTTTTTGCTGGATAAATACAACGTTTATGATATTAAACTGTTTTTTTTATTCTTGATAGGTTAGCCTTTTACCACTATCTCACCTGATGGTAAGTGATGATGTGGTCGAAGATGTTGTTCAGGCTAACCTAGAATTACTGGCTCTCAAGGACGCAGCTGCCGGAACACACCGTTAGGTCGTTGGCGATTATTGGGCATTATGAGACATGAAAGCCCACGTGGTGTCAGAGTATGTTCTAAGCATTTTTCATTTTGCCTTTGCATACTTGATATGTTTCTCACCTAAGACTTCTAGATATAAAATAGCTTTATAATTCACACAATGCACTCACACAATTTATTTAAGAATGAATAAAATACCAAACTTCTTTGTGCATAATGTTTTCTTCGTTTTCGCGATGATTACAAACAGTAACAAATTTAAACGGTTTAAATCGCCGTACCTACATTTATAATTATTTTTGTCCCGACGACGTTTCAAGCACTTTACAGTGATCGTGGTGACTAATTGGTTTTTTTATGTCACTTGAGTTATTAAGAAATTATTTTATAGTACCGTCAGAAACTTATATCATAACGTTCCCAATTTACGCAGTATTCGCTCACAGTGTCCAGAGGTCTTGCAAATGTGTGTCGGCCATGGGATTTAATTAATTTGATGACAGGATCCCAAGCAGGTGGTACTTGCCAACCATAATCTCTATTGAAAGTTGGGTACTTCTTTGTGCATGTGATTTAGGTTAGGTAGGCTTTATTGTAAAAGCTATTTTTCAATCAGTCATAGTGGGGCAATGAGACACCACCTTCTAGTTTTGAAAAGTCAAATTCCTTGATAAAAGAAATCTACTGCAGCGTACGGTCTCGAATATACAAAATAACATTTAAAAAGCCTTGGATGCCCTACAGTAAGTACGCCTTTACGAAAATCTAGATCCAATGGTATAAGCTTTTCGTCGATAATTCAGCGAGTTAGGATTTGAAGAGCACATAGCGTTTTGAGCCTAATATCCGGACACAATTCGGGGTAAAATAAATCATCTTAAAACTGGCAAACCATACCTAAGCATAGATATTAGGCTCAGGGTTAGGCATGTAAATATAGAGTATGTACACTTGACATTATTTTTTTTTATGACGAAACTACCTTTGTACGCAAAGCGCTTCGTGCATTCTAACCTTAACAATCGATATAAGCACGTTCTCGCTGAAAATACGTAGACATTCATTTACGCGAAAAAGCGAACGCAGGTGTAATTTATCTTCGGCTTGTGCTTTTAGTACCGTTCGTATTACGAAACTATGACATTGACGTGTTACTTGTAGTAGGACCCCTGGACAGGCGGAACCTGCTGGGCAGGCCCGGTTCGATGGCCGGCTGAGCACTTGTCGCGCACACCGTACAAACGTATATTTTTTTTATCTACTCCCATGATCATACACTATATTGACCTTGGATTTAGCAACGGTGGAAAGCTTGCTGATTGAGAGGGGTCTTATCTAAATTTGTCCGTTAAGTGACTGTAGTCTGTGCACGTCACTTCTGTAATAGCAGCAGGTCGATGCATTGATAATTTAGCTGTTCATTATGTGTGCCCTAGTTCATAAGTACCGCTACGAAATGTACGTCGCGTTGCTAAATTGCGGTCTTCATCCAAAATTTTAAATAATACGTACCTATTAAACCTCATATGCTATGTAACTAACTGTTACTCCAATATTGGTTGATCATTCTACGTATATCTTTTATTGGTATATTTTTTCGCATTCATGAACGAACGACATCGTGAGAATCGTGTAGAGACGATTCATTTAATATAAGCTTATATACTCCTATGGTTCTCGAATCAAATGTTCGCCACAGGGTTGTAAGGGTGTGCATGGTCAGGCTATGCCGGAGTTGTAAGAACCACTTGCGTACCTTAATACATACATAAAAAGTAGAGTTGCACGCAATATAAAACAGATGTTCCATTCGCCACATCCGATCCAATAGCCTTAATCATAACTGTAAAGTTGTTAGGCTACTAACAAAAGGCCATATGCGTATCCCACCTGACTTTCCGTCTTATAGCAAGCAATGGCAATATCTTGCGAACACCATTGATTTATATTGTGTTGACACATAATTGATAGAATAGGGTACCTACCTAGCTACAATATGGGAACAAGGATTCCTGTTCCGACTCGAAAACATAGAATATGAATATACTCGTATATCATCTAGCCATTCAATTCCTGAATGGCAGATGTGGTCCATGAGCAAGTATGTATAAATATTACACGCTATTGAAATGTTAGCAATCATTTGTTTTCCTTACACATTGTCATAAATATTTCTATATTATTTTTAAGTCGGTGTCTAATAGGTTTTTAATTTTTAGTATTTATTGATATTTTATGTTTTGAATGATATAAATATATAAGTTGGTACCCCATTCAGTAGGATGAGGTATTCCCAAAACGTTATAATTAATAATGCATTAAACTTTATCAGCAAGACTGAATCTGGAAAGTCTAGAAAAAACCATAGCACATGCATTCAACACAAATCGTAATTCTGTTCTACTTGAAAGACCGTACAATATTTCTCTCGCGTTAATAACATAATAGAAGTTCTTAGACCTAGTAAAATTGAAAATTGTACGAGTTGGTACATTTCCTTTATGTGCAGTAGTAGTTTAATAATTTCTTAGAGCAAAGCCTGTAGGTATTGCTCGCTCTCCGGTGCGGGATGTTTGCACCCCGGCCGCTGTTTGCACTCAATAAGCTGGAGCAAACATTCCCCAGCCGAGCTATTCTTCATCTCGCTTCGAGAGAGCACACACAGATTACTGAGATCTTTCAAGTTATTCCCCCATAGTGGAAATAATATATCATATTGTGAATTCGATGTGGAAATGATGAGGAATCTTTAGTCAAAGTCAACTTGATTTCTGTTTCATATTTTCGACGTTTCATGCAAACATCCTGGAAGGCAATTCTCGCGCAGTTTTAAAAATATCACAATAGATAAATTTTAAAAGTTGACCAGAGATAATTAGTTCACTCACATGTCGAGTCGGTCAAATCGGTGTAACTTCTTTTTCCATTTTAGATTTTCCCCGTTTTCGAATACTAGCAATCAGATGCTAGATTGATTTTTTTATTCTAATATTCATTCATATTTATTCTAGAATTGCGTGATTTTCTGACCTTATTTGTAAGAGCGTTATTAACGTCTATCACAGTGATGTAACTTGCACAAATTTAATTTAAGTACTATGAATGATTTTGTAACTTTGCATTATTTTGTTCTTTAATTCGACGCTTTTTAAGTTTAAACACATTTTTACATCATTTTCATTTAGATATATTATATTGCTAAGACCAAGCAAAATGATACGAAAATTACATAAGTAACTAAACTATATTTTCGATACTAAACATACAATCATTATTCTTATACATTATATCACACTATCACAGCAAAAATTATTCTTACTTAATCGTATTATAAAGTCACCTAGTTTGACTCAATCAACAATAATATAATAATTCGATTATAGAAGTATCTATAGATAAGCAGAGTTAAGTTTACAATAATTAGTTGGTAAGTATTTTTATTTTGTATTTTGGTTTTAGCAATTACATCACCGAGCGATAAAGCCTATGAAATATATAAAAAGGTCCTATTGTAATAAATTACTATTGTGCCTAATTACTAAAAGTGAAAACATAAATGACGAGAAGTAATTATGATCAAAGGACTAGCATATTTTAAAGCGACATCAAATCTCGACATCCTTTTTAGACTTTATATCTCATCAACTTTACGAGTACCTATTATAACTCATACTCCAACTTTAATATTATATTTATACAAGCTATCTGTCTCAAATATGATCAAAATCTTATCAGGTGTTCAAAAGGTTATCCAGGGTTAAAATATTATTTTCTTGAACAATTTAATAGAATTTCTATTTCAACTTATTTTAGGGTAAAAATTCTACACAAAATATCTAAATTTCAGTTTCTGTTAACTTTTCCCTTTACGATCTCTATATGTCTTAGCATTTGTACCATTTTATCATACAAATATTTACTTATACAACTAATTATTCTTATGCTTACTTGATAGGGCGTAAAGTAACTTGAGAATGAAGCCTGCAAAGACAACAGGAAACGTGAAGCTCCCCTAGTGTGTCCTAGCGCCCGGTTATTAAGGAAGCCACCATAGTATTATTATGTTGAGCTTACGCAGGTACTTATTATAATATTTTTATAGATAATTGCAAAATATGGTGGTTCTTCTCGTATTGTTTTTTTTTATCTTGTGCGGATTATTATTATTATTATTCTTCTGTAGGTAGCTACTACCTAATTCTATTTTTATTAGAACCGAGGAAGTTTTATATATGTATTATTTTATGTAAATATTAAAATAAAATACATTGAACTTTGTGTTCACCTTATCAGCGCCGATTATACCAGTTCAGTTTCCCTATTCTTGCCTGATATTCACTAAAGAAACAGGACACTAAACAACTATTTTATATTGCTGGCAACGCCACGGCTCCTTCTATATTTTTAGTGAAACTACATCTTATGTATTCTGCTTCATTTGTTGATGCTTGTAGAACATCAGTACTAATATTATAAATGCGAAAGTAACTCTGTCGGTCTGTCTGTTACGCTTTCACGCCAAAACTACTGTACCGATTTGAATGAAATTTGGTATGGAAATAGTTTGAGACCCGGGAAAAAACATAGGATAGTTTTTATCCAAACGCGCATAAAGAGGTTAATGTTTTTGCGCGATAACCGACATACGCGCGGGCAGAGCCGCGCCCGGAAAGCTAGTAATTTATAAACACATTAACATTTCGCTACTTCTTTTGATGTATTTAGGGTGCCGTGCTAGAAAATAGGACCCTATTACTAAGCCTCGGCTTGGTAATAGGGTCCTAGTAACTCCGTCCGTCCGGCAGTCATACCTTTGGGCTGGCTTTATCTTTGGAACGGTAATAGGTGGCCGGTTGATACTTTCACAGATTATGTGATAGTTTGTTGGCTAGTATAACAAGTAAGAATAATAGTAATTAATTATTGATATACAAGAAACGTTTTATTTTAACGTTTATACTTTTATGCTCGAGTACAACTCGCCCCTGGCCGATTTTTTCCTGTTGTATTATCTCATCCGTCGACCACTGACTAAGACCCCTCCTCTAATAAGTCTTTACAAACTTTGCATATCATTACAGTTAAGTGTTGAGATATAGCCAAATAAATAGACAATGATGATAATCTTGTTTTTATTTTCGAAAATACCGGTGCACTTTTTACACTTCTACATGTTTTATTTTTTTATTGCTATGATAAGTTAGTTTTTGACCACTATTTCAATTAATGGTTAGTGCGGTAATGACCACATCATCAAGGAAGTTGTTTAGGCTAACCGAGAACTACTAGCTCTCTAGGACTGCTGCTGGAACACGTCGCTAAGTGCTGGATGACAGGTTTTTACCCTATATGCTATAACGATTGCCACCCTAAGGCAACAACAGAGACTGACGGCTTTGGGAGCCCTATGAAGCACGGAAGCGCCCAGTAGTAATTGCCTCCTAGGGGTCACCCGTCCAAGACTAAGCAAGCCATGCTATGACCTTATCAAAATGTAGGACATTTCATTACGCTGAAACAATAAAATGCACAAATCAAGTGTTTTAGAAATACAATATACCTATGTAAATCAACTCTAATTAATAATCTTTACTGTGATTTAAATTTTGCATGCATTACAGATTTAAGATCAACGTTCAATGATAAAAAATACTCACTGAATAACAATACAACAATAACAGTTGCAAAACGGTGTGCAAATTAGGTACGTTACGAAACTTTTTTGCACGCAGATTTTAGTTGTTTCACTTACCTAAGTATACAAAATATTTGCACTTACCTAAGTATAGCTCTAAATGTGATGACAAACACTATCGAGAACTAACTTAAATTAACATTTTGATTTAATAGTACAATATTTAATTTTACTTATTTATTTATTTAATTAGTACCGTACAAGAACGAATTATACTAATGATAGGAAATAAGTTTATACAATTTGTGTAATTAGTTTATACAGTATTGTATAAACTTTAATTTCCTTATATATATGTACTTACAAATGATTGGTTTCACTGATATATTCATTTATTCAATTTAATAAGGACGTAGTTATTAAGTAGACCACTTACACTAATACACTGACGATAAAAAAAAATACAAACATTAAATACTAACTTTGCGGCCGCGGCTCCGACCTCGCGTTTATCGCGCAAAACAATTAACCTCTTTTTGCGCAGTTGGATAAAAAGTTCCTATGTCCTTCCCGGGGTCTTAAAATATTTCCATTCTAAATTTCATCCAAAGCGGTCCAGTAGTTTTTAAGTTTATTCGTTGCATACAAAAATCCAAAAATACAAATCTTTTCTCTTTATAATATTAGGTTTAGATGTAGATTTAGGATAAAATGTTAAAAATACCTACGTACGTATACAGCATGCCTTTTAACAAAATACTATGAACTATATGCAACACTACAGCTATAACAATGAAAGCATTTAGACAATCTACAAGTTATTGCAGACTCACAGGCAGTCCTAATGCTCCAGCCCACTACCAGTTTGCATCATGCCCAGCATGCTGGCAGCATTGCCCCGTTGAATTGCATTGCTTATTCGTTCAGACAAATAGACCAATAACAGATGTCTCAGACGGCAGTTGACGTTACCTGAAATGTCTATTTTCAGTCGGCCCTAGGCACAGAACTCACAATATTTTGATTGCTTGCATGGCGAGCAAGCTGTGAGCTTTTAAGAAATGTTCCACCCTATTTTGCTAGCATCTTCAATTGCCTGTATCATCAACAGGTCAAAGGCATATGAGGTAAAAAAACAACAACAAAGGTAAGGACAGAGTCAAAGACAACTCTGAATGGAGTAAAAGTTTTTATTGCGATAATAGGGCATGGAGGTTATAGTGGATACAATACACGTAGATGTAAATACAATAATATTATGTGAGAGAGTTTTCTCATATCGGCGCGGCGAGGGGCATTTCGCCGTTAGACGCAACTTATGCGGCATCCTCGCTAAACTTCAGGTTAATTAAGTCTTCTCGACTCCGGGCGGCAACTACTGATAAACTAGCATTATTACACGCTATTTTACTGCCGGGAATATCTCAATGAATATGAGGGAAGCACCTAATTACCTAGTTGCGAGAATTTCAAATCATACGTATACAAGTACTATTTTACCCATGGGAAAGCGTTTATGGTTTTTTATCTGGAATTAAGTAGGGGAATATCGTATGTATACTATAAGCTATGAAGTTCTTATTCAGAGATTAAGCATAGAATACCCGTCTAGAAAGAACGTTGCCTTATTATTTTTTAACAAGTAATTAATTATGGATGGCATCAATTAGGCTCCAGTACGTGAATAACTACGTAAAATACGTACTAGTAGGTTCTTAAACTAGCAATTGACAAAACGATATTATTATTTGGGTACAAATATTTTTTACCGACTTAAAAATATTTTTTTATTATAAGTGTACATTATTGTTATTTAATTTATTGGTATATAAGATAAAGTTTGAAGTATGATTAATAAAATTACGGACAAGGTACCTACGTTCCTGAATAAATTAACCTAACATGCACTGCTATGTTCCTAGTACCATACATTGAGTTTAACTATCTATCCAAATGTAAAAGAACCTTAGAGCTTAGAAGGTTAGAGCAACGAACAGTTTTGAAGAAAAAAATATAATATAGGTATGTCCTAATCTTCTGATACTTACTATATATTGATTGTGAATAGTGGTGGGCAGAAATTATCTCAATGGCTGCACAAGTTGGTGATTGAATGACTTGGACTCTAGAATTTGTATTAGTTTACATTTTTTGTTCTGACAATACAATCAACTGCCAAATTTATCTAATGGAACAAGTAAGTTTCAATATTTATATATATTTCAGATATTGATCAATATACATATACTTAGCATCCCAATTTTACAGCCTTTTTAGGCGAATCGGCTACAGAAGGTTGTACTAAACATCTTCCGGGTGTTTTATAAAACTAGGTAGTCCACAAATATTAATATTAAAGACTTGTCTGTTTTTGGCGTATATATAATTATTGTCCTTACATGGGCAAATATATCTCCAATATCGATGAATTTATTTAGATCGTTGATATTTAAAGTAGAAAAGATAGCAAACTTTGCTGGCCCTAGGGTTTAGCAAGAGGACGGTGGCAAGGGGCATCAAAATGCCGAATGCTATAATGACTACTATTCAAATAGATTTACAACTGCTAACTCCTATACCTATACATAATGATATCTTAATTTTTGATGTCAGCTTTCATGTAGGTATGCTGTGGTATGCTGATAGGTGTGGTGTACTTATCAATACTAAAACATATAGGTACTTACTCTAAATTTACGATTTCACAACGTCAGCAAACAAACTTATTGCTGACATGAGGAAAGCAACCGGCTGTCGGCAAACTTACATAATGGCAATATATGCACGCAGTGTTAGAATATCCCACCTCATACCGCCGCCGCGCCGCGCCGCGCCGCCTCCGCCGTCGCTGCCGACCCTGTCGCCGTCACCGTTACCATAAACCCGCTGTCAGTCCCTGGATCCGCCGCGCCGCGCACGATACTGTCGACTGAATCTATCGGCAAAGTTTGACAGCTGCTGTGCCGCGGTAATGAACGTGGATTTACGTCATATCAGTATACACAACACGTCAGTGTTAAAGCTTCAAACATGTGCCTTCAGTCAGATAAGCTAACACTAGCTGGAGGTGAGGATGAAGCGCTCGTAGCCAAGTTTGCTTAGCCATTCTGAATCGATCAGCAAAGTTAAGCAACGTCCGCCGCGGTCATCACTTGGATGGGTGACCGCTGGTGACATTACTACTGAGCGCTTCCGTGCTTCGGAGGGCACGTTAAGCCGTCGGTCCCGGTTCTTGTCTTAGGATAGCAGTCGTTACAGCATGGTGGTAGGGCACTTTGCAAATGCCCGCCTGGCTAGCTACCACCCTCAAGTTGAAAATCTGTCGCCATGCAAGCACCTAACGGTGTGTTCCGGCAGCTGCCCTTGAGAGCCAGTAACTCTAGGTTAGTCTGAACAACATCCTCGACCACATCATCACTTACCATCAGGTGAGATAGTGGTCAAAGGCTAACCTATCAGGCATAAAAAAAAATGGTGTATCACCCCACCGTCTCGCTGATGAGGTCACCGCATCGATAGTAAAGGGATAAACCAACTTCAAAGCTTGACCAACATCAAATTATAATATCAGAATTCAGATCCCTACATTGTACTTTTGCATTAACGCCTGCTAAGCGGAACATGTTTTATGGCGTACTTATATATTTTAATTCGTATGTATATATAGGGAATGCTCGCCTGCGTTGCTGATATGGCTGGCTATCATCCTCAAGTGTAAAAGCTGTCGCGAAGCAGTAAATAGTCTGTCCAGCTAATGTATGTCTAAAGAGCTCTCCTTGAGAGCCATATTAAGCGCATTTACCTTCCCCGACCACTTACCAACAGGCGTGATATAAGGCCCTTATTGCTGAGCATCGTGGTCACTGGGTTTGTTTGAACTATCTTCTCCATTGTTTCCGACCCATAGTTGCCCTCAACGACAAATAAAATTTGGTACCTGTAATGACTTCCTTAACATCGTCAGGCCATCGTTTTGGAGAAAGATCTCGCGATCTCTTGCGATCTGTATTTCCAGGCTGGTATTCAAAGCTTTTATCTTGTCATTATGGTGCCGAAATATGCCAATACGCTGCAGACATATTGTAGATAACCCAATTTCAATATCAAGCTGGGCTAGAATAGATACTTTAATGTGTTTAGCTATCCATAGTATCCTCAACATTCGCCTCCAGCACTACATTTGGAATGCATCAAAACTAAATCCTCTTTCTTTCGCTTGCTTGTTTTGTCCAAGTCTCTACTTCATGTAAAATATGGGAAAGCTACTCTAGTTTTCTTAGTGAAGAAGGCATTGGTTTCATTTGGATTATGTTCTTGTTTTTCCAAATGTTTAGAAGGCGTGTCATTAGGTCCTTAGCCGTTACTATTCTCATCTTTGTTTCTGAGACACAACTACCTT
This sequence comes from Plagodis dolabraria, assembly GCA_963854805.1. Classification (NCBI taxonomy): domain Eukaryota; kingdom Metazoa; phylum Arthropoda; class Insecta; order Lepidoptera; family Geometridae; genus Plagodis; species Plagodis dolabraria. The sequence continues at coordinate 21,835,588 of OY978449.1, read as the reverse complement.
TATTGCTGATGCACGAGCCCAGATATATAAATCTGTCCACTTTGTCTAAGCCAGGCATGGTCTGAACATCAGCCAGTACTTACATCTGCGTGATCAACCACCTTGTTGGCTAGACCTAGATTTTGACCCACAACCTCCGAACTTCGCTCATGTCATTTAAAGAAGCAAGCGTATACCGAAAGTTTTGTATTTGTCTTCCACTAACAGCAGAACCTTTATACCTTCCTTTGCCTTTACGGAAGATATATTTTCTTATTTTAATGTGTTATATAAGGCGACAATATGCATCCTTGCATGATGCCTCTTATGATGTGAAATACATTTGAACAGTCGTCACCTATCGTATCGTCGGTGTCTATTCTGACGAAAGTATAGTAGTTTCACATCTACTTTATTATTCTACCATAATATTTTTTTCCCCGAAGAGCACTTTACCCGTGGATAGAAAATTGAAAAATTCTCGCATCCAATCCTTACTTTCGTCTAGTTGAATTACAAAGAAATTTAAAAATAAATTTGACTGCCCTAGGAAAAAAATGTACTTGTATCAATCGGGATTCTTAAGATACTCCATACATATAAATTTGTTGAGATATTAAGAATTTTGGTTGACTAATTAAAAAGGACATTATGCTATGGGATTACTCGAAATAAACAGCATAGCTGGGTCCGTCAACTGCTTTATTTTTGCGAACGTCATATGCAGCAGAACTAAGTCTTCGGTGCAGATTATGCGTATAAGAGGATCTCATTTGAAATTTTAATCCATTTAATTCTCAAGAAGACTGTTATTTTATCTATTGAAAGTTTAACTTGATCAAGTTCCACTTCATGGTTGCACATAAAGAACATTAGGCAAAGAAATCTTTATACATTTCGGCTAGGAAAGTAGAGTAGCGAGTAGTAGTACGAATATTAGGTATATACCGGCGCAATCCAGAGAATATCGTAACCATATTGATATGTATATATTTACACAGTATTTTGTACATCCCCGGTTTAGGTACCTATATCCGAAGTTTGGGTACTGAGTAGGATATTTTACTTACTAAAACTTCTCATAGAGATGAGGGTTTCAACCAACCTATAAATGGAGCTTGTAAATAAGCTTTTAGCTTTTTTTACGATTCACTTTGTTTTTTTGCGCTTTGTAAGAGTTTGTAAGATTACGTTATCATTGACAAAATATGTAGAGGTGAAATGTTGGAATCACTATATACGAGTATATGAAATTAGACAATGTAAAATTACATTTACAAATTTTTCCTCACAAAATGTACTGGAATCGATCACGACATATATTTGATGAATTATAAAAATTACTAACTGTGATCTTTACTTAGCATGACGTCTTATTTAGAAAATAAAAATTGTTTTTTTTTTTTCAAATGAGCAAGAAGGCATTTTTTATAATACTGTAAGAATTAAATTCTTTACTTACTAATTCACTGATAGACAATGTACTTACAGCCTAAGCCGTTGGTCTTACAGACTAGTAATTTTTAGTATACTCGCATGTGTATTGATGAGCACAGGTGACCTAAGATTTTTTTTTTGGAATTCAATTCCATTTGGGTGTTAAAATGGGAGAAAACGTTTCTATGCAAGTCCATTATTTTTAAACTTGTAATTGTGAAAAATTATTTTTGCATAGTTTGCAAAATTAGTGGAAGCGAAGATGACATTGGCAGCCAGGTAGTTTATATGTAGGAGACCTCAGCTATATAAGAACGAGTTTTATGAAAGGGATCAGGATTAAGGAGATCAAATTGGGGGTGATGTTCTGTTTGAAAGTCCTATGTTTTGATGTTAGGAACATGAAAAATAGCTATAAGCTCCGTGATATAACAATGAAAAACTAATGTATTTGATATTTGAGATAGGGGCGAATTAAAGGACATAAAGAGGGATGGATATATAAGTTCACGTTTAAGCTGAAACTTGGTATCGAAATTTCTTACAGTGTGTTGACATCAGCTACGAACTGATTTTATTAAAGGACAGGATTAAGAGGCTCAAGTGTGCGAATATGGAAGGGAGTAAGTTAGGTATGATATTTGACCTATGCCGCTGATTTTTTTCAGTTAGGTAGTATATTGGTAGGAGACGTTAGTTTTGATCTGGTTTTATGAAAGGGCAGGGTTACAAGAGTCAAATTAGAGGTGAAAGTATGTAAAAAAAACCTGTTTTTAAAGTCAGAGGCCTACAATTTAGTTTTCTGACATAAATTAAAGTTATGAGCTTGTTTTTTACGAAAGGGACGAATTAAACAACATCAATAGGTTTGTCCACTATCTCTCTTGATAAGGTTTAACCAAAAATATAAACTAATAAAACTTTAACTAGCTCTCAAGGAATGCTGCCGGAAAGCATGGTGCTCAGTGGCGGATTTTTTACATAAGGCTGGTAGCTAGCAAGGCGTATGTTCTCAAAATGTCCTACCAATATGTAAGTGCTATGTTTGAGCCGAAACATACCATCTATATTTATAGTGTCTTATGGATAAATCTGTTAAGGAATAACTTTTTGCAAGGGTGGTATTAAGGGGGTCAAGTGTGGGGGTATGGAAGGGAGGTTATGGTTATGGTATTTAGGTAGTAGTACGTAATAAAATTTACGAAAGTAAGGTCCACATCAGTAATGATAGAGGTGGCTTAAATTCATAGTCAAGGTCGAGGTAGACGTAGAGGCCGATATTATTATATATTAATAAATTACCATAAAATTTTTAGTAACTGTACAAAATATTAATATGAATACATATAGTTTATTTAACAGTCAATAGGTTACCACCCATTGGTAAGTAATGATGTGGTCGAGGATTGTGAACAGACAAAACTTAGAATGACTGGCTCTCAATTATGGCTCCCTGAATACCATTAGCTGCTTGGAGACATATTTTCTACTTTAGGGTGGTAGCTACAAAGGCGAGCATTCGGAAAATGCCCTTACAACATGCGGCGAAGCTCAAGTCCAAAGTAGGATTCGAACGATGGACCGTCGGAAGTAAAGGAAATAATAAAATAAACGGAAGTCGATAGCTATAGCCACTGTGCCATAACTGCTTCAGTTATGTAAATAATAATATTATAATATGCTGAAAATGGAAGTCGACGGAAATGAAATCAAAACTATCACCAGAGCGAACGACTAGCACACCACAATCAGCCCGAGTTTCATAATGAGAACAGATTAGTTTGCCCAAAAGTTAGCACAGGCTTGTTGGGATTGAGTTTCTGTTACAGTATTGACAACAATTATTGCGGATATGCGAGTCACGTGACGTCACCACATAAAATATAACTAAGTCAACTAAGTGTGAGTCGGGCTCGTACTTCCATGGGATACAATTATCACATAAATTGTGTTATTACAAATAATAAAAACCGGCTTAATACAAGTCCCGAACTAAAAGAAAAACAATCGCATGTGCATTTACTAAAAAAACAGATACTACAATGGGAGTTTTTTTTGTAAATACATATACGAGTATGTGTATAATTACAAAAATCTCGTTATTTTATTTATTTTGGGACTTGCATTTAGCCAGTTTTATTATATTTAGGTATGCTTTACAGTTCTTAAAGAACCTATATAATGTAAATCCTTAATTGGCCGTAGGTTATATTTGTAAGAAAAAAATTATATTTAATTAATGGCTGTGGATTTTGTTTAATAAATAAAATAAAAAATAAAAATAACCATATATAAGTATGAAGTTTGTATGCATTACCGTTTCTACGAAAATCTTTTCTTTTAACCTCTATATATAGATTGGTAATTGATTGAAACAATAGAGCATTGTTGTCCGGTTCACAGCCAATGTATTGGGAATATAGGGATTCCTAAATTGTTATTATTATTTGTTAAAAGATCCGCGGTAATAACACAATATAATATGTAATAACTCTAACCTCCGAATTCACTGATAGGCAATACATACACCGCCTCAATACGTTAGTCGTTGAGATTTGAAATTTTAAAGGCGTATTTGTATAGATGGGCACAGATGATCTTAGAAATAATTTTTTGAAATCCAATTCTTAGTGGATTAAAATGGGAGAAAATATTTGTATGAAAGTCCATTATTTTTGAACTTTTAGATGTGAAAATTTGTTTTTGCTTAGTTTTTAAAATTAGCAGCTGTAACTGTAAAGCTGATATTGGCAGATAGGTAGTTTATATATGTAGTATATAAGAACTATATATATACACGTATATATAACTTTACCTAGCTACCTGTTGTTGTTTCAAAGATAAACCTTAAAAAACTAGGTTGTCTACAAAATCCTCTCCGGGCTTGCAAAATACCAGTAACACCACTTATATCTCAGTTGTCCATAGGTGGTGATGTTAGCTTAACACAGGCTGAGAGTACGTCCATAAACCGTGCATTTTTATAAAAAACAATGAGGATTGCTGGACGGCTAGGTAAAGTTCCATTTAACCTTTACGGTACCCTATTTATATAGTTGTCATCTCCTTCAGCAGCACATAAAAGGGCAATTTGCTTCCTACACCCACTACTTTATTTATATTGATATTTCTCTTGAGAGACATAGAATATCGCCGTAAAGCATCCAGGTGACGTGCAGAGCTGTGGGTAAATGCGAGTAACGTTCATAAATCCATTAAAGTTTCATGTATTTATGCAGAAATAAATGATTTCCACTTTGTATTCAAGCCTGGTAGCAGGTAGACCGTCCGGGAGCCAGGTCACGCAAATAGGTTAATAGCTACCGAAAAAACGGCCTCAAAGAAGCTTAATCAAAGAAAAATATGGCTACTCCTTTAGAAACCGTCGCTCTATATTGAAACGGTGACGACGGCAAGGTGCGAGGGTTCCATCTACGATTGAAAAATGGATTAGAGCTATAAGCTGTTATAATGCGGCGTTCAAGCCGGTGTTTAATCGTTCTGCTTTTACACCGGAGACAACTAACGGTAGATAGATGAAGTTAAAAAAAAGATTCCCTTTTAGCGTGTCGTAAAGAACTTTAAAACATCACGGCTAAACATTTTTGTAGCGATGATGGTCAAAAAGAACTGACCATAGATTGTCAATCAGAGGGTCCATAGTTTGACGCCTGTCGCGGGTTTGATGACAATCACATTTGAGCAGCATGCATGCATCAGTAGGTCATTTAGCGAAACTCTGACTTTTTTTATGCTATCATCATGGAACAACAACGAGGCTCACCTGATCTTAAGCAGTAACGTCTGCTAATAACAGGTGCAGTTCTTAACAACTGCACTGCGCCCATCACCCTGGAATATAAAGTTGTTATGTCTATGCCTGTAATTTCACCGGCACCCATCGTCAACCCTTTAATCCGGAACACAGTATATAATGTGAACATTACTGCTAGGTATGTTATCTATTTCTAGTTACCATTCAAGTAAAAATCTGTCTGCTACGTGTGTTGTATTAGGTGTTCCAGTAGCCACACCCTTGACAATTACTTTCATCTAGGTTTACCTTAGCTGCTTACCATCTACAAACACTTAATCATTAAACAGAAGGTGAAAAAGCGTAGCCAGCCTACAGCAAAAAAATCTGACGTTGCTTTAGTTAGTTTTCATTCAAATATATTTCTCTGTACCCAATCGAAAGGAGGAAATAACTTTTCCAAATTCCAGTTAACGACTTTAGGGCAATTAAGATTTTGCATTTCACGTTTTGTCTCGAGCAAATAATAATCGGAAAACCATTAGGGAAAGGGGGCGAGGTTAGAAAACTTAGAAAGCTGTATTTTTCGTTTGGACGAGTACTAGCAGTAATTGCGTGCAATAGTTACCACATGGGCCTTGGGCCCAGTCATTATGCCCAACACAGTTATTAGTGTCGTAACATCTTTTCGACTCATTGCCCGTACACGTAGGCAGTAAGTATTAGATTAACTAACAATATTATACACATACTGCCGTAGACAGTAGCAATATGTATAACTTATATGAGGTATATCTACTACGAGTACAATTCGTTTGGTAGTGATGGTTAGAAAAACACTGTCACAAATTTAAAAATAAAGAAAATACTAGTACATGATGGCGCATAATATAATAAAATATCATTACGATATAATTTTTAATTTATTGTTAAAATGAAATAACTTTTTAAATTTAATTTGGGAAATTATTCTTAATAGGTTATGAATATGATATCCTTCAAATGATGGCCTTCAACGACAAAGCAAATTTAAACCCTCTAAGAGCCTATATAGTTTTATCTGCTTCTTTTTGCAACACATATTGAATTGATTACATCTATATGTTACGGGTTGACGAAAGGTTAACGACGTTAAAATATGGGTACTTATTATTATTTTTTAATGACTTAAGGGCTAAATTATGGAATTATGTAAGTACATTGGTTTTCCAAAACTTTTAAAGATAATACGAGCAATATTATTTGATACTTGAACTCTAACGAACGTAGTACGAACTACTAATTAAAATAAAATAAATTGATTAATAATAAATAAATAATAATAAATTAATAATTAATAAATTAATTAAAATACATTGATTACCAAACCCGGATACAAGCGAGTTAAAATTGTTAAATTTCGAATTTCCTGTCACAGTCGTGATTTTCCAACTTAGTTACTCAATGAAAAAGGTTTTTATGGTTCCTATACACTTTATGGCATAATCACGTCCAGCAGTAATTTTACTGGTCAGATGAGGCGATCTTGGCGGCCAATGAAAAGTGTCAAATCAGGAGATATCGCAACCTAGAAAAGTGTGATTAGTCCACTGAATTGCAAGTTACATGTGCAGATCCTGTTTGACCCACAAATTCGCCAATCTCAACTAAATCAATTTAAGTATCAAAAAGTCACGTAACGTATATAAGTGAAATATGTATAGCGCTCACCATTGACGGTTGTTGTTACTGCTGAGCACGTGACATTATGCCCATGCTGTATGCCAATGATGGCCCCATAATTGTAGGAGCCTTTGTATGAGAGCTTGAGCTCATGGCTTCTTTCGGCCGAATATACTGTTCCTCTTCCTTATACTCTTCTAGTATCTACGTACATATACGTACTAATACTGGCTCTCCATTTCATTGAGCAGCGCACGTATAATGTACTTGAGTCTCGGTAAATTGAGAGCAAGCAGTCAAGTTAGCGCAGTACGTGTAGTTAGATATATTATTGCATTGCTATATTCTGGCCGCTTGTTCGCATGAATGATCATTTGTTATGTATGTTTAGTAGTTTTTTTATTGCTGATTGGCTACTTGTTTAGTCTTTTACCACAATCACACCTGGCAGTATGTGATTATGTGGTCATAGATGGTAAAAAGACTTAATTAGAACAGAAGTAATATAATAATTAATAATTATTAATACAGTAATTCTAGGTTAAGCCTGCTATCACCTTCGACCACATCATCACTTACCATCAGGTGAGATTGTGGTCAAAGGCTTACCTATCAGCAATAAAAATAAAAATAAAGTGACAGAACTGCCTTGTTTTCGCATACTTCCTTACCACCATCCGGTGAAGCTGAAGACCGAGACGGGATTGAAGGCTTTGACCCCCTATGCGGCAATCCATAGTCATTTTCACTGGGTCATAAGGTCATCACGCAAATCAAGATTAACTAATTTAATTGCTGCAATTTTTAACACATGAATATATCTATTATTTGTATACTAGTAGCTGTATTTTTTTGAGCTTTTGAAATACAGAACTAATCTATTAACATTGCATGTTTAGCTCGAGCTATGAGTACTCATGAATCGTAGCATGGTTAGATAGGGCCACCTCTATCTATGACAGCTATGCATTTCGTTTTACGAATTAACTTACTCGTAGGTTCAATTGGGTTCTTGATAGTAATGGGTTGTCACTTTTGGGGAGGTTCTTACTAAGGTATAAAATATTTCTAAATATGATTACAAGCACTATCGCGTACTGGGCGAAAACCACATTTACAAATTATTGGAGCACACAATTTTTATTCCCATCCGGAACAAAAAATGTTGTTCTCCGATATTTTGTAATTAGGTATAAAATTATTAACAGTTATGTTTATAGCATGCCATGAATGCAATTAGTAATGATAGCTATAGCTTACTTATTATTACTATTTTTTTTATGCTTGATAGGTTACACCATGCTATAACGACTGCCATCCTTAGGCAAAAACCGGGACCAAAGACGGCTTCGAAGAACGGAAGCGCTCAATAGTAATGTCACCAGCGATCACCCATCCAACTCATAACCGCGGCGGGCGTTGCTTAACTTAGCTGATCGGCTAAAAATGGCTTAGCAAACTTCGCTACGAGCGCTTCAAAATATCTTATCAATAATCTTATAATCTCTAATTTAGCGTTCTTTTTGTAACCTTTTCTCTATTTCTTGATCAAATTCGCGTTGTTAGTCATAACTGCCTATTTTGACTAAATGCTTGACTAATTGCATTTCTTCAATGAAAATTCGCACCAAAATACATTAGCACTTGCAGATATAGTTAAAGCAGGTGTATACTTCATAAATATAGATAATTCTGAGCTCTGCACACCTGCAAAGCGTTTAGTTACACAAATAGCATTTACATTTAGTCTTCCTCAGCAAGTCGTTAGCAATTGAGTTAACATTAACCTGTTATGTGTGTTAAGTCAACGCTAGAAATAATAACGTGAGCGTTTGAGGCAAGTATTGTTCCTAATTCCAGCTCGGTGCGACTGCGGTGGCTCGGTGAACTTTCTAAGCTCACCGTGGTTAGCGTCATATAAAGGTATTAAATGTCGTATAACGTTACATTTCATTGTAGGAACTCGTATAAACCTATTGTGTAACTAGAATGGGATGCAATGATAGCCGAGCGGTAATAGCTATGGACTGCCGCAGGTCCATGGTTCGAAACCCACCTCTGGCTTGAGCATCACTGCATTGTATAAGGGCATTTTGTGAATGTTCGCCTAGCCAGCTACCACCCTGTAGAAGAAAATCTCTTGCCAAGCACCTAACAGTGTTGTTCCAACCTAATGTGTCACGACAGCTGTCATTGAGAACCAGTAAGTTTCCAGGCACTTGAGACTTAATAACTGTACGTATCAGGTTGACGGGAGCAGTGCAGTTCGTCACTTGTGACGGTATGCATCTGGCTTCGTGCATGTTCCGTCACATAAAAAAGACAAAGAAGTTCAAAATGAAGATCATTTTCATTACCGTTGGAAGTAGACGCTTAGGCTCCTGGTTCTGTATCTATAGGTATCGCAGTATATCATAAATGGCATGTGCTGCTTTAAATTCTGAATCCTACTGTCCTTATCCTATTTTCTATGTCCTATTATCTACTGTCCTTATCATATTCTCTGCTATATTACTACGAAATTCCAATTTTCACAAACGACTTCCTATGTGATTTATTAATGATGAAAATATTGACATAAAATTAATTTAGGAGTAATTAGACGAATAAGCTTAATTTGTTATGAGCACACTCTATTAGGGTTGATGGTTGAACAATATTGAGTTTGTAACAACATCTGTAGTTCTATATATAGGTATGTAATAAGGCGTGAGTCTAGTGCTATGTATTGGGCACAGTTCCAGACTCCAGACTGTCAATGTTCTGTCAAATAAACTCACACCACTCTTTGAAGAAGAAACTAAGTATTATTTATTAATCACATATGTATAAATATGTGCTTCCCGGCTTAGGAATATACTCGTATATAGGGTCTGCTCTATATCTTCCTATTGGATATTGTTTGAATGAACAGCATGCTACGACTCACTTCGATGTAAGAGGAGTGTTGGCCAAAAGAGGGCTCCTTGACATCTCAACGCCATGATTACTCTAAGTAATTACCAACGAGAGCATTTTCAAGGAGAGTTGGCGGCCGGCTATAATACTGAAGCCAAAACTTTGTACAATTGTGTCCAAATATTGTTGTTCTGTTAGACAGAGAAAAGAGGATTACAAAATCACAAAATTACGAGAGAGAAGTTTTAGTCATGTTCGGGATTCGAACCCGCAGGATTTTGCGATTTTGTCATTTTATCCGCAATGCATGCGTTATTACAAAAATGAAAATACAAAATAATACTAATAACAAAAATTTGTCTTGTTTGTTGTACAGCGTAAGTTGAAATATAGATGTCGCTCCTTCCCCATACGATGGTTAAGAAAGAGAGGACAAATTAGAGTTATGATTCATATATCATGCTAGCTTAACGGTGAGAGCATACCCCGGCTATAGTGGTGGATGGCACGGGTTCGTATCCCGCACATGATTATATTTTTTCCTCACGTAATTTTGTGATTTTGTAATGTAATCCACAGAGCATGTGTTATTTCAAAATTAAAAATATTAAAAGAGGAAAGAGGTATTATACTGATCGCATATGTGTACGAGAAAAGCAGGAATACGATGATAATTGGCCCTTGTTTATTTGTGTAGTGGCATGTGTTCACCGGGCATAGACTATCCTATTGAGATTAGCTACTCGTATGTAGATATATTTAATTTTTATTTCTACAAACTTTCCGGGCATGTTATGAGGATATTGACTCTAATAAACAGGTCCAAAATACAGTTAAGTATGATATTATCGGACAAAACCTCGAACCTAACAGATTTATGTAAACATATATTTTTGGGTCGATGACTCTGTGATTAGAAAGACGACATTAAGATCTCGTTTTATATCTGAATTATTTATAAATGTCATTAAAACTATTATCATATATTACATGATTTACCGTGAAGTTATGTTATGACTTTTCACTACTTTTAGTTAAATTTAGTTCAATCGGTGAAAGTTGTGGATAGCGTGTATTTTCTATTTTCCGTTAAACTAGTAAATGTTGAATATGTAAGCATAGCTTTTAAGTTTTTTAAAATCGAAAACATATTCAAGCTCTTGGCTTGGTAAAAATAAAATTGAAATCGATACAATGCTAATTCCATCGCTTGAGCTCAATGTTATGTTCATATTTACAAATAGTTTTAACACATTAATATTGGATTCATCGTCGTTTAAACAATGTTTAGATTTTGTATGATCTATGTAGCAAACAGATCAATAGATTTGTTTGGGATAGGTAACATGTTATTGGAATATGACAACCATTATATTTTATGGAATGGGTAAGTACAATTGGTTTCACAATAACATCAACCATATAAGGTAAAACGCACTTTTTTCATGACATTCAGCAAAACTCAATAAAGCCATTCCTTCATATATGATAAAATTTCATTGATATGGAACAAACTTCAACGTATATTTGTCTAACAAAAACCGAATCGTCAAAATCTGACGACCCAGTAAAAAGTTACGTATCGTCGCGCCGCACGTATCTCGTATAATATTTAAATTATAGGCACGAGTGTGTAAACTTACGGAGAACCTTCACATTTTTAGGGTTTCGTATGATAAAACAGGATTAGTAGCTTTCGCTGTCAGTCCCTATCTTTGAATGTTGGTTGAATTGTCTATGGTTGAAAATTTCACAGAATATCAGTGCTAAATTGCCATACGTACAGAAAAAATAAAGTTTTAAGGGAAGTGTGACAGTAGGTGCTTAAAGTGCTTTCTATATTATATTCATATTTTAAATACAAAGTGTTAAAAATCTGTGAAATATTGGACGCAGCGCAGGTCTTTGAGTTTAACATTTAAGTTTTGTATGGAAACTCTTATTTTCACATATAGGGGTAAAATACATGATAAATTGAAAAACTGGCAAGCCAGAAGCATAGGCTCAAAGATAATCACGAAACTTTTTTCAATGTTTGATATTTAAAATTTGACGATACTACGTTTTTTTTATAGAAAGCGCTACGGGCACTCTAGCCTTAAAATAACGTGAAAATAAAATTCAAGTGCAAAGTTTAGCATATAGACTGCCAATGAGTCTGCTATGACTTATAGGCTGTCTAAATGCTGTTATTGTAGTAGCTGTAGTGTTGTTTATAGTTTGTAGTATTTTGTTTAATAAAGGCATACCGCCGGTATATTAAATTAGTACAACGTTTTTTTTGTTTTTACTCGAAGAAAACAATAAGATAATATAAATGTCAAATTTAGTGCGTTAATAGTAAAAAGTCTAAAATATAGCGAAAAAAAATTATAAACTGGCCAAGTGCGAGACGCAATAGGACTGAAAGTAAAGAAATGCTTGTCTTGACCTACCGCAAAAATGTTGGTACAGAAAACTCGGCGTGGGATTAAAATGATTAAAATGGCAAACATATTTGGTTCCATTTGCTTTTAATGTGCACCTACCAAGCTTAGTAAAGTTCAACAACGACGTATTATAAACTGGTCATCTTCAACGACCAAAATTGACTCCTGCAAATCTCAACCAGGACTAGAAGGTCGTCCATTGCGTAAACTGCCATCGTACGCGGCTTGCACGACATTAGGTAGAAGGGAGACTTCTGATTAAACCGTAAAAGAGATTGCTTCCTCGACTGAGTGCTTTATCGTTGACGTTATGTTGGCAATTTGGTGTTTCTACGCCCCACGTCGTCGATGGATTCCCATCGCCTACGCATATATCAGGGAGGAAAATGAAAAACATTGAACGGGAAGTCGCGTTGATCGTTCCGAAATTAGGTTCGAACTTTCCCTTGCCTTATCCGAACTAAATATACCACATCAATTTCTGAATTATAGATACTCGTGTCTTTATAAATTCTTTGTATTTGGTGTTCTTGTTATTACCAAGCTACCTATGTATTGTTGGTAAGTGAACTACTTTCCTCGCTGTTTTTGAAATCAAATATTCATTAGCTCCAAGCTTTGTAAGCTTTTAAAGTCAAAGGTCGATTCTGGTCAAAACTTTTTTTAGTAAATGTACGATGTACCTTACTCCTCATAATAGTACCTATTGTATAGGAAGCTAAAATACAAAATTCCGTGGACAATATTAGTTGACAATTTCATCCTTCGCAAAAATGCAAGTAAAGAAAAATATTTTTCCGGAAAATGTGTTTTTAACTTTTACAGACAAATAATCTTATACTTTTTGGAATACCTATATACAAGGCACTGGTAATCATTACAACTAACTAGACATAGAATTAAAAACTATTTGAAAATTAGCCAAAGTTTCCTATGACAAAATATGTGTGTTAGCACAAAAAGAACAAGGGAGCTTCCATATTACCTTTTGGTTCGACAGTTTAGCTCTTTTAAGGGTGAGGTGCTCTCTAATTAATGAGATATGGAAAAATCTATCATATATAAGTAATACAAGTAGGTATTGAAGCAATGAAGAACGATTGCCATTTACTATAGACCGCCCATGCAGGGGTCCATAGGTATAATGCTGTCGTAGTTTTAAACTTCATTGCACTGTCGCCAGGGTAAATACCACCCTCAAGCAGAACCCACCTAACTTTCTTGGATTAGCTTGATCAACATATATACGACATACAAAGTTTGAGATAGGGTCAAAAGAAAAAAAAGTGTAAAAGTTTCAGGAAAACATTTGTTTTGGGGGATGAATTTACTTTCGTTCCGATATTGTATAGGTTTGTTTAATATTGTTATTGCCCTTATAATCAGGTTGTTAAACTTATGTTTTATGGGAAAGAAATATATCCCATAAAACAGTAACTCTAAAGTCTACTTTAAAAATAGACTGACTTCGGTACGTTATGGAGTTACAATAAGCCATCACACCTAATATAAATTTCGTACCTACGTATCGACAAGTATTTGATGGACAACAGCTAAATCGAAGCAGCTTCATATATCTTTCAGCGGGCCAAAGTCTACACAGAGCGAAGTATCTACTACAAATACCTGGTCATAAAAATGTTTGATCCAAAGTCAAACTGTGCAATAACCTCTCCCTATCGGGCGCTTGTAAAAACGTATCGTAAAAATATATTTGTTTGAATAATTGCGTTCTGACGGCATGCCGAGCGCGGCGTACGGTGTACATGGCAGAGCCACTTGGCCCGCAGTAAAAACATGAGATAAAACAGGTGCCTGGTGCTCGGTGCTTCTGAAATATGGCGCCGCATTGCGAGCCTCTGCTCTGCACCCATTCCGTCGCATGCATACTCTTCATATAACCACTAAATAATTAGCTTTGTTTTAACGTGTTTAATGCGATTTCAAAGAGATTTATGATTAGATCCGATTAATTTCAATAAAGTGCCTTAGTCGGTGTTTGTTATTTTCAGTACCTACCTAATTATACTTAACGGATAGTTTTTAAGCTTAGTTAAGTTTTTTTCATTTGAAAAAAAGACAACAGGGAGTACAACTCCACAAATAAAATCACATATAGAACCTACGTATTATATAGAAAAACATATAGACAACTGCACCAAAACACATAATATTGTACTTTCGCACCTCAGAGGTCTCCTGTAAGTATCTGATTGTAAGAATGATTAAGGACGAATAAATCAACTTTTTTTGTAATAAAATACATCATTATGTTAAATAATTAAAGCTAAAAATACTTATACCCGAAACTTCCAAGTGCCTGATGTAAAAACACGTGACTTTAAATGCTTATTTGGCTCAACGAATCAGCATTTCAATTCAACCGAAGTCATTTCAACGAAATCAAATGTGTTTAAGCCAAGCTTTGTTACATAAACGCATATCAATTCTACGAGATTACTTATCTTTGTTACACTTATAATGTGGCATCGATTTGCTACGCTCACGTTTCCTCTAGGTTATTTGCAGGCTATACCATTCATTTAGTCACTAAAACTTGTTTACAGCAAGTCACGCTGTCTTTGGGCCTTTTTTAATTCAATAAAGCACAAGAATCTTGTCTGAGAGCTTCTTTTCAATTCAGGGTCCGGTTGTCTACGTTGAAAAGGGGACACATGCTTACTGAAGGTCGTGTAGAAAGCAGAATTTATTGTTATTAAGTCAGCAGTTACATATTCATTAACTTATAAACTGTCCTAGATAAAGGGCTACCAAGGAATTTACTTTCTAATGACTTATTCACAAACATTTGTGACTGGTGTCACCTCCAGGTTTAGTTATCAAATTAGCTGACCTACAAACGAAGCATAGTAAGCTTGAAGCTTACGAGTACGTTGCAGGCTCTGACCCATATGCGGGTAGAATAACGAAACATTTATTTGACTTAGAATACAGTGTTAAACCAGTTGGAAAACATATTGGGGATTGCACACAAGTGGAAACAAATGTGCTCCATTGTCGGCCCGAACCTGGGTATGCACAAATATTCAGACAATCAGAGAGCTTTTGCGAGAATCCGTGAAAGCGAACGAGTAACTTTGAATTCGCAAACTTTCGCCGTTCAAACCATATGGCGTATCCATAAAACCACAAAAATTGGCACAGAGGATCCTATTTTTTCTGGTATTTGATCTTTCTTACCGTAGAGAACACACACACGTGCCGACTATCGATTTCAGTTGGTCGAGGCACTGCTCTATTTACCTCCAATCCTTTGTCATTAAGTATACTAGGTCATTCAGTGCTCCATTAGCTGCAGCCACAAATATGTGTACAGTCTGTTCGGACATTAGGGATATTTTAAGGGCGTGTAATACATCGAATTTTATCAACATAAAAAACTATTTTAGCCCTCTTTATTAGAATGACCATTATTTGTGTTGCCACACAAATCATCCAGATATACAAAGAGAATAACTTAAAAGTTCGTTTGTTAACTAATTGCAAAATTTCGTTCTAATCTTTTTTTTTGTTTTAAAACATTATTTTGAATACTAATTTTATTCAAATTATCGTTGGACTTGTTTTTACAATTTTAATCAATCTAGCTTAGTCATCATCATCAGCCGGAAGACGTCCACTGTTGAACAAAGACCTCCCCCCTCTATCTTAGTACTTCCATTCTATGTTTGTTTTTATACATGTTACCTACGTTGTCGTTTTAAAATCTCCGAATAGAGTAAAATCTCTATTCTGAGTCTAGAATATAAAGTGAAGTACAGATCAACGTTAAATAATTAGTCTAGAATTCATGCTATAAAATGAGTGAGTATTATTGTTTACAAAATACCTCTGGCTCCGCCTTTAAAGAACTACCTATTCAGTACCTAATATGTAAGTAAGTACTCTACGAATAAATATCGTAGAATGTACCTAAATAATATTTTTAACATAGTTTAGAGTTAAAAATGTAACAATGAGTTTTTATTTTTCTGGATAAATTTTTATTTACTAATTTAATTACACACCTTTAAAATATCGCTAGTCTGCAGTAACTTGGGTACCTACGCCAAAAAGGATTCAAAGGATTTCATATCAGATTTATCGACTAAATGTAATATGAAGGTTGTAGCGATGCAGATCAATTTGGAGATTGTAACAGAAAATGAAACTAAACCTGAATTAAATAAAGTTTAATCTCAATGCACGCTGCATCTGGTCAACGTGGAGACTATACGACATTTGTTTATCCTAAATGCGCGAAAATTAGAGAAAATAATACTTTTCACAATAGTGTGACTGTCCGATTTGAAAAGTTTCAATACGGCTTTTTTAATGTTATTATTGCATTTTAGCGAAAATTAGATGAGAAATCACTTTATCGTTGATGAGTTCCAAAAATAATTTAAATTAGCTGCACTTTAGATATGTTTTCTACATCAAGCATGAATAAATGTGATGCCAAAACGTCTTTTCATAATATATATTTTTCTGAATCGAAATAGTTATCCTTCGAAGAGAAGTTCACCTTCAAGTAACCTAAAATCAGGGAATCGTCTGTAGAACTCCAGAAGTGAAACTGAAATGGGTTTGGTTTGGTTATGTACGTACAGTTTGACCAACTTATGTGTGAACTCTAAGAGGGCGCTGTCAGTTGAGAAACACCAAATTATTTTTCTAATTTTCGTAAGCGATTTCGTAGTTTCCTTTTCTGCCACTTCACAGATAACTTGGTTGAACTGTACGTATGTTATAGGTTTCACAGATCAGAAGGATTAACGCCATAAATCAATGATTAGAACTTTTGAAAGTTAATAAATCACCAAAAAAATCGGCGGTAAATTATACAAGATATATTCTTCTACTGCCGACCGATGTTCCGTTTAAAATTCTCTCTATGTGTATAATGTAAATATCACAGGTAGTACAAAGTCTATACAAACGATTCATACAAGAGGTGTGGCTATACGTAAAGCCATGCGAGAGACCTTCGACATAAAGGCACTCGCACAAGGCGAAGGCGTCAAAGGCCAGCAATTTCAATAAGACGTTGACGTGTTGACAAATAAGGCTATCATCTGAAAAACCTAGTTGCACACATAGCGGAGTAGCGGCGTGCTAGCGGGGTCGTTGGCCCCGGACCGGTCCGCGCGCTCTCAGCCTCCGCAAGCTGCCGATTGATAAAACTACGCTTTTTGCTATCTCACGCTATTTCCGACGCCGGAAAACTCATACTGAAGGGGCGTTGAAAGGGATTAATAATGACTATTCTTTGTAGTGGCCTGCTGCAGACGGTACCCGTTATATTACTTAATTTAAATCTTCTTGTCTACCTACTCAGACTATGGTATAGTAGGTATTGACATTGTAAATACAAAAGTGACGTAAACGACTAACTGTGAAGGTTAAAACGTACACCTAACCTATATCATAAAGACATTTAGACATTGTTAGCGGGATACATAAACGTCATCTAATTTAAATATCTTCGCCCACGCACGTTGAGTAACACAATGGTTGTTATCTGCTACATAAATTATGGTATACTTATATATTGGGTATGACAAAAGGAGCTTGTTAATCAAGAGTTCAAAAGGTCAAAGTCCTAGACCTAGTGCTGTGGTAAGTCGATTTCTGACAAATGACGGTACAAAAATTGGAATATCATGTGGAAACCCAACCCAATTGTAGATAGTAGCTTGTGAGTACTTTTATCTGAGTAAATATAACATAGATTAGGTAATAGTTTTTACGGGCGGGTACGTAGGCGCATGCTCGGCATAGTCTTGAAAAGGCTTAGGTTACGTTGCACTCGGCGTTAAGGCATTGTTTTCTCCTTTCCTAAGCTTAAATTGGTTTTAGGAAGGAGGTAATAATCAACTCTATAAAAATATCAATCATCAACTCAATAATTCAACGTCTCCAATCATAACTTTACGTTTGGTATTTGGATTACTGAACCTTAGGAGTCGATGCGAACACGGTTTTAAATGACTTGCGAGTACTAATAGACGATTTTCGTCTTATTGGCCTTGAATTAAATTTTTCCAAATGTGAACTTTTTGTTTGTGATACTTGTCCAAATAAAATTTTATTATTGAAAAATTCAACTTACTTGCACCTATATAAAATTAGTAGAAAAAATTTCGCTCCGTCTTTTAGGTTCACCGATTCTTGACGAATCTTTATCACCATTTGTCGAAGAACAAATTCTTAAGTTTAGAAATACTTCTAGCAGATTATTCAAAATTAACGCCCATAATATGGCTTTTACAAATATAAGATTTTGTCTTTTCATTCCTAAATTTACATACCTACTATTTAAAATGTTGTCAACTGTGGTAACACAGTGAGCTTTTGTTAAGCTTAGACAACTTCGTAAAAGATACGTTAGTATCGGTTTTCAATGTTGAGATGGATGATAGGGCTTGGGTGCAAGCTTCCCTCCCTGTGAGGTTGAGGGGCATAGGGGTACGCAAAATTTCTAGTGTGGCATTACCAGCTTTTTAGTCTTCTGTACACAGATACACACAAATTAGTAGAAAAAAATCTTGCACGATCTTTAGGCTCTCTTGATGTAGCATATCTGGCTGAGGCCAAAAACACATGGAGACACTGACTTGTCCAAATACTGAATTCCCAAAAATATTGTCATATCAGAAACACGGAGCTAGCACGGAAATATCTTTTAAATACGTGTCCTAGCATCGCAAATCGTGCTCGTATTCTCGCTGTTTCTGTGTGCGAATCTAGTCTTTGGTTACAGGCCATTCTTTCTTACAAAACTGGTAGCCTTATAGATTCATCCGCTTTTCTCTAGCTATTAGCTTACGCTTGCAAGGTGGTGTGTTGCACATCACTGCCAGTGTGGTACTGCAGTTGATCAACTCGGTCACCATGGGCTCTCCTGCACTCGAAGTTCTGGTCGAATTTCCCGGCACGCTAGCCTTAACCGTTCCGTGGATGTTAGGACGGCCCTTAATGGTACGCTACTTGTGTAGACACTTTAGCGCCGTCACATCTTTCTGAAACCAGCGTGAGGGCTGGCGCCGCGGCTGCTTCGGCGGAGCAACTCAACAAATATGCTAAGTTCGGTATGGGTATATTTGAGCCGTTTGGTGTCGAGCCGTTGGGTTCTTGGGGACCGGGAGCTCATTTATGTTCCAAACCTTATCTGAGCGCTTGGTCGATGCAACACGTGATCAAAATGCTGGCACATATTTGGCTCATCGAATAAGCATTGCAATTCAATGGGGCAATGCTGCCAGCATGCTGGGCACGCTGCCGACTGGGAGTGGGCTGGAGAATTTGGACTGCCTGTGAGTCTGCTATGACTTATAGGTTGTCTAATTGCTTTTATTGTAGTAGCTGTAGTGTTGTATACAGTTTATTACAGTATTTTGTTTAATAAACGCATACCGCCGGTTAAAAAAAGGTAAAAATATCTATTTAATCACTCTATACTGCTTGTAGGTAGGTAAGCTAGTTCAAAACCATTATTGATATAAAAAAAACACAAAAAATGGAACCGACTTCTAACACTGTAAAGTATGTAATAACTTGTTAAAATCTAAATAAAAGTAATAAAATGTACCTTTTAAGTTCCAAAATTAGTAAAAACTGCGCAGTTGTGTACGTTATTTTCTCGCTTTATTATCCCAGCCCGTAATAAACTCGACTGTCGGCATCGTGCACACTGAACTTTCTAAGAAATTCGGTATTTTGTTTACAAATTGGGATTTCTTGCACGTTGTTGACTGTTGTTGAACATGACTAGTAAGTTGGGGTCCACGGGTTATCTATAAGTTATCATATTCGTAGTTTCTCACAAAAAAAATATTCACTTCATTTAACGACAACTCTCTATAACGCCATAAAATGCAGAGTCCCTTAATTGTCGTTTTTTTAAAGAGTTTACACTTTAATTGATTACCGGCATCGGCATTATAAGGAATGCCAAAAATGAATATTAGTATTTGTATATAAGAGTTCATGAAACTAAAGAAAGAAAATTGTTTCGCATTTGACCAATAATGTGACCTTTAATTTTTTGATGATTTTGATGATTTTTAGGCAGGTATGGATAGCTACCTTATTGCTTATGAAAAGCTTATTTTACAAAATTACTAATTTACGAGAGGAAAAATTTAAGTCATGTGCGGGATTCGAACCCGCGTCCATCCACCCCTTTAGCCCTTTTTTGGGGTATGCTCAAATCCAATTGAGCTAACATGACAATGAGTCATAACTCAATTTTTTTCTATCGTTCTTTTACCATCGTATTGGGATGGAGCGACATCTATATTTCAACTTACGTTGTACTGCAGAGCATGCGTTATTGCAAACATGAAAATATTAAAAAAGCTTATTTTATTATGTTGTATGTTTATAATAATAAAAAATCATTATTAACAATCAATTTATCGAACGATATTGTACAAAGTACGATAGCAATCAAGATAAACGCCAGAGATTAAAATAATAACCAAAGCCGTGCGTGTGGTCTCGAATGCAGGTAATGGATGCGAGGGGTGGGAAATTTTGTATAAATAAATAGATAGGATTTGGAAAAATGCTCAGCTATACTAAAATTACTTTTACGTAGGTAGGTACACGTCGTACAACTACTCTATAATTTGGTTAGGGTAAAAAGTGGAAAAAGAACTCTAATAATTACTATTGTCTGCTTATGTGTACGTGTGTCACGGTGCAATTCCGATATTTTGAAACCGAAAACAAAATATTGAATTAGAAATATTGAATTAGAAATTCAATATTTTGTTTATTAACAATAATCTATTGTAACTAACTAACAACAATAAAATATTAAATTAGAAATTCAATATTTTGTTTACCATATTCGATACGAGTACGTCGCTAAAGCAAAACTAGTTAGAAGTTTGGATTATTTCATATTTTATGCGTTTGTTTTGTTACTACTTTTAACTACTGTATTTCAACAACAACAAATAATAAAATTCGGACAATTGTAATTGGGACTAGCGCGAAGTATCCTGAACCGCAATGCAATAAAACATTTTTTTTTATATATTCAGACTACTTAAATGAATAATGTATTTGGCACGGAACCCTCACCTCAGTGCGCTAGTTGGACTCGCGCTTGACCGGTTTTTTATTATAAGTTTCATGAATACTATACTGACTGATAAATAATGTATCACAGTTTAAATAATAAGTGGCTTGCCAAAATTTGGGTCAGGGACCATTCCCGTTGTGTTTTTTAATGTAATTGTGACAGAACAAGTTAGTCCGCTTAACAGCCCACCTGATGTTAAGCGGACTAACCTCGGCTTATAACAGATGCCTTTGGTCTCAAGTTACGAATTGCGCCGCGACCGTCATCCGAGACATTTACTGGCTCTCAAGTATTGCTGCCGGAACATACTGTTAGCTGTTAGGTACCTAGACCTATGTCTTTTCTCTACTCCATTTTTATCTATATTTTTTATTCTTTTAATATTCGTAATTCGTAAGTAATTATTATATTTAAATACTTCCAAACCTTTATTTTTACTTTAATAACTGAACTTTAATTATTATACCGGGCATTCTTCATTATAAACCGTACACTGCGGCCACACTCTGACACTGGCAGAAAAATTACAAGTTTAAAAGCCATCAAAAGAAGAAGAACAAGTGGGATTAGAACGGTATAAGAAAATATTGTAAGTAAATATAACTGTTACCATATTTAAAAATACGGGATTATCATTTTATCATGTAGATAAGCGAGATAAATCCGATTACAGTTCGACCACATCCTTGGTAATTTTCAAGGAGAGCTCGGGACACTGTTGTGTAACCTCACGAATGTGGTCGAAACTAGGTATAGTTGGATTTATCCAGCTTTTCTACCTTAAAATCAATGGAAACCGTGTTCGTTTTTTTAACATAACTGATACCATAAATCTTCATAGTATCGGACCGGAATACAATGAAATGACCACCATGCACCTATGGACTATCTATATGATCCCCTGAAATAGTGTTTAGTCGGTATATATATGGTACTTGCTTATTGAT
Source organism: Plagodis dolabraria (assembly GCA_963854805.1). Lineage (NCBI taxonomy): Eukaryota > Metazoa > Arthropoda > Insecta > Lepidoptera > Geometridae > Plagodis > Plagodis dolabraria. Next base: position 21,813,385 of record OY978449.1, on the reverse strand, counting down.
TACCTTAAACCTAACTATCACATGATATACTATCAAGGTAAACGTTATTGATTCTACCTTCACATGTAGTACTTATGGTGAAGTACTCGTAGATAGGCTGCTCACAATCGATAGCAAGTATGTAATTTCACCTAATTGCGGATCATACCGTCACTATCCAAGGTTGCATGGGTGAATTCCCTTGATTCCTTAAGGCGATCACCGTAGTGAAACGCGCACTTTTGGAATCTTCTTGTACTGAAACTATGAGTTCAAAATGTGCGAAAAAAATATATCATATTCTTTAATTCTTTATTGAATGAATTAGTTGATTAGTTTTTATTAAAACCAATTAGTTCTTCTGTAATAAATTGTAATCGGTGACCATTTTTAGATTGTTTTTTATTAATTTAAGAGGCATAGTTGAATTAAATTCAATCATTCTTTTTTTTAAAAATAGCTAATACTATTCTCTAATGAACTACTTACTAACTTGTGTTGAGAACATTTTTATGAATTTTTGCCACGAAATTCTCTGATCGCGAGAAGAAATCGCAACGCAAAAAAGTCTGCCCGCAGCGCTGGGCCGTTTGGACGTGGGATCTGTGCCGTTCGTTACGCCATCTTTTTTATGCATTTATTTTACGATATATTACCATTTTTTTTTACCATACGTTAATTTGGAAGTCATAAATTATTGAAACGCAAGTAAAACATTTATTGGGGAAGTACTTTTGTTTATATTGATTTATAAAATCTTTATAATAACCTTTTTTGAGCGAGTTGATTAAAGTTCAGACACGGCATTGTTAATTCCTATTTTAGTAGGTATCTAGATTTTTAACCCTTGGTAAAATATTTCATTTTGTTATTATTAGGTTACTGTACAATTAAATGAGAACCTATTCCCAATACCTTTAACACACTTTCCGAGACGACCAACTACTTTCTAGGTATTTATATATCCAATCATTCATATAAAGGGAACTTACCTATATCTTCTATCTCTTTGACTTTAAAAGTTAAATACTTAGTATGTAGTTAGTCGGACTGAAATGTGTGCTACATCTGTATGACTCCGCTGTTCTTTCGTACTACCTCTAAAAGCATGTACCCGTAACTTTTGAACCGTTACTTCTGTAGATAATTTCAACTTTCTTAGCAAAAGTGATAATGTGTACTATTATTATAATTTTATTTTATATATTTTAATAAGTGGGGTTCCTTAAGAAAAGTGACCCGGTACATTTCTTCTCGTACAACTTTTAATGGCAGCAGTCGAATGAGATTTGACAGAAACCAAAATGACATATTCAAGATGACAGGTAAAATTCAAGTTGCCCCAATCAGTCTGAAAATCAATATCTGGATGGTTTTAGGCGTCATTATTCCGAATTTAGAATTTATTTTTCCATGACATCATTTTTTACGATGGCCGCCATACATAGATGTTTTGAAACCATTGACTTAAATTGTTCTATGGGAAGGAGTCATGGGAAAGGAGAGTATTCTAAACTGAAAATAACAAAGTGGTTTTCGTGATATGATAATAATGGGAAATCATAAAAATGACGCCTGCCAAGTGAAGATATATGACGTATCTGGTAAACGGTTACAGATAAGTAAAGGAGTTTTGAACAAATGACATAGGGAATCGAGAGAGCAGTCAAATGACATGCAAAAAAATTCAAAATAGCAGAATTCAAGATGGCGGCCATAAAAAGTGCTGAAGTGCGATCCTCCTGAAGTAAAGCTGAGCTTCAGTGTGATCGGAGTATTTTGTATGGTGGCTATCTTGAATTCCATCATTCTGGATTTGCCCTACGAACTCTTCTTATCCATCATACTACATTTAGAGCACGGATAGTGAGTTCAAAGGGCGAGTGCAAGGCGAGGCTGCAGTCAGATTCGTGTGAGTGACTAGCGAAGCCGAAGGCTGAGGTCTGACTTGGGAGTATTTTCCATATATTCAACTGGTCTCCATGATGAATGGCCGCGATAACTGAAGCACCTACGAGTGGGGTTCTTTAACCAATGTCACTCAGAAACTTGGTACGATTCTGCCTGTACCACTTTTAGTAGCGGTAGGGTGAATTTTATATGGCGATTTCATTACAGTTATCTTTTGTATTGAGCATTGCATTGGGATTATACTTCTATTAAAATTTTGAACTGTTATTTTATTATTATTTGTATTTATTATGTTATCTCATAAATATAAATAAACTCTAAAATTGCAAAATGACTTTCTTTAACTGAAATTATACCTATGCATAATATTTATTTATCTATATAATAATATAGAAATATGATCAAGAGTAAAATTGCAAGTTTCTGTTTTAGAGTTGGTAAGTATATGACAGTAACCCAGTGGTTGGTGCAGATAACGTCCTATAAGTTCAAGTACATATTTAATATGACGAGTAGGATATATTGTGCTGTTTTTGGTTGCATGAATTCGTCCAAACCAAACATATTAATTGTAAAATAGCTGCAGGTATCTATAACCAAGTAAAACATATTCCCTGTTCTCCACCTTGTCCATGTTTGCAAAAACAATTTTTGATTAAGTTTTATACTTTAAAATTCAATAATAAAGCATTTCGTACGTTTCAGTCGAGGTGCAAATATTTTTTACTACCAATCCAAAACAACACACATTTTTACACACTATTTATTCAATTTACAAAAAAAAATATCTAAACTAATATAGGTAATAAAGAGGAAAGATTTGATTGTGCATTTGTTTGTTTGCATTGAATAGGATCTGAAACTATTGGACCGATTTGAAAAATTCTTTAACCATGAGGATCCAACATTATCCCTGATGAACATAGGCTATAGAAGATTTTAAAAAAGTTAGGTCGTATGTGAACTTCGATAACGTAACATAAGGTGCGAAAAAAATACCAAAATAAATCGTTAGGTATATCGCATACGCTGCGGAAATTATTGAAAATAGAGCCAAGTGATATACTACAATTTTATAGAAGACATCTTTAAAAAAGTCCGCAACACTATAAGTCTAACTATTACAGTTATGTCACAATAACTGTTTTTTTAAATGTTTAATTTATAAGTTATGATTTTTTTGTTAAATACCCGTGTGAAGCCGGGGCGAAATTCGTTAGTCTTTGACCACTATCTCACCTAATGGTAAGTGATGATGTGGTCGAAGATGTTGTACAGGCTAACCTAGAATTACTGGCTCTCAAGGACAGCTGCCGGAACACACGGTTAGGTGCTTGGCGACAGAATTTCAACTTGAGGATGGTAGCTAGCCAGGCGGGCATTCGCAAAGTGCCCTACCACCATGCTGTAACGACTGCCATCCTAAGATAACAACCGGGACCGACGGCTTAACGTGCCCTCCGAAGCACGGAAGCGCTCAGTAGTAATGTCACCAGTGGTCACCCATCCAACTCCTGACCGCGGCGGACGTTGCTTAACTTTGCTGATCGATTCAGAATGGCTAAGCAAACTTCGCTACGAGCGCTTCGAGAGTTCTTGGAATATTGATATCAATAAAGAATGTCTTTACAATTATGCAAATAAGAGCAAATTCTCATTTTCTCCTGCCGCGCTTGCATTTGTGTGGGGGTGGGATTGAAGTGTTTGTCAATACAGAATCAATCTTGGACTATAAACATACCATTGTTTGAGGAGTTCACGACTGCCCTAGATGGGAATTGCTAGTTAGCTCTACAACATAAGCTGACAAAAACATACTTATTTATAAAAGTAAAGCTATTTTATAAACAATAGAAACTTAAAAATACATACTAGCGGTGCGCCCAGGCTTCGCACGGGTAATTACGACTAGAAATTCTTAAAAGTTATATAAGCTAACATATCTTTCAATTTGAATCAAATTGCACATGGTGTGCAAATCAAATTGAAAATTGGTTCAGTAGATAAGGAGTCCATCGCGGACAAACAACGTGACACGTAATTTTCATATACAAAGATTATGTGATAATACCACCCAGCTTTCCTGCTTTGCTACATTGACGTTTCGCCATGTGACCTAGCAGAAGTGACTTTCGACGCTTATCTCTTTTATACGAAGCATTTTTAGAAGGATCTTCGAGCGCACGATCGAGAATTATCTCTAAATTACATATTTGCGGAAAGTAACTCCTATATGTAATAATAAAATAAAAATGGTTATTACTATGAATTATTTTGGTCAAATGTATGTGCTCTAAATAAAAAAGACAGTGGTATTAGGCCTATAGCGGACCATTCACAGATCGTCGCCTCGAGACTAAAGTTAGCTGTAAGAAAAAGGTTTTCAACCAATATAGCTATTTTTTGGTTCGTGGGGTGGTTGTGAGACTGCTGTACATACAGTTCGCACTTTTTTTGATCAAAATTTTGAAGAGGTTGCTCTTGAAGGTTAATGTCAAAATGCCCTTGACATGGAAGATAAAATCACACTTTTGACTGAAATAAAATACCGGATTTTACCCTTTCCTTTGGCAATGCTACGGCAAACAAACAATAAAAATTAACATAACAAAATAACGTAATATAATCTTCCGTAGGATTTCAACAGGATGATCCTCTTGGTCCAGCTATCTTTAACCCTTGTGATCCGCTCAATAATTCAACGTCTCCAAGTTTGGTATTGATAATTTATATAAATTGTATAACGGTACTTTAGGAGGCGATGCGAATATTGTATAGATGATTTGCAAACCAGTGCTTATTAACGATTTTCGTCTTATTGGCCAAAATTTTTCCAAATTAGTTTTTTTTTAATGTGACATTTGTCCGGATAATTGAAAGTTTCCCTTAGCGCCCACTTTAAAATTGTGTAGACAAAATTTCGCTTAGTCGTTTGGGTTCACTGATTCGTTACGAATCATTGTCGCCTATTGTTGTAGAACAAATTCAAAAGTTTTGATGTGCATCTAGCAAATTATTCAAAATTCAATCCATATAATTTTAGTTTTACTTTTAATATAATTCGCCTTTTTTGTTCCTTAATAAACACCATAGTATAAATTACTACATTAATTAGATGTTATAACTTTAGTTAGACTTCATGTCATTTAGGTTGCATAAATGATTTCGTTTTAGAAGCTGTAGTGTTGCATATAGCTTTAACCAATTTGCTTATTATTAATATATTATATTGTAGTGAGTCGGTAGATAAGTTACGTTTATAAAACTGCAAGTGGATGTCAAATAACCGAAGTAAAATACGTACATATTTAAACATCTTATATACTGTATATTATACAGTATGGCAAAATACTATCACGTAGTGCTCAAGTAATGTCTCCGCTATACATACCTAATCCTGTAAACCTGAAAGAAAATGTTTGCCTTGATTGCGTAATTTATAATTACCATAAAGATAAGAAACCAACGCAGGTTCTCACTCATGCATCATTTGTGTGAAAATGTATTGCAATCAGAAACGAAATGCAAAACCTAGGTTTTATATTGCAGTAAGCAATTCTTTTATCAGCTCATCTTTACTGCAATTAAAGCTCTAAGTTAATTCCGCGTTACCAATGTATTAATTAAACCTAATAAGTACAACAATGTAGGGCTACTAGGCAGGTACTTACAGCTGTTTCTTAGGTCTTGGGGAGCGAAAATCTGTGCGTAGTCTGGAAATATATGTGCTCTGTTGGATGCAGGTTTGCTCCCTTGCATATTACATGCAACCAAAATTTTTTTGCCGTAATATGGGAATATATATATATATACACCCATATTATGGTAAAAATATTTTTTTTTATATTTATATACAGCCATATTAAATCAAAAATATTCTTCCTTTGAACTTATCTTCTGACTGACTAGGCATTCGTTCTCTCAGTACGAAAAAGAGCGCGCAATGCGTGCGTCCGGATCCGGACACCTCCTTGAAAAAGTCCAGCGGATGTAGTTGAAATCATAGACGGATCTATCTCACATAATCACATGAGTCATTCCATATCAATTACAAAAATAAATTTATAGTTACTTAATAATATTTAAATATTATAAATAAAACCGGCAAAAAACACTCACGTTGGGGATCGAATACGTCGACCCGGGTTTCGAGCATATCAGATGCTCATCATCAGGGCGAGTGCGCAGCTGCGTCTGCGAGCTCCCGACGGGCACTGATATAATATTTAAATATGTGTGAAACTCACGAGAATTTCATTTTAATAATATTTGTTTTTTACTGAACAGTTACACGAACTCAGAAAAATAAAATAACAAGAATATTTCGGGAGAGACTGCTAGGATGTGGAAAATTTGTAAAGGACATCGGTCCAGCCTCGGGGCGTTACTAGGTAAATATTCATTCTTCGTAAGCCATATTAAATAGTATGTAAATACTCTCAATTAAGATAGTAAAATAGTATATACAAGATGAATATTTCAAGTAGACTTACATGGCACTAAATATGAAACCACAAAAAATTAAAACGAGCAACCTTGAGTTTAAAATCGGCACGAAGGAATGGAACACTCTTCCAGCATCTTCGTTTCCTGAGAGCTATAATCTGGAAGTTTTCAAGTCTAGAGTCAAGACAAGCATGCTCCACCGTTGACCGCGTCATCGCTTACCATCAGGTGACACTACAGTCAAATACTTGTCAATTCGCAAAAAAAAAACGATTATTCCCATCCATCTCGCGCTGCATTTGGGATGTTATAATTGTTATTTTTATTGCATAATTTGATTATCTTTGCAAATTTTGATGGCCATCAACCATCACGGACTTAAAATTGTATAAAGTGAAATTACGTAAAAGAGTACGAAGATATAATACGAAGACGAAAGAAAAACACATAGAACTCTTTCCTTAGTTTGCTGTATCAAACTCGTTTCCGAAGTATGCATAATTGAGTATATAGACCAGTGTATATTTATTATAGACACTATAACCGGCTGTATCATATACTTTCAAATCAACAGGATCTATTTCCTGTTAATACATTTTCAAAATGTAAGTGTAGATGTAGGTTTGTAGGTTAATTATTTAATTAATCTAATATGTTGTTTTAAAGGGATCGTTTTGAGCGAGAAGACCGCCCGCTGAAACACTTAGTATAAAGTGAAATCTCACGTCTCGTGTGCGAAATTAATTTATTTACAGTTTTTTCGCGTTTGGTAGCTTTTCTTCATGATCATGGTATTCGCAAGTTTAAAATAATACTTTCTCTAATTAATAAATAAATATAATAATGCTTAATCTTTTAAAGTTTTTAAACACCAATACATATATTTCCATAAACTACGCCCTAAACCGTAAAAAAAACTATTAAAAATGAGGTAAATATTTCTAATAACAAATATTTCTCTTTATCTCTCGTATTACGTGATCAAGTATAACAGTCCGGCAATCTAGCAAATACCTAGCAATTAATAGTTATTTGTTATACAAGAGTGCAAAGTTGCTTTTTAACTGCGTGTTCAATTTTGATGACCGAGCAAGCGAAGTATTCTAAAATTAAATCACGAGCGCAGCGAGTGATTCAAAATTAGAATCCTGAGCGTTAGCGAAGGAATCAAAAGAGCACGAGGTGAAAAATCGTTGCACTCGAGTGCAACACGTAACTTTTCATTCCACCTCAGCGAGGAAATGACTAAATGCAAAAAAAAACGTTTACAATCACAAGATAGGTACATTTTTATTTCAGTTTAGGTATTAATATACATACATTATGACAGGTAGGTAAGTATTAGAGAATAATCTTTAAATTATAACAAAATAATACTAAGGTATAATTATATTCGGCACCATAGAGGTAGCAGTTAATAGGTTTAATGTTTTTTTTAATTCATAAACTTAGTGCACACGATGTTCTAAATTCAATTTACTTTATCCTCTAGAGAATAAAAACGGGTTTTCCACTCAGATATTGAAGATTCAAAATACTCTTTCCGAGATGGTGGGATGAAAAAGATATTGATTAACCCACCATAAATGTTAGAGTGCGTGAAATTAACAGTATTTCAATATATATAAAGTTCATTAAACTGTAATATCTTTATCGGTATTAGTCGTACTTTTGGATTTATCCATGAAGGTCCATTTGGAAAATTCATCCTGTACAGTGAGCCGATTGAGTATCGGCCATTCATCTTAGAGGCGTTGGCGTCGAATTTACATAATATTATGTAGAAAAACAATTTAGGTCAAGGTGCTCCACGCGCAATGTGACTTGTGTGTTGTGACGCAAGAACATCACACGGAAAATTCTAAATAATTTATTACAACCAACACATTGAATTCGTAATTGATAGCGACTTTGTTCGCATTAAAATATACATTTGGGTACTTAGGGATAATTGCAGCCGCAGGCAAGGTATCACTTTAAAATAATTGAAATGGCTTTTACGCAAGTTTTTGATGTTATATTTACTGTTTCTAAATATTCATTACGTTAATTAATGAATACTTATAAAGTAATTATTAAGGAGTTATTAATTAGATACTACCTACTTACTCAATTAATATATAAAAATAAAACCAGCTTAATGCGAGAGCCATTCGCACGCCGATAGTACCGTATTAAAACAATATATGAAAAACTTTATTTTTCTTCATACAGATCGAGATCCTCTTTTCCATTCCATTCTACTAGTTCTAAACCCTTAAATATTGCGTTTAATAATATTTGTAATATAAGCGTTAAATATTGGACTAGATTTAACGAATGGGGATACTTATAGGATGTATTAAAAAACAAACGATAAAAATCAGTTTTTTTAGTTTGTTTATTATTATTATTTATCAGGCAATCCGCCATATTTATAACCACAGAAATCAAAATAAATAGGCACATTTAGATTTCTGTGCTTATAATACATATTCTGTGAAAGAGTGGTTACATGTTACAATTCCGAAGACACAGCTCTGTAAAGGTCGGACGGATGGACAGCGGAGGCTAAGTTATAGGGTCCTATTTTCTAATACGGAACCCTAATAAACGTAGGCAGGACTACTGTATTCTTTTTTCAAATTGATATGGGTGATAGTTTAAAATGCTACCTACCATTGTCTCACCCACGTCTCGTAAAGAATTGGTTACGTGTGCGGTACCAGATCTTATATACTTACTTGAGTGACGGTGCTAGCTTATGCAAGAAATCAAAATGAATTCTTCAAACTTATTTGACAAGTAGTTCTAATATTAACAAAGACTATATTTGATAGTCTTCCAATAGGACAGGTAAAAAAAACACTTTACTTAGGTTTTTGAACGCAATTAAGCCTGCACCGAAGCAGCGATACGTAATTGTGGTTCGTTTGATCCCTTGCTGTATCTTTATTTCTTAATTTTGAGTTATGTAATTACCATATATTCTATAAATCATACACTTTGGAAACACGATTAAGTACTTAAAATGTTCTCTATAGAAAATAAATCCATAGTTACATCTAAAAAACGAAATAAACCTTTAGTACGGCGTAAATACGGAGAGCCGTAATAACAGAGAGTCATCCGTATTTGAATAATAAAAAAACAACATGTTTTCTATAACGTATACACATTACATTTTTCAAATAGGTATTTGTTTTTATTATACGAAGGAAATACTCAAATTCACGCATGTTCCGCCCATTTTAGTCAGAGACGCGATGCTTTGTCCCTATCCAGTCTAGTAATTTTTCGGCCGTCGGACGGGGACGGATGCTGTTGGCGTGCCTTACTTACACACAAACGCGGCGCGCCTAAAAAGCTCGGTGCACCCTTAAATTAAGTAGGTAGATAAAAGCAGCATATTATAAGCTTGTGTCGACCTAGGGGAGTGCTGTTACACATTGGGCGTAAAACTCGACTGGCTTGTGGCTTTCAATGAGAATTCTCACACGTCAAACAGAAGGCGAAAACCAAAACTTTTACAAAATATATCTGTTTGTTGATTTGCTTTTAAGAAAAATGCCCCACATAAGAAGACGGGTAGAAATAATGATACTGAAAACTAGGCAGCGCAACGAAAGTCTACCTTTGGCAAATAGTTCTTGTGCTTAAACACCATAATTTTATTAATTCCACCGCATTTGTAAGTATCTATGGTCAATTGATAATCCAATCTGTGGCTTGCGGTAGTTCCCACTCGTCGTCCGTGCGATTTATATCGTATTACCGATCTGCATCGATAGACGAGCGACTCCCAGGGCGACTAATTACTTACCGACCGATCATAATTGGATTGCCGGTGCCACCGGGAGATGTAAATGTCGACGATTTCAACCTGGATATTGCAGAGAGACAAATTTAAAAAGTCATTGATAAAGTGGATTTAGAAACGACTGTGTGTTTATCATACTTAGGTACCTATTTTTTTAGCTGATAGTATATCTTTTGACCACTATCTCACCTGATGGTAAGTGATGTTCTTGTTGAAGTTGTTGTTCAGGCTAGCATAGAATTACTGGCTCTCAAGGACAACTGCCGGAAGGTGCTTGGCGACAGATTTTCTGCTTGAGGGTGGTAGCTAGCCAGATGGGCATTCGCAAAATGTCCTAACACCATGCTGCAACGACTGCCATCATAAGATAACAACCGTAACCGACGGCTTAACATGCCCTCCGTAGCACGGAAGCGCTCAGTAGTAATGTCACTAGCGGTCACCCATCCAACTCCTGACCGCGGCGGACGTTGCTTAACTTAGCTGGTCGATTAAGAACGGCTAAACAAACTTTGCTACGAGCGCTTCAAAAATTTATTCATAGTATGCGCACACTAACTAATAGTTATAAATATAATATGATATCAATTAGGGGGGCGATTCCCTGATTTTAGCCACTTCGAAGGTTAATCATTTTGGAACTCCTCCACAACTATAATATATTTCGACTTCTAACTTTCTTTCGCCAAATAGGACCAATATGTTGTATTATTTTCTTTATTTTCGCGCTTTTTGGACAAACACAAAGTCGTAGCCGTCACGCGCAACGCGCATGGACGTTAGACATTAAACTTTGTTTTATTAATTTTTTATGTTATTATCCATTAAAAGCTCCTAATTGATCTGCATCGGTCCCTTCTGGCCCAATATATAAAACCTTAAAAATCGTCAATATTGCTGCTTCTGATTTTGTTACGTAAATTAACGAAACTTTATTTCACTAACGTTTTTTTTTACTCCAGAAGTTATGGCCCTACATATAAAGTAAAAGTTGAAAATGTAGTCAATGATTTGACCACTCTTATATAATGTGTTATTGATTTTTAAAAGATTCCGTCGAAGTGTAGTGCCCTTAAAGTCAGGTCTGATTCGTATAAATGAAATGGAAATATACGCCGTAAGTACTAACGCATGTATCTTTCAATCCTTTTTAGGGTTCCGTACCCAAAGGGTACAAACGGGACCCTATTACTGAGACTTCGCTGCCGTCCATCTGTCCATCTGTCCGTCTGTCACCAGGCTATATCTCAAGGACGGTGATAGCTAGACAGTTGAAATTTTCACAGATGATGTATTACTGTTGCCGCTATAATAGCAAATACAAAAAGTTGGCCAAGTGCGAGACGGACTCGCGCACGTTTAGACAAAAGAAGGTTAAAATATGAAGTCTTATGTTGTATAGCTAATGGTACGGAACCCTTCGTGCGCGAGTCGCACTTAGCTGATTTTTTGTTACTATTGGTCAACGCAAAACGGGGTGAAAACCTGATATGGTCAACGTGTGCACGCGATTTTATTTTAAAATTGTATGTCATATTATATCACTTACGGATATAATATGAGTGAATATATAATATAATATATATTATATTATAATATAGAATATAATATATACACAATGAGTAATCTGTATACAATTCACACAAGGAGTACTTATTTAAGTTAAACATTTAAATAAATATAATTTGAATAAATAAATAAATTCTTCACATAATTACGGTAATAGATTGCCACAATGTTTGACATATGCCTACTTAATTCGTTTTGTCAAGGGCTTTGCTATTAAATAACGCCAATTTAGGTGATAAGTGGAAGGGTGAAGGGCACCGAAATTACAAACTACACGCACATTTTTGAATAAATTAATATTTTATGACTAAATATAAAGTAGGCGGTGGCAGCTTGCGTGCACCATATTATTTTCTAAGATAATAATTAATGTCGTTCGTTGATAATAAGAATACTTATAATGTATGCGTAATAGTGCTTCGCTAAATACTTAGTTTGGTCATATATTTTAAATGGGTACGTTTGTTTAGACTGCGTTGTGCGTGCTTATTTTTGGGTCTGATTTCTGTGGTACTGATTTTATTTTATTCCTAATCGTTAATGTAGGTATTAAGTACCTATAAAAATATTTTCTAAAAAATTTTGAAATCACTGGTTTTTAGGAATTAGGTATTTCAAATCAAAATTTTGTATAATTTACGTAGAGGCTACGTTGTACCTAAATTATACAAAATATTTATATAGATAGCTCTAATACGCGGCACACATGGGTAGGTAAATAATTTACTGAAAAAACAGTTGGAAAGTGGTGTAATGAAGTTATATACAGAATCTAATCGCTCAAGTTTTTTTATTTTTATAATTTCTGATGGACAAGTTTTTACTCAATTAGTTATTAATATTATGTAGCGTAATCAATTATATGATTACTAATCATATATTTGACGGTACATTCATTAGATGAATAAAATATTGTTTGTCTTTTATTATAACTTTATATACAATTCTTAAGATGACTTAGGGTAAAAAATGAACTTAACTAATAAATGTGCAGGAACAGTCCAGAATGATGGCTGAATTATCTCTCTGTATGTATATTCATAAACTTTAGAGGTATTTGATGTGAACTTTTTATTTTTGACTAGCTTTCCGGGCGTGGCTCCGCCCGCGCGTATGTCGGTTATCGCGCAAAAACATTAACCTCTTTTTGCGTAGTGGGATAAAAAATATCCTATGTTTTTTCCCGGGTCTCAAACTATTTCCATACCAAATTTAATTCCAATCGGTCCAGTAGTTTTGACGTGAAAGCGTAACAGACAGACACACAGACAGAGTTACTTTCGCATTTATAATATTAAGTACTGATGTATGCCTAAATATTCAAGTAGTAAAATAATCTTGTATTATACTAACCGCAGCGTAGTGAGCAAATATTGTGTTATATAAGAAGGATGAAGTGAAAGTCGATATCAGGTTCCATTGTCATTAAATGTGTAAAATGTATGGTTTCCCACGGAAGTCGGCAAGTTTTTCAACTCGGTTATCGTGACGTCGCGCGTTGTCGGTGTGTTCAACGGAAACTGATGCTCTGGGGTTTACAATATTGGTATAATAAGTAAGAAAATTATTGAGGAAAATATGTTTTACTTTTGTAGTTTTACAACCGTATTCTTTTTGTATATAGTGTCAGCGCTATAAACAAAAAAGTTTTATAGACGGTAATTGTGAAGTTGATTTAGCGTGTGCTAAACGTATTTTGGTGAGTAATAAAAAGATATGTATGTTTGTTGGTTTGGAAACAATCTCAACTTTCAAAGAAATTTCACATTTTGACTTTTGACTGCCTCGTTTATTGAGTAGCTAACGTGTCGGATGGATTCGAACCCTTGTCGGACAGTTATAGAGTTTGGCATTTTTTTTTTAAATAATAGTTCGGAGTCTAGAACTGGTTTTTCAATGTGATAGGGGAACAAACGAGCAGGCGGCGACTCCCCTAGAAGTGATCACCATCGCCCGCGGATATCCGCAGCACCCAAGCTATCATAGCTCCGTGAAAGGATGCGTTGCTAGCCTTTGAGGAGAATTGTCTATAATATATAATATAAACGGCTCGGTTCTTATTACATGGTACTGAAGCACATATCTAGATAAACGTGGGTGTTTAGAAACTTCTGCTTATATACCCCTACAGGGGATTACAGTTGTGACATATTTTTACATGATAATGAGACTTCATAGATTCAGGCGTTACTTCGCGGAAATCAATATTTAATACGTAATAACAAATATTTTTAAAATATTCATAGAAAATATAAAAATCGAGATTGAATTCTCGATCGTGCATCTATATTTTTAAAATATTTTAAGATTAAGAAATCTTCCATATTGTGTAAACTGAAACAATGATTACAAATTACTGCGGAATTATTGAATATGGATTTCCACAAGGTAACCCCTGAATCTATATTCTTTATAATGAGACTTACTTATGTATGTATAGGTATTCGTCCACGGAATGCCTCACAGTACCAAAAAGTTCTAATAACGTGGGAAGAACCAAAATATCAATAATATACCATACGTAGGTATATCAATGTATAGGTATATTAGTTATTTTTACTATAGGTAATAAGAAATATACAAAAAGAAGCAAATATAATCTGCAATAAAATAAATTTCATTTCATTTCATTTCATTATATTATAAAGGTATACTGTAGGTATTAGGTACAACTGAAATCTTGCTTCGTCTACTTATGTAGACAGTATGAGAAGGAAATTCCGCAAACCGTGTAGGGTTGACATCGCAGTATTGCCAGCTATAAGGAACATCGCGTCCTGAAATTAATTATTAAAGGCTATGAGCCAGCCGCCGCGCTTCCCTTCACCAACTAGGTAAATAGAAAATTGGACCGCGAAATCTACTTGTGCGAGACGGTGAGGCTACATTTTATTTATAAATACGAGTAAACAGTATCTACATACGAAACTTCATGACAGCAAGATTTTGTATACAAAATTGCAGAGGTAAGCCGTGAATATTTACCGAAATAGGACACGCGAGGGAGTCTTGCTTGACGTCAGGTTTTATATTTAGTTCACCATATCCTATATGCACCTACCTGACGTAGGTAAATAAATAACGTTACATACCTACTATAATACATAACATTTTACAATATGTCACGCATATGTAGTCATTTTGCAGCTAAGTACTCGTATATCCTATCAACAGCCATATACAAATTCCTCCCTCATAAGGAGGTAGTGTGGGGGGATGGTTGCCATAATACCCACGCTCAGCATGCGTCTTGGTGATCGCAGTGTAAGATGCCAGTTCCTCAGATCGTGCTGCTGCCCACCTTCTGGTATGGTTATGGGGAGTGCAATTTTAGCCCGGCACCCTACTAGAAGCTTAGCTATATCATAACCAAATATTTTTATAAGCCAAGCAAATTTTTTATTAACACACAGTACCCGAGAGATATTTGCCATCACCAATCATTCATTGGGTAACCCTATCAAAATCCCATATATATATGGGTAACCCCTTAAAATAGTAATGCCTCTAGCGGTCACCCATCCGAGTCATGACCGCAGTGGAAGTTGCTTAAACTTAGAACGACTAAGTAAGTTACGAAATTTTATTATGTGGTTACGCTGCGAGTGCTACAATCAAAGCACTTTCTACCAAATCTAAATTCCTACCAAAATAACCAAAAGAGCTTGATCATGAAGATCAAGCCGTTCGAAAGTCATCCTCGAATAAACATACAAATGAAAAGACACAACGGCTTCGATCGAACGACATGTACCCTCACATATATATTACGTCCTTTTCATTCTGAGATATTATCTCTACATATATAAAATCTATTTCATATGCAGAATTAAATCCTAGTTTCACCCGCAAAGCCCAACTTGTGACTTCAAGTGGATAACTAAGTACTTGAGCTGCAACAAACTCATATTCTCGTTGCCTGGGTATACATTTATGTTGAGATCTCATAGGCGGAAATAACTGAAACATTTATAATACGTAGGTACGTGCTGTCACGAGAAACTGTATATATAGTAATTGTAGATAATAGTAGGATCTCCCGACCGAGCAAAAACATCAAGCCTATCGAATTATCCTCCTTTGACCAAAAATCGTATATCTCGACGAAGGAAAAAGCAGAATAATCTATGCCCTTTCATTACTAACGTAGTTTCGCGATATTTTAACTATGTCCGAACTTGATGAAATTATCAATGCTCTCTGGCGTGGCTGTTTTTCGTCTTCTCTCAAATGAAAATATCATTACTTACACCTCAATCAATAAGATTTCCCATAAAAGATATTTAAATAATATAATTTTACGGAATATGATAATTTTGAAAATATAACTTTACGGCAAACTGGTACTAATGTCGGGAAAAAAATGAACAATGAAACATTGGTACAGTACAAACAGGTTTCCAACACTTGAGTTGTAGAGGATACTTGGTTACTCACTCATATAGTCATACCAACTTACGTAACTACTTTTAATGTACTCATGCAACCATAAATATAAAAGTTAATAACTAATATAGTTGAACAAATCCCATTTTTCCAACCTAATACCACTGTGCATTCTCTTTTTAAAAGATAGAGCCTCCAATCCTCTGAATACCTGGCTTCTAATTGAAACGAAAACATGTTAAGTAACATCTCAGGATTACCTCAGAAGCTTACCTATCTGAAAGCTCAGTCCCTAATCGCCGAGTTAATGAACGTCGACATCGATTCAACGGCGCGCCACTCGCCTGATAAACCTGCAGGTTAATACAACAGTATCCATGGATACTCTTGTATTCGTGGTCGCAGCGAGATTCAGCCATCAAATATTCACGTGGGGAGGTATGGTTGCCGTTTTACTGCCTTTACGTCTCTCCCCCCCTCCCATCTGCTACTGCCGCGCCACCTTCCCCCCTCGCGGGGCTCGCGCCCTCAAACGACCCTGTCTGAAACAACTGAATGTGCTAAAATCAATATCTGTTGTTTGACAAAACTTTTGCTCCAGACGTTGAGCTGTGAACGGTCTGACATCGAAGCTGCACTGGAAATCAACTAGACTGTTTGAATTTGACTCGCTCCAGCTGTAGACCTAACAATGTTATGCATTAATGGTCTAGTATTTTAGTGCATTTTTAGGGTTCCGTACAAAAGGGTAAAAGGGGGACTGAGACTTCACTGTCCGTCCGTCCGTCTGTCACCAGGCTGTAAGAACGGTGATAGCTAGACAGTTGACATTTTCACAGATGATGTACTTCTGTTGCCGCTATAACAACAAATACAAAAAGTTGGCCAAGGGCGAGTTGTACTCGCACAAGTTAAAACAAAAACAAGTATACATTAATGATTAAAATTAAAAAACCCGACTGCAGATTATTTATTTTCGTTAAGCATTTTATCGTTCCATTAAAATTAAAACTGTAAGTTTTATATATTTATGGAACCGTTTCTTAAAGTTCTTCATTTTGATACCCCACTCGATATGTTTTGGAGAAAAACATTTTTCTCTCTCTCAATATGGCGTCTAAAGTCCGCCAATTCATTTTTATTTACTTTTTTTTGTGTTTTTTATGTGTGTCACCTGGGCTATTAAGACGAATCTAATGATACATTATGCATTAAAATCAGTTGAACCCTTAAGAAGTTATGGTGGAATAAAGAAACTCACAAACATACCTTTTTTTGGGCAGTCGTGTAAAAAGTTAAATAAAATATGAAGTATAATGTTGTATAGCTAAATGGTACGGAACCCTTCGTGCGAGAGTCCGACTCGCACTTGGCTGTTTTTATCTTTATTGATAATAGGTTAGCTACTCACCTGACGGTAAGTGATGATGAGGTCAAAGATGTTAACAAGATAAACTTAGAAATATTGGTTCTCAAGGATAGCTTCCGGCAGTTAGATGTTAGGCGACAGATATTTCTACTTAAGGTAGCTAGCAAGGCGGGCAAATATGCTACCACGATGGCCTTCTTATGCACCTAGCCGGCCAGTAATTTATCATAAAGGTGCGTTTTTATCGAAGTGCATTTAGGATCCATACAATAATAACATGCCTTGTAAAATACTGATTTTCGCTCAACCCGTCCCTAGACCCATTTGTTTATTTTTTTCTATAAAGATCACCGTTACTCAATAAAGAGATTTTAAATTAAAATGTACATGTATACTGTTGTGCAAACAATCTAAGTATATCCAGGATGACAACGTTGCTAATGAAAATGATATATTTACCTAACTCAGTCTGTAAATTTCTACCAATTTGCCCCCACTGTCTGTAGAAACTCTTCCCTAATCTGTCCATAACTTAAGATATTGAAAGCTTTATGACAGATTCCAGGGTTCCTATGACGCAGTAGTGTCAGAGTTGGGAATAGTTTTTTTTTATTCCTCAAATCAAATAGTCCCAATTTACGACTCCCTAAGATGGGAACAACTCCGGTCAATGGTTACGCCAGTTACCACGTAATATTATTGCATTTCCTTTAGCTTTGAATGTATGTGATATTTGCCTTAGGGCTGATAATCTATTCAATCATGTTATATTAGGAAGTTGATAAACAAGTGAAAACTAACTTAATTAAAAAAATGGTAAATAGTTAAGTAACTTATACCTAATATTCGGTAAGCATGTATCTTTTGCCGTCTAAACTGTTTCTCACACCGTTTGCGAATTTTTGGATTAAGTACTTACTCTAGGCACAAGCGCAGAATAAAAAGGGCACTAGGCATAAATGTCGGACTAGGCCAAAAAATCTCGAATTAAACTGTTTTACCTGCCCTACGTCTAACCTAAGTTAAACTGACCTATTCTTATGATTAATCTTATTTAGTGGTGCGGAATTTCAATTTTTCCTGACTCGAAAGTCGACCCGCCACTCCGCAAAAGAGGCCCAAGAAGATGGTTAGGTTAGAATCCTCAGCCCATGCAGTCCGCAAACTGCCGTGGACTGAGCCGGCGCAGAACGCGACGAGATGAACATCTCGAACAATGGCATCAGTCGAATGTTTAAAACCGTTTGCGCGATTCAGCGACAAGAGTAATTTTAGAAGCGACATCTAGTGGAATTTTGATGAAGAGACCACCGACCGAGGCGCCAATTTACCAAAGTGACAGCTAGTAGTAGAACAAAATGAAAGCTATAATTATGATGAGTAGAAAAAGACTGCATGATGATATATGTTCGTACTTTGTTTTATAGTATTAGGTTGTGACCGTGTATTTGTTGTTAGGTACATCGAAAAATTATACACAATGAATGCACTAACAATAAAATATGTAAGTACCTACTTAAATTAAAATATTCTGAGCAATGACTCCATAGTAGTAATGGCTGTACGCTGCCGCGCAGGAGTATGTATGTAGTTTGACTTTGAATCCTTTAAGTTGAATGATGAAAATGGTGAATTTTGCTTACGTTAACTACCTAACAGTATGTACCGGCAGCTGCCCTTTGAGATTTTTCACTATCTATAGAATTAGCCTGAACAGAACAATAATTATCTTCGTACACAGCAAATAGTAATACATGTTGCATATTTGTTTTATTGCTGATTTACGAATTAAATACAAACATTTAGTTGATTGTGATTTCCATACTCCGACTTTTATTAAAGTCTAGATTAGTTTGTAACTTTGGTCGGCCTTAAGTTGGTTAGACTAGAACCACGAAATAATATACTTATTCGCCTCGTAGGTACCTACTCGTGTGTTTTATAATTTATTTAGCCTATCTGTCAAGTGTCGTGTAGAGTCAAAACCATTTCAATGTTGGTGTCTACGGCGCTGTTATGAAAGTCAAAAAATATTACTATAATTTAAAAGATTGTACTGCGGCGTTAAGCAAAAAGGGTATCGAGCCCTGCGAGAAGCCCGGGCTCTACAAATGCGTCTGGCAGGCATTATATAGCATTCACGATTAGTTACTGCGGTCGCTGTTCAGGAATTACAAGAGTATACAAAACGGCGTCGGCAGATATTGAATAAAATTCTTTCAGGATCAAGACTTGTATGCGAATGGTAAAGTATATCCGCGCACCTATTTCTTAAATACGCTGTCAACTGATAGTAGTCTGGAGCTTTTGAGTTACTTATATTGGAAGCTGTGATAGCACTGATGGCAAGGGGCATGAGTCCATGATTCGAATCGCGCCACGGGCTTCACCACATGGTTAAAGGGCATATTGGGTGGCTTACTACCCTCAAGTCGGACGTTTGTCGCCAAGCTTCCAACGGTGTGTTTCGGCCGAAAATTTCGACAGCTGTCTTTGAGCGACAGTCCATATTCTAATACTGTAATACCTTTATGCCGTAAAGAGCAGCAGCAAGATGCCTAAGAAGAAAACCTCTCCGCCTCTTCACCTATAACTAACTACAGTTTACATATATTTTATTTTGCTTGCAGGTAAACCGCATTCTCCCTTTAGTCTCCGTTGCAGTAAGTAAGGATAAATTAAATCATATTTTTTTTATTGATTTATAGCTGTCTGCAGAGTAGCCTTTAACTATTACCTCACCTGATGGTAAGTGATGATGTGGTCGAAGACGTTGTTCAGGCATGTTCATGTTAGCAAA
Source organism: Plagodis dolabraria (assembly GCA_963854805.1). NCBI lineage: Eukaryota > Metazoa > Arthropoda > Insecta > Lepidoptera > Geometridae > Plagodis > Plagodis dolabraria. The sequence goes on along the minus strand of OY978449.1, from coordinate 21,793,126 downwards.
ATGCCAAGTAGTAAAGTCACCAGCGGTCAACAGAACTTAGGTGATCGTTTAAAAAAGAATTACGTATGTAACGCTTCAATCGCTTCCAAAATTTGTATGTAAGTACCTACCTACATCTGCTATGCAAACTTATAATGCTAACATTAACTTGACAGACTAATTTCTGGATCTGAAGCCTATCTGAGCTGAGACTATAATATGATATAACAATTATAACGGTAATTATTTAGTTTTATAGCTGTAAGGGAGTTGAACTGCAAATTATTATAATTTATTCAATCATTCTCCATCGTCATTGTGATGTTAATCTCTAATGCGTTTTTAAAAAGCCTGTGAAAGTTTATTTTTATAAAATTGAATGTACTTTAAATTTTACGTTATTGATATCGTAATGCAATAAAATGAGAAAAGAACTTGAAAGGACAGCAACTTTCATATTATAATTTCTTTTTTTATGTTAATTACATTAGGTATAGTGGACAAAGTGGACTCTTACACAGGATTATTGGTAAAATGCTAACAACCTCTTCAGGTTGACTTCTACTAGTCCTGATAAACAAGTTCAGAGGTTTTTTGTTTTTTTTTTGTTATGTGTTTTTGACGGAATGAGCACGAGGACCACCTGATGTCAAAAATCTCTTGTGCATGTAATGTAAAAACACAAAAAATAATAATAATAATAATAAAAATTAAAAAAATCTTAAAATGTTTGTTAGGACTAGCAGAAGTTAACCCTAAGAGATTGTTAGCATTTTACCAATAACCGTGTTTATACGTAGTAGGTACTTATATGTGTTAAAAATTAAGCAGGTGAGTAAGTTCAAAGTTTGTTGGTTCTTGCAATAAAATAGACCCGAAATAGGAAACAATACAAGTCCTTAGCATAGCAAAATATTACCCTTACAATACTGTCATGATAAATGAATCAAAATTTATCATCATTTTTTTAAATGTGATTATGATGGAACATGCACTAGGCCCACCTGATGTTAAGCGGATTAATCTCTGCCTATAATTTTTTTCTAACAACACACAAAAAAATTACCTCACAAGCCCGGGAAAGTGTTGTGTATCATTCTTCTTTAAAAATCGAACTTTTACAACCTCCCAGAAAAAAATTACCTTCAATACATATTATGAACTGTACACATTACATTTTACTTTTAATATAAATCAATACAAATTTACTATATTAAGGGCCCGTTTCAGAATGTTCGAGTAAGTTCCGGTTTTACTACCGAGAACATATTTAATAAACAAAACACTATCTTTGCGTTTCACAGTCGTCGATTTAGCCTATCCATCGATTAAAGTTTGAAACGCGCTGCATGTCAACTGTCATTTCTATCATTCGGTTATTTTATGTGTTGCATAGCAACCCCAAAATTTATGAGCACATTCTGAAACGGGCCCTAAGTATGCATTTAAGCTATAAATTACAGCTTAAAACAGTTTTAAGCTTGCATTTACCTCGCTAGAATGACGTGAAAAATTGTGTTCAATGAGCTAGTTTTGGCAGCGGCTGCATATATTCCAGATTTCAAGATATTAGGCGCATTTGTTTGTATAAATAATGATAGCCGAGTGGTAATAGCTATATGGACTGCCGTGCTGCAGGTCTATGATTCGATCCCCGCCGCTGGATTGAGCTTCACCGCATGGTGAAAGGGCATTTTACGAATCCTTGCCTGGCTAGCTACTACCCTCAAGTAGAAAATCTGTCGCCAAGTCAGACCAGTTTGTTTTGGCAGACATGAGACTATAGAAAGAGGGAGCCACTCGGTCAAAACATCCAACATCAAAAATATAAGCTCGACGAAGATATGGCCACAAACCTACAAGTACCTGATTACACTTATAAAAGTGTTTGGGTTAATGTGCGCTTTATTCTATTATTATCTACTTACTACTTAAACAAACAATATTTTCATTTTGCACCACATTGTAACATAGTATGTCAGCATAACATCCTATAGTGCCGCTTAACATCAGGTGAGCCTCGTACGTGTTCCGTCACAATCTCGTAAGAAAATAAAAACAATACTAGGCTATGATGGGATCCCATCATGACCACAGGCCTTGTTCGTGTTCAAATTGCGCAGCGTGTAACGTATTTTGGACTTATGGATACGAATTTCCGGCATAGTTGCATCGCGTCCAGGTAGACTTGGATGCATATCTCCCGCTGCAAGTAAACGCGAGGACTCCGCAAAAAAACAAGTTCACTTTCTCTTCAGCACTGTGAGAGAAAGCTGAGTAGACTTCGGCGACTTAATTTGGTAACTGCTAAGTTAAAATAACAATTAAAAAATCCGGCTAAGTGTGAGTCGTGCTTGCACACAGGAGGTGCCATGCCAACACGTGAATAAACAACAGATCAGATATCTTGTATTATTAAAATCCAGTCTGGCTCAAACTTGGCTAGATTTATTATTTATTGTTATTTTTACAGTTTTTACTTTAATCTTGTCACACTAAGTTTGTCTCTTTTACTTTTTTATATTCTCCGATAGAGCAAAAACAAAACGTTAAAATCGCTTCTGTCTACCTACACTTTTAATAATATTCTAGGTTAGCCTGAACAACACCTTCGACCACATCATCACTGACCATCAGGTGAGATAGTGGTCAAAGGCTAACCTATAAGACATAAAATAAACGTTTTAATCATAGATTATCGAGTTATCAACTTTTTATGCTACTGCCGTACTCATTATTCTGTTAATATTTAGATCTGCTGAACGCTGATGCCTATGGCGAGAAAATCAATACCTATGTGTAACTTAATAAAAATAAGTAGTAAACTTATTTTTATTAAGTTATACATAAAAATAAGTAGTAAACTTATTTTTATTTAATGTTGTTACTGGGTCATGTTGACCGCGTAATACGCGAGATTTATAACATTTTATACGATACTAGCTTTCCGGGCGCGGCTCCACCCGCGCGTATGTCTATTATCGCGCAAAAACATTAACCTCTTTTTGCGCAGTCGGATAAAAAATATCCTATGTTTTTTCCCGGGTCTCAAACTATTCCCATACCAAATTTCATTCAAATCGGTCCAGTAGTTTTGGCGTGAAAGCGTAACAGACAGACAGACAGACAGACAGAGTTACTTTCGCATTTATAATAATATTATATATATTATATATTATATTATATAGTACTGATGATAGTACTGATATACCTATACTTTTTTAAATACTTATCATTATATCAGTTATAGGTACACTTAGGTACACAATAACGTGCATTGTTGTTCATTTACTTTCATATTGGTAAAATATTAAATGTCTTGCCGTATACGGTTGACACAGTTTGTGATTACTTAAACGACAAAAATGCTTGGAATAGTTCGCCTCTGCCAAGCTCACCTTCGTCGTCCTATATACGTAATGTTCTTCTCGCAGTGGCTTTATAATTCTTGTTTGCTGAACGTGGCAGTACAATGTAGTATATTTCAATATTAAAATTTGTAATTGACCTTCATAAGCGCGTCGTAGACGCCTAAATTGAATAAATAATTTTGACTTTGACTTTGAAGGCGTAAGTTTTCACACATAAAACAGCCCAAAGGAGTAGGTCACCGTAAGTTTAGAAGTAGTTCCCCGTTTCTCGTAAGCAACCCTAAAATACATCATACAAGATGTTTTGGTGTCAATAAGAACATATTTAGAATGTAATGTGCAAATTATAGGAAATTACAACAAGTCATACAAGTCTGTGCTAAGACTCTGTGATTTTTAATTGTTCATTGAAGCTTAAGTAAATATTAATCACAGGATTATTATTTATTTTGGTATTATCTAAAGATTTGTTCACGCCTGTAGATAGATTAGTAAGCACATGACTTGTTTTTACCTATTTTTAAAGTGAGACCGTTCGAAAAATCGGCAAAAGAAAGAATAAAATAATAAATATGTCTATCCCGCGGGATCATCATGTGTTTAAATTTTTTACCATATTCGTAGGCCTAGAATGTTTTAATACCTTTTTAGGGGCTTTACCTTTGTTTATGATTCTCTTGTATATTTCCTTTTAACATAAGTATCTCAAAATTTATATATTAAATCAAATATTAAATTTGTTTCGATAAATATTGAGTAAAATCACGTGAACCTTACAAGAAAACAAATCATGACAGTTAACAATTCGTATTGTTTACTTTGTTTTTAAAAAATCATATGAAAAGCATCGATTATTTTCTCTCGCATTTCGGACGAGGAAATTGACGTTACCACGACGTTGCGGCGCGAGTTAGATATTCGTGCTCATCGGCAACGAGCTAATTTTGCCTTTGAGTAGATCTGTGGCGAGGAATTAAACTGTTTGTGCTTTTAGCTATATTCGTTAACCATTTTACATAATTATGGTATGTGCGAGTTTATTATAATATTACTCGTATTATATTTAACACACAATGCACCAATGTATATTACCATAAAGCCGATAATATTTTAAAAACTACATTTGCTCATGTCATAATACAAGCAATCAATTATATAAATATATTTTTATTATCGTATAAAATCTCCCCCAAATCTATCGTATTACGTGATCAAGAACAATAGTTAGACGATCAACGACAGCATTAATGGTGCGTCCGGTTGTGGGCATGACGATATCCTGTAATCTTTCCGTGGTTTGGAGCTTGTGGTTTTTGTCGAGGCTTACTCCGCAGTATTGATATACATGGTCGGTGCAATCAACTAAGCCTGATCAACAATAATAGTTGAATATCCGGTGCATCGAAGTAATACTTATGCAAATAACTTATAATAGTTCAATAGGTAAGCGAGTAAACTTACAAAACTTGCAATGGAAGAAAGAATCCAGAGTTTAATGAGAATTTATAATAGTTTATTACATTAGATACTTTACATAGATATAAACATATCTATGTAAAGTATCTAGTTTATTACATTAGATATAAACATTTTCCTTTTACGCGTAATTAATAAAGTTGGCGTATCGCGATCTAACTATATAAAATAGAAAATTTTCAAAGACACCGTTCGTCCGATTTGCTATTTTAAAGAAGTTATTAGTTAACTAAGGTATTTTACAAGCACGTAAAGTTTAAAATTTTCGTACCTGCTTTAAATACTTTCTGTAAGTATACTTATGATAATTAATAATCAATTGGAAATAACCATACACATACTAGTAGTTAATTAACTCTCTGACAACCCTATCCATTTTTGGGTTCTGTACCTTTCGGTAAGGGCAAAATGGAGCTTTATGAATGAGACACCGACGACATCTGTCTAGCTCGTGTTAGCGGAGTTAGTTACAAATCTGAAATTAATCATAGATATATTATATGTAAAATATGTTGATCCAAAGTCTATACTAATGAAGAAATTAACTAAGAAATTAAATTAGATAACTTTTAATGAGGCTCTATGAAACGTAGCACTATATATTTTATACTTTTATATCCAATGAAATATTTAAATGCATGGGGGGCCATCGAAATGGTCTATTTTTGCAACGCAGAACCCGAAAAGAACTATGCCCGACTCGCACTTTACTATTTTGCATATATCTTCTTCAGCCGTCTTCTAATCTCTGCGTTCTATGTCCAACACAACATTTTTCAAGTTCAAAAATACAAATGTAGACATTTATAGGTACCTAATAAGTTATTCTGATACGCGTTATAAATAAAATTCGCCTCGTCGACGTGAATTCGATTCGCTTAGGTAATCTTGCAGAGGAAATTAGATTTTTTTTTATCAAAATCCCGGTAAAATTCGCATTAGCAGTCCCATATCTGCCGTTATTGTCGCGTTTCGAGGATATTTCAATTCGATATTATCAGATTTGGTGTTTCAGAGCTTGAAAATGTTTGATCAATTAGATTGGAACTTTTATTGAGGTATTAACCAACTCAATTCATTTTTTCAGGATTGTAATTACTGTCGACAATGGTCTAAACACAGAGAATGTAATAATAATAGGTATGAAAATAAATGTTGTAAAATGATGGGTGTGATTTTTTATCACATGGCACATAAAATTAGGGTCCATTTTATATACGAGTTCATAAGAAATAAAGAACCAACTTGTGACACCGGCTCACGCCTTGCTAGGTCCGAGAGGTCATACAAGTACAAGTCATTTATTGATCACATTGGTGTTATCAATAAATGACTTGTATTTGTATTTGTAAGATTCTTCTAAATCAATCATAGGGTGGCTCTCTTCAAAAATCTACTACCTATCGTGCAAAAATATATATCAATATGATCGTATTGTCAAAATTCAGTTAGCAGCAAAACTTTCGGAGATATACGAGCGTGTTTGATGCAACTACTTTGTAACTTTTCAACGTTGAAGAAAATCTGCACTTAGAACTTTTTATAAATGGCGCACCTACAGAACAGGGAGTAAAGAGTTTATGGAAACTTTGTCTGAAATAGAACTTATAAATCCATTCATTCTGTATTTGGAATCAGTTTTTATTATCCTTTTTATTAAAAGACATATTGCTCGGTTGACTGTTGTACTTTTGCCACATTTTGATGACATTTTAGTAACACATATATAAATCTTATTCTTTATATCACCAATTTCCAAAGATGAGGGAGTTTTCTACTTCACGCGTGTTTTTTTTATTACGTATTGGTATTATATCGTATCTAACTCGATGTTTCAATTTTCGTAAATGGGAACTGATTTGTAAGATTTTTCCGTTGTTTCATATTGTTACGTCATAGTATGTCCAGTTGATATTGATCATTTCATTCTCTTATTAAAACCAGGAATTCATTCTCTTGATCATGTTTATTTACCAAAGCAATTCCACATCATACTTGTATCACTCAATGTAACAAACATTTACACGTTTAAGTATAATGTGATGGAATAACCCGATCATAAACCTCGTATAAATCATAACGTACTACATAGCAATGCTTAGTTGAAAACCCGCGTCTATCCGGCATCGGTGGACTATTAGTGGATAGTGTGGATATCAGCAACTTAGCCGGCGGCGGCGGCGGCAGCGGTCGGGACGGGATCGGTTCCGCCGGCCACTGCGCAAATATCCCGGCGCGCCGCTTCCTTCCCGTCGCCAATGTTTGCACTGATAACCCGCAGTTCAGTTTTCCAAACACGACTCTTTAGGGCACATGCTCTTCTAGAATGACATCAAGTTATCTGTAAGATATCTGGGTTGTATCTGCTTCGTTCCTGTTATGACACGAATAAAAAATCAGTACTTATCAGTACTAATATTATAAATGCGAAAGTAACTCTGTCTGTCTGTCTGTCGCTTTCAAGCCAAACCTACTGGACCGATTTGAATGAAATTTGGTATGGAAATAGTTTGAGACCCGGGAAAATACATAGGATAGTTTTTATCCAACTGCGCAAAAAGAGGTTAATGTTTTTGCGCGATAACCGACATACACGCGGGCGGAGCCGCGCCCTGAAAGCTAGTAATATTATAAATGCGAAAGTAACTCTGTCTGTCTGTCTGTTACGCTTTTACGCCAAAACTATTGGACCGATTTGAATGAAATTTGGTATGGAAATAGTTTGAGACCCGGGAAAAAACATAGGATAGTTTATATCCAACTGCGCAAAAGTAGGTTAATGTTTTTGCGCGATAACCGACATACGCGCGGGCGGAGCCGCGCCCCTGTCTGTCTGTCTGTTACGCTTTTACGCCAAAACTAGTGGACCGATTTGAATGAAATTTGCTATAGAAATAGTTTGAGACCCGGGAAAAAACATAGGATAGTTTTTATCCAACTGCGCAAAAAGAGGTGTTTTTGCTTGATAACCGACATACGCGCGGGCGGAGCCGCGCCCGGTAAGCTAGTAACATAATAAAATAGACTTATACTACCAATGTGAATTGACCGTAACGAAAATGCTAAAGGCTCAAGCTTTCAAAATCAGGTAGTGCTGGTAGCGTAGTTTGCTTAGCCGTTTTTAAACGATCTACTAAGTTAAGCAACGTCCACCGCAGTCATGGCTTGGATGGGTGACCGCTAGTGACATTACTACTGAGCGCTCGTAGGGCACGCTAAGCCATTGGTCTCAGTTGTTGTCTTAGGATGACAGACGTTAAAGCATGGTGATAGGGTATTTTGCGAATTCCCTCCTGGCTAGCTAACACCCTCAAGTAGAAGAGAAAAATCTGTCGCCAAGCCCCTAACGGTGTGTTCCAGCACCTGTCCTTGAAAACCAGTAATTCCAGATCAGCCTGAACAGCATCTTCGACCACATCAACATTTACCATCAGGTGATTATACATAGTTACTTCTTCCTTCCTATCAGCTATAAATAAAAACAAAAGGAAATAAAATTACCGTTGGCGGGATAGTTTTATTCTAGGTATGTTCGGGTCCAGGTTTGTGCACAATCTGCACAAAATATCCTAATTGGAGGTTTGTAACTCATTCTCAATGTAAAAGAACATCCAAACAGCCCCGCGACAACAGTGGCGCTGTCGTGAATGTGTAAATGGATTATATATTTGATTTAATTACTAAGTTATAATTTAGTATGGGGAGCGCACCAGCACCGCATTACATTATTATCAAAATAGTAAGGGCTCATAGAGCTCATATACACTTTGAATGTAGTGTTATTGAATATAGAAACCATACATGTGTATTATCAAACAAAACAATATAGACAATTTACGGCCAGACACACATAACCGACTGAGTGTTACGTTCGTCATTATTATCCACAGAAAAGTAGTTTCTCGTAGCGAAGTTTGCTTAGCCATTCTGAACCGATCAGCAAAGTTAAGCGACGTCCGCCTCGGTCATGACTTGGATGGGTGACCGCTAGTGACATTACTACTGAGCGCTTCCGTGCTTCGGTGCACGTTAAGCCGTCGGTCCCGGTTGTTGTCTTAGGATGGCAGTCGTTATATAGCATAGTGGTAGGGCGTTTTCCGAATGCCCGCCTGGCAGCCAGAAAATCAGTCGCCAAGCACCTCAAATTCAAATTCAAATTCAAAATCATTTATTCAATTTAGGCGTCTACGACGCTCTTATGAAGGTAAATTACAAATTTTAATATTGAAATATTCTACATTGTAATGCCACGTTCAGCAAAAAAAAATTTATAGAGCCACTGCGAGAAGAACGAGCAAGAAACTCGGGGCCATTCTTTTAAACATCTTTTAACAATGTGTTATAGAATATAATATGACTATTACAATATTTGTTCAAATTACGTAGGTGACAGGTGATAGCTTGGCAGAGGCGGAACTTTTTTTCTTGTCGTTTAAGTAATCACAAACTTTGTAGTATGATTTCTTAATCAAAATATTTTTCACATGCAACTTGAATTTTCCTTCTGTGAGCATTGTAATATGTTTGGGAATTTTATTATAAAACCGCACACAATTACCTAAAAAGGACCTTTTATTTGTCTTTGCTAGTCTAAAACCTGGTACTGCTATTTTATATTTATTCCTAGTGTTGTAATCGTGGTTGTCACTATTTAATTTAAATTTACTAAAATTTTTCCTAACATACATAATATTTTCAAATATATACAGACTCGGTAAAGTTAATATATCAATTTCTTTAAAAAGATCCCTTAGAGATTCCATAGGATCCATTTCATAATTATATGGCTCGAATTGCACGCTTTTGTAAGATAAAGATTGTTTCCATTTCAGCAGCAGCTCCCCACAGCAATACACCATACGACATATATAATACTGTGGAAGTACGCGAAATAAACTAGCCGTGCAGTAGCTTAGCTACGTCTGTTAACTGTCTTATCTTACAAACTGCATATGCAGCAGAACTAAGTCTTCCGGCTAGATCATGTATATGTGGATCCCACTGTAAAGTTGAGTCCACTTTGATTCCCAGAAAGACTGTCGCTTTTTCAATACCTAACGGTGTGTTCCGGCAGCTGTTCTTGAGAGCCAGTAATTCTAGTTCAGCCTGAACAACATCTTCGACCACATCATCACTTACCATCAGGTGAGATAGTGGTCAAAGGCTAACCTAGTAGGAATAAAAAATAAAAAAAGTTATATCTCTATGTTATTATCCCAAAAAGCAAAATGAAATATGGTACATAAATGACTTGGATATTGTTTGTTCAACTTGTTTTTATCAAATCAAACATACATACAATTTTTAGCTCCTTCCTCGTATATTTTAAATATATACCTTGAATAAAAGACTAATTCGATACTAGTTTCTCAATTAAGACTTTGATAAAATGGAAAAGTTGATCTGTCCCATTCTGTCTTCAGGCTTGTTTCATGTCGACATCTGCAAGTCCACAACCTCTCCCTGCCACTATACGGAACCAGCTGCCATGAGAAGTATTTCTGAACCAATAGGAATTAGGAACCCAGAAAAATAGCATATTTCCTCCTTAAACGTCACCAACGCATCCTGTGGAAGTCCGTGACGGTGTTCATTTTCAGTCCACCGCCAAGTGAGCTGCCTGCTCGTTATATTAAATATAAAGTTTGGTAAGATTAAGAGTCAAAGTCGGTTGCAGTGCATTTTTTATTTGTCAAGTCAAACTAAAAATCTATGTAAAGGAACTAATGAAATAAACTAAAACATTAATTAAACTGATATCTCACAATTTAAACTAGTTTAAAAACTGACCAAGTGTGAGTCACCAAAGTCAAAAAACATTGTTTGTATCATAGCTTTAAAACTATATAATAAATAAGAATTTAACATCGGTAAAGTAAAGAAGTGGATTAGTACCTAGTAAAAATAGATAAATGCAATAATAGTAATAAGTCAAAAAATGTGGTCTCTACATACCCCTCCGTGCACACACATACATATATACTTGTACAAAATGTTAAGGTTAGTATCTTCAAACGTTTTCATAGAAGGGCCATGCAAACGAAGTTTTGTCATATTTTAAATGCCAAGAGTTTATAGCATCTCCTTATTCTTATACCTGTGGTTTACCAGAGTTTCGTTTTATTATTAGATAGATAGATAGATAATTCTTTATTGTTACACCAATAATATACAAATTTCAATCTTACAAACAATAACTTAGACTAAAGTGTCACAATGGGTGGCCTAATCACTAATAGCGATCTGAAAAAAAAATGAAAATGAAAAATTGGAGAGGAAATACAGGAACTATGTCGGGGGTGTACATAAGTCTATAATTAAAGATAATTAGGCTGCATTACAATCACACAAATTAGGCTACATACACACATTTTAAATAAACTAATACCTACAATATATATTGTATTAATACACATAATAATATAACATTTATACCTGATAATATATATATACACAGATATATACATATATACATAAATAATATATTATATACATAAATACAATCATATTCCTAACATATATAAGATGAGGAAGCGAGTGTGAATTATTAGCGAGGTGTGAATTATTAATTTTATCTCTAAATATGAATATAAGTAAGTACTTCTACACAAAAACAGTTTATCGAATAATTTTGAAAATGCATAATTTTAAGGGAAACTGGCGAACCAGAAGAATATATTTTTAGGTATGCTCAAAGATCTGTATGTAAAATTTCACCGAGATTGAGCATTTGGAATTTAAAATATGACAAAACTACGTTTATATCAAAAGCACTAAGCTTAAAAATACACAGCACAGCTGAGATTTAAAAAAATAATTGTAACTAGAAACACGAAACTTACAGAGCACTGTGTGATAAAATTGATATTACTTACATCTGGTTATAATATTTCGGGGAAGTATGCCTTCTTTACTAAAGCAACGTCATTTTACTCCTGGGGAAGCGAAAACGTAACCGTAAAATACATTTATTTAGAGCAGTATCTGACATGATTTATTCCCTTTTCATGGCACTTAGCACATTCAAGCCAACTGAAAAATACCTACCTTCTGAAGGAAATGAGGCTGATATGAATGGAACCGCCCAGTAGCATAAAGTTTGATGGAATGTCATTAAAGTCAGTAGAACTGTTATACAGGACCGAAAGTTTTTACTTGGCGACAGTCATTTAAACCCCATCAAAGCGTCACCTATAGCGTGGCAAAGGGATAATAACCTCTATGCTTAAATGCTTCAGAGCAATCAGATTTGAATAAATGCTTTTGAATTTGAACAAGTAGGTACTTCACGATAAAATACACGCCCTACTGATGTAATAAAGAAAAAGGGTAGCCGTCTAGGGATTCAAAACTTGCAGAACTACAGTAATTTGTCACGTTTTATGTCATTTTAGGCTAACATATTCAAACGTTTGGCGTGTTGGCCCAGTGGAGTATGAAAGTACACATGGTACCTATTCGGCTATTCTGTAACAGTATGTGAGCGGCATGAGGGGTGGGAAAGGGGAGATTGTCGAACAACTACACCCTGCGATGATTAAAACCAGCCAAGTTGATTACGAAGCATGTTTGTGCCTTTTCACTGTGTGAAAGCCAACCGATAACTTTATTTAGAGGGTGAATAATTGAATGCGTATACTTTATCATACATTTTTTATGGTGTCCATTTAAAAGCCGTGAATCGGCATATTTCATGAACGTTCGGTTTAGGGCATACGTAAATGGGTCATACGGTTTATCTTTTTATTTAAAGGGTGAAAATACTGACGCAGGTAAATTATTTGAAATCGACTACTATCGACAAACAGCTTCTTGAAATAATTTTTCGTCAATTGGGTAGTGAATTTTTAGACGGATTTTCTCATAAGTACCTAATACATATCATTGTATTTGTACATATAAAATTATTCAAACTAAAGCCTTAAAACACTTTTAAACACAATTTCACGCCTTGCGCTGTATACCCCCAAAGTGACAAGCAGAGATGTCTGCTTGATATGTATGTACTATATCAAGGGGGCAAGCCTTTTGCAACCTTTTTATATCTGATAGGTTAGCCTTTGACCACTATATCACCTGATTTTAAGTGATGATGCGGATGGAGATGTTTTTCAGGCTAACTTAGAATTTCTGGCCCTAAGGGTCAGTTACGTAGGTCACGGGTCGTTAGTCGTTACCAACTAGATCATAGACTTATTAGGACAGTCGAATTAGTAGTTTAATTAGAAAAAAGTATGCCACGTCCACAAGTGTGTTCATATTACTTATTTCAACAATTTTTAAGATTTTCTTTTTAACATTGTAACATTTGCACGCCGGCAAAGAGACGTCTATAATTATGTATGTAACCTTACTTCAGCAATTAGATGATATTCTATTCTATAAATGACCAGTAATAAAAGCGGCGCGAAAATTAAAGAATGAAGAATACGCGAATCCGGTCTGGTTCAAAACAGCAAAATAATATTAAAAAAAATGAGTTCAGGTAAGTTATTAGTTATTAAGTACTTTAAATTTATCCAAGAATTTTCAGCAAAATTTTCTTAATTATATTCATCAGTCATACCATTTAACTCTTTTTTAATTTTTCTCATAGTTGGATGTTAAGTGTCACACTCACGTTTGATAAAATATTTTTCCTATATTGAATCCATCGCTGCGTTTAGGATTATACTATAGAATCCTTCGCTCCTCTCTGGATTCAAAATATCGCCCTCGCCGTAAAAATATAAATTCATTTGGCGCAATCTACTATTGCATTGGTGATAACAATAATCTAGAATTTCGGCAGGTGCGAAAATGTGTTGATAGTTTATAATAATATATGGATAGACATTCGCTATAGGCAACGTGAAATAATTTGCATCTCAAAGTTGCTTTTGTGACTTGTAATGTAACATATCAATATCAATCATTATATTATGATGATCATCACCAAATGCAGGTTCATAGTAAATACTATGAATTAAATAAGCTTAATTGACTGGCAATAAAGCTTCGATAAACTGCAGACGCGTATCTTATTAATAATACTTCAAATTTCAACAAACCCAAATTCAAAATTCCAGCAAATTGCCGAAAAAATTTTATGAAGAGTAATATTATTATTATGTTGCTTGATAAGTAAAATTATTTTTATGAATGAAAAATATATAGGAATTAACATCGCTGCAACAGATATATTTAACTCAATACTAAAATAAATCGCAGTTAATCTACCTATAATAAAATGCTAATACCATATATGCACGACTAGAATCAGATTGTAAAATAAACGGGACACTCACAAAGCTCAGCTTTTGCTAGTATAATGTAATCAATAGTTTCCTGCGTTAACATCTACATTTCACAGGTGGAGGTATTAGTGGGTACGACTATAAATCAGCTGTGACGCGAAGAGCGCGCGGCGCGTGGCCTGCGATTTGGCGTGTGACGCTTCCAAGCGCCAAAGACGCGATCAGACGTTTTTTGATTGCATTCCAATTCCTATTACATTCTTGCTGGATAACGATGTAAATCCGGAGCGAATACTGTGAAGTAGGTATGTGAGTGTCGCCTAAGTGTCCTCGAATTAGAATCGGACTAGCATTGGTTTTAAGAGCGATCTACTTTGACAGAAGGTACTACGAAACATCAATAAAATATATAAATAGTCAGATCCTTGGCGATTTTTCCCTCATACACTTATACTTTCCCGTGTAGTGTTACTTATTGAAACTTCGAATTAAAAAGTCGATTGTGAATTAAGTTTCGTAAATAATTTGTTTTTCTTATACGTTATTGACTCTAATGTGCCTCTAATTTTACTGGCTCTCAAGGTCACCTGCCAGAGCACACTGTTAGGTGCTTGGCGATAGATTTTCTACTTGAGGTTGGTAGGTAGCCAAACGAGAATTCACTATACGTACTCCCGTACAATGCGGTGAAATTCAAGCCAGCGCTGCGGTTAGGATCGAACTTTGGGACCCATAGACTTAAGGTGTTTCGCTATAGATCCTAAGCCTATGGTGGGACCGCAGGCCATAGATATAACTCTGTTTCGAAACAAACTCTAACTTAAGCCTGTTAACACCTTCGACCACATCATCACTTACCATCAGGTGACATAGTGGTCAAAGGCTTACCTATCAGAAAGAAAAAATAAATAGACGATTTTCACGATATCTACGGTTTCGAAATAAACTAATGGCGTTTATGTAAGAAACATTATTTTCTCTAATTTCTCGCTTTTGGGTTATAAAGCGATACATATGTTGCAACCTGGGCTCATAGGAACCTATTTCGGTGTAAGCATTAAGTTTTCGTACATAAGTTTTTGGTTTTCGTACTGGTCGGTAACAAGCTGCTAATTTAGAAACCAAAAGGCGCTCAATTAATCAACCAAATTTAGTCTTTGCAATAATCTTAAAAGTAGAAGTGCACTACGTCAGATATCACGACGTAGTGCTAGTGCACTACGTCGTGCACTAGCACTACGTAGTGCTAGTGCAACAAACGTAACGACGTAGTGCTAGTGCACTACGTCGTTACGTTTGTTCATACAAAAGACATAAACGCGATGCATCACTGAATTATGTTAAAGTTCTGTAATATTATATGAACAAACCTAAAAAACTAACGCACTGTTGTAACCAAAAGGTTTTCAAGGCAGGAAACGCTCATGAAAACCTACAAATATTATGCAAAAATATATGATAAGGCGCAAGCGTCTACAAGGAATTATATTGCTTTCCAAAAAATGGGGGGATTCTCAGTTCTGCGCATATTTTTGTATGATGACTGATGTATCCGCATGTAAGGAACTAATTTGGTTCAATTGTTATGAAAATGAATGTATTGTTTCAGAATCGACTTGCCAAGTTTATAGCAATTCAATTATGAAAAGTGATGAAGTGATGAAATTAGGGTTTATACGATAGAAATAAATAATAAGGTGAACTAATATATAAAAATTTGCATGTTTTTTATAGTAGTTTATGCAACTGATAATAGAGGGTATTAAAACATGAGTGTAGGTTACACGAGTGTTTTAATACCTAATTATATGCAGTTGCATACACTACTTTATTTAATCTCATGGCTATATTATTATTTTTTTACCTGTATTTCAACTCTCTGTGGCTATACGCTTTTCTTGATTTTTGTGGCAAAAGGCTATTCGTCAGTTTCGTAGCTGTTTCTAGAATGTCAGGTGGAGTTCAATCATCAGTATCGTGGGTGTTGCTTGACATTTTTGCTACTAAAGTTTTATCCAACAAAATATTACTCGATGTACGAAATAGCGCCAAAATGGAAAATGTCTGTTATTGGTATATTGGCTCGGAACCAGCGCAGCGCGTTGCGCGCGCATCTCGCTCACCATAGATAATGTGTACTTAAATTGAATTGAAACCTCCTTGGTCGGGACACATTTTACTTTAATAATTAAAAAAATGTTTTAAAGCATTGTTTTGTTAGGAGAACAATGCTTTAATTTAACTTTTTAATTTTCTTAAAGATGTATGTACATAAAATATGCCAATAAAAGGCTGTATTTCATTTCATAATTAGAATATTACCGAATGAGATTATATAAAGGTAATATAAGAAACATTTGCCTTAATTTTTAACTCATAATTTTCAGGAGTAGTATGGGGGCTTAAATTTGTAATAACGCAAAACCAAAAACGACATAAATGTTCAATTATTTCATTTTCTTACCTAGTACATTTAATATTGGTGTTCTTAGAACACACTAAATTAAACATATTATAATGTTGTCTTAGGTTTTCGCGATTATTATTATTACATATAATAACTAAACCACCTTAAACGGCTTAAATTACGTATTTATAATTAGTTTTGTCCCGACGACGGTCATTGCACGATCACCGCTAAGTGTTTGAAACGTCTGGTTCAACCAAGCCAAGCCTAGCTAAAAAGCACTTTTCCCCGCAGATGAATCATAAACAACAACTTTATTAACTTGTGAAGTGAAATTTTTATTGTTATATTATTAATATCTACAGCACTATAAACACAAAATATTAACGAGCCAAAGTAATAAAGTTTTCTATGTATTTATTTCCAGTTCTCATATCAGTCGTATGAGCGGATTGTGTTTGTTGCTAAATGGGCATGAGAAGATAGAGTTGGATTGGTTGAAGCGGGCGGCTGCGGTTGGCGGCGGCAGCGGCGGCGGCGCGCCGATCAATCATGGCGATGGGTGACGAGCACAGCTGTGCCGCCAGACCGCGCTGATACCCACGCAGCGAGTACCATTGGGACATCTGACACTCGACACATATTTTAAATTAAACGACAAGAACATCGCTTGGGAAATCATTCGGTGACATTTTGATATCATGCACATAACAGTGGCCGTAGGCGCTTTACAGTTTGACTTTATCTAGAAATTGGTTTGTGGAACTTGTTTCCCGTTGTAAAGTAAGTTGTACACAAGTGGAAGAAAACTAGGGCACCTTTAAGTTCACAAACAAGTAAGACGAGGACGTCAACAATCCTTTAAAAATTTTAATTGTTTTATCTGCTGTAATTAGTATTGTACGTACCTATGCCTACCTATCTCACATTTTTATTTAACCTCACATTAAACAAATAGTGTTTATCCCTTCAAAAATACTGATTGCACTTCAAACCTTGCACGACAAACGAAACCGAATGTTATATTAATTAACAACACATCAAATCTACTAAGTAACTGAAAATAAAAATAATTATATATTTTTATTTCTTAATTTTTCAATGAAAAACTACGCATCAAAAACTCCTTCTTCACCGAAAAAAAAAATGTTTAGCACTTCACGCTGGCTTCACTTGCTCGGCTCGCGCGTTATAGTTAGTTATTCACATGTAACGGTCTAACGATTATTAATGCTTCGCTCATTGTCGCACCCATATTATGACTTAGGCGCGCTCGCTTCGCTTGCGCCACCTTAAGATCTACCTCGCTTCGCTCGTCGTCTCACCTATACATGACTTTTCCGTGCACTAGTCATTATGACCACTAAGAGACCACGTGGAAAGAGGGGTTAATAAATATCAACGTAGTAACGTTTGTTTTTGTTGTGCTCTTATTTATAGTTCCCATTTTATTATACTTTCCTGGGGTCACAAACTTATGTTAACTGTGGTGAATCTGTTAATCTAGTAAGTAAACGAACGTTATTGACTGCCTTTTTGGCGTGTGACAGTGAAAGTTTTCCCTAGCAGTGTGGAGTCTGGAACTGAAACTGGAGATGTAGATAAGCTTGCCCTCTTTTACAAATATGTCAAGCCAAAATTGGGGTGCTTAGAAACCACTGTCTTCGGGAAATACATCCGCGCAAGATACCTAAATGTTATAATCAAAGACGAAGTCAAAATCATTAATTCAATTTAAGCGTCTACGACGCTCTTTTGTCGGACCAATGAGAGAAAACCGGGCAAGAACCTCGAGAGCCTCGAGGCTTATTATTTTTGTCTTTTAACAATGTGTCATAAAATATATAATTATTAAACTATTTAACAAACAATAAGATACAATATTATAAATGTAATAGTAATGTTAAATCACCAATGAAACTCTACCAATTTATATTTCACGATCCTTTGCCAGATTGAGTACTATGTAACTCTACATTGGTTTTATTTCAAGCACAAAAACCCAAAGAATAACCAAGCTTTTTACTGTCGATTGTGCCTTTGATAAATTAATTCACGTCCTAGCTTCTGCATGCAACGAACAAAGACCAGATCTTTTGAGAGAACAAATACAACGGCAATATCGTTAACAGTCCCAATATTTCTTGTTGTTGAAGCGTCTGGCGAGCGGTTGGATAAAAACATTGAGCACCAAACACCACAGAGGCGAAATACAGTAGCTACTATCCAATTCCGCATACTACTTATAAACGTACTATTTATACAGTTCACATCTAAAATATGGCCACGACATAAAGATGAAAAAGGATTGTTACATATAGTCATAGTAATAATGTTAGACCAGTTCGTGTTTTTAAAAAAAACACTTACATAAATTAATACGAGTATAACTTAGTAATTTGGTTCAAATTCGTGCTGAGCATTTATAATTTGACGGAATTGATCCTAAACAAAGAAATATTTCGCCTTTATAGGCTTTATTGTCTCTGGATGTAGTGCAAGTCTGTCGGTGAGATACTCCTTGACTCTGTTTCCTTCGCTGAAAGCTCTTTTCAGTTGACTACTTTGGCTCTGTGCCGTCCGCGTCGGACTAATTACGCTCACTCGCCACTCGCAGTTTTTACTTGAGCAAACCAATATAACTGAAGTGTTTTAGTGGTTTTTACGTTTGTAACGTCCAGAAATTCTAACAAAAGCATTGAGTTTAAATTTTGTTAATGCCATGTTAAGAATATAATATTTGAACAGCACAATAAAATAAGATCGTAACGGTACGCTTATCTACCTACGTTATATAAAAATAATAGATATCTACGTAAAATCAAAGATTTTGTGTAAGTATAAAAATCACAACCAAATATATTAAAATCTGATAAGTATATCAATTACTTATTTACCGGCGCAGCGGTATGTATGCCTTTATCAACAAAACACTGCAAATTGTAAATAACCAGCAACTACAACGAAAGCATTTAACAACCTAACAACCCACTACCAGGTGCAGCGCGTCTGTCATGCTGGCAGCATTGTCCCGTCAGATTGCAATGCTTATTCGTTGACCAAAATAAGTCCCAGCATTTTGTCACGCGCCGCATCGAATAAGT
Organism: Plagodis dolabraria; assembly: GCA_963854805.1. Lineage (NCBI taxonomy): Eukaryota > Metazoa > Arthropoda > Insecta > Lepidoptera > Geometridae > Plagodis > Plagodis dolabraria. Next base: position 21,773,553 of record OY978449.1, on the reverse strand, counting down.
GCTTTGATAACAAAGACCAAGCTTTGGAAAATAAAGATGTATAGACACATGGTTTTTAGCTTTAGTACCGTCATTGGTACTAAAGTTAAAAACCTACGTAAATAAAGTATTCTCCTACTCTATTGGCCGCTTTCCCGCGAAAGCATATGAAGTCGTAAGACAAGAATTAAAAGAAAGAGAATCGTTAACGTATTCAAAGGGAACATTGGCGGGTGCGAGCAAAGTCTAGTAGCTATCTATCAAGCAATTTAGTGTAAGCGGCGAGGAGTGCTTCGCCAATTACCTATTGTTAGCGGTACTGCAGACGGAGTAGCTCGATTCGTACACGCCACTCATTTCATTAAACAGAGATAAGGGTCTTGTGAATATTTGCGCTCAATTTGGCACGTTCTATTCTATGTTTTGCTCTGTACTTGGGTGAGAGGGTGATGACGTCAAAGGGATGAAGATATCTTTTTTCGCGTAGTTCGGTTTCGTTTCACACTGTGAATTGAAGAGAGGAATTCAAGCGGAAATTGTTGCTTTCCTACCTATCTTGGCACCAAGCAACCCTACTACTTAACTCAACCGCAGTAAATGGTTTCAGTTTCAGTAGTAAGAACAAATTATGCAACAATAAATATATCTGGGAGTGTTATGTTATAGTAAAGCTAGTTATTTCGTGGTAAAGTTCTCGTGTAGTAACTTTCAAAAACACGTAGCGTGCAACCGGCTCGAGCATAACTCACGCCACGGGACGCGGGCTGAAAGTACCCACCGAAACTGATAAATAGGACGTGGCTTGTGTCCACTGCTGGGTATACCTACTGCTATAATAGTATATACTAGTCGAGCATCCTTTAATGCCGAAGCGAAATAATCGAGTTATCGATGCGGTACTCCCGAGAGCTCCCGCGCCACATGGTTGGAAGGCCAAGTAATCCGCTTTGCTCGTGACGGCACAAGTTTCGCCATAGCTCTTCTGAATACTCTACTTTAAACTTGCACGCCGCGCCGCGACAAAAGTGTAATAAGATCCATTGTGAACTAACTTCCCTAAACCTTTGAAACTTTAAGTTGAGTGAACTTCAGGGAGCGAACGTTGGATGTGTAGGAACACGAACACGCGATGACACAATAATTTACATATACTTACGAGCACATTTACAGGCTTATAAATAGATGTTATTCAAGCTGAAAGGAAAGGCATAATAGTACATTTAACCATGGTAGAATTGATTTCAATACTTATTAAATAGCTATACAACTAGGTATAGCTCCACACCTACAATGTGTCTGCAATGTTTTACTTTACTGTTACTACTTAATTTGTTTTCTTTTTACATGGAAATTGTATTGTGCTGTACTTAGTACATACAACGTACTGCATATGGACAATGAAGCTTAGGATCGTTGAATATTTATAATATGATTTTGTGAATCAAGAATTTAGATAAGTATTAAATTCCCAAACATTCGTTAAGTTCACAAACGGTAGAAATGTTTGTATGTATTTTCAAATACTGAACATGACTTTGATCGGTAAAAAACGTAATAAATTCAAATTTATTCCAACACTTCTCAAAACTCAAACAAGCTTCTCCCTATAAAAAACCTTTTTATAATCAATCTTTCATTATGTTCTTGTTAGTAAAATGAGTAAAAATTAAAAAAAAAAAAAACTCGTCAAGACTATTCAAATGAGCCCAAACTGGATCAGGTTGTGTCGTTTCATTGCGAAGTTCCCTTGGCCACCTTCCAGCTCCATCATCAGATCCAGCACCATGTCATCATAATATTGCATTGTCACGTGCGTGCTAAATTTCAGCCCAATCAAAAACAGGGAAGTGGATCAAATTTAATTTGCAAGATTTGATGATAAACATCGGGACAGGTGAATCTAAATAAAAGCTTGTAATGATATGACGTTGACCGGAGATGTTGCCTACCACGTAAAACTAACCCCCAGTTTCTGGAAGGTTTCTTAGTCGTGATGTGTTAACTGACTGAATACTGAGCGCTCATTGGTCGCATGTCGCGTCATTGGTTACCATTGATCAAGGAGCGTTCATTAGTCTATCAGCTAATCAAGACTTTGATCCATATTCCAGAAGATGAAGGAACCTAACCTACTTAATCAATCAAAAAAATTTCAATCACAAAAAATTGCAAAAAATATCGTGTTTTGAAAACAGAACGAATCAATGATAAAACACGCCAGTAAACCCCAATCTCATAAAAAATATCCATCGGAATATTCGGGGCGTTTTTGATTCAACAAGCAATTTTACCGAAATAAAATTGATGCTCCAGTGCACATGCCATACCGGAAAATGGAATGGTGAAACTTTAATCAACCTAGTCTCCCCGTACCTACTACATAGAATGTGTATCTTTAGTAGGTGGGCGCACTAAGTTAGTTTTCGTGTTGTATGATATATTTAGGAAGGCCTTCGAGTCGACCTCGCCATGGCTGTGCTATGGTGGTGCATTATTCAGCTGCATTCTGCATTTGCAAGTCTGTTAAACTACTGGACAACAATGTAAGGACTTATATGGGCACATTGTGTTAATTTTCATATAAACACAATGAACGTAACCAATGGGGTTATTTTTATTTAGTTTACGTTGAGCTTTGAGGCTTTGTTACAAACATATGCTTATACAATTTCTTGCTAACCCTATGATATCGTCTATAAATCTCAAAATTCCATATGTAAACAAATCCCTTAATTTCATCGTTTTAAAACCTAACGATTTTAAGCGTCACTCTTTTTCTGCATTTCACTTTACATTTAATTTTTATTTAGTTTTCTCTTCCAACATTATTGATTAAGAAAACAAGTTTGTACTTTAGTTGCAATATGCGGAAACATATGAATGGTGCTTAGATGTTTATTTTTTAAGTAGTTTAGTAATTATATCACTGTTTTTTTTAAAGAAAATAAAATCAAATATGAAAACAAACCGATATACAAAACGGGCACTTAAAATTGTGAGATGTATCTTCATAATCTTACCCCACATTGGCAATTATTGTAAGTAAACGCAGCAACACACCTCTATAAGCCAACATTATGTAAAATGAAAAATGGATTTTACATAATAGAATTGGTAAGATATAGTAGTCCCACAAAGTCTACCGGTAATTATTTAACCAAGAAATAATGAAGCAAACGGAGTACTTATGTACCGCTGGAGAAAGAACTCTGTTAAATAAGACTTGGTGTATGTTTACAAAGGAATGTATTTAAAGAAGCGAGCACTAAGTGCGATTGTAGGCATGGGCGGCGGCCACATGGGTTTGGGCGGGCGCGCTGTAAGTAAGACCGTGGCGCTCTGCCAGCAACATTTGGCTGCTCGCAATGATCGCGTAAGCGTTGTGTGAACACACACCTATTTAATCATAGTTTAGTGGTGCGCTGCATATCGTGTATCTCATTATGTAAGCAGATTATATTGTTTATTCATATATAACTTGCTCCCGTTGTAGATTCTAATTAATAATCAGCGAGAGTAGAGACATTTCAAATTTTCTGGGCCTGAATCCATGGATGTGAAGAAAGATGCTGCTATTTTTCTCATGTAAGTTACTACCCAAGTAGCACAAAAGCGCTGAATAGGAGCTGAATCACTGTTCACAATGGAATCTTCTGCTGAAAAAACCTGCTGAATAAGAGCGTTAGAGGCGCCTACTCAGCTAATATAACTCTGATTTGGGCACAAATTAATCAGCTGTTAGTTGAATAATGTGGCTGGTTGCACTATATAAGCGTTATTTGAGCATTATTAAAGGTAACAGTCGCCCTAAGAGCTGAATAATGACTGATTATCAGGGTATGTTTTACCTTTCAGCACAAAGTAGACTCCAGGAAATTAGTAACTCTTTTATGGAGCTGACAATTCACAAGTGGCAAAATTGTGAATAATTTTCACCCTACTACTTTATTATTATTATTTTGATATGTTTTGTGTGAACCATTTTCTAAAGTGTTTGTGGGAAATAGGCAAATTATTATCGCCAAGTAAAACTTTATTGATTTTCCTCCATGTGCATGAAATTAGAATGGGAAAGAGAGTTTATTGTCAAATACTATATAATTATAGACGAAAATTATCACGCGCTCTCAAAATATCACTAACTACTTGAAAATTATAGTATAAAATAGATTTATGATATTAAAAAAAAATAAAAAAATGTCTTTTTATTTTTCCTTTATAATTTGACAATAGGCTGTTTACGTGTAAAATCATTACATTTTCTATTCAAATTCAGTTGTTATTTCCGTTGACTAAACAAAAACAAATTGTTATTATATTGTATACACGGTTATAATCTAAAAAATGGCAGACAAGCAATGTGTACTACATTAACCACAATCAAACAGCATGAGCTGTTTAAGTGTCCACTCGTGGTACATGAATCAGTAACGAGCTGTTACGAGTGGTAGTCAGCTACAGATTCATGTAAAGCTTGATATTGGGCAACATGTAGGCAAATAGCTGTACTAGGTAATCATCAGTGAACTGATAAACTCTGAAGGAATTTTAGCCCTTTTTTATATTTCCACATATCACAATATCTTAAACGACGCGATTAGCTATACTTACCTACGAAGCGCTGAATAAAAAAGTATTCAAAGTCCAATAACTATACTTATAAGATATTAATTATTATACTTTAGTCTTATCGGCACTAGTAGATTAATTGTCAACGCTAGTACAAGTATTCAGCTCTCACTGAGATTATGGGTAACATGTGAGCTAATATAGAGCAGTTTGCTTTAACTTAGCATCATATATGTTCACCCATAGTGATCATGTGGGCTTAATAAGAGCTATTATACGATTGCGTGTAACAAGCTGATTAACATTACACTAGTTCCACTGTGTGCAGCAAAAAGTATTATATCTTTGTTATTTGAAGCCACAGAATAACTGATTACATTATAGTAGCTCACGTGTTCTTTCAATGCAAGTGGTCTAAGAGTACAGTTGTGGTCTTCAATTCAGAATATAGTCCACAAAAATCCTTTAAATTGCTTAAAATTGTATAATATTGAACTTGTTACCTATATTAACACTGCGAATGTTACAGTGTGGTCTCCGTGACGCATAATAACGTTCTTATTCAAGTGAAAGCTCACTTTTCACCTATTGCAGGTCGAGTGTACTGTAATAACTCTTCATAAGTGCTAAAGTTACCGATGTTACCTCTTGTGACATCTTATAATGCAGTTTTGTGCTACTCGGGTATGTAGTCTTTTTAGAGAATACATTTCTTTGAACCGAATTAAAGAGAGTAAATATCGTCTAGTTGAAAAGTAATTACATATTAGTTTTCGGTGCATTGTTCAAAATATATTTTCTTCGTCCTAATATGTGCACACTCGTCACTGCAACTATAATTATAAAATCTTCGTTGTTGTTAAGCTGTTACTTTCTATTTGAACCTTCAATAAGATTGAACTTGAACATACTCTGTTGATGTGACTGGAAATAGAAATCATATATTCTTTTATCTGAATTCAAAACCAACCAACAAAGAAAAATGGTATAAATAAAATTGATTTGCAAAGCGTCAGATTTATGCTTGGAACGACACCACTCATGGACGTGGTGACCGGAATGAATGATGATACGAAAGACGTGGACCGGACGGGCTCAGCTAGCACGGGATGAAGGGAACCAAATGACTTTCTCATCCTTAACGTTATGTAGCTACGCATTCCGCATATCTTCTCATATATTGTATATATTTTGTATTTCCACTTTTATGTCTTACTTTGGATACGATGATGTATACGAGTACTTTCCTCTAGATGTAGAATTTTCATGTTACACTGATACTGATATGTGAAAGACCTAAACCGCATTGTCTTTTGACATTTGATATTTTATTTCTTTATTTTAACATTGGAACTCTAGAGTACTTAGGCATTGTTTTCAGAGAATTTAACGTAAGTAACTGTCAGCAGTTTTACTGTCAAACCATTTTTGATTTTAGCTCTATCGCTACAGTGCTTAGTATCGTTTTAAATACTTATATATATCGCGCTTAGACTTCGGTCTGAATTACGGCATGGATACCGGTATTCGGTATTACCGAAAAACCGGTAATACCGGCCTATTTAGAGTACTTTCAAATACCGGTATTGGAATCAAAAATACCGGTGTTTCGTTATTATGATAAAAAAGAAGTTTATATGCATGAAAACTAATCAAAGGCTTAACCAATACGGCGGCTCTATATATATATATATATATATATGGATAATATGAATAACATCAACAACTTATTAAATTTTATGGTTGTAAATTAATGCGCAGTTAAAGTTTTTCATGCTTTTACAAATTAATAGATAAACCGACTTCAAAAAACATATGTTCATAATCTAGTTAGGTAACGTTGATTTCTACTTAATAAAAAATGGCATTTTAAGATTGGAAGTCAATGTGTCCGTGCAATTGTGAGTACATATATGGTATTACTTATACGGTGGTAGTATTGTTTATATAGTTTAACAAAACTGGCATATCGCCCGCCGACCACGGCACGCCTCTTTTTATCTCACGAGTATTCTCAATTGCATTGTGCGCTCTCGCTTGGTTCGCTGGTTTTCTATTCACAATTCTATTCACAATTACTACGCACATGCACGTGGTATAAACGATAATCAGTGTTTCCGAGTATTTTATAGTGATATGAACTGGTATCTCACACTGCGATCCCCAAGACGCATGCCAAGCGTGAGGATTATGGCAAACTCGCCTTAATGAAGGAGGCTGTGTTCAGAAGTAGACAATCCAGCTAATACAGTAAGAACTGTGTGGGTAGTTTTCGTTTTCGAGACAATATTACGAAAAAACTATTATTTAGTAGATAATCGGTAAGTAAGAAACTCTAAAATCTTTCAAACTTAATAAGCTTCATAAAGCGTACCTATCCTACTCAGATCATTCGGTAATATCAGCAGATAGTGCCAAAACTGGTTGTGGCGATAACGTCGAGGTGCCGGTTCCGCTTCAATTTAATAAGAATGAAATAAAACGATCGAGAAATCTCTAAAAGAGAAAAGTACATAAAATGATTTTTTACACTAATCACAAGGGATAGACAACAAATCTAATGACTCTGATCCGAAAGATGATGAAATCTGATGCGATACATTATTCAGTTATACGACACAGCACGAAAATGGCGGATATAGAGGACTTTATTTGGATGAACTGTAGAAGACCTTACCTTCAACTAGTGTTGAATCCGAAAGAGAGCTTTCAGGGGCGAATTGTGTAATATGGACTATTTAATTATATTATATGGCAAACTAATATTATATGGAAGAAAGATTTGATTGTTTGTTTGCATTGAAACTACTGGACTGATTTGAACTCCCTGAAATCCCTGATATGAACATAGACGACAGAATATTTTCTAAATACCCGCCCGAAGCCGGGGCGAGCTTCATTTAATGACAAGACTTTATATTCCATTTGTTTTCTGCACCTTGTCCAGCAAAAATGTGTATATAATAAAATAATACACAGGCACTACTTTTATCCACAGACTCTTTACAGTTGTGCTTCATTAATCACAATATTAAGAAATGTCTTTTGAAAGAAACTTTTGAGCTTGACTTTTTATTGTCAGTTTAAATGTAAATTATATCTGATTATTTATTGTTACAATAAATAAAAAATATTTGATTATTTATTGTCATAATAAAAAAAACATAAGAAAATACCAAAAATTATGAATAAAAATTAATGTTTTAAGATGATCTTTTTATAATAGGTTAGGTACATTTATTCAGATAAAACAATATTACATGGAAAATATATTTTTTCTGCGTTTTTAGCATTTATAGTGAAATACCGAAAAAATACCGAAATACCGGTATTCCGGTTTTTTAAAATATTGATACCGGTATAATACCGGTATTGCCAACAAGTCCAATACCGCCATGCCCTAGTCTGAATTAAGCCTAACTTTTCGGCTAGTTGTTACTTTATGTAAGTTTTTTGAAGCGCTCGTAGCGAAGTTTGTTTAGACGTTCTTAACCGATCAGCAACGTCCGCTGCGGTCATTAGTTGGATGGCTGAACGCTAGTGACATTGCTACTGAGCGCTTCCGCTAACCACTTCCGTGCTTTGGAAGGCACGTTTAGCTATCGGTCCCGGTTATTATCTTAGGATGGTAGTCTTTAAAGCATGGTGGTAGGGCATTTTGCGTATGCCCGCCTTTCAAGCTACCACCCTCAAGTAGAAAATCTGTCGCAAAGCGCCTAACGGTAAACACTTATCAGGAATAAAAAAAAATATAAAAGTATGCGTGAATAGAGTCCTTAATAACGCACCAGTAATGCTGCTGGTATTACAGGTGTTCATAGGCGGTGATCACTTACCATCAGGTGTCTGCTTGTTTGTCACCTTTCGTATAAAAAAAAGATATACATCTTGCATGGTTTTCGACCACGAGTAGTAACTTCTCTACCAAGAGAATAGGGTGCGTTAGTTAGTAGGCTTAACACACTTAGGCTGTAGCAAGCCATAAATAATTATTTCAGGCTTTTTGGATTAAATTGAAATACTAGAGATAATTCATTGGCATAATAATAATTTCACTTATTATTTTAGATACTAATCGTAATCTGGCATGTTATCATACTGCGATATAAATAAGAATATTACGCTTGTAAGGTATGTGGATTCAAATAGAGCCAGATTTTCACCACAACGGACCTATATACCGCGGATAATTTCTTCAAACAGCGATTTGTTGACAAAACTACATTGGATTGTTTGCAGAAAACACAAAATCCACAAAATTTCACAAAAGCAATTTCTTATATAGGTATATTTTTTTTTAAACTAATGTTGGTTGTATTTTAAATCCTTCCGATTGTGGAGCTCTAGTAATCAACAGTCTGAGAGAAGTTAGCTCTTTTGCTTTATACAATGTCTCAGGGTGATGATCGCAGTGCAATTCGTCACTTGTGACAAAATGCATCTGTTATAGGTAGAGGTTAGTCCACTTAACTTCACGTCGGTCTTGTTCCGAACAACAAAATTAGTTTTCATATTAAGTAACGCGTATCGTTCTCGGTATAACAATCAGGATGGTTCTATATTGGGTTCTATTAAATGGTCGTTATTGGCTTTGACGACCTAGACATAAGTAAAAAGACCACGAATAGGCAAATGCCTCTGTTCACTTTGAGGATGTATTAGTAGGGTGTTATTGACCATTAGATACACAACAGCCCCTATTACCATCCTTATAGCCTTATCGAGTGACAGGAGATGTTCCGTGGTATATTACCAAAAATAATTCCACAGGGAGGTTGGCGTCCGGAAGGCAGACCACAAAACCAATGCCATGAAATAAAATTAAAATGTTGAAAAATCGTTTGCGAAGAAAAATATGAAGACGCGACGACGTTCTGAGAAAATTCGTAGCAGTTTCGTAGAACTCGTAGTCCTGTGCTGCGTAGCAAACTATATTTCCGACTTTGACTTACAATTTTACAGATTACACCTATTTTATTTAACAAATACAAGATAACGGAATGTTGACGTAGTCTTTTTTCTTGCGCCATCTTATCCGTAACCATCTCAAGGGAGTTTAAGGAAATACTTTCGTAGCAAGAGCGTAGAAGCTGATATACACATATCCGGCTGGAATGCTAGTAACAACTTACTACCAATTGATTTGTTATCTATATAATGTTATGTGCATATAAAGGTATACACATAATTTCTTACATTGATCATTAAGTAATTATATTTTCTTTCTGTAGATACTAGCTTACATCTGCGTATTTGCCTGCGTAAAATTTGCTTAGGGCATATACCGCGTTCTCTCTGTAACTACTTAGTACATCAAAAAATATTTTGTTATGTTGATCCTGGATCAACAGTTCAATAGCTTCTTATGGATGACTGGGAGCTAACAAACAAATTTAGTGTAATTATAGGTAAAAGTTGACAGATCTGTTTTCGTCGAATTATACATAAAATTTTAATACAATTTTTATATTAACTTCTTTTTTAAACTGTTTCTTGGCTCATGAAATATCAAATACCTACATTCTATAATTCTGTCCTAAAGGAAAAATAGCTCCATATTCATATAATGAGATACATCAAAGAGATGTAGGTAAACTTTACATGGTTTATATGGATATAGAACAACAATATTCTAAACCTGACAAGACATTAATCTAGCTTGCATTACATGTCATTATAATGTGCGTGCCATTAGTATGCGCGAGGTAATCAGCCGCAAAGCTGGGCATCCAATGGATTTGCTACGTCACGTATCTCACTAAACCCGCATATTGCCAAATTGACAACTCTTCTTGCGAAATAGCAGTTTAGTTAAAGATTAGTTTGTTTCGCTATTCTGCTGCATCAGATTATATTACTTAACTTATTTATAGAAATGAATCCTCGCTCAACAGTTCTTAGATCTAGATAATTTATAGATTAATTGATAAAATAATAGCCAATTGATTATATTTGTGACCATCGAGGGAAAATCCCAAGGCTACTAAAAGCTTTAATGGAAGGTGTGAGTATTAATTAAATAAAAAATAATCCTTTATTAACCGTAAACTGAACGTGGGGCGCCACCGCGCAGAAGTGCGGACGGACTTAGGTCGGATTATCCGTTTTTCAAATTAGTCGGTGAACAAATGAGGATTAATTACAATATCGGCGTGAGGTAGTAGGAGGAACGGCGGAGAAGCGGAGCGGCGAGTTGGCTGTGGTATGGTAGGGCTCCGGGCGGCATTGGCAGTGTCGATCGTCGCGGGTCGCGGCGAGGCAAGCACGTGAGCTCTCACCGGGGACCATTCATGTGCGAGGGCGGCGCCCTGCGCGCGCATCGATCGATCGCTAGGGCGCGAGCCAGTGGCCGGACGTCCGCGCGACACGTCGCACGTCCCGCTCCGCAACGCACCGCCGCCCGCGCCCGCGCCCAGCCGAGCCCATGACCGCCCTCCACAGATGACGGAGCCCGTCCGCCCGGTTCGAGATCGCCCCGACCCGCCAGCCACTCCGAGCTTGCCCGCCGCCGCTCTCTTGCCGCGCGACAAGGTACGATCGATAGCAGCGCCGCCGCCGCTGCCGCTGCCGTCGATGCCGCAGCATCCACACGCGCTCTCCTCCATCGACTCCCGACCCCGATCCTACAGTGACAATACCACGTTATCAGTTCATCCATCATCCCCTTATTAAACTGCGTGTTGGTTCCAGTGTTTGGAAAACGTGGTCACGAATGAGTGAACGACTACTACAATGCAACAAAAGTTTAAAAGATAATCGTGGTAAAAATAGTACCTAAATTTAAAATTCCTTCCAAAAAAAAGTCTTCAATAACTAATGTAATGGAGAGTGCGACCGTTAAAAATATTAAATAATAGCCGTATTACGCACGGGTTATTACGGTAACCAGTAAATTACAGTGTTTTGCATTTATGATCTCCCAAAAACGAAGCTAACAAAATCGATTGCATCAACACTTTTATGGAGAAGTAGATAGGTAATTCAGTGGCCATTAGAGCGAGCAGCAACACTGGAGCAGCTCGTGACGACATACTCACGTCAGTTAAATGAAACGTTAACAAGCTGCAACAATGAAATTCAAAAATCATTTTATTGTTTTTCAAAATTACCATTACCATTATCTTATATATCAAAATTTAACTAATAGGGCAATTTTTTGAATTATAAATGTAACTATTACCTATAGCAGAATTTTAGATTTTTTAACATGAATTGAGAATCGAATGGTTAAGTTTTTTACTCAAATATTAACTTAATCTCACAGTTTGACTTTCCGATACGCGCCTACAGAAATACTAGCACAAAGAATAACATGAAAGTGGCCTCGACACCAAAAATAGACATGAATGGTATAAAGGGAAGGACTCTCATTTTATGTAACCTTGTCCAAGTACAAAGAAGAATAAAAGGATACAATGAAACGTAAAAGTCTAAGATAAGCATAACAGAACAATAGGTGTAAGTATTTATTACTTTTTATTTTATGCGTTATTATAGGTAGTATGTCTTACGTCACAATGTGGTCAACAAATCATCGGTAACACCGTGCTTACAAAGGTTTTATCTGTATCAATAGTCTAATAACCCTGAGTAGTAGTAGATTTTTTATATATATTTATTTTATAGTTATGTACATTACTACACCCCTTTATAATCGGTTTTACAAATACAGATACCTCTCCATCCAAAGGTTGCTTGGTAGAGATTGCTTTCAGCAATAAGGCCGCCCATTGTAATTTTTATCTCTTTCATTTATGTGGTGTGATAATAAAGCTAGTAGCCTAAACTATTTCCAGACGAAAACAATAATAATCTCTTGCAATAGTTATTAATTTCCCAAATGTCAACGCTATTATATAAATGGTAAGTATGTGCTTTGCCATTCATTCATCCTGCTTCCCAGCATAGGCTCATCATGATACCACTACCCACCCAGTGTATTCGTTCCCGATATACTCGTATAGTTCATACGAGGGCTCTAACCACTAAACTGTTTTTGTGTCTATAGACATCTCTTATTCTCTCTCTATTGGGACAATTGCTTTCCATGATGTAGAGAGTAGTTCGTATACCGTACTACCAACCAACGCAAACCTATGTGACTTACGAATATTCATATTATGCCCTCAAAATATGCCGTTTTTGGAAATGATTATTCTCACAAGCGTGTGCTAAAAAAATAAACTTAAAGAAATAAACTCAGAAGTATTCATTAACGTATGAACTGCTAGAGTAACTCTTGTTTTTAGAAAATTGCATAACATATTAGGTACCCGTTAGGCATACCCAAATCTTTTGGCGTTAGAAGTTTAAATTCCTACTCTGTTTGGTGTAAAACACGCCTAATTTGGTCCAGGTTACTGATGGTGTTTAACCTACATTCAAATCATAAATAAAAAATCGCTACTTATGAGTAATCAATGAGAAATGTTCAACATCATCCATATATAAACCATTATGTTATTACATTTACTTAAGACCCTATCAAATGCTGAAATTTTGTCACTATCGGAAGTAGAAGTGAAAAGGGGCAACAATGGTGAAATCGCGATCAGTTTAGGTAAAATCCGAAAGAAAGCTTTACAACACAAAACTATGCGTACATCGAAAATATAACATTTCTTGTCCCTCTGGATAAAGTTTTGCTATTTTATTAATATATTTTCATAAACATTCATACGTAAATAACAAAGATATTTACGTTACAAGCTTAATTTAGAGTCAACTTTGCAATTATTCAATCGCGAAAATTTAAATTTTCTAGGCCTTAGATAATGTGGTCAAGATTAACATATAAATTCTTACTGCTACAAACTAAATATATTTTGCTAAAAATCTGTTCAAGTAATGTTATTTAGCACTTGTCAGTCTCTTAAGCAATCAGGGGATAAAAAGTGTCCTATAACATAAGTCACAACTTCAGACAGCGCTTTATCGAAATAGGAAATAGGTTCAGTGGTTTTCACGTGATGCGAGAATATATAGACAGGCGGACAGAAAGTTCATTCAAAAGGGATATTCTCAATTCGTAAGTATTTTTATGTTCCTAAATCCCCTGTTTTTCTTGTAAATCGTTTCTTCGATAAGCTAGGTGTATGCCTAGCATACTCACATAGTTTTTTGTTTTAAATTAATTCTTGTATAAATTAAGTCGTGTAATAGTGGTAAAATGGGATTCCCAAAAGGGTACAAATAAAAAAAAATACCATTAAAAATTAATATATGCATTACCTATATCATATAATTTATATATTCTTTGAAGCAGTCGATTTTAAAATAGGGTTTTGTAGTGTAATTGTGACAAACAAAACAGTAATATCAATGTGCATGTTTATACCATTAAAAATGGAAATTTGTAATTATTTTTAATAAAAAAATATTATAATGTGTTCATGTCGAGACCATTAACATATATTGGAGGTCTAAGATTTTAAATAAGTAGGGCACCGGCTGTAACAAATTGTTTTTTAGTAAGGAAAATCGGTTGATCTTTACTATAAAAATATATTTTTATAATTTACCTGTCATGTACAAGATGAGAGTAACTTAGGAGTATTCTGGTCTGAGCCACTGTGAGGAAATTATTAATACTACATAATTCCTGGCCTGAATATTTTACTCCTTATTTTACAATCCAAAACGTTTCTATACGTCTCTGTAAGGTAAGGGATGATTTACCTATTCCTAAGTTGTAATGGTAAAGCATGATTTATCTTTTATTATCCGAATCACAAAAGTGAGCCCAGAATCAAAACCAATTTTATTCAGGTTTGTGCCAGGTCGTGGGCCAACGTGTACCATATTTGCAATTATGTAAAAAAATAACCCTGCGCATAAAAACCTGCACATTTGTTCGTTGACATAGAGGTGGTGTAATATAGTGAAGGGCTCCGAATGAGACGGGTGATAGACTGGTCTGAAAAGTAACTGCAGCTTTTCAAGCTACGACAAGCAACAGAACAAAGTTTATTTTATTTTAACTAGCTTTCCGGGCGCGGCTCCGCCCGCGCGTATGTCGGTTATCGCGCAAAAACATCAACCTCTTTTTGCGCAGTTGGATAAAATCTATCCTATGTTTTTTCCCGGGTCTCAAACTATTTCCATACCAAATTTCATTCAAATCGGTTCAGTAGTTTTGGCGTGAAAGCGTAACAGACAGACAGACAGACAGAGTTACTTTCGCATTTATAATATTAGTACTGAAGTACTGATAGGAGGGTGAATAAGCAGGAGTCTCAGTTGTAGTAAGTGATTACCGGGAATTCAATTCAATTCAAGGACGCATTGCCGGCCTCTGCTGAGGGAATATGTTTATTTCTTGAAGGTTCCTATGTCATATAGATTCTTAAATACTCCAGACGCAGCTGGTTCCACATAGTGGCAGTCAAGGCAGAAATGTCGTAATAATGACATGATAAAATGACTTCCAGACGTCGAGATGAAATTGATGAATTATCATGCTCTATCGGGGAAGAAAATACATGTTGTACCGACAACGCTTGGAGTGTTATAATTTGTAGTTTAAATTTATAGATAAATATAACTAAATAGTTAAAATATTAACCTGGCTTAGTAAATGAATAAACGTGATACCAAGAAAGTAGCAGCCATGGTAAGCAAAGTGTGCCTTAAATAGCAAAATCAATAGGCCGTTGCGCACCTCAGCAATGGTTTTCAAGTATGTGTAATAAAATATATAATGAACAGATATGAAGTTAGTTAAATTATTACTCGTTAAGAACTGACTAGTATTTCACTTTTGGTATTTTATGACGATAACAGACAGACTAACTAGACCTGGAATGGAGATTGGCCTATAAAGATAGCTGCCGGAACACACTGCTAGTGAGCATTGGAACTGCATCCTGTGATCTTTTTCCTTGATAATCCACATTATCCCTGGATGTCCCTGTTCTTCATAACGTGTTGTTTTTCTCACTTTTACGGGCTTTAGCAAAGATGTATATACTGTATGTGATATACCTTAATAATAAGGGCTAAAATATGAAAATGTCGTTTCGCAATAAAGTTTTTTTTAATTAATTTAATGATAGTATCTCCCTCCCTCCCCATGACAGTATAGCCTCGTTGTCTTTACGTATCTGCCATCTAATTGGAAGATCACTTATACAGTTCCAATTTAACACTGTGGACCTGGGCCCCACAAACTATATAACTATATGAAATAAACGTTGAAATAGTTGACGAAATCCTGGAAAAAGTGGTAGTCCATCATCCATTCAGATTCACTTTTCGTCACATGTCAATTTAGTCTAAAATCCCTTCCGTTCTGTACCTACCAGTCTGAAAAATTAAGGCAGGCTTTAAAGCTCCCTGTTCTCTGCAATCATTCAAATCATATGGCATATCATGACTCCATTTATTGACTATTTTAGTTTTTACCGATTTGCTGCAGATATTATGTCATATTGTGTGAATGCTAACGTAAAGCTATGCCGCAAACTTTTTTGGAATAGTTTGAAACGGACTGGTTTTCACCATCATCACAAAATCATCGTTATTTACCGTAGTGGCTGGTCTTACTCGTTCTTCAACCGAACTCCTCATTACGAAAACTGTTAAGCCAATAACACTGTGAGTTCGTTATATTATTATATCCATATCCTCTCTAAGCACAGCATTGACGTCGAGCAATTTCTACTGTGCTAATATTACTCTGGTTTTCGCTGTATCCATCTCCACGAGCAAAGCTGAATGTAAAAACAATTGAAAGTTATTTTGGGCCTGGGTTGATTTGCCTTTATGATGCAGAGTATAGCTATAGTGTTGTATATAGTTTGTAGTGTTTTGTGAATAAAGGCATGTATTCTTTGTTAAGTAGATATTTATAATTTTCGCTTAGCACGCGGTAGTGCTTGTAATCATATTTAGAAATATAGAAGGGTAGCGACATCATTCCGAGAGTTAGGTGTTTGAAAAACACTTCTTTCGATCAGATGAAGTCTTAGTAGTCTGGTTGATGGGAGCGCACTGTCCCCTATGATGGTTAAAGAATTACAATGGGAGCGCGGCATTTCGGCAGAAATAGCCTACCCCCCGGTTGCCGAGCTGCTTAGGCATCCGGCGCGAAATTGGAGGACGCGAGTTTAATTCCTGCCCGGGGCGAAACATTTTGTACTCCAATAATTTGTAAATATATGATTTTCGCTTAGCACGGTTAGGTTATCAATGTTTACTGCAGTCAATACTTGGATGGGTGACCGCTAGTGAGATAACCATACCGAGCGCTTTCATGCTACGGAGGGTACATTTCAGGAACTAAAGATAAAGAAATCAGTGAGACATATTATTCTCGTCAGAGTGAGAGTTAGTTGTGAAAATATAGTTAGAAACCAAACATATTTAATGTCAAATTTAATGTGATTTAATGTGCTCCTGATTTTCAAAACACGCAGGGACAACCCTATATTGAAGGTAGAAGGCGGAGGTATGTCGTGATGCAGTGCAATTACTGCCCGGTGCGGGAAATAGTCCAAGGACGCATATGAGTCAAAGGCCGCCAAGTAGGTATAAGTAACTATGATTTGCCCATTAACTACTTTATGGAAAAATGTAAAACGTACACAAGTTATAGTAGTTTTCCATTGCTGCGTTCGCGTTGGCCCTATTAACTTTATTAATATATCTTATAAATGCTTACATCTATCTTTGGATTCTTGACTAACACCCTTCCTGTCTTACCCTTATATTTAATAAAAAGTAACCCTGGGACTGTATCCCTTTCGCCTACACAAAACATGCAAATATCTAGGGCATACAGAACATTTTGAACTCCTGATCTTATTTGGGATTGTATGTTAAATATATATAGATTCCACTCTGCTTGCAGCCCAGAAATAGCATCTTTATTTACTCGTGTGCTATGTGATTCGTTAAATTGACAAAAATGAATGATTGGATGAGAGAGGAATGATCTACGTTTTTGGAATCTATGAAGAGGCCAAAACGTAGTGTGTAGTTCTTGGCAGAACATGAAAAAAGAACACTCACATGAGTCCTGTTTTATAAAAGGATGTACCTATAAAATTTGGGTTAAGCCTGTTAACACATTCGAACACATCATCACTTACCATCAGGTGAGATTGTGGTCAAAGGCTTACCTAACAGCAATAAAACAAAAACTATATAAGTGAATGAAACAAAAAAAAATTTGAAACACAATATCAATACCTAGTTATATTAATCTTAATAACTAGTTTTCTTTTAAACTTCAGTATGCACGTGCAAAATATAGATAGCCTTAGTTGTAAAAAACTTATATAGAGAGATCAAAAAAGTCACCAGGAAAGTAAAGCCATCGATAATTGAAACACGTTATTTGTTTGTCGTAGGTGATGCATCAACGATGAGTCGCCGCGCGCGGCCGTGACATGGGAGCGCAGGCATGGGCTGGCGCGCCGTGCAACCGCCGCACATCGCCGCCGGCTTGCTCCTCCTGTTGCTAGTCAACTTGCCAGGTCAGTGTTGCCTTGGAGACTGTCTCAACTATGCCTACTGTCTTAGGTGTACGACTCACGTTACATGGAAGGGAATGCTAGCTGGCGCCTTAATCATATCTTACTTTTAGGCAATATTTAGAGTTCTGAAGTAGGAATATAAGATTAAGGGGAGAAATATTTTTATTTTATTATTATAGTAACCTGCCATCAAGACCATCAAGATGCCGTGCATATCACGGCGATCCTGGGTGAGAGCGTCGTGTTCAACTGTCAGGTGGACTTCCCCGAAGACATCCCGGTGCCGTACGTGTTGCAGTGGGAGAAGAAGGTAGGCGAAACGGTACGACGGTCCACACTCCACTCTTACAATACAACGCTGCTCATCTACCGTGTGTGTGTTTTTGTTTAGTAGAGGACGGCTCGTCCCCGCGACGCGCCCCGCAGATGTAAAGTATAAAGTGCCGTGTCGGCAACGGCACCTCGTATTGTCCCGTGCTAGTGGTAATGGGCGCCGCGGGCCCAGGACTGCGCCCCACAGCCCTCGTCCCGCGCGCGCCCTTCGCACGCCTTTTGTGTATCTTGCCTCTTCTGCGTATTGCCTCGTGTACTAACGCGCTCGTACACACGCCGGCTCCACTCACACCACAGTGACAAAGCCCTACAAAGCGAGTCCGAGAGAGCAGCAGACCCCCGTTAGAGACGAACATTCGTACACATACACTGCCACTTTACATATACAATAAGATTTTTTTCTAGTCTTATTTTTATTTATTGGGAGCACCCTCGTTATTTTTGAGATAGTATCGGGAGCACTGTTGCTTACATGGCTGACACGGGGCACCGCACTCCCTCGCGCACTGGCGGCGGTTCTGTCTGTTTCTCTCTTCCTGTGGCGGTGGGCTCGTCCCACGCTCTGTCGGCAGAATGTAGATTCATTACTTACAAGTACTTCACTCTACTTGTTCTAATATAATCCTATGTATGTAAGTGCACCAGTACGTGTCCTAACGCATGCTGTAGATATTAACGCTTATTTTATCGTGTTCACTTATGCATGTCATGTTTTTTCATTCATTGTAAGTCATTGTTCACTATCGTGTTACTTACTCGTAAGTATTGAGTAAGGTAGGATAATGCCTTAAATATTATACTAACAGTACAAAATTGTAGGTAATGCTTTGTAAGTGTATCCTTTGAAGCATCTTGAACAATATGGATATTCAGAAAACTCATCGTTGTTTTTGGAGTTCTACCATTGCATGTTCCTTAGTTTCGTTCATGGTAGAGTGCTGTTATGTAACGGTAAAGAGCCTTTACTTCTGTGGTGCCTGTTACTGTTACATGATATTCTACATCCGAATCTGTCTCGTTGTGGTATGATCGTGTGTGTTGGAGTCAAGTGTCGTAGACAGAGTTGGACTGGCTGTTGGTAGTAACAAGACTCGTCGAGCTACGTATCGAGTCAGTATTTAGCTAAGAGTAGTGTATTCTCGCACCAGCCCGAAGCCACATGCTAACGAATGTTCTCTGTGTAGGGTCAGGACATACCGATCTACATATGGTACGAAAGCTACCCGACTCACAGCGGGGAGGGGTACGAGGGCAGGGTGTCGCGGGTCGCACCAGACTCTCCCTATGGCGCAGCTAGTCTCAACCTTACAAATATCCGTGAATCTGACCAGGTATGGTACATTTTATTCCAGAAACCAAGCAGAACTATCCAAAATAATTTTATGTTACAACTGCAGTACATAGCACCGCCGAATAAAAATGCCTTTAAAAATCTCATAAACGCTGTAAAATTTCAATAAGCTCTATTTAATATCCACCGTATTGTAAAAGTTAGTCCTGAAGTTAGTTTTTAAGCAGTGGTGGCTCAGTGGTATTGGCTATGGACTGCCGCGCAGCAGGTACGAATCCCGCCGCGGGCTTGAACTTCACTGCATGGTGGAAGGGCATTTTGCGAAGGCCGGCTGGCTAGCGACCGGGTGGTCGCTAGCCAGCCGGCCTTAAGTAGAAAATCTGTCGCCAAGCACCTAACGGTGTGTTCCGGCAGCAGTCCTTGAGAGACAGATAAATTACAGGCACATGGGACTTAACAACTATGTCTCAATGTGACGGGCGCAGTGCAATTCGTGACTTGTGACGAAATGCATCAGGTGGGCCTCGAGCTTGTTCCGTTATAAAAACATTTAAAAAACAAGCTCGGGATTTATGGGATTAATCGAAATTGCCAAAAGATACTTCACTGCACATTGCTTCCAGGGTTGGTACGAGTGTAAGGTGGTGTTCCTCAACCGCTCGCCGAACCAGCACAAGAACGGGACATGGTTCCATCTGGACGTGCACGCGCCACCGCGCTTCTCCATCACACCGGAAGACATTATCTACGTTAATTTAGGTACTGTCCCTGTATATAGGTAACTAACTCAAATAATCTGTAAGAAGATGATCAACTGAAAACAGACATTCCAGAAGTCTTATGTTATATGCCATTAAAATATATCAGGAAGTTGTGTCATCCCCATCGATAGCTCCAATCCTCTCAATTATGGAAGGAGGTAAGTTGCATCTTAGATAGAGCACAGTCGTTTCCCATTAGCAAAATTTAATCTATGATTATTTAAGACTTGGCAAAAAGTATTTGAAACGAATTAAGAATCTCTAAACCGATCTGAGATACTGGCAACAGAGTTACAAATATTTTTGAACGATAAAATAAGTAAAATGAATTAAACCATAAAACTTGTAAAATTTGCTTCTATGTCGATAAATTCGAGAACATTTCTTGAAACACTATAAAAAATAATTTAATAGACATTCAACCACTACTGGTTATATTAGATTTCTTTTAGGTTTAGATTTTTGGTAATTTCAGAACCGAACTTAAGTAAATTCACCAACAAAACTTTGAATATACAACAAAAATTTCAGGAGATGCCATCATCCTCAACTGCCAGGCGGAGGGCACGCCCACGCCCGAGATCCTGTGGTACAAGGACGCCAACCCAGTGGAGCCGTCGGGTACCGTGGGCATCTTCAACGACGGCACCGAACTCCGCATCAGCAACATCCGGCACGAGGACATCGGAGACTACACGTGCATCGCGCGCAACGGTGAAGGGCAGGTCTCGCACACGGCGAGGGTCATCATCGCTGGGGGAGCTGTCATTACTGTGAGTTATAAGGGGCTTATTAGAAATGGGTCCATTTATCTGTTGAGAGTATCATAGGACTAATTATTGTACCAAAAACACAAAGAGAAATAATCTAAAATTGTCCTAATTCTTGCATTTTTATCTTCGAAGAATTGAGGTTAAGAAATTTACAATTCCCAAATATTCATAATACCTAAAAATTTTTTATGTCTATGTAGTCAAAGTTTAGATATACTAAAATTGCACTTTGGCTGTTAGCAACATTACAAACCTAGCCCATTTGTCCAAATATTATCCATAACAAGTGGTGTGAGTACCACATTTAAATGCTAAATCGAGACCGCACGTTGTTAGGAAGGCAGTTCGGGTTATTAACATTTAACTGTTATCCTCTCAATTGCAGATGCCACCGACGAATCAAACGAAGCTTGAAGGGGAGAAAGTTAAGTTCTCCTGTGAAGCCAAGGCTCTCCCCGGTAATGTGACCGTGAAATGGTTCCGGGAAGGCGCGCCGGTGGCCGAGGTGGCAGCTCTGGAGACAAGAATCACCATCCAGAAAGACGGCGCTCTAGTCATTAATCCCGTTGCGGCTGACGATTCGGGACAATATCTCTGTGAGGTCTCCAACGGAATCGGTGAACCACAGAGTGCTTCGGCCTATTTTAATGTAGAATGTAAGTAGTATAATGCTAATTCGCAGACTGTTTTCAGTGAAACCAATGCCAGTATTTTGAAATTTCAACAACCTTCTTTTGTTCATCTAGACCCCGCAAAAGTAACGTTCACACCGACAGTCCAATACTTACCATTCCGGCTGGCCGGAGTAGTCCAATGCTACATAAAAGCGAACCCGCCTCTTCAGTATGTGACCTGGACGAAGGACAAGAGACTCCTGGAACCGTATCAAACAAAGGACATCGTGATAATGAACAATGGCTCGCTGCTATTCACTCGCGTCAACCAAAACCACCAGGGTCGGTACACTTGTACGCCATATAACGCACAGGGGACTCAAGGCTCTTCAGGTAAACAGAGTTCTTCAATCTGAAGAAGTTCCTACGCCTCCTATTTCTTGGTAGGCACAATTTCTATTTCAATCTTACTTATTACAGGTCCAATGGAAGTATTGGTGAGAAAACCACCTGTATTTACTGTGGAACCGGAACCATTATATCAGAGAAAAGTAAGTTAGATCAGTATTCTTCTCGTCAAAGTCGTTTGATTTAAATTCAATCAATGGCTTTGTTACATGCTTTTGTAAGTACGAGTAGGAATCCTGAATGAGCCTGGAAGGCTAAATCTAAAATTAATAGCGAATAGAAAATAAAAAGAGAATGATAGGCCAATTTTAACCCATTCAGAATGTATAATAAATCTTACTATGGTTGAAAATGTATCGCATAAAAAGTATGGAATAAAGAATATATTTAAAATGAATAAAATTTCCTTCCATATTGATAACAAAAAAAAAACAATAAAAATACTGGAATTACAACAAATTACTGGAAGAATACAGCAATAATTCCCGGATATTATATTAATTAAATTACAAAAAGCAGTGATATTTAGAACACAAATTGTGTTCTAATTTTATTAATTAAAAAACATTATAGTTTTGGATAAAAGCATGTAAAAATAAATTTGTACGAATTTTTATGCAATTCAAATCCATCCCTCAACTTATACAATATTCACTCCAGTGTCAAAATAGCTGTACTAGCATACCTTGTTCTCCATTGAACATTATGGTAAAACAAGTGGTAAACCTATACAGGGTTATTGGAAAATGCAAATAACAACAAACTCTAAGGGTAGTCTTACTAACTTCTGGTAGTCCTAACAAACATTTTGAGATTTTTTTTGTATTTTTGACGGAATAAGCATGAGGACCACCTGATCTTAAAAGTTTCTTGTGCCTGTAATGTACTTATTATTACATATTTTTATTACTTTACTCGATGTAAATATTCAAAACTCTATTCTCGTCTAGTATCGTAGTAAAAGACAATGCCTACTCCGAGCCAAGAGAGCACGCTGCGGCAACACTGGACAGCGCCGCGCTCCCTTTGAATAGAGTTTTGAATATTTACATCGATTAAATAAATAAAAAATATGAAATAATAAATTACAAGCACAAGAGGCTTTTAAGATCAGGTGGTCCCCATGCTTATTCGGTCAAAAAATATAAAATAACACAAAAAAGTAAATTATGAAATAAAATAATCTCGAAATGTTTGTTTGGACTAGCAGAAGTCAACCCTAAGAGTTTGTTAGCATTTTTCTAATAACACTTATACAATCATACATATATGTTGGAGGCTTGTAACCATGACATGCTTAAGTTATGTATAGACTTGCAGACGTTTTAATCGCCTTTATAGGTGGGCGAGTCAGTGGAGATGCACTGCGAAGCCCAGGAAGCAGAGGGCACGCAGCGGCCGAGCGTGACGTGGCGGCGACGTGACCTGCAGCCGCTGCAGAAGAACCGCGTGCGTGCGCTCGGAGGGAACATCACCATCGACACGCTGCGCCGCCAAGACTTTGGCATCTACCAGTGCATAGCCTCCAATGAGGTAACACTACCAACCTCTTACATTTTACCTCGTATTACTGCAACATTGTTACTTAGTAACGAGTTCTACTAGTGCTAATAGTCCTAATGCACTTAAACTCTATAATTGATAAATATTACACAAACTGCACTCGTTCATCCTTTTCAAAAACCATAAGGTACTTTCGTTTTACTAATCTACAAAATCTTTCCTTTCCATTCTCTCAAATAATAGGCATTTTTGATATTTTCACCTGTACTTAACTCATGCTCAGAACAAGTATAAATATTACTTACATAAAAGCTCCGGTTAATTTTTCGTAGATATCCGTTATATTTTTTTCTTGTAAAGCAACTTAACATTTCATATAATTTTCAAATCTTGTTAAATTGGCCAAGCGCAGCGGTAACAATCTTGCACCAAGCACATAGTACTTAGGTACCAGTGTTCGAGCAAAGTTGTTCTTGCATTTAAGTAAATTTTAGAAGCTAAAGAATCAACGAACGCTTTTTCCGGAATATAAAAGCATCAGTGACAAGTTTAAATCAGAGTTGCAAATCAAGTAAAGTACCACTCCACATTTTCAAGACAAGCCCAAATTAGTCAGTTATTGTGCAGATATGTCAAGAGAGTATATAGAACTCCGCGGGCTCTGCACACCCTTTTGGGACACAGGCGTTATACTTTGTATTTATTGTCAATCTGTAACTCTTTTTATCTGGATTTTCTGATTTGGACAACTGCATATAAAAGGAAGATTTTATTAACTGATATTTTGTCGCAAAGAGACGTCCAAAAGTTCCTAAAGGAAACTGTAGTAGCTATGTGATATATCTATAGTTAACGATCGAAGCCATCCATTTGATAAAGATATATAAAAAAACTGTCAACGATACATGACCTCGATCAAGATTCGTACAAAAATATTATTATAACTTATAATAAACACTGCATAACTGTGCCTGCCAATCTGTTTATGTCCTTATTACTTTCAAGGCACCATCGGTCAATTGAATTCAATAAAAATACACCCTTGGCCGACCGTTGACGTCCTATCTACGCAGAGTATCTGCATCGGCCAAACAACAGACCTCCAAATGGACAAACCGTGACATTCACCCCCGATCAAGATCTCCATTCACTCAAAGCACTTATTAGGATGACGGCCTCGTTTTTCAATGAAGATATCTGTAAAAGACATCGACGTCAACAGGTGGCAACGATCGTGGCAGACACGCAACTAGTGATAGAGGGGACTCAGCCGCATGCCCCATACAACGTGTCGGGGACCGCAACCGAGTTCCAGGTGACGCTTCGCTGGCAGCCGGGGTATGCTGGAGGGCCGGACTACAAACAGGACTACACGATATGGTACCGGGAGGCTGGCTTCTCCGAGTGGACAAAGGTTCC
Organism: Plagodis dolabraria; assembly: GCA_963854805.1. Taxonomy (NCBI): domain Eukaryota; kingdom Metazoa; phylum Arthropoda; class Insecta; order Lepidoptera; family Geometridae; genus Plagodis; species Plagodis dolabraria. Next base: position 21,748,425 of record OY978449.1, on the reverse strand, counting down.
CGTCACGCCTTCTGGAGCAACATCGGTGAGTGCAGATCTTTTTGTTACATATCATTAAGTAGTTTCCAGGTTTCCATGTATCCTAAGTCTGATTTGAAATTAGTGTCTGTTACGATTAGTTTAACTGCACAGAGATTATAGATCTATTCATTGATAGTATTTTGTGGCTTGCTACCATAGCTCCAATTAGATTAATGCCGATGTGTACTTCAGCTGAATCGTTTTCAGCATTTGTGTCAAAGGAAATGAACGCAACAAGATCAGAAAGTTGAACATTGATAGGCCTGGTAGCAAATTTACAGCAGGAATAATACGTTGCTAGTTTATGTCGATTTGCCTTGGTTCCTAAGTAAAACTTGGTCTTATATATAATCTTATAAGTAACAGTACGAAGACAGAAAAAACTTCTTAACTTTGTAATAATATTACAAGCAATATCGGGTGCTAAGCGAAAATCATATTTACAAATTGCAGCACACATTTCTTCACCTCGAGCGGGAATTTAACCCCACTATATACTCTTACAATAAAATCAGGGTACAAAATTTCAGCGCAGTGGAGCCAGCCTTGATATCCAATTAGTTAAGGCATTGCACCCGGTGCGTAAAACCGCAGTTTCAGTGGCCAATCGAGATGAAAAAATTGGTGCTCTAAAAATATGTAGTAACTTCTGAACCTGAGTATGATTTCAGCCAGGGTCGTCTGGTTCATAGGGTTGATTATTCGACAATAGAAACTACCTATTAAGGAAATTTATTTTAGCGTACAATCTTAGCATAAAAACTAGACATCTTATCTTATCCAACACCATACTAAAGTAGAATTACCTCCAAACAGGTAACGATAAATCGCCTTCAACCGGGAACCATGTACGAATTTCAAGTGAACAGCAAAAACACGATAGGAGAGGGAATGATGAGTAAAGCTATCACGATACGGACGCTCGGTAAGTACCTACTGAATTAATTTACATAGTAATGGAGTAGTCAAAACTGGTGGTGAGGTTTTTGTGGAAACCAATTTCAGTAGTAATACTTAAGGGACGTTAGCACATGGACTACATTTTGCATTTACTCTATCGTTGGTGTGGCTTATTTTTATTCCAAACACATTGGAATAAGTTAAGTAAGTAATAAGTTTTTGCATCAGAACAACTGCAAGGAAGCATTGCATTTGCAAGCTTTATTATACAGTCATCTGCTTTAGTTTGTTACAATGCAAGACCTTTTTGAACTGTATTAAGTTTTTAGACAGGCTAATTGCTGACTGCATCATGCAAAATGAAGTTTGTCTGCGTATTATCTTAGATGGTGACGACGTAAATTTTATATTCATATAAAATTAACAGTATTTTGAACCATTTCAGGCGCTCAGGTTTGTTGGTGGTTTGGGTTTGGTGTTAATTGGTACTCGCTTTTTGTAGATGTAGGCGCGAAGCCGAAGGCAGCTGCTCCCACCATCGCGGGTCCTACAGACCCCAATAAATTTGTACCCGCACCCGAAAACTCTGGTATATGATTAATTTTTACTATATACTTACCTATACTTATAGACCCTATAGATCATTAGGAAAGGATAAATGAAGACATTGCTAGTGGATTTTAGCCTATTCATGAACGTCTTAAAGAAAAAATTTCAACCGCATCAGATTCACTACGCCAATGTTTAAATATTTCCTTTCCTTTTCATAAATCATGTTTCCGGAAAATCAATGTACTAACTACATAGTTTATCACTTTCTTTACGGGTAGCAAGGTGTGGGGTTTATGCTTAATAATAAACATAACTCCTTTTTTTGGGCAGTCGTGTAAAAAGCAACTAAACATGGTGAAAGAAAATGGCATTAGTCGTTTTTGTTGCATGACTGGATTTACCAACTTGAAAATGTGTCTATTTATCACATCTTAGGATATTTTTAAATAAAAATTGTGGGCTGTATAAAATTTGGGTTTGATTTTTAGATATTTGATAATCATTTCACGAGAGGTTACGAAAACACTTAAACTTAAAAAGTTCTCTTATTTTTAGCTCATGATTAAATTGTAGGTTTTGCAATGGTAAGTAGTTTAACTGATCAATTTAAAACTAGGGAATCTGTAATTTATGAAACACGTTTTTAGTCGAGGTTCATAATTCTACAATTGTTCATAAACACGATTATCGTTAGTCTCTATATAGTGTCCGTGTCAGTTTATATCTAGTGGTCTGCGCACCTTGTAAATACGTGTATGAAGATTAATACAGAGATGCATGAAAATAAAGAGAATATATATAATTTGAAATATTTTTGATAAATGTACAGATCATCATGACTTATTCATTTAAATATCACACAATTCACATCGATTATCGACTATCCGTATTTCATAATTCTCTTCTTATTATTTACGTAACAATTTATCTAACAGCTCTCATTATCATGCACAAGAATGTTTTGCAGGTCCCAAATCTGGCCCGCCTCGAAACTTGACCGTGACAGAGGTTCACAATGGGTTTCTAATCACATGGCAGTCCCCCCTAGAGCGATCACACCTTGTCCAGTACTACACAATCAAGTACCGCACCGATGCTCAATGGAAGACGCTCAATCGAGGACAGATCAGACCGGAGGAGACCAGCTATTTAGGTAATTTATGACTTTTCAAAATTTTGTTTTTGAATTTAACTTCAGTCTACTGAGTCCAAGTATGCTTAGGCAAAATGTACCACTCTTCATGTACCAAATACATGTTGCTTTTATAAAACGAGTGAGTAAGTAAGAGTTATATTATCACTAATATACTACTGCGAGGAAATAGTTAAAATTGTTACCAAAAATTGTAACGCCTTCTATATAAATATATGTCATAAATCATTTTGACTTCTGTTCCGAATTTGACACGCGAGCTTAAAATACCAACCAGGGTCAATTAAATTAGCCCACAAAAAAATGACAGACCTACCTAACGGTTAATAATTTAAAATTACACATACACTCAACAAAAATAAAACAGTACGACTTTACAATATCGTAGCCAGGATTTATATAATTAACTTTCCACACTCGTGTCAAATAATGTTCTATTAGAAAGTACCTAACAACAGTAAATAAAAATGTCATATTTTCATTTCCCAACGCGACGACCTTTTTGGTTTCCAAAAAAGAAAAGTCTCGTAGCAGTATACATACATTTTACGTCTTCTACCTTTTTTGCATTTGTTATATCAATGATAAATATTGATAGCATAGATTTATACAACTTGGGTGAATATCAGATCAGCTACGTTACTAATTAAAATTTAAGTATATAACTGTCTAGGGCGATTGACAATACCCCGTGCTGCAAATATTAATGAGAAAAAAAAACATTTTTATAAATAAGGTAATATCTAATAGACGCGTCAGCACAATCATTCGGAATATCTATTAAAGAGATAATCATCTCCAAATTCCAGTTAAAAACCTAGTGGGCGGGCGCACGTACTACTTCCGAGTTCTTGCTAACTCCGCAACAAGCTTCGAAAGCTCCGATGAAGTTAAGTTCCCGGTCCCAGCGAGGGTGAAGCACAAAGCAATCACAGCGGGCGTCGTGGGAGGCATTCTGTTCTTTATCGTAGCCATCATTCTGTCGGTGTGCGCCGTTAAGATCTGTAACAAGAGGAAACGGCGCAAGCAGGAGAAAGGTGAGCGCATCACGAGCTGGCTGCGGCAGCCGGCGACTGCCCGACACCAGGGTGACGTGCACTGTTGCAATGCTTTCCTTTAACTTACATTAACAAATATGCTTCTATACATTTCAATGAACAAAGACATAACCTCTCGAAATTTTCTGTGGTCTCGAACGGTTTCCCTAAATTCATGTAGACTACGCCATCAGCCTCTTGTTTGTCTCTTCTTATTAAAGAAGTCTGTCTCTTCAACTTCTTCTTAATGTGGCTTCTGCGGTCTTGCCACAATTTCGCCAATGTCGCGTGGATAGAGAAAAATAATCTCTCTTTTCAAAACGTCAATTTAGAGATTTGTCAAAAAATTATCAACGTTTTCAACTCAAAAGGTATTTTTCGAGTTGAGCACATCAACCTATGTTACATAAGCTACGGTATCACAGCATGTGCAGTATGTGAATTCTTCCCATCTAGTTCAACCATTCCATACTTTTCCAAGTTTAGACTTGAGTTGGATTTCCTTACATTTCCATTATAATCAAAATATATTATAGAGTTATTGCCAACCATACCATACCAGTATTAGGAGAGAACTGGCGGGCTGATGACAAGTTCAGTTCATAGGTACGTGATTGTGGGTAGGTACGTATACATTATCATATCTTAGTTTGACTATTATGAAAGAAATTTAAGTAATATTCGCATATATTGAAAATAAACTGATAGATCCGAAAGCTATTGCAACAGTTCACGCTAAGAACCATATCGAATTTTAAACCTGAAAATACATTAGTTGTATCGATTTACTTACCATATTGTCGGTGATGAAGCTATAACATCTTTTAAATATTTCACTGCTTTTTGTGTGTTTGTGCAATTAATGTTTGCTTAATTTAATAGTAGATACTTATTTAATGGAAAACTTTTAACTCATTAAACTCTTAAGGTACTTAATAAATATAAAACCAAACAGGTATTACTAATTAGTGCGGGACCCATTTGTAAAAAAGTCTTCAAATAATGATTTTTGTGGGACTTACCTCCAAATCAAATCAAATCAAATCATTTATTTGTAAACATGTGTATACATACTAAACGAGCATGCAAGGTATTATTATAAAATAGTCAGCACATACATGTTTCGCCCTTAGAGGTATACAAATCTAGATTTTAAATTACATAGATTCCATTTAAAGATAATAAAAATACTTATTAAAAATTTTACGTACAAAATAATGATGTCAATTTTACTTAAATAGAAGACGTTAAATAAATTATATAAGATAAAAAATGTCAAATTAAAAATAAATAAAATAAATCCTCCGCCATACGGACTACTGGTATGTACTTATTCGGCATATTTTCCTGAATACAAAAAGTGCGGTAGTCACTTCCTAGGGGTATGGAGGGGGTAGCTATGACGTAACAAAGATGGCGGCCGGGCCTATTCTATTTACGCTATGTTTATGTAACTACTGGGCCGATTTACTCAAATAGGGTCTCAAATGAAAGATAATTAAATCAACATTATTTTATTCTTCACACTTATTAATGTAAACCTAGTAACAAATGAAATATTTTCAAAAAAGAACATTTTGTAAAATCATTTTTTTTATTATGTAAAAAGATCAGAAACCGTTAGAATTACCGTAATTTTGACTTGCTATAAAATAAAGCTAAATTTATCAGCTCTCCAATTAACTTTAAATCGTTTAAGTCAAGCTATAAACAACGGAACTGCAGTCGTCTAAGTGAGCGTGGGTAGCGCCGAACTGACTGCGGTACTTAGATTTTGCTACGCATAATCTTGAAAATAACGTAACAAAACGGGTAGAATCACAGCAAGGCTTAAATTAATAAGTGTGTAGAATAAAATAATGTTCATTTAATTATCTTTCATTTGAGACCCTATTTGAGTAAATCGGCCCAGTAGTTACATAAACATAGCGTAAATAGAATAGGCCTGGCCGCCATCTTTGTTACGTCATAGCTACCCCCTCCATACCCCTAGGAAGTGACTACCGCACTTTTTGTGTTCAGGAAAATATGCCGAATAAGGACATACCAGTAGTCCGTATGGCGGAGGTAAGTCCCACGGAAATTAATTTTATTCTCATTGGGTCCTCTACTAAATATCTTTATAGCGTTTTCCAAACAAACATAGTTCAGTGATATTTTACTGAACCATAGATTACAGGCTTATGGACATCCATGCAACATTTCGACAAGTTAGAACACTAACAAATGTTTTATTATAATATTACGAAACCACGATTCTTTGGAAAGAGCTCCGAAGAAAATCGCCTTAGGGCTTGAGTGCTCGAGGCGCTTACAAACTAGTTTTGTCATATTTTAAATACTAAGTTTTCAAACTCGGTATGTCTTGATCCCAATATCTATGCTTCTGGCATGCCAGATTTCCGTAAAATGAAGTATATTTTCAGTAATTTCAAAAATAATTCGAAAAATCGTTTTGTATGGGAATTGTTATTTTGACGTTTAGGGATAAAATAAATAATAAATCAAAAAACTGGTAAACCAGAAACATAGATATTATACTCAGCAATATGCATACAACATTTTACCAAGTATGACGAAACTAAGTTCGTATGGTAAGCGCTCCGTGCACTCTACTCTTAATGATGTGCATATTAACATTTGTTTGCATATGCTTTGTATTTATATATGTTGATTGCTTAATGTTTGTATATACCAATCATACCGTAATTTTGGGCGTTATCTACTTAATAATCATCAGAAAAAAGGTTCAGTCGAGAGTAAATTTAGGGTGTAGATGTAGACCAATTCCTAGTATGCTTAAAACATCTGCTTCTTTGAATGTTTTGGGTGATACCTTTAAGTGCATCTTTTACATAAAACTTTCTGTCTCATCCCTGCGAAGTTAAATATCAGCCCATCATATATAATTTTGTACTATCGCAAGTTTCATTTATTCACCATTGCAACTTCATTAACTGATTTTACCAAAAAGGACAAATTGCGTCGTTAAATATATTACTTACTATTGTGTAGTTAATTACATTTTTAACTTATTTCTTAATTAAAACAATCCTGAAAGTTGACACATCGGTGTTGACTTTGCTGGTCTACTTCCTTAATTCCATTGAACGGAGGATATTCAAATAACTAGGATCAAACTAAGAGTTATGTCTTTTTTGGTGAGATCGCTTTAAGTTGACAATATGGTGGGTGTGCGTATGCTGGGGTGTGAGTTGAGGGTGTGGTGTTGGGTGGTGGCCGGCGCGCGCGGCTCGTGCCGATTGCGAGCGCTACACACCGTTAATGTGCAGAAATTATCCGCTTGCAGCATACAACATGGTAGCCGCGCGACTCACGGACCTCCGCGCCGCTGACAGCACTCAAGTGCCTTTTAAGAAGTGAGTATCTCTCCGATTCTATTTTAATGATATTACTCGTATTCTGCCACTAATGATATCGTTTTCTCCTTTCGCTGCCGATTCTTAGGAAGTCAGGTCAGTTATCATCTCCAGTCTGATTATGCTTATTGAAACTTAATAACTACCTACATCCTTGAAAAGTTCACAAGCTATACCTAAGAATCGCAAAAGAGGTGACTATACAATTGATAGGCTGTTCTGTGACATTCACAGATTTAGAGAACGCGGAATATCGAGTATAGTGCAATGTTTGCGGTTCACCGCCAACTGGGTGTGGCCGGCTTCGCGGTGCGGTGGCGAGGCCAGCTACTGGGCATCGGTGGCAGCGCCGTGTCCCTCCCCCTCCCCCTCCACGTGCCCCTCTCCGAGTCCGTCGCCCTCCCCGGCGCCGTCCTCGTCTGACGATGGCGGGTTCCTGCCGCGGCTGCGCGCACCGCTACGCCCCTCCGCCGCACCGCCGCTGTTCCGGGCCTCGTCACCGGCGCTCGCGCTGCACTGGCCCCCGTGGCCTCCGTGGCCTCCGTGGGCGGCTGCCTGGACTCCGTGGTCGCCGTTGCACGTATCTGACCTCAGCTCCGTGCCGTTCCCGAGCTCCGCAGACGGTTCCTTCCCGACCCCGCCGTCCCCCTTCCGACTGCGGTCGCTACGCGCGCCACCACCTCGGTCACGTGCGCGCCCCCTCACACGGCACGCCCGCGCTCCGCCGCACGAGGCCTCGCCCGAGAGCCGCTCCTCCTCCAGCGGGTTCGGCAGCAAGAACGCATCCTCGTCGCAGCACAACCGCAGCAGCCGCACCGGCAGCCTGGCGGAGTGGCGGCCACCCCCGTACCGGCCGCCACCCCCCGCGCCCTCGCTGCCGCGCCCTCCGTCGGGCGAGGCGGGCGACGCGGGCTCGGTGGACGTGCACTACGAGTGGGACCGCGCGACGCGCACGCCGACACCGTCGACTCCGGAGCATGCGCGTGCGCGCCCGCCCCGCGTTGACGTTGAGGCGCGTGTACGAGCCATGAAAGAGGAGTTCCTGGAGTTCCGCAAGCGTCAGGCGCTGCGCCGTGGCAGCCCCGAGCCTCTGCCGCCGCCGCCGCCACCGCTCGCTGCTCCGCGCGCCGAGACCGTCTGCTGACTGCCTCCTCCTCGACACGCGAACAAATCCCACCGATTAGTCCCCTTCGTTGCTTAGAATATCCTCTCTGCTACGGCCGACTTCAAACACTTACGAAATTAGGAAATGCCGACTGCGTGACTGTAACTTACCTTAAAACTTTATTGCAGATCGTAAAAATAGGCATCACCTACGCACACCTACTTTTTAGCTGAAATAGCCAATAATTACTCGTAACTAATCCATTGTTCGGAAAACGAACCGACTGCATTGATCTCTCCTCGCCAAGTTCATTATTCGCCAAGGTAGACCCTAACAGCGTCTGAATCGCTCCTCAAACTGGACACGACCTTCGTACTCGTTGTCCAGTATTATGTATTTTGTTAATGATTTTATGACTGACAGAGCATTGAACGAAAATACATTCAATTTATGTTTGTTAAGTTGGCCGTAAGGTATCGTAGTGTTGGTCCCACCACGACCATATTGGCACCGAGAACCACCGGGGCGGCTGCTATATATACATTAAGAACATTAGAAAAAGATGACTCGAGTCGCTTAATCTTTTACAATAACGTTCGTTTAAAAGTGGATGCCGTGGCGTTCCGTTCGCACTGCCTGCCTTCCCCCATCGCTACGGATATCAAATGTCAATTAACTGATTGGAATCGCTGCAGTGACACGAACCTACAAAAAATGCCTTAATCACGCCTATAGCGTTTTACAATAGTTATAAAATACATACTGCCAAACACAAAATAGGTTCTAGTTTGAGAGCTGAGCTGAGGACATGGACGGAATGAGACGTGCCATACCGAGCAGAGAGAGCTACGTGTTCACTACTGCGAGGTGAGCATGGAGTAGAGTGGAGTGGAGTGGAATGGGCGCGCAGGCAGTGCGAGGGTCGTCCACCTAAACGCTTTAGGTATGAGCGGGGATGCATCCACGACACCGCTCATACCAATTATATTGTAGTTAATATAGTACTAATTACGAATAACAATTACTGAAGGGAATCGCGACTGGCGCTCGACTCTACACGGCCTGCACTGTAGTCGACGCCGCCGCCCAAGCGACTGTCCACTTGTAGCAATGAGACGACCAAATCAGAGACTGCTCCTTCTTTTTACAGCGGTCTCTGTATTGTAAACTAGTGTATTATTATACCTTTGTACTTTAGCACTTTTATGCACGTCAATAGCACTTAATGTAAGTAGTGAAAACATTTCACCGGACCTTCGGTCGAGCCCTTACTATATACATAATTGTCTCGCTAGTATGTACTATCTACTAACGCTAAATAATTGACTTTTAAAAGGCGGTCAACATTTCATATATTTTAAAAATCAGGCTCTGAGTTGATATGAACAGCGCCAGTCGCGAGTTCTCCTATACTAAATATTATACATTATTCATTAAGTAGACTCTAGAAAGTAATATAGAAAAATGAAGATATGTAAACTTATATTGATTTCACGTTCATAAATTATTTTAAAAGTACAAATTTATAATTTTATTGTTCTGTAGGTATATTTAAATTTTATAATTTAAATTATAAAATATATTTAAATTGTTTATAATTTAAATAAAAATCTGTACATATGTAAAAACACATTAATTAGGTATTATATTATACACTTATTTATTTAGGTACAGTGTGGTATGATTGTGGTTTTGAAAACTTTGCCAGTGCTTGAACGGCACAAGACACAGTCGATGTTCCGGGCTTCCTTGTTTTTTTTTACATCAAAATTAAACTTTTTAATTGTTATTCACGCCATGAGCTCGACTTGTCGACGCCGAATTGATCACAAAGGTTCAGTCAATTGTTTTGTACTTATGTACGTAATTATCAATCCAATATGTATGTGTACACAGGTGTAAGTTGTGTTCTATCCTGTTCATAATAGGGCTTTCGAGATGGTCAAACGGTTTGTTCTTCATGTGCGTACGTATAAGGTTTTCGATCTCTCCTTACCATGATACACCTTGACTAGGTATTTTACGTTCTCAAAAAAGGTATGCCTGAATTTTGTATTGTATTTAGAAATACAGTTAACATCTCTCAAAAAGAAGAACAAGCAGAAGATATAAGACGTGTACTTAGCAATTGAGAGCTCACGTTTGATCATCCCTGAGCATGAATGACATACTGATGTACCAATCGGTTGTTTCCCACTTGTTGTAGACATCGGTTCCTGCAGTTATCCCACCTATAGTTAACCAGTCATGACAAAGACTGTTTAGTGTTACGTTTGTTGTTAGGTTTACTTATGTGTCAAAATGTGCTCGTAGATATTTCCTTGCATGCACATTGCACTTTTTTGTACCTATTGATTATGAACCAGAATTTTATTCGGATATCGTTAAGGACCTCCTAATTATAAAAATGTACGCTTTAAAGACATTGAAAATAAATTATTCATAATAAATAGATAGGTAGGTAGGTATGGTAAGGTGTAGTTAACTATGTGCGTGCATGGATGGTCTGCGTCTGCGGATGCCGACGCGACGCAGCCCACGTTATCGTATTGAGAGGAAGAGTATTATTTGGAAGCGTGTGTGCTCGCTCCCTGTGATAACCTCGTGCTGGCCGTGTGCCTACAACGGCATAGGGAGGATAGGAGCATGACCACCGATATTTTAGAAATGGCCCTTGTCCATATTTCTCCGAGTCGAGAGCACATCTCTAGTTCACCGCCGACGGATCTAGACTATAGGCTATACGTTTAACGACACAAATAGAGTTTCTGTTTTATTATTGTTTATTACGTTACGCCATAGAGTTATATACACTTTAGATTGTTAGGAAAGACGTTATGTGCAATAAATTATCCGCGGTTCGATATACATTGATAGTAATGTTACGAATTAAATATTATGTCTGCTCAATTTTTTCGACTGACCAACTGTAAAAAGTAATTGGTAAATTCGGATCATAAAAATTTTGGGAGTTGCGATTTGTGCTTCAGTCAGAACTTGGATATTACTTAACTAAGTATATTTAGGTACGTTTCGTCTATATACGAAAATTATAAATTAAAAATGCTACCCATGTCAGTCTATCTGTTGAATAACTTGCCACACAGTGCATTATATTAATGATAGTATAAAGATTACTTTTAATACATTTTAATATTTGATTTATCTGTATTTGAATGAACACTGGAACAGGCATATCACAGGTCTAATTTTTTACGATGATATATTACATGCCTAATATCGATATTTTGTCGAATTCCTGCATTTTATTGTCGATTGTCTCTACACAATCTTGGACAATATGACATGCACCCTTATTCATTATTAGAAGCACTGCTGAATACTTGTAGTTTAGGTTAACTTATGCTTTCTCAAAAGAGAGATATCACGCAAATGCTAATTTTCAATTTTAAGAAACAATTAGGTATTTTTCGCTGATTACGATCAAACTAGATTTAAAATCACTTAAATAAAAATGTAGGTACAAAAGAAAATCAGACATTAAAAATTACATGTAGCTCAAACCCATGTGATATCTAGTCTTTTTTCATAAAAAAAACGTCATTTTCATTGCCAGCGTTAATAGGTCTACCTACTTATTCTATGACATACGACACACCTACCATAGTATACATATAATTTTGTTTAATAAACTCAAAAAAAGTAAATTATCAATGAGGCCTTTATTCATGAAAAATATGTTGGCTTTTGTACATTGTAGGGGGTACAGAAGTGTAATTTATACCTTCACATGTCCTAAGAGAACGGTAACAAAAAATAATTTCACACGTGATTACTTTATTTATAAAAAAGGATAGCCTATAAATTAATAGCCTAAAAGTCATTCGGTGTCTCTATAGACTAATATGAAAAAGATAGCAATATTTTAGAATAATGTAACTAAATTATATATCAGTTTGTATAAAGGGGAGTTAGTAATGGAGTAACTTGCACACGGTGGAATGTAATGCGGTGAAACAGGGCACCCAAGTTAAAAACGTAAGGTATTGCACAATATCTCAGCACAATAAGTGATATAATAATATAATCAAATAATCAAGGATAGTACTGAGCACTTACTATAATGAATCCAAGTCTGCCTCGATCGAAGAATGCACTGAAACATTTTAAAATACATAAATCGAGATATCCCTTTTCTTTTAGAATATTTTTAGTTGTAAGTGTTGAGATCAAGTGTTTACTGTGTAAGCACAAAGAAGATTCAATTCGAAAATAAAATACAATAACGTTGCTATGATTAATCCTGTTGTATTATTTAAAACCTTCCCTTCTTATCCAGTTTGTGGTAAGTTGTTGTTGACGCTATGTATACTATAACTTTTTATTATAACAATATCTACTATACCTATACATTTTATTTATTTGTAGAAAAAATAGTAGATTTGCGATCTGTTTAGTAAACTAGATATACTCAAAATGTGTAAAATAATGGAAAAATAAGATAGTAAGGTGTATGGTAGATAATTATTCGCTATTTCTTTCGAATAAAAAAAATACCAATATCTGAGCAGCAGCGTCTTCTCAAGAGCATTTTTTATAATATAAAAAGTATATGATCATATAAAAATCATACATTGCCGGAGAAAATAAAAATTATAGCTTATAGGTTAGCCTTTGATTACTATTTCACTGGAAGTTGATAGGTAGTCAGTCTATCAGAATAATCTTTCTTGGAAAGAAAATTCAGTTTAAAAGCTGAGAAAGCAATGTAGCCGAAAGGCCACTCACCTGGATGACGTAAAAGCAATGCGCATTCGGCAGGTAGTCAATTCAAGTATGAGCAAGTAGGAAAACGTCTGAAATCGAGAATAGTTTGTATGATCAGAAAAATCTAATTTTCCGAAAGTCAAATTGTTTAGATGACATAAATGCAGAATCCTAGCAGAAATACCTTTAAATGTTTGTAAAAAAACAAATTTGATGTCAACTACATAACGCCCAAGAAGAAGAAGACAACATTATATCCCATACCCAGACATTTGGTTACTATAAGGGATTTAGCGTTCATGCCCAGTCAGTAAATATATATACCATTCCAAAGATCAAGACGTTTTACTGCTACTGAAAATTATCATATAAAATCAGACCCACTTTCTCCATTTCCCCCCAATTTAGATATTTCAGACACATTTCACCCCTTTCCTAGGGTGCATTTCCTAGGGTTTGTATTAGACGTGATTTTTTTATAATATAAATGAAAAAATTGGAACATGATCACTTACACTGTTTTACAAATTTGTCTGAAATATACCAACATGCAGCAAATTTTACAGTATTTATGAATTAACATGAATATGATGAATTAATAACCAAGAAGGTAAACGCGTACAGGGCAATAGGTGAAGACAGCAGGTTCACACTGTAAAGTGATATCATAATGTTTTTTTTCGCGTCATCTATGTATCTATATGTCTGTGAGCTAGAGGATGGTACAAGACTATTTTTTTTCTAACAAGCACTTATTAGCTAAGAATTTAGAGTATGGAGTAAAGAGAGTTAATTGGATTATGATGAAACAAATTCGAGGCCCACGTGATGTTAAGCAGTAACCTCTGCCTAATTTAACAGAAGCATTTCGCGTTTATTTTTCGCAGTAAGCGACGAACTGCGTCCATCACTCTGAGACATACAGTTGCTAAGTCTCATGTGCTTGTGATTTCACCATCATAACCCTTCTAACGAGAACACAGTGGTACCTAATGCGAACATTACCGCTTGTCAGTAGAAAATTGCCACCATATCTGTGGCAGTACATCTCGGAAAGAACTCGTCCATCTGCTTTAACCTTTCGCTGTTATACCTACCTACTCGTACAAGCATAATGATGTTGTTGTTTGGAAGACTTCAAAAGAACCTACCTAAAGGAAATAAATACTGACTAATAACGATTTTGGGAAATATTCGTCTGTATACCTAGAACACCAGCAAAGTGGCAGCAATTTTGGAATACATAGAAACTGAGGTTGATTGTATTGTTTGAATAACATAACAGTCCCTAAGACACCTACCCCTAGACACTCTATAGACAGTAGAGGTCAAATTAATACGCTGTAGTCTGTAGTGTAATGCGTATTCAATATAGTCCTTCGAAGCCGGATTATCGCTATAATTCAATATAAATATAGCTTCCGCGAGGGCATTACTTTTTTTACCATTTCTTTTTTACAAATAGTTATGAATTTAAAATCAAGATATAAAAGATCAATAAGTAAGCTAATATTTCATTAAAATATTTATTTTCTTGAACGAATAAGAAAAGCTCTTATTTTAAGATTATCTGATTTACTGGTCCCTATAGAAAACTTCAAATATTCTTTAGAAGATGATATCTTCAAATATTCTGTAGACGATAATATCTTCTACAGAATATTTGAAGTTACATATTATGTACTTTGTCTGTCATCAAGTATCTTGATACAAAAAAGTGCACTATCAATTCAAGACCTTTTTTACTTACAGCAAGAATATATTTATTTCAAAATATATGAGACCGCCACATATGTTTGTGGAGACCACTATATTCTTGGTTTAACGCAATTTTCTTTAATTTATGTTTTTATCCGTGCATATGTTCACGGAACACGTAAATTACTGAACATCTACGATTTTTTCATACACCCTATCCTAGGCATGCATTAAGTACCTACCTACTTACCTATCCTTATCAGCTTATGAGTATTTGTCGTAACAAAAAAGAGTTAGGTACAGTATATAACGCGTTCCCCAGAACCAATATTGTACCTACTTGTGAAATGAACAAAAAGTTGAACATGAAATATGATAAAAGGAAGCCAATTCTACGACTACCGATATTCTTTTTTAAATTAACATAAAAATGTAAGTAACTACTTATCTACTTCTTATGTAAAATGTACGATTGCTACGAATATAAGTATAAAATGTCCGCAAAATGGCCTTCCACCATGCGCCTTGAAGCTTAAGCCCAAAGATTCGTTCCATTGACCCCCTTGTTCGACAGTCTCATTACGGAGTCATAATGACTTACGCCAGCGTTACTTGGGAATGTAGGGATATCCGATATACAGCGATGCATTGAAAACATCGATATTTACAATGTGATACATCGAATCTATCCGATGTCTTGATATGCTTTCGATAAACTCGATGTATATCATTTTTAGTAAAAAAAACAGAGAACCGATTACAACCAATTAATTTCATTAAAACTCAAGTTTGACCACTAACATTTTACCGAAAATCTTTTTTCCTATTTGCTTAATTAAAAAGGAAAAGTTTAGTATTGACAAGTTGTGTAGAAGTAGTATATCTGGTCAGTCCTGTGAATCCTATTTCTTAGTATATTTGTTGTTCAATGGCAACAGAAATACATAATCAGTGAAAATTTAGTGTCTAAATATCACGGTTCATGAGATACAGCCTGATGACGGACAGCGAAATCTTAGTAATAGGGTTCCGTTTTTACCCTTTGGGCACGGAACCCTAAAAGTACTCGATGCATACAAAATATCGATGTTTTCACATGATACTTATTATAAATGTTCTATGACGATACATCGTAAGGCATCGATGTACAGTTCTGAATAATCGAATCGAAAAAAACATCGATGTTTTTTTAAAGTGGACATAGGTCTATGGGAATGGTTACCTTTCGGATATTCAGGGCAACAAGATTGTAAAAGCTGCTGGTGTGCAGCAACACACCAGCCATGTGGGTGTGAATGGTCGCACACTTTTCCCTGCGTCGCCTTTTACAACACCCAACAAGAAGATATGCAATAGTAGTTAGATAGGTACTATATTTTTAATTTGGGAACCGGCCTAGACAGACATAATTGTAGTCATAAAGATAGGTGTAATGTGTAGTGAAGTAGAATTGTTCTCTAAATAGACTTGCGCATATTTCCTTACATTCCATGATAATGTCAGTCTCGTTAAGTATTTTTGCAACATGCCTCATATACGGAATATCGCTGTGCAATCCGTCGTTGCCTTCATATTTATTGGTAATTATTGAATTTTAAATATTATTTATTTCCGTAGTAAATACATAAATACTTACCGACGCGTGTATTTTTTTTATGTTCTTTATTCTATATATTTCCCTTCAGAAGTTAAGTCATACAATATCTACGCCTATATTATCACTTTCGTTATAAATATTTTGAAACATTTATATAGCTCTGATTTATTTTTCTAAAGATTTATACCTACACAATTATATGATTTAATCTGGTGTTTCCTTCCGTCTGCCTTAGTGGCATTCTGTCATGCATCCGTGATAATATTTAATGTAGTTAATATAGTAGATTTAATGTTTTGAAGCGCTCGTAGCGAAGTTTGCTTAGCCGTTCTGAACTGATCAGCAATGTTAAGCAACTTCCGCCGCGGTCATGACTTGGATACCCATGCTGGTGGCATTACTACTGAGCGCTTCCATGCTTCGGAGGGCACGTTAAGCCGTCGGTCCCGGTTATTGTCTTAGGATGGCAGTCGTTACAGCATGGTGGTAGGTCATTTTGTGAATGCCCGCCTGGCTAGCTTCCACCCTCATGTAGAAAATCTGTCCCCAAGCACCTAACGGTGTGTTCCGGCCGCTGTCCTTGACAGCTACACTGAGAAAAATGACTTCCGTCCTTCATCACTTATTGACGTGCAGAATAATTAATAATGCTGATGTCTGTAATAATATAAGGAGTATGATGAAATAGCATGAAGGCAGATATACTTCAGGTTCCATCACTACAAGTTACAATTCAAATAATAACCAGAAGTCATGACAGCCTTTCATTTAAAAATAATGTAACTAAATATTAAATTATAACGATGTACCTGCTTTTTAACAGGAATTTCATAACTAATTTTCAAGTTTGTCGTGAGTAAAATGTAGCACGACAATTAATCAAGAATTAGTGCGAAACTGAAAATAAAATATCAAGACCGAGCATGACAAAAAAACATAATTTTCTACCCACAAAATGTTATTGAATCATAAGTTGTTAATGGGTTTTTACCAATAATTTACTATGATGTAACGTTCTAAATAATTTGTGAAATAATTATTTGTTGGGAAAAAATAAGTAAAATCATGTTAAATTTTCGTGACCGGCACGACGTCCCTAGATGTTGTAATGCATTACATGAATGCTCGTCTGGCTGACTACCACCTTCAAGTAGAAAATTTGTCTCTAAGCTAACCTAATGTCCTTTTATGTTATGTAGGTCACGTTGAAGGCAATATCAATTCTGCCCATTCTAGCTTTAATATGTTGGTCAAAAATGTTCAACCAATGAGTCATCATCAGAGATTCATCTTCTTCTTTGTGGTATAGAGTAATTCTATATTAATTGAACTGATTTTATTAGAATACATCTGTTCAGCCATATTAAGTAAAAGAGTTCGAACTGGTGGTTCCTTTTGAACTACCTAGATGGCGCTATCGCTATTTACGCTCTTTCCTATACAAAATGCGTCAGAATGTATGAAATCCTGCATCGCGCAAACGAAATAATCCGACGGTTCCGAAACATATTCGGCTAACGTTATACTAAATATATTGACATCGGCAGCAATCGGCAACACTCGGCAGTCTAGTGCAGCAGAATCACCAGGAATTACGCATTCAAAATTATTACAGGTTCATAATAATAAACGAGAAAGCTCTTTTAAGACTGCTATGATGATATCGAAAATACACACATCAAAAGTGCATAGGGATCATATATATTTTGAACTATAACTGACTTGTTTGGCAGAAAAACGAAAAAGAATAGGTTTGTTGCCATGTTTGTTGTAAAATTATATTAATTACTAATCTGTGTTTCTACCATTAACACTAATCACACAAGCACAGAGATTTGGCATGCTTAAAATCAGTTCAACAAAATCACTTTGAAGAATGGCTGCCCACGTTCTTTGTAACAAGTCAAAAAGTTGTTGTGGGGTATGCACGGCATCCATACTTGGCAGAGCTCTTCTTTGTAGCATATCCCATGCATGTTCAATGGAGTTGAGCTCTGGCTATTGAGCAGGCCAAGGCAGAACGTTGATGCGAGGCAAGAGTACGAGTTAAGACTAAAGCCGTATGTGGACGTGCATTAAATGAAACGAATTACCCAAACGGCTTCGCAAAGGGATGATCACTTATGAAACAATACTCTCCGCATAAATCTGAGCATTGTGGTTGCCCCTGATCCAAATGAGATCGGTTTAAAACTTACTTGATTTTCACGAAAACGTACTTGATCCCTAGGCACTTTTGATGTGTGTATATCAAAACATTCCCGTAAAGTTGTTAGGAAAATATAGTCTTATTTTGGTGAATTTCACAATAATTTATCATGACATGAATTAAACTATACCATTCATTCTTAAATTTTTATGATTCCCTTCACGACTTTTTGTCATTACTGTTAGGGATAATTCAGAGTTCGTCATGATATTTTGTTATGATGCGTACTGACAAAACATAAGTATTCAGCGCTAAGAAATCTTGTGCTGTTGCCTGATTATTCATCGTAACATAAATTCATGATAAATTCTTGTGATTTACATGCAAATTATAATTAAATACTCTTGGTCCGTTTTTATTGGGAATACGGATATTTATTTCGAAATTCCTTTACAATTATCATGAATCATGACAGTCATTTTTCTCAGTGTAGTAATTCTAGGTTAGCCTGAACAACATCTTCGACTACATCATCACTTACCATCAGGTGAGATAGTGGTCAAAGGCTAACCTATCAGGCATACAAAAAATAGTTGAAATTATGGTGGTAACTAATACTTCTATAGGTTTCCGCTGTAACGCTGTACCTTATGAAAATGAATATGGCCCGGAGTACGGGAAAGAATGGATTATATTTGTAGATGACAACGGCACCGAGCACACTATGAATTTCTCATCACTTCCGACGGACGAACGAGGTTTCCTGTTTGGTGAAGAATATTTCTATTTATACACCAGGTAATTAACTAACAGTAACTCTAGATGTGTTCTATGCTGTTCTGTCAGTGTATACTCATTGCACCAATTTTGTTTAAATTTCTCACATAGATGCTAGGCACAGATGATATACCGTTGCCTATAACTAAATAGGAAATTATTATCACGCGAGTCTCAGCCAGTTCCTAAATAATAACAATATTTTAAGAAAATAGAAAATTAATATTTATGAAATAATATAGTTATAATAATGTTAGGTAGGTGCTATATCCGCCAAATTTTCCTGCTAAGCCTACGTGACGTCACAAACACCACGTAGCCCAACGGGAAGAATTTTTGACGCGTTTCGCTGCTAGGTCCTAGCTCTTCGAGGCAAGGAAGATTCAAGATAAACACTTGCTTTATCAAATATGGATTACCCCTACGTAAGGTCGGAATAAATAATATCCTATAATATTAGTATATAATAGTTATCTTACGTAGGTAGCTACTTAGTTCCCGAGGGAACTATATAGCTACCTACTGCTGGTTCTAACACCAGCAGTAGGTAACCCGCGAAATATGGATGAATCAGGTAGTATAACAAAAGTATGTAGGTACTTATTAACTTAGCCATTCGTTCCAAATGGCAATGTGGAAAGGATTGAAGGCATACATTGAATATTGAGAAATAACAGATTATGCTAACATATTCGTAGACTCGGAAGCACCGGCCCTCAGCCAGTTCGCGCAAAAAATCTTTTCGCATGTTTTTTTTTAATGTGGAATAAATTTTGTTTTAGGCGCAATGATATTGCAGAAGTTCTTACAATTCCAGACAACGACAATTCCACAATCAGCAGTCAATACTTCAACTCATCAAACGAAATCAAAGTAATAACTCACGGATGGATGAGCAAGGAAAGCACAGATTGGCTACAAGACATGAAGAACTCACTACTGAATCATTCTGATTTTAACGTTATAAATGTAGACTGGAGTGAATTTGCCGACAACCCTATATACCCATGGTCAGCTCTAAGTACTAGATACGTTGGAAAACGGATAGCGAAATTACTCAAAGCTCTTAGAACAGCTTACCGAATAGAGGACAAAAGTGTGCATCTTATTGGGCACTCGTTGGGAGCGCATGTAATGGGATATGCTGGAATGTTCCATGAAACTCAAGTGCACAGAATTACTGGTAAGGGCTTTATTGATTGTGTGCAAATTTGCTGCAGGCGGTAGTGTAACAATGTGTTTAAATCATGAAATAAAAGATAAATATTATTTAGTTACTTCAGGACTTGTTTCCCTGAAACTTTTTGTGAGCGCTTCTTTTAATGTAATGGTCTAACTATAGGTCAATTTATTTCCGTTCGATCTCAAAGTCGCAGAGAACAATTCAAATGATTGTAATTTAAAACCCAAAAATCGTTTGATTACAGACAACTTTTTCGCACATGATGCTGTGTTCGTAATCTGTCAGTACACTGGTCTTAATTTTGTTTTCAAAATGTATTTCGCTGGATGTTTGGTTTCAAACAAGATTTTTTAACTTATATTTTCCAACCAAAAATAATTTAACAAATAGTTAGTTCGAGGAAGGAAAGCTGATCATTTTCGGTCTCGGACCCAATCATCCCATGATTTTCGGCCCCTAGTCACATTCAACAATCAGAAGTTCAATATTATTACTAAATGAAAACAATGAACACATTGAAAAAAAATTTTGCCAGAAGATTACGATTAATAATTACTTAACTGTCTTAGTCTGACTAGAATGGAAAAAAAAACTTTATTTTATTACTTTTATTTATTGAAGATAGTATATCTCAGTTTATGTGAAATACATCATAAATTTAACGTACCTATAGAGAAACGATAACTGTCTACTCTTGAGTTTTGAGGTGATCCACACGTGTTATTTTTTGCTGTAAAGGTACATTGCTAATTGTTGGGAGCTTGTGACTAGATTTAATTTTATTTTCAGCTTTAAATAAAATATATAAAATTTTAGCAATAACAATAGTAAAAATTTAAAGTAGAAATAAAACGTGAAATAATTTCGGTCTAAAAACAAATAAAAAATTATCGCGGGCGTCGAGGGCTGAAAAACTTGGAAAATGCATTTTACACCTTGCAGTTAAATTGGATATTTAGTCATTGCCGCACCATCGGACTTCTATCAAGTGAAGCACAGACAAGTTATACCTAACTTAGAATAGACTATAGAAGTGATCAAAGACTACCGTCTTTGATCGGTCTGTACTCTTATGGACAAAGACATGTAGTTTCACATCAAATAGATGAAAACCTGGAGATCGATAATAGTTGCAAAACAATTGATATGGATTTTGTATGGATTGGTGTTCTTTATCGATTTTTAGGGCTGGATCCCGCTCGACCGCTCTTTGAGCTCCCGGAGGTGGGGACGGACTTCCGCTTGGATAAGACGGATGCAGAGTTTGTGGACATCATTCACACCTGTGGGGGGGTTTATGGTTACCTTCACAGCTCCGGTCATGCCGATTTCTATCCTAACGATGGGAGAGCGTGTCAGCCTGGCTGCGCAGGACTTCAGCAAATAATAGGTGAGTTTGAAGGCGTTTGAGATAGGTAGGTATAGGATACATATCTACCTGCATCGGGTCCAGCCTGGGTCTTAGGCAAATTTGGAAACTTAAAATATATTCAGTAAGTACTCGTATGATATGACTACGATAGTAATTCTGGGGCTAACTATGCTTATGTGCACATGAGACAAACAAGTGGAAAAGTTCTCTAATGTTAATAGAATATTATTTGATTGTCATAGAGCTATTTTATACCAAAATTATTCGGTGATCCAGCAATAAATCTAAACAGTATGGTATGAATTGGTCAAAGAAATTATTAATTAGCCTATTTTTTTAATTATATCCCTTCAGAGTTAGGTATATTTATTAATATTAAATCAATGTGCGGAAATCCATGGTTGAATCAAAGTCGTCTTTGCTGTATGTCTTAAATTTATCGTGTTACTATAGGTATACATATAGTAATCACATTTACATTAGCTGTATTTCATCAAATCTCTGTGCGTATAATTATATCTAATACTGGAGATAAGACCTATTTTGCTATTTGATCAAAACCTTTTGAAAGGACGCGCCATGGAGAAGTTCTAGGTTGCAGGCTGCTATTACGATCCTACAATCTACATCATCTGACATACCAAATAATTTACCGTTTTATTTTGGTTTACCGATTAATTTACTAAAATCACATTTTATTCTCTTCTATATTTCAGAGGGCTGCAGCCATGGTCGTTCCATTGAATTCTTCGGTGAATCAATTAACTCCGAAACGGGTTTCAAAGCGTATCCATGTGACAGTTGGGATAATTACGACAAAGGAGAATGCACCACCGATCCTACACTCATGGGTTTTCCAGCTTCAAAAGCTAGAGAAGGCGACTTCTATCTACGTACTAGATCCGAACCTAAATATGCAGAGGGATCGTAATAAATTATGAAAAATGCTTATTTTTACCCGCTATCCTTTGCATATGTCTTTGATCCATAGTACCTACCACAGATACCGCCATCGAAATTTGTGAATCTATACAAATACGGAGGAATTCCTTTCTGCCTAGTTTCGTAGGTAGGTAGGTATGTAGGTTCTTATTAGCAGTTTCCCAAGGCACGAATGGTAATGTCACGCAGTTATATTTTTTTTATACTGAACTGGTTAGCTCTTGACCAATATGATGATGAAATGATGTTATGATGATGCGATCGATGATGGAGTGCGCCTACGCAAAAGTTTGTATCATGATTATAATATAAGTTATGATCCTGTGCTTACCAATTAATAATCCAGACTTAGGCCCCGTTTCAGAATGTCCTAATAATGTTTCAGGTGCTAACCAACACATAAAATAATCGAATGATAAAAATGACAGTTGACATGCAGCGCGTTTCGACGACTGTGAAACGCAAAGATAGTGTTTTGTTTAATAAATATGTTCTGGGTAGTATAACCGAAATTACTCACATACTTACACATTCTGAAACAGGCCCTAAGCCTTTAACTACTTTATCGCTTACCAACAGGTAGGATAGTGGTCAAATGCTACCTTATCAGCTATAAAAAATACTTACCTATGTACCAGTTTCGCGAATGAGACTTACCTATTCGTAGCAAGGAATTGCTATGTAAATGATAAATATCAGTTATTTTAATATTTTTTTGTTATCGCCTTGTTGGTTTAGGCAGCAGCGTTACAAATTGCGAGGTATGTTGTTCGATTCCCGGGCGGCAATGCAAGTGGTAAGGTAGGTACTTATCATTGATTGCTCTGAAACCTCACTTCAAGTTGGAGTATAAAACTGCAGAGCCCAATAAAAGCTAATAGGCTTTTCTCATTTGACATGGGATAAACACATCTGGTTACCTTACCACCTCTTGGAGATATATGATATATAATACATGCAGGATGATAATGTTAATGAAATATTAATATATATCATCATCAACTAAGTATACTTAGGATTTTTATTATATATATTGATTGACCTATATATATTGGTCAATCCCTTTGTTGTTGTTTTGTAATTGTTAAGGCCTGTTCATATAGAATACTTCTAAAATTTACTGCAGAAAAAAATACTTTATTATTTTATGATTTAAATTTGCATACTTAGTATATTTGTAACAAAATTTTCTTTTCGCGTTAAAGATATACTTCAAACAATATTGTAATAGTATATATATAATGCATTAGAACTTAAAGATCAAATAATTCTACTACAATTCTTGTAATCTTAAAAATTATCATCATCCTTCTGATGAACTTTCTGCAGATACGTCAATAATAAATAGCTCTAACATATTTTGTATACATACATGATGGTCGACTCCGTACATTTTTGTTTCTATCTTGGTTATCACATGTTTGAGACATTACCACCATTTTTATCTATCCACTTTAGCTACTCCTTGTAACAAAAGAGTTCAGACTTCATAAAGTCTATAACTTTTGTTATTTCCTGCCATAGCCCTTCTTTTGAGACCAAACGAGTTCAATTGGATTGAGTTCAAAGTGATACGTCGGCAAACGTATGACGAGACAATTTGTTGACTTAGCTACAACATTTTTTTCAAAACGATCTTTGTTTTGCTCACCCTAATTCAGAAGTTGCAACTTTAGTATTGATTCGTTACAAGCAATATTTTTCGACGCTCGAAGACTCAACTGAATGTACCTAAAAGTATATACAGAGTTCGTGTGGAACGGACTTTATGTTGATTACATGGGCCAATAACAACAGCAACCCAGTAAAATTTTCCGTACTCGTTTGTTAAAAAAAATAGATAATGGATAAAAAAAATAGATAAAAATAGTATGGCCCATTGAGCGTGTAATAGTCGGGCCATAAATATTGTTAGATACATAAAACCTTTTTTTTCTACTTCCTCATTATTTTGAATTTGGATTATTATTTTAAAAACTCCTTTGTTTTCGCGCCACCTCACATATTTTTTCAAATTACAATATGGAATGGGGTATCAACTGTCAAAGAAAATATAGGATTGCAATGATCTCCTTGCACAAAGTGGGTATGCACCAGGCACTTCAAAAGCTTGGTACCGGCCGTATGTTCGTATATCGTTCTATCATTAAATACAATAACACTTCCTCTGTCGAAGACCATAAAAGGTCGGGGAGGCCGCGTGCTGTTAGAACTACAAAGGCTGCTAATGCTGTTAAAGCAAGAATTGGTCAAAATCCCAGTAGAAAGCAAACAATCTTATCGCGAGATATGAAGATTCCCACTAGGACTCGCTAGGGTCGCGTATTATAAAACAAGACCTGAAGCTCGGTGCTTATCGCCGATATACAGGACATGTCCTAAATTTACAATTAAGGAGAGTGGATAGATCAAAACGCCTTCCGTCCGATACGAGGGTGAAGGGCATCCTCTTTACTGATGAAAAAATAACACGATTGAAGAGCACTGTACTGTAACAGCCGGATCGTCCACTGCTGAACAGAGCCTCCCCTATTAAGGGGGTATTTGCCATAATCCCCACGCTTGGTAGGCGTCTTGGGGATCACAGTGTAAATTGGCAGTTCTTTAGAAGGCGCTGCTCCCTACCTTCCAGTATTTTTCCCTTAGTTGCCTCATACGACACCCACAGGATGAAATGGAGAGGTGCAATTCTAACCCGGCACTCCACGGGGCAAGCAAAGAAGAGCACTAGGTACAATAAGGAAAAAAACGTGCTCATCATTCTGCTTCAGTGATGGTTTGGTGGGGCGCGTCACAAAGCTGCATTATTGTGAAAAAGGAGTGAAAACATCAGCCGAAGTGTATCAAGAGACAGTCTTGGATCGTGTTGTGAAGTCTTTCAGCAATACACTTTTCAAAAATGTACCGTGGATTTTCTTGCAGGACTCCGCTTCCGGACTTTATAAGAGCTGGAGACTGGCCCTCATCTAGCCCAGACCTCAGTCTAACCCTTTAGACTACAAATTATGGTTAGTTTTAGAGGACATGGCTTGCTCTAAACGACACGGCGACATTGAATCTCTTAGTCGTCTGTTATCGAATTAGTGCCATTCATGGCGCTTAATTACTTTGGCTACTGAAACTCAAATTACTGAAGTTCATTCAATTCTCTCATGAGGCTATTATACTAGCCGAACAAATAAAATATTTCAGCTATATAGCCTCTATAGATTTTAACTCTTTGGTAGACTTACTTTTCAAATTAATATCGTCAGTAAGTCTCTGATCTCTGATCTTTAGTAAATGCACAAAAATGTTGAAAAAGCTGCGCTTTCTTGGAAGAATATTGAAATAAAGGCTTTAAAAGTGCCATTTTAACTACTAAGGAGTTAGTTCCAAAAATAAAGATCTAAAAATTGAGCCACAACAAGCATTCGTGTAAAACACCAAGCCTGTGATACTGCCCGCGATGGCCAGTAACGTTTGTAAAATAAATTTTACGTTGAATTTTCAATTGTCTTTTGAAGACTACCTTAATATCACTCAATAAAAAAATTAAACAGTTAAGTAAATGGTTATTCAAAATAAGTAATGTTTTACAATGTAAAAAAAGATTCCAGACCTTCTCAAGCTCTGTAGTGATCTTCAATTAAAATTAACTGTAGACTCTAAATCAGTTATAGATGTTGTATGCTGTGTGATGATACTCATAAGTCTTGAAATCTTTTTTACCTACTGATCAGAATGTCGATCTTTCGTTATTTTAAATTATTCCTTACAAGATTCCTTACAAGAACTGCAGGTATCTAAATGTATGGACACTTAGCAATTTTGTGAATCTAAAATGAAATTGTGGAAAAAATGGACTTAGGTTTCTAATTAAAAGAGTTCTGTGGAATTCTATTCCTAACTTATTTTCATGAATTTGAGTGGTTATATGCCACACTCAATCTCGCTGGGGGCACGGTAAAAATCTCGCCACTCGCAGGGCGCTGGTAGTGCTAAAACCGGCACTGGTGGTGCTGCTGCTGCCTATGAGACCCAGTTTCCATACTAGGTTAATCCTGATCACCATCTGTTACCACAAAATCACCTATCATTAGTTGGAATTGTGATCAAAGATTATTAAAATATGTTTATTCAGGTCAGTCAATGGGTCAGTGAAAGATGTTAAGCAACCCATTGAAATGTTTCTTGAAATGATGAAAATAAGCACTATCGCGAGTTAAGTCAAAATCACAGTCACATTTTTTACAATACAACATTTCTCCCCTGAGATGGGAATCTAACCCACCACGTGCCACTTTTACGGACCAGGCGGATTAACCACAAAGCCGAAGATAGGTAACGAATTTCAAAAAGTTTTGTACTCCAAACATACCTACTTTGTAAATGGAACCCAATGAAATGCTACATACCTAAAAACATTTAGATACTGTAGAATATGTCGAATTATCTGGGGCAACATCGATGATACCCCATAGAACGATAAATTATATAAATATGGATGTGATATATAAATATATACAATAGAACGCTATACGTTAATTCGATCACGCAGCAATTTACACATTTTCTAATTATCTATGTTTTTACAATAATTATTTAGCGCGACAGAACAGATATTTTATGTTCAGTTAACATGATATCGATTTATAATTATAAACTTAATCGATAATTGAGGACTTCTCGAATATAATTTTTTTCTCTATGGTGTCTAGTTCATCGTCCAAAATAGGATACGGTTTGACTAGGTATAGTTCGGCTTATATTTACGGATAATTAATTTAATTATAGTTTAGTTAAAACTGATCTAAACCCGAATTGGCCTCATTATGGTACTACGTACTAGAAGAGACACCTCAACTCGATGGTTGTAACACACGTTAGAGTGCGCGCACTCCAACTCACTTAGTCTGTGACAAGGGTTTGCTGCATCGTGACACGATTGACTGCTATGTTTTGTTTTATAATATGCCTTCGTGTGTATTGAGATATTGTTCTAACAACTCGAGAAACATAAGTAAAAGTCTAGGAGTGACTTTTCACCAGTAAGTTCAACATGTTACCCTTAAAACACGCTTAATTTTATTATATTTTAACAATTTATTGTAACTCGTGACGACGACGCGTCGTCGTGGCGGCCATGTTTATGTGAATGTCAAAGAGTAAGAACATTTGTATGCGCAGAGTTGACATGACACTATCGACGTATAATGTTAAGAAATTACGGACAATAAAATATTATAATTACTATGAGAAATATCGATGCATTAAAATATTTTTTTTTTATTATAAATAATTAAATATTTTATTTGGATTTAAAGGTTTCCTCGGCCGGGTCATGAAATACGAGAATCGTGGATCAAATATGTTCAGAAGAATCGTAGCGAAGAAACGTGGTTACCATCAGACTATTCACGCATATGTTCCGTGCATTTCAAAGAAAACGACAAATACACCACAAAGACAGGAAGAGTGTACTTAAAGAAATCTGCAGTACCATGCGATAACGTAACTATATTATTATTATTATACTATTGCTGTAATTTTTGTTTGATTTCGTGATTATAAAACAAACTTTTTGTAAGGTTCGGTATACACGGAACTTACACAGGCTTCTCAAATAACATCGTTTTTTTCAGCCAACAGAATGTGGTGAACAGGCAGTATTAGAACCGTTGTCTGAATCAGTAAGCAGTTCATATTCAATTTTAGACACACCGAAAAAAATTGTTCTTATAAAAAAATTACGCACGGAATATGCATCTAAAAA
Organism: Plagodis dolabraria; assembly: GCA_963854805.1. Taxonomy (NCBI): domain Eukaryota; kingdom Metazoa; phylum Arthropoda; class Insecta; order Lepidoptera; family Geometridae; genus Plagodis; species Plagodis dolabraria. Next base: position 21,720,076 of record OY978449.1, on the reverse strand, counting down.
GAAACTTATTGAGAAATTTAAGAAAATACAAAGACAAAATATTTATCTAAAGAAAAAATGTGCTTGTTACAAAACAATTATACAAAATTTGAAAGATAAATTCGGGCTCTTTTTAAACGCTGAGACTGATTTAATGGTTAAAGCAGAAGTTGTCTGGGCTGTAAAATATCTGATGTCAGTAAAATAAAGACTTTTTTTCCACATGTATGCACGGGAGAAAGAATTTGCATTTTTATAGACCTTTGCCATGTTATAAAACTAATAAGGAACACGTTCGAGAAGAATAATTGAACGACCAAACCAGACAACAAAAATCGTTAAAGACACTTTACAACTACATAGTTGAAGATAAGAAGATGCTTAGTTTCATATCTATGTACCGGATTAGCCAAGATCATCTGGAACTATATTTTGGATTAATAAGAAAACATGGCGGCTTCAATATAATCTAAATATTTAGCAATTTAGAGCAGCCTATAAAAAAAAACCTTAAATCATCTGGAACTTCGGTCATCATTTACCGGCAATTGCACCCCTTTGGATAATTTCTCAATTTTAAATTCTACATCTGCAAACACAATTAACAGTACACCCTGCTCAAACAGATATGACGAACAACCTTATGTAATATTAGAAAGTACACCATTGCCGACTTCCAATGTGGAAGCTGAAAATTATTGCGATATATTTGCAACAATGCTGGACCACGAATCCTTTACATGTGAGTCAGAATTGATAGTAGGTTATGTATCAAGACATTTAACAAAAAAGTTAAAATGTGAAGATTGCATTGACCGTTTGACTACCACATCACACACTTATAACTATCAAAGATATGGGTGGTCTATGTTATTGTTCTGAAGACGTGTACATAATAGGTATGGTTGGCTACGGAAAAGATTATACGTAGGTAATTTAATTCGGCAAAGCGGTGGAAGTCTTGTCTCGAAATATGATTTTAATTATACCACCGTTAATACCCTGAAACATTTAATTGGGAAAGAAGTATTTATAAATTTGAATCAACATTCACTGGATCAGCCAGTCAACATTCACTCACAGAATACGTTTAATTCGAGCCATAATAAATCAGTACACAAAAATTAGGTTGCATCACGAAGCAAAAACAGATAAAACTGTGGATTACTATTCCCAACGGCAAAAACTACTAAACTTATATTATTCAAAGGAAATTAAAATATTATTTCAGTTTAAATACTTTTTTATTTATTCCTTACGTAAATTCACACAGTATCAAGTAGGCAGAAAATTATAAAATTTGGCATCAGCGCGCATTGATTTTTATCTATGAGAGCGGACACTGCCCTTCGCGTGTTTAATATATCATATTTTCTAATTATATACACCTATATTAATTTAAATTACTGATTAAAAAGTGAAATTCAATTGAAGCGTATTAGGTATACACCTAATACGCTTCTATCTATGTACCTACCTATGTCACTTCTGTAGTCGGTTCACTCTATGAGAGGGACAATTCGTAGAAGATAATTGAACGTGTAAGTGCCCCAAAATTCCCAGCTTTTATTACTTTGTGGGCGCGAGAAAACTGTTCTTAAAAGCGTTCTAGCACAGCGTTCCTATACAGTCTAATTAGACAACACTAAGTATGGTTTCAGCGCTGAAGCGGATTTAATTTGATCCGAACAGAATGGAACATGACGATTGTTTTGGAATGCTACTCTATAGTTTACTAATAATATCTCAATGAATCCAACACATAAATTAACTAAATGATAAAAGTGTCGGTAACATCTTCTTCTTCTCATTCGGGTAATCTTGTCAGAGTGGTCGTGGTTGCGCTGATGCTGTACACGCGGAGGCATTGTTTAGGTCCTCAATAATCCCAAGGCTTGTCCTCTTAGCGATGTTCTTCCAATTCTGTCGGTTCGAAGCGTTCCGAGAACACTGGACCATGGTAGACTCAGTTGCTTTTAATATCAGGTCAGTCCAGCGGGTTGGTGATCGGCCATGTAATCTTTTGCCTTCCACCTGGCCCTGAACCACTAGTCTCTCCATCGAGTCTTTTCTGGAGATGTGACCTAAGAACTTCAAGATTCGTAGTTGCACAGTTGACGATAGTCGTTCTTTTATACCCTGATAGAGTTCTTTGAGGATGGATACATTGGTGCGGAATGCCGTCCACGGGATCTTTAGGAGGCGTCTCCAGCACCACATTTCCAGCGCATCGATTTTGCGGCGATCCTGCAGTCTCAGAGACCAGGTTTCGGCTCCATAAAGAAAGATTGGAAAAACAAGGCATTTCATCAATCTGACCTTTGTTTTCTTGGTTTTTTCGGTCTTCGGTCTTTCCAAATCTTTCCCAGCCCTTCTACTGCTGACCTGGTAATGGCACACCGTCGTCTAATCTCGTCGCGTACAACTTCGCAGTTAGCTATGTTTTGTACGTTGGTTCCATTTTGTTCAGCCCGGTCTAATATCATCATCTTCGTTTTGTCTCGATTGATGGCAAGTCCAAATTTCCGACTGGTAGTTTCTAGACGAGTTAGAAGAATTTCCATATCTTCTCTTATCTGTGCAAGAAGGGTAGTATCATCAGCGTATCTCAAATTATTTATCACTCGTCCCCCGACTGATATACCTTTGTCCCATTCTTCCAGTACAATGCGCATAATGTACTCTGTGTAGGTGTTGAAGAGTTACCGTGATAAGATACATCCTTGTCGTCATCTTGTTGTACACTAGCCTCAGTCTTGAAGTTGTCTGAAAGGGTGTCATCCAGTCGTACCGCTGCAGTACCGTCTTCATATAACCTCCTTAAAAAGATTATTAGGTAGGTTGGTACACCCATTTCCGGTTAACGTCGAACAAAGTCGAATAGGTAAGATAAGCCAGCCGACATATCCCCACCCACAAGCAGCTGGGCACTCATAGTGATCACACGCGTTTTTCGACGAAAATTGTGTATGCAAAATGCCAACCTTCATCTTTAGATACTGAAACCAGTCGGGAAAAACAAATAAAAGCGTTGGAATAACTTTTCACAAAAATTTGGATTAAATATTTGAAAAGCGACTTGATCAAGTGCTTTATTATTTCCCTCATAAATACACTCTTTTTAAAAAAAAAATGGGCACCTGAGGAAATTTAAGTTCTAAGGTCGATTTTAGTTAATTAAATGAAATTTATTTCTTTCACGTAGTCTGTATACTTATAAACGTGTAAATTAATGCGCATGAAGTGAATTCAAGCAATTAAAAGAGAAAAAACTATGGATTCTTTAAAATCGATGTACACGCCCAAACAATAAGAAATGGTCGGCAATAAAGATAAGTTTTTTTTTTACTTTTTTTAATTGAATAAAGTTACAAATGTAAAAACCTAATAACGAGTGTGACCTTCTCTTGCCAAAATCACAGCTTGAATCCTTCTGGGCATGCTTTCCACGATGTTTTTAACCGACTTCCAAAAAAGGAGGAGGTTCTCAGTTCGTCTGTATTTTTTTTTTTTTTTTTTTTTTATGTTTGTTACCTCAGATCTCTTGACTGGGTGAACCGATTTTGAAAATTCTTTTTTTATTTGAAAGCTGATGCTTGTCGTTTGGTCCCATTTTGAATTTCATCAAAATCGGTCAGGCCGTTTTTGAGTTACACTAAAAAGATTGAAAAAAAATTTTTAACAAAAAATGGAACTGACTTCAACACCCAAAAGTGTGAAATAACTTGTCGAAGTCGGTACCATGCCCACAATATTGTGATAATAGGTACTTTCGAACCATCATGGTACCGACTTCAACAAGTTATTTCACACTTTTGGGTGTTGAAGTCGGTTCCATTTTTTGTTAAATTTTTTTTTTTAATAACGTTTTAGGAATACGTTCCCACTCTTCTGCAATGACTCTATTTAGCTCCCTGATGTTTTGTGGAGCAGGTTGCACTGATCTAACCCGTCTCTCTAGAACATCCCACACATGCTCAATTGGATTGAGGTCAGGACTTCGAGCTGGCCAATCTAAACGACGGATCCCAACTTCTTCCATGTACGCTTCCACGTCGCCAGAACGGTGCGGGCGAGCATTATCGTCCATAAAAATGGAATTTTCCCCAAATGCAGTCAATGTAGGTTGTGCATATGGAATTAGGACTTCCATTATGTACCGGTGTGCATTTAATGTTCCATCTTCTATGAAAACTAACTCCGTACGCTCCGTCGAATTAATTGCTGCCCAAAACATAACAGAGCCTCCGCCATAAGGAGTGATTTTTTCGAAACACACTTCCGCATAGCGTTCCCGTGGTCTTCGCAGCACTCGCCGGCGTCGGTCCTCTCCACACAAAGAGATTCTAGTTTCATGAGAAAACAATACTTTATTCCAGTCCTCCAGAGTCCATGAAGCACAGTTCCGAGCAAGTGAAGTCGAGCAACACGGTGCTCACGGAATAATTTAGGGCCCCGAGCTGGGCGGTAACTCTTGATATTGGCAGCCAAAAGCCTCCTCCTGACCGTCCACAAGCTAACTTCTACTCCTCTTTCTTCTTCAAGGCTCTTCTTCAGGTCCACACTTGACGCCTTACGATTACGCAACGCCTGACTCACCAAAAAGCGGTCATCTCTTGGTTCTGTGCATCGTTTTCTTCCCGAACCGGGTCTTCTTTTGACCGAACCAGTCTCTTGATACCGTTGCCAAGTCCTCTGGACAGTTGAACGACTCACATTTAGCCGCTGAGACACGTAAGTTTGCGAACAACCTTCTTCAAGTAGGGCTATAATTTTACCGGTCCTTATCACTTTATCACTCATATTAAAAAGTGGTATTTTATGTAAAAAGAAAGATTAAATTGTTTAATTTGCAGAAAATATCCAAAATGTTTTAAAATATCGTAATCAGTTAAAAATCGTTTCAGCAATTCGCGCCATTAGTAAAGCAATTTTAGAATAATCCACAATAATCATTAATTTTCTTTTAATAATTTCAATTTTTAAATTTGGAACGTAAAGAATCATGCCAGGATGCTTCAAAAAACATGCCAATACATCGTCAAATTCACAAAACCTATTTCTTGTTCTTTTTCATTGAAGTAGAGAAAAAAATCTTAAGTGCCCGTTTTTGCAAAAGAGTTTATATGACATATGTCAATTACTCGTAAGTATTATCTTAACATAACTAAATAAATACGTCAAATTCGGATTGAATAAAATTTATTAAAAAAACCTTAATTAAAAAATATAATATATACTTGAATGTATGTATGAAAAATACGATTTACTTTTTTTTAATCTAGATTTTATATTATGATTTAATATAAAATCTAGATTTAAAAAAGTTAATAACGCTTTGTTTCTAGTAAAAAGCCAATTGTACCTTTATTTCAAAAACTGAATAGCGCAGTTGACCAAGTCATTATTCGTAGTGACCATCGAGTCAGATAATATTTTTTTTCAATTTTTTAACTAATATACTCTTCACATAGTTTCGTAGGTACAAAAACCATGTCCGTTCTGTGTGCATAGTCTTTGATATTGAGAAACCATACCTCAGAAGTAGTCTAGCGCTGCATGTTTGAATAGTTTGGTTAGATGATGCAATTAGCTTAAGCGAACTTTTTTCTTCGAAACATTAGCTTACAAGCGTTGTGGCGCTTCGTGTTTGGATCGTTTGGTTAGACGATATAATTAGTTCTAGACTGCAGTCCGATCTCGTAAAGCGCTGAAGCGCACTTAAGTTTAAAATTAGCAAAAATGGCAGACTTTTGTCTCATTATCTTCTCTAGTATCTCGATGGTTAACATGCAGCGCGTTTCACAACCATCTTTCTAACAAAGTTGCCTATCTTCCAAATGAGTTATTCGAAGATCGAGCTGGCAACGTCGCGCGCCGCACTCATACGTTTCAGTTTTGTATACCTATACCTATATTTGTTCAACAATGTAATGTTTTAAATAAACTTGAAAATTATGTTGTGTACGATTTATTATCGTGTGTCGATACAATTATTTTTATTGCTGACCTTTCTGTTTTTCTATCTTACCGATGGTAAGTGATGATGTGGTTAAAGATGTTGTTCAGACTAGCCTAGAATTACTGGCTCTCAAGGACAGCGGCCGTATCACCGTCAGGTGCTTGGCGACAGATTTTCTACTTGAGTATGGAGCTAGCCAGGCGGGCGTTCCCAAAATGTCCTACCACCATGCTGTTACTACTGCCATGCCTGCGACGGCAACGCTCGTGCACGCTCAGTAGTAATGCCATTAACGGTCATCCATCCAAGTCACGACCATGGTGGACGGTGCTTAATTTAGCTGATCGGTTAAGAACGGTTAAGCATACTTCACTATGAGCGTTTCCTTCAATAATATGTACAATATTTACACTATCACAATAATATTAATTATTAAAAATATGTTTAAGCTAAAACATAAAGAAGCTACGTGGACATAAATAGCGTTGGCTTCGGTTTTATGGCCAGCTGCCTGTCAGACACAACCCTCTTCAGGGGAATACTCTTGGTGGAACTATCCCCTACCTCTTGGCAATCAAGGTATTAAGATGGTAAAGAACCTAATAGTGAGCAATGTGCAGCAAAAGCCTACTAAAAGCCACTTCCACATAAGAAGTGTAATGTTGCTCATTTGATGACTTTTTCTTTCTTCGCCTCTTACGACTCCCACAAAGTTATAGACTAACTTATGAAGACTTGTGTAGCCTTTATGGTTGATTGAACATGGCAGTACAATGTAGAATATTTAAAAACTAAACTTTGTAATTGACCTTCATAAAAGCGTCGAGATGCTTAAATTTTTGACATTAAACGGATATATATGTATGATGGCCAATAATTGCTGCCCAATTGCTTCTATTTGCTGCCTACTATGAGACAACTGCTGCCTCTTTTATATTAAACGAAACGTTTTAATGTGACCGTCCGTTCTGACATCAAGATGGCCCGTCACCTATTCGTTGTATACACGCTATGTGAAATCACTAAAATGGGCCGGTACTTGCCCGTGACACCTCGTTGGGCGATGGCCCGTCCACCCACTGGACTTTCCCAGTGCTAAGTGGACAGGGAATTCAAGTTTCCCTCTCCACCCACTGCACTAGGGTAGGAACTAAATCAACTACTTCATCGATATTATAATACTTACATATGCTATTGGATTAACTCTGAAGACAAGGCCTTAGATGTGACAGCTGTCAAATCTTTTCAGTTCCGTTTCTTATTTGTGATTTTTTATACCAATCTACAAAATTAAGATAGCTGTGAAAGGCAATAATTGCTGCCTTAAATTTAACTGCCTATACCTAATGTTGTAGCTGTCAAGGAAATAAAGATATCAATGAAAGTTTATTCAGAAGCCTGTGAGAATCGTCACCCTCAAGTAGAAAATTTGTCTCCCAAACACCTAACGGTGTGTTCGGCCAGCTTTCCTTGAGAGCCAGTAATTCTAGGTTAACCTGAACAACATCTTCGACCGCATAATCCCTTACCATCAGGTGAGATAGTGGTCAAACGCTAGCCTATCAGCTATAACAATAAAGATCACTTGTCCAAAGCAAAGCGTACAAAATGGGTGAACTTATTTTACGGTGTTAACCTTGGTTTGTTATGTCCACACTCACACGTCTCTACACTGGACGGCGTCTGTTTTTCGCCTTTGCAAATATAATAGGCATAGCTAGAGTAGGTATTTGAATCTCCCTCGGGCCTCCAGTCGAGACTACTTTCTAGTTTTACTATTATTAGTGTCAGCTGGCACATGCTGTATATGCGAAACTGCTGCAGGTATGCACCATAACTGGCACAAATTATGCTCATAATTATGTGCATAATTTGTACCAGTGGAACAGTTTCAAGCATCCTACTTGAGCACTATATTAGTAGTGCTACTACATTAAGTACTTAAATCATCTGATAACGTGTTTGTCTTTGTCGGAGACCTCGTGTCTTCCAGCTGCTCATCTGTACCTATCTCCTGAACAAATATGTCTACATAATACGAGTGAGTCTTTGTAATACATGTCAAAATTTATATTTATATTATAGAGTCCTATACTGTCTCAGAGCTTAGCTTTAAAAAGTGGAGATAGGTGATTAATTTGAATGCAGAATTGTTTCGTTTTTTGTCTATTCTACTGCTATACGGGACTACGGGTTTAAATATAAATAAATATTCATTCTTAGAAGTGTGTATTTAAAACTTATACATTATGCTGAGATCACAAGTAAAAATTATTATAATAATTATGCATAAATACTACACTTATATGTAAAATTTCATGCTTATTATAATTAGGTACAAAGTGAAACCTACAGGCCACAAACCTAAACAACAATTACTTCTCAATATTACACATCAATGTACTAATTTTTATACAAATTATTAGTATTTTTACTATTGTTATGAATTTTACTAATTAGAGCTTATAAGATGAGTGAATAATATGGATTATACGACTTTATAATAATATACTATATCTGTTTGCTTGTTTTGGAAAATCTATAGCAAGATACACGGATATATATGTTCTAATGTAAAACCTATTTTTAAACAACACTTTGATGATATCTGTATATATTCATTGAACTTTCAATAAATTTCAAAACAGGAACAGGAGTCTGCTTTGTCCCCAATCCTGCAACAAATAAAATCACTAATAAAAATATCGTCCTACCTCAACTTACAATTAAACACTAACCAAGATTAATCAGAATTTAGATAGGTATGCATCAGTATGCTTCAGTCGGGAAAAGAAGACAAAAATAAAGGAATCATCATACAAACTATACACATTTTTTTACAGTTTTTCGTCGTGCATAAACTATTTTTTTTTAGAAAAGAACTAAATTAGACTATAAATTTGAATTACTCACGATATATAAGAGAGAAATAAGTTTCGTTCGACGCAATTAATGTGCTTTCAGCGCTGACCCCCTCCTCCTGGTCTGTAAATCATAATAATAATCATTAGGAAACATACATGCAAACAAAAAACCAGCTTCCTAGTAAAAAACGCGCATTAATGATTGTAAACGTAAAGATCTTTATTTGCCTTTTTAATTTTTAAAGAGGAAGTAAATTAAATATATTTATATATATATATATAGTAATTTGTGTGTATATATATATATATATATATTGTATTTGTATGTAATATATATATATTTTCATTTTAAGAAGAGATTGGAGTAGACTAAAACTTAATAAGGTAATAGCTTCTGTCTCAATTTAACTAGTACAGCGCTAAATCCGTTAAAAATTTACTTCGACACAATTTGACTTCTTGCCAATACTAAGTACGAATTCCTAAGTCAAAAACTACAGCCATATACAACTTTGCTATATAAGTGGTCTCTTGCACCAGTAATCGCAGAAGTAATATAAAACTATATATTCCGTCACGTGGTCAAAGGAAAAGTAACACACAAATTACTAAATTTTAGCTTTTTTTATATCCGTTTTCAAATCTTTTTATGGTTGTGCAGCATTACGCCTCAGACGAGAAAAGACTAAAATATTGGATTCGCCATGAACTTACGCTAAGGCTTAATAACGATTGAAATGCGTTCACAATTATAAAGTGTAAAAAAAGAACAAATTAATATATAAATTGAGTGGAAGCTATTGATTGAAAAAAGATAATGTTTTTGCACTACATACTGATGAAAACATTTCAATTTAGTTATTGCTAGTAGTATTTTTTAGAAAATTTACAAAATCATACCTTTCTAGACCTCATTCGAAGCAAGTCAGTCGCGTGATCAATACAGTCATGTTGGTCCTATAAATAAAAAATAAACATTTACAAATTCATATCACGCTTTTCTCTATATTATATTATTTTATACACTCGAGAGCAATGAATCCGGGTCACTTAAAGAATGTTAAAAATCTCGGAAACTAAAAATGATAGGTTAATGCAATAAATTGTATTTAATAGACAATGTAATACTCGATACACTCTGTGTCTTCCATCGTGCTTGTAGAGCATAAATTTTGATTCGTCGGAGAACATAACTTTTGACCAATCTTCAATACTCCAATTTACGTGGCTCTGGGCATATCTTAGTCTCGAAATACGATGCCCACGCTCCAGTTTAGGGCCGTTTGCAGGTCTAAGGGGTTTTAAGTTAGATTCAGCAAGCCGACGTCTTACTGTCCATGCACTTGGGTTACTTCCTCCGAGGCGTCAAAACTGATTGGTGAGTTCAGTTCCTGTGAGAAAGCGATTTCGAAGCATGGTGTTCACCAAGTATCGGTCTTCTCGTGCTGTGGTACACCTGGTTCTGCCCGTTCCTGGTCTGCGTAGGTTAGAACCAGTTTCTTCGTAACGTCGGAGAACTCTTTGTACTGTTGACAGCGACACACCGACAGTCCTGGCTGTATCGCGCTGACTCCGGCCGGTTTCCAGCATTGTAAGTATTCTGGTGCATTCTTCAGGCGTAAGCGACATAATTTCAGCTTGAATAATGAATATAGAGCACTATCAACATGGTTTATGTACCCACATAAATGACAGATTACAAACAAAAGCAAAACCAAATGCTGTAATTTCGTAGTTCCATCTTCGAAAGTGGCCCTTTTTCAAATTTGATTTTTTTATGATATAACTTTACAATAACTAAGAAGTTTTAATACCTTCATTTAAGGAGTATTACATTGTCTATTAAATACAATTTATTGCATTAACCTAGCATTTTTAGTTTCCGAGATTTTTAGGATTCTTTAAGTGACCCGGATTCATTGCTCTCGAGTGTATTATCTTCAGACAAAAATCCAAATTCGTATAACGTTAGCGAATAAGAGACTTTAAATTTAAGCATATAGGAATGTTTTACGCAAATTTAATCGTCATGTACATCACCATTAAATCGAACAATCCTATTATTAAAATGTCATTGTAAGTAGGTATTACACAAATGTGGATTAAAGTCTAACAGAGTAACTAACACCATCATACCATAGTTTAGAGAATTTTAAATTAGGACAATAATTGTAATTGACAGTAATCATCATGTAAAATATATATCGGCCAAAAATTAGGTCAATAATTATATATTAAGTGCAAGGTGCAGGCATAGGCGTTTAAAGCCGTGTAGGTTATGCACACAACTACATTTCGGCACAAATAGTATCGGTGTCCAATGCAAATTCTCCTACTTTCCCTGACAAATTATCTCAAATTTCCTGACCAACATCTATTTATTTTTCATGGATTAGAGTGACTGAGTAGTTTTTAGAAAAATAAACATTTAAATCTTTTAACATAGAAATCTGTAAGAGCCGACTAGTCGGTGTTCTAGACTAGACGATACAACTTTAATAGATACCTAATAATATACTATGTATATTACTATTTATTATTATTACTATGAATTCTTTAGTCTCTATTTGTTTGTATTTGTTATTATATGAGGTTGAAGTATAAGTTGTGCATACTACCGTTACGTCACAGAAATTGTTCACCCATATCACAAGCGCGTCGCTACCTAAGCATTTTCTTGCAGTACACGTTATATGAGAGTACTCGAGCTCTTGGGTTCTATCCAATATATACCAAATATGATAAATAACGAATTATTTATCGCAGTTAAATCATAACCGAAATAAAAGTATAAGGTACTCGTACGTCTGGTTGATATATGCATTGAGTCTAACCAGCCAACTTTGTTTATAAATAAATAAATTTCTTGATTGAATATGATACAGACATAACACGAGAAGTATATAAAGATACCCCTACGCTACATACTCTTGTCTTCAGGTTTCCAAATGTACCTACTTTATGTACTGCTACATAACTCACTGCCAGATGTTTATAAAACGGTATTAAATCATGCCAAACGATAAAATAATAATCCTGCCAAAAGTGCAGAGCACTGTCACACGTGGTGACACTGCTTGCACAACGATACACAAGAAAAATACAAATATATAAATGATATACTAACCTTCTACTTGATCCAAGCGTGCGTCTAGCTAAATACCGATACCTGTGAATACAATTATATATATTAATAAATAGAAAGAAGCGAAGACGTTACCCCAAAAACTTACTATGTCTGATGATAAGTAATAGTAAGAATGAATCTAAACAGACATATTTATTATATTTTGAGAACATCAGACATGGTAAATTTAGGCCTTTTTTGAAAACTAAATTTTGTTTGAAAATACATCAATTTATGAAATCAGAAATATTCTGGATCTAAATGAGCTACAAAATAAAATGAAGTTATCGGGGTAAAGGTAGTTTAATTTATTTTTATGAAGTTTTTTCCCAAAATCATATTGAGCGACACATTCAGGTCATATTTAAACATGTAAATCTAGGAAAGGTCAAGTAAAATTTTCATCTGTAAAACATAATTGTAATGGCAATAAGTACACAAATTGTTTCAACAATCAAATCATTATTCCAGTTTTCGATAGTATGTGCATCAATTATCTCTTTACACAAGTCCAATATATATTTTACTTAGATTCATGTGGAATTAATTTGTCAGAATAAAAGAATACGGTATGCATAGCAAATTAGACCATTCAAAAACGAATTTTCTACGACATCGAGGGTAGAACGCACCTAATAAACGAAACTTATAAATATTTGTTAAATACGGCCATTGACCGCAAGCTTGTAAAAATACATGATGCTGAGTGAATGTCCTACAGTAAGGCTTCGTGTTCCATAATCTTATGTATTATGTACTTTTAAATGTCTTTATGACGACTATACAGGGTTATAGGTAAAATGCTAACAACCTCTTAGAGTTGACTTTTGCTAGTCCTAACAAACATTTTGAGATATATTTTTTTTGTTTTGAAAATTAAAAAACATATTTTTGCAATATTTTTTATAGTGTTTTTATGCGTTTTTAACTGAATAAGTTTTTTTTTTATGCCTTATAGGTTAGCCTTTGACCACTATCTCACCTGATGGTAAGTGATGATGTGGTCGAAGATGTTGTTCAGGCTAACCTAGAATTACTGGCTCTCAAGGACAGCTGTCGGAACACAGCGTTAGGTGCTTGACGACAGACGAGACATAGTACGAGGACCACCTTATGTTAAGTCTTTTGTGCCTGTAATGTATTATTTCATGTTTTATTACTTCGCTCGATGTAAATATTTAAAACTCTATTCACGGCGCGGTCCAGTGTTGCCGCGGCGGGCGCTCTTGGCTCAGAGTAGGCATTAAAAAGAAAAAAAAAACATCTCAATATATTTGTTAGGACTAGTAGAAGTCAACCCTAAGAGGTTGTTAGCATTATACCAATAACCCTGTATATATTATGTATATACTTTTTCGATTGTTATTTCGACATGTACACTTCATTTCTAAATTATTTGTATCAGTTTTCAATCCTGATGACGATCAGGATTAGTATCAAAACTTGATGATTTGATTAATTGTGACGAAAATGTTGTGCTCCAATGATTAGTAAATGTGATTTTCGCTCAGTACTCGATAATGCTTGTAATCATATAAGAAACATTAGTGGACGTTTGTATTTCAGACATGCTAACATCATACACATTCATAACATCATCATCAAAAGCTATGTCCGTATATCACAGAGCGCCAGCGTGATTTTGATGAGCCCCTGACATATCAATAATATATTTAATAATTCATCAGCACCTTGAATTACTAGGTATTTAAACAGATTAAATGAATTCCAGCACTATACCCAAGCTATCCTGATAATTTATCTCATGAACGAAAATTACCACAAATCTTAGCACAGAAGTCATCTTTTATACACAATATTTGCTGTTTGTATGTCGGACATATATACTAACGTCAAAACTGTTTTCTAGCCAGTAGACTGCACAGAAACTAGAACTTGTGGATTTAGATAAACTTGAAATGAATATGATGTAGCTTAACATAATATTCCGGATGCTATTCGCTATTTTTATATTTTGTTCTTGTTATTGATGAAGTTAACCTCATTAAAACAGCCTCATAAATGTTGGCTCTTTGCAGCTCAAGAAATGGTCAATTTAAACCCATCGCATGGGTAAATGGATAAAAGAAGTTCATAAAACCAAATGTAGGTATTGTCAAGACGCTAGAAATATATAGTTTAGTTAAGGCACGCTGAGTAGTCAGGTAGGAGTCAAATTGCCGTAATATTTAATAAAAACTTTTGCTAACTAGTCCAGTAATATATCTATCGACAGTACTGGATTAAACTAGCAACTAATAGAACTTGTCATGAGATCAATAGCGGGCGTAGGTACTGATATTGTAATTTACATAAACAGGACCCTCTCGATGTCGTAGAAATCAGAATGGCATATTCAATGGCGACTAAGTCTTAAATTCGTTCGATTTCTAAAGTATCCTTGACAAGAGTCAAATATTCACAGCGCGTTCCTGTCAAGATCACCATGTGGTAACGTTTAGACTACGGGCTAATAGTTTAAATTTAAGTTATTGCTCCAAGAGCTCTTTTTAAGATCCGTATGTTTTACTTTGGTTTACTTTGATAAACTTACCACTCTAAGAATGCAGAATGTCGTACTGTGAACACTAAGTAGATATCTTCTCGACAGTCGAAAAATGTCTGTAGTCGATTTTAGAAATAGCTTTGCTGTGAAAAATCTTCCCGTCTCTTCATATTGTGGCATTCCTTGAGAACACTCGTACTTACGAGTTAAAGAAGTTTAGGTAAGATTTCAGAAGTCTTTTGAAAATGACATTCAGCCATATGACCAACACCAGAAATGAGACTTCGAAAGCCAACAAAACAGTAGAATTGCTTAAGATACAGGAAATGATGAGATAATGGCCATCAGTCGTTGGAATTCACAAAGCACCTCACAGAGGCAAATAGAATAAGAAATCAATAAAATAATTTGAGAATTAACCATGTACCGTGGAAGTTCCTGTATCGTAGATAACTTTTAAGCCAAACTTAGCGGCAAACTTTGATAAGATTGATGTCGGAGGCAGCTCAGCTTAGAATTAATTCTAAGTAAAATTAAATTCGAAATTAAATGACAGCTGAAGGTAACCTGTATAAACGGAAAATTTCAATAATGTAAATCGATGAAAATGCATATTATTACTTAATAATAGCACTTAATGAACATTGTTAGTAATAAAGTATTGAATACATGCCATACACACTAAAAATAATATGAAAAGGTGATTCTAAATTGTGAATTTACATTGACACAATGAATCACTGTAGATTCTATTAAATAAATAAATAAAACGATGTGATATGTACTATGCATAATAAACAAAAAAATAAATAAATGTAATAGATATATTGTTATTTGCTATAAAATAAAAAAAAAGCTAGAAAAAATATGTATAATGCATGAAATAATGAAATTTTAACATGCTACATTATTTATACTACATCATTTATATATGATAAAATGATATATAAACCTTATACTTAGTATATTCGTAATGAAACTATGGGAAATAAGAATACATTTTTTTCTTTGATTAATTTAAATAAGGCGAAATCAAATTGGTATTAAATTTACAGATACTGTTTAAGGACGTATAATATCACCGACACCACTGGGAGACATGAGGTGTGGTATTACTTTTTTTTCTGGTAACCACACCACCAAATAAGTTCTAATACTAACCTTTATTGCATTTTTTATATTTATGCATCTACTTATAATATGTAACGATATCTCCTAGGCCGAACCTATTTAATCACGTACTAAAACATTTACAACAGTATAAAACCAGAGGTACCCCGCTTTGCAAAAACACCTATTTCGCATATGCTTATCAGAGATACATTAGCTTGGGAGAACTATAGCGTTTCTTAAGATGTATGTTGTGCAATATCAAGTAGATTTTTCGCTCATTATTGTTGTTATAAAGGATACAATTATTATGTTTTTAGAATCCCTGGTGACCCCGCCCAATTTCAGTATTTGATGTTATAAGGTTACAAAAATCAATAGAAATTACAACGTAATAAACAGTTTGATTAAACGTAACCCATCACAACAAGACATTATAGTACGCAAAAACGTGGCGTAGTCCAGTGGTGTCGCTGACAATACATGAATAAGGAAATGTCACATAATATATTAAATTATTTTTCACAATTTAATGTTACTAAGTTAAATCAATTTAAAAGAATCAGACATTCATCGCCAATGTACGTCTGAAAATATAAAAAAATACCTGTAAAAACACTGAAACTCTACGCTCCGGGTTAGTTGTTTGTTGCTATGCAATGTTGTAAGTTTACATGAACGGGAAACGACCCGATGAGGTTACTATGACTGAAAACTGTTTCAATACTAAATCTCTAGACGGCATGGTTTTTGTGTGGGGCACGAAGATAAAGAATCTTCTCGTTCGCCGCGTCAGGCTGCAAAGGGAGATACGTCAGTTACGATGAAACTGATCTAAATGATTACGTACTAAATTAGATAAAATATTTCTTCTCAAGGCTGCAGTGCCTTAATAATTAAAATCCCAAGTGTTTCACTGCTGCATAATTGGCAGGAAAAATCGCTTACCATCTGACACAATTCATATAAGTTTCGATCTCCTCCCAGCTAGACATGTGAAAACAAAATTCAAAGAAAAAAACCCGACTTTTTAGGAAACCCAAAGAAAATAAGATGAACATGACAGATCAGCCATTCGTAAGTGTTCAGTACCTGCAGTTGCGGACGGCAAAAATATCGTGCTTTGGGTACAATAACTATTACATTGAAAAAAGAACTATTTAAAATATTTTAAGGCGAAAAATAAACTCTAATAATTAAAGCAAAAATGAATACTAGTAAAAAAATAAAGGAAATGTTTTAACTAGTTACTGAGGGAGCATAATCAGATCCTTTGATTGACGTTTCTTAGACTGATACTACTTTAGCTGGAGGGCAGTGTTGAAAGGGACCATTAGAAGTGCGGTCGGTAGTTGGTGGAAAATATATTTTTCCAGCGATCCTGCTTCAAACCTGTAAGTGTTGAACACGAAAGCAGAAGTTTTCACCACAGGCAATATTGCTTGTTCGCATAACAATCTACGATAGCAGACCAACACTTAGATAGAAAACAGACTATGATAAAATACAAATAAGATTCTAACTTATGATGAGTATTTGTAGAGAATCGCCATCATTCGTATCACAATGCGATAAGCTGTTAATGTCAACGTAGAATAATACATAATGCCGGCACAGAAGATGCTGAAAAAATAATACAATATTGCAATGTTACATATTCACATAGATACAGTCTTTATTTGACTCTCTTTTTCTTTTTGAACACAGGCTTCTTTTTAAGTCGGTGGTTATATATGAAGTTTTACAAAAAAAAAAAATTGAATACAATACTTCTGGTCAAGTCTATGTGGTTGTCATAGACTGCTGATCCATTCAAGACTTGTACTTTTCTTTCTATCACAGCGGCATTACTGATAATGCAAAATTAAAGTCACATGTCTAAGTTCAGAAGGAAAAAAATAGTACACGGCTCCTTTGCTATGTTGATACTTTTTAATATAGATAGGTGTCAATAGATTAATAATTATTGTTGATGTTTTTAAAAGTTAGATTTGTAATTGTAAATGTCTCAATATTTTATGACCATGATATATGCCTATATTTTATGAATGAAAGACGCTGATATAAAGACTCGAAGTTTTTAAGGTTGTTCAAATTTCAATAAAAAATATATTATATTTATACAATATTTGTTCTCAATGAGGCCACTTCCTCTGGCTGTGGTTTAATCGGATATAGCGACTAACCGTTCTGTATTGGTATGAATACATTGAAAGTATGA
Source organism: Plagodis dolabraria (assembly GCA_963854805.1). Taxonomy (NCBI): domain Eukaryota; kingdom Metazoa; phylum Arthropoda; class Insecta; order Lepidoptera; family Geometridae; genus Plagodis; species Plagodis dolabraria. Next base: position 21,702,307 of record OY978449.1, on the reverse strand, counting down.
CATTATGAATAAATCTATACGACCTGAAAATATGCTGATGAGTTTAGTCACGATTGTTTGATTCTTTTCAACGTAGTATTTTGTAAACCGTCATTGATAAACGGCCATCCTGGATTCAAACAATATTGTGATAAGAGAAAATTTAGAGAGCCAAATTCATAACTAGTTCTTCAAGCGACTTAGATGACTTTGTCAAATGTAAGATGAACACCAAGTACATAAGCGAAATCTCAATACGCTAACATTGTACATCTCTAAAAACTGACTTAACTACTGATCAGTTTCTTATATGTTATAAAAAAAAGAAAGATTTTAGCACATTGTTAATAACTAAATATAAATTCTATGTACTACTTAATTAAATCTCTTCTAGATTTTTCAATTGTAGGCGGCGCAGCGGCGAAAAGCTTAACGTCAGGCACTCGACCACCTGATTTGTCGTTCGAATAAAACATAACACTTAATTTTTTCGGCAGTCGTGTAAAATGAATGCTTTTATACACAGTAGTGGTCATAGAATTAAGAACGATCACTAATACGAAACTAGTACAATTTAGTCATCAGAACTCTGTTACTTTAAATTTTTAAACATAGTATTATGTATAAGGAGATACTTGAAGAATATATGCTACCTTACGCAGATGATAATCATTCAGTAAATTGGATGTTCCAGCATGATAATTCCTAGACTCGACAACCAACAGGTAACCGTATTCGACTGGCCACCAAATAGCCCAGATCTAAATCCCATCGAACATCTTTGGTGCCAAGTGAAAATATTCCAACAGATGAAGTGGTAACATAAATGGACTGTTCAACGCTTTTATAGATGAACGGAAACCTACCAAAAATTAATAGCGTCGATGTCTGAGCTGTCAGTCAGTTATCCACAGTCAAAGAGATGTTACTAAATATTAGTATACTATTATTTTATTAAAATACACTTTTGTTACATTTATTAACTTTAAGTATCTCGAATAATGTACATTGTAAATATTTACCAAGTCTCAATCTCGTTCTTAGTTATTTGTCAATATTAAAATAGCAAGTAATAAACGTTATTTATTATTTAATAATGTTGGCCATGTAAATGTACTTTATAGCAAAATAGTCAATATTTATCAAGAAGCAATGAAATCTTTATAATAAAATACTTTACTATATTGTAATACTTTACTATAATTTCCAACGAACAATTACTGTCCTTAATTCTATGACCACGTCTGTGTAAACCAATAATTGTTTTCTTGGGTCAAAAGTTACAGTTTTATTCTTACTTCTCCAAGTTCAGCTTCGTTGAATACTTTACCATTCCAAACATCGATTTTGAATAGAAACCGCCATCTTTGCTAATAGCTTACATCGTGACTGCCTGACAACCATTTTGGACCCTCTTGGATTTTGATATAAAGCTCAATCATAGCATGCAGCCTGGCACCGTATTATTGGTTGAATTAGAACTTACAATATTTAAAGACTCATTATGTATCAGATCTGCCATTGATAAATATAGTTAAAATTATATATTACAAAAAATTAACTATCCGCAATATACTGACCAGTCTTTTTAAACTGGACGCCGACGAATATAAAAGTAAATATAACATTTTATACTATTATGTTATGTTTTGCAACTCCAAGCCACTCGTTAATTTCTTACTTTAAACATTTAAAATACCAATCAGACCAACAAATATATTGTCGTCAACAAAATTACTTATGCTTTAAGGGTAACCTGCGAATCAGAAATAGAAAAATCCATATCTTAGTATTTATGATCATTTTTAGACTGTATCGTTGGTCGAGTGGTGTAAAATGCCGCTTTGTTTACTCGTATTCCTGGGTTCGGGCCCCGGGTCGGACAATTATTGGATTTTTCTGACTAAATATCTTTACAAGCAGCCCGACTAGCATTTTGCTTCGTTTCTGTCAATAATATTTCATGTGACACGTCAAAAGAGGCGTTACCGAAATATTTAGTTACAATAAAAGTTTATTATTATATTAAAGTTTAATAAAGTCTTTTCTATAAAAAGTCATTAAATATAATAATATGTAAATAAAACTCTGATCATGATAAGACACATTCTCATTTCATTAAACATAGCTTGACTTTCGATTTTTTGGTCCTCTTACAGTGATTTGCTTTTGCCTTAACACGAAACTGTCGTAAAAAGAATCTGTCCTAACCAGGGTGTCGTAAAACGAATCTGTCCTAACACGAACAAGCGTTTCATGGGACCAAAAACATATTTAGCGAAACGTGGAAGTTTAGACACCTTCCTCTTTGTGGATATAAAGGCGTGCTGATATGTTAATATTTCTAAATAATATTTTATTTTTGGCCAAATTGTTGGTGCATGCAAATATGAATAAATCCGGATTGACACAAATAGATTCATCATAATCCTAAATACAGATCGTTTTGTATATAATATCCAGTCATCCTTACTCCTGAGCTACTTCTGCACCTTTTTCTATTGTATTGGACCTGCTTGAAGTGAGTGAGTGGGAAGCCAAAGATATCCTGAATCTATCCGACATGCAATATAATTTGCGTGTCAAAAACTTACGTATACACTGATGATAATAGATCTGTCAGACTTACAAAAACAAATCTATGATTCGATAAATACCTTGATACACGTATTAAACAGCTTTTCCTTGTTAGTCTGGAGCTTACTAACTTGATGGTTCTCTTACGGTGCGTCGCGCGTCGTCATGGTTTTGCTCAAAATAGCACTCGCAATGTGCGTTTCGCAATTGGTGCACTTCTAACAATGCGCTCTTCTCAAAATCTGCATTTGGCAAAATGTCTACTTTTGTACCCTACTTGTTTAGGTATACTACAAATCGAGGAAAATAATCTTAAAAATCTTTGAATTTTGTCTTATTATTAAAGCTTTATTACTCTAGACATACTGTTCATACTTATAAAACATAATATATTTTGACGTTATTTTTTAGTCTTATTTTCATAATATATAAAAAATATGTACCATTTCTGACTAATATTTACAGGCCTCGGATCTAGATCATTTGCAGGTGTCCATTATTCCATTAACGCGCAATTTTTATAAAATGTACCTGGAAGTGGACTGTAAAAATACAGTAGCAATAAAATATGTATATAGTATAGTAAGGCGTAAATTTAGTTTTTTAAGTATGATCAAAACATTGTCTGCTTATAAAAGTATAACTTAGGATAAAAAGGATTTTGAAGTTATGATTAAAATTATTTACAGGATAATGAATATACCTTGCTACTTGTGGTAGGAATAATTACGAAATGGTCTCATTTTGCATAATGCTCACATTCTGAACCACGGATCTGCCGATTGCCGTTTAAAGGAGTTTATGAGAGCTCTATATGTGAAATGTACGTTGAGAGAGGTGCACCAATTGCTATATTATTAGCATCCTATGCACATTTTGAGTGCACATTCTGACCATATCCATCGACAATTAAATGGGAGTTTGTCAGTCCTAAATCCATGCTAAAAGGTTTGGTTAGTGTGGAAAAATTTGATAATATAAAGCAAATAAGATTTTATGATGTTCTGTAACTCGTGAGTTAACCATAACAAGAGCCATATATTTTTTTAATGGATACTGTTATATAATTGTTTTATTTTACATCATTTTTGTTGTTAATCTCTGTCACAGTCTTGTGATTTCGGGTCGGCGGCCCTGTTTGTCTAATCATAGCCTCGATTACTGAAAAGTGTTTAACACATTAGAATAAAAATAATATAAGATATATGCGAATTAATCAGTTAAAAGTTAAATTAAAAGCTGATATATAATAATAAATAGGTAGTATGAAAATTTACAGAAAAAGCAAAACAAAAACTATTATCGCTAAAAGTTAGCGTCTTCAGTAAATTTGGTTAAAGCTTATGTGAATTTTGAAATATATGCAGAGTATAAAAAGTTAAACTATAAAACATAATATAAGCAACTGTACAACAGATTTTAGTTTTTCTAGATTACGAGCACATCATTCCATTAATGAGCATTTAATACCTGTATCGACTGGCGAATTATTGAAACCACTTTTGTATATTCTTTTTTTGTTATGAGCCGGAGCCAAACCTTTCCTTACAGCAATTAATTAATTATAAATTAAATGTCAAAAAATTGTTTCTATTCACTGACTACGCTCGATTAGCAATTTACTATTAACCCTTAAGACGCTGTCAAATGCTAAAATTTTTACACTGTCGGACTGCGTAGGAGTAAAAGAGAGGCAGTGATGGTAAAATCTTAGGTAAAATCCGAAAGAAAGCTTAATAATACAAAACTTAAATCGAAATGTAACTTTTATTGACCCTCTTGATGAGGTATTGATTTTTTATTAAAATATTTTTATACACGTTCATAGGTATATAATTAACATATTTACGTTACAAGCGTAATTTAGAGTGAACATTGCAATTTCATTCTATTGAGTAAACTTTAAGGAAAAGTGTTTCAGTCTTTTCTTGGCCTTGGCGTGATTGCTATGACAAACTAAATACATTTTGCAAACTCAGTACTTGTCAGCGTCTTAAGGCAATTTTCAGCTATGGATCCATCCATGTTCCCTGCATACATCTGTTCGTGAGTCAAATTTAGTTTTCAGATGGTCGGTAGAAAAATGACACTGTGTAATTTTCTGACTTTAATCATGTCCAAGTGCACTGGTGTGGAGTTACTTTCTATTATAATAGAAATTGGTTCAAAGTGAAACTTGTGAAGTCAAAATGATGATTTCAATTAGAAATTGATACTAACGAGTGACATGATCGCTCTACATCGGCTCCATTTGTAAACAATAAAAACTGGTTCAAATTACCAATTAATACCAATCTGACTGGTGGAAAAAATTGATTTAGGTCATTTGATGTTCCAGTAGGTGATCTCGTAGTTTAATATGACACATACCCAACGCATGTTTTAAGGAGCTGCACTGTCCATACAGGAGGGCAGCGTTCTAATGGTTACATTATTTTTCAGAAAAGAAAATTATGTTAATCTAAAAAAGTCTGAAACGTCTGTACACGTAGAAAGGCTTCCGATTTTACAAAAACAGTGGCCAAATTGTTAACCTGCCTGATAATAGAGTTGAATTTAATTTAGACATTTGAACTCCAGACAGAAAATTGTAATGAGCTTGCTTTGATTGCCATTTTAACATTTTTATCCACTTCCGAGGAACGAATTAAAAGTGAGAAGTGTTGACATACATAACTAGATTTCTCCCTAACTTCATATCCTAAGAGTTATTTGAACTTTTTGGTGCATCAAAATCCTTTGACATTAAATGTCCGTATACATATATCGTAGTGTTTACATTTTTACGTTATAGAAACTGAATAGTTTCTTTGATTCGATGTTTAAAATGTATTTGATAGAATAAATATAAAAATTTAGCGTTGAGTTTTCAATACAATTTCTTTGCACTACGCATTGATTTAGTTTATACATACATTCTTTCTCCAAACCCATTACCAAAATAATTATCAATCTGTAGTTCAAATGTCAAAAAGAAGTTTTACTCGACTACCAGGAAAATTAAGACGATAAGACTGTGCAGGTCGGTCGGTATATAAAAAATAGCGTCCGTACAGAAAGGCAACCCAGTTACTTCCGATTATACAAAAAGAGGTTAGTAAATAAAAAATATGTGTTTTCTATTATAAACTAATTTATTTTTATATGGTAGTAAATTACGTTAATTTAATAAGTAATTCTTATCTCGCATTCACTCGTCTATTAAAATTATGTTCATAATGTATGTAAACTCTTCATCGTTCATCAACACTCTTATCCAGGGACTTGGGGTCTCTGCCTTGGTACTAGGGTTTAGAGGTTACGTGTTCATTTTTCCACGTTAGTTTAGAAGTTCGTGATACAAAACTAGAAACAGGTTCTTGTGGAAAGATTGATATAAATATTTTTATTAGATTTAGCCGCGTCCATTATTTATGATTCTTTGTACATGAATAAGTAATAAAATGGTTTAGTCACATTTTTGTTCATTATTTTGATAACATGTTTTTTTCCTTCTTTGATCCCGTGCAGGGCGAGGGCTATATCGCAAGCGTCACTTGCTAATATTTACTTTTATTGCAAAAGGCCAGCTTTTGTCCAATGGATATAGTAAAGTATTTGACATTTTAAATGAATATTAAACTAATAACTGTATAGTTTTTAGCGACATAATGCTCTGTGATGCTCAGTCAGTAAAACATAAAAGTAAGCAGATTCGATATGATGACTAAAGAAAAAGTATATTCAGACAAGAGCGTTTTTCTTAAAAATAAAGTCATCAATTTGCATGATGGTAAATATAGTTTATACTTGACCAAATCGTGGTACGGTCCAGTAGCAGTCCATGAGAGCCAATAATTCTAGGTTAGCCTGAATGCATCAACACATATCATCAGGCGAGATAGATATTCTATATCATGGTTATTTGACATTGTATATCATGGTTATATTTCTCCTGCACATCAAATCTATTATTGTTTTAACTAAACACTATGAATTAATCTGTATGGTGTTTCTTCTAGTTGTTCATGGGGCAGAAAACGCTTACGTCGCCAAAAATAATTTTGACGGATTTTATTCAAAAACATGAAATGAAAACACTAGAGCTTCGGAGGACGCGGCGACTTGTATGAAAAACATAACGTGATATTGTTGAATATTTCTTTAAAAACCCGCTATAGATATTAGACACCCGCTTCAGAAGTATTCGCCTAGCTCAAGAACATTTTGAACTGTTATATTGTATATAAAATAAAAACCTATCTAGCTCAAGCACTGGAAGTTAAACTGCTTACGTTTGCATGTGAAGAATCACTATGACTTCATTACCTTGTGCCAACAGGTTAAAGGCGTTTGTATTCATCTCATCCATTCCATTAATTATACATAATTCTAATATAAACAACACACGAAATATGTTTCGAATAAATTAAAATTATAAGATTACTTAAAATCTCTTAACTTTTATTATATTACCTAAAAACATTTTAAATGAAGCTAGAGCTATAATTATAATGTATATGCTACATTCCGGACACCAGAACTGTATTAAACGAACCTATCAACTACTTAACCTTAATATTTTTGTATTTTCGCATTTCAACGATAAGTTAATTTATTTTCAAATTATATAAAATAGCGTATTAATATTTAGAAAATTATCCGAACTAAAGTCTAATTAAATCTACTTACGAGTATATTAGAGTGCAAATATATAAAATTGAAAATGTGCCCTTAAAATACATTGTGTTCTGTGTAAATTTGCAATGGAATCTTTAAACCAAATCTCATGTACTTATATTTATTCCACATTCACCAACTACAACACACACGAACGATTTTGTATCAAGTGTATCCCATCTCAGAAAATACTTTCGCTCATTCGTACTCTCAATTTATAAATAAGTTTTGTCCTAAAAATCCTAATTTCTACGAGCACGAGTGATTGTGTCTAATAGACTCTAACGTGATTATATTAATAATCTACAATATTATTGAACGTTTGCAAACATTCATAGTCCAGTATCCAAGCCTACAGTTAGAACAAATAGAAGGTCATTAGCGTATATTTTAAAATCAGTAATTTTGCATAATGAAACTGCGAGTACAAAGCATTTTGTAATAATTTTGTCTTAAATGATTAGTGTTTACCATTATTTGTAACTAACCGACAGCTCGGAATATAAGATTTATTTAGAGATGAGTAAATGTCACGGTGGTGTGGTGTTTGTATAACATCTCGCGTACAGATTTAGAAACGACGACGTTTATTGGGGTAATCGTCCACTTGGCGGGGGCCCTCCCACCCGCGGCCCTGTGTGTGACCCACGTCCTCATAGCTCCCGCGCTGGTCGAACTGCTCTCTGAAGCCTCCGTCCTAGGTAAGCAATCACAAATACTTTCTAATATTTTTCGTTCTACAGAACTTAATGTGTTGAAATATAATATTCACAACAAAATGTTATCCTTATTATTATAATAGCTTACATCTAACAGTAAATCGTGAAGTAAGCACGGAGTGCGAGCTTATTCATTTTGAGCTTTCATAATTTCATTACTGTAACTTCAACGAATTGTTAATTCAGGCCATCCTTGTAACTGATGATAATATAATGATTTAATTATAAATATTTGTTTATCGGAGAAATCGCTTACAATTTCAAAAATAGGTAGTCAACAGTGCGATTCCATCCTTAAGATTCCTTCAGTCCAAAAGCTTATTATCTACAGTCGTCTTTAAATCTTCCAAAAAAATTCAAGCCTTGTGCAAACATGCATAGTACATAAAACCTCACGATGCGAGATGTTTGGATAATAGTTCTGGCAAAAATAATAAGGTTTGTTCTAAACACTGCTTTAGGCAAAATGCAATAATGAAGGGAGCTCAAGAGTCACAATGGCATAAAACTATGTTAAAGCTGTGTTGGGCAGAAAATTGGCTTTTACAGTTGCCTAATAGTCCAGTTTCGTTATTATATCGTTTTATCCATGAAAACGTACTGTTTAGCTTTGCTAACAAAAGCAAAAGTATTACACAATGATTCTGCCTCACGAAAGGTGGAAGAAGCCTATGTACGTACCATGATAATAGCGATATTACAATAAAAATAAATGTTGAATACGATAATAGAGCATGGAAATAGAAACTATTCAGGGTTGTGGCATGTACCGAGGTAGGTGTCTTATAACCTCTCATAAAAATTATTAAAAAAAAACAGAAGGCAAGAGTTTTTAAGGTTCATGTATTGCATAGATTAGATTCATCCGGTTTCAAATCCTATATCTATATATATATGATTGGCTTCGAATCCAACAAATATGTGCCTCAACAAACAATGCAAGTACCTACATTATATGTGTATGTATAAATATAAATTTTCCTGATTAAGTTGTCGAAAACAGGTAGAGATTTCGATCATATTTACTGTTAAAAAAACCACGCGCAATCAGAATGCAATGCAAGTTTTGGAATTACGACAAGCGCGACCCGTCCAGGGTGTTTATAAATATTTGAACCTTCCATGTTTCAAAGATACAATTAAATATACAGTTCAGTACCTATGTATTTCTATTACCATATATAATATACGTATCTTTGTATATCTATATCCATTCAAAAAACGCACACATAATAGTAGATAGACCTAGACAATCATTTAAAATCATTGCCCCCTATTGCCCATATTGCCATTACCAGTCTCATTATTTTTATTCAGAACTTTTTTGCTAACACTACTTCGCTCAAGAACTCATTTTCGATTTACTTTTTCAAGTTCCATCCCATTCTGGGGGCCTCACTCTAGTTAGGTAAAATTCGCTTACATCACTATCGAGCGTCGATCGGTCGCCCAGATACAGAATAATGTAATAAAATATAAAATTATAAAATAATAAAATTGTATATTTCAATAAATCTGTCGCCAAACACCTAATGGTGTGTACCGGCAGCTGTCCCTGAGAGCTCGGATAAGTCCAGGTTTGCCTTGCTTACTATCCCAGACCTATTCATCAATTCCATCACCACAACTAGGTGGGATAGTAAAAACGCGACAAGCCTTTAAATTTATAGAAAGGTTTTTTTTTAACACAAATCATTATTACAAGGGAAACTAATACGACTCTATCTGCATCATAACATAATAAATACAACCTATTTCATGATAATGTGCGGTCAGTTTATTCATAAGATTGTTTACCAATGGTGAATATAAGTCTAGATCAATATTAGTTCTTACATTAAACTTCGTGCCATTTAGATAAGATAGTAACACCATAATCTATATCCTATATCAATATAAAAATATTATCCTTGATTTTGTAAAACTTTTCAGTATAAGATGGTGTAAAATACCTTATTCAGTATTAGTTCATAGGATTAGGCGTCGATATTAAACCTTCGCTTTAGAGGGTTGGTAGTGTGTAAAAGTATATTATACCATAAGTATTATTACGTGATACGTTACAGGTAGCAACCAAATTAACAATTTGTCATCAAAAGTAATGAAACTGAAAGCTAATAGTAAATCATATTATAATATTCATTAATTAGAGAGATGTAGAAGTATTCTCGTAGCACAAGTTACAAATGTCTTACTCGTAAAATAACCAGACCATGTCAGGATTCAAGCCCTCACAAACTTAGTTATGTACAATTCATTGGTTCTGTTTCGTAAATTCATCAGAGGTCAGAATGAAAATAAAAGAATTTGTTATCGTAAGGCCTAGGAACTAGGGCCTTACGCCTAATAACACTGCATCATCATTGTGAGTATCATCAGCAGTAGTGTTTGTCTGTATGCTGCAATACGATATGTAAAAGTAGTTCTTAAATGATAAATTTAAAAAAATAAAGATTTTTATATATTAAGGTTTGTTACAAGACACCGTCATTAGCATACGATGGTACAATACGATAAAATAAAAAATTAAAGTTATGAATTATGATACATAAATGGTAAGGCAAGTAGATGCCTTGTGGACCAAGTTCAGAGACCAATAATCTACGGATTTTCGGTAGCAATCTATTTTCCAACCTGGGCTGGTCCATTTATCTGGAGGTCATAGTCGACCAGCTTCTAATGAGACTTTGTATATACGTTAGTGTCTCAAGAAATAATTTCAAACATTCACGCGGAATTCAGTCGTATCAATAGTTATCACAGTCTCTCGTCTCTGACACCTGGGTTCAGCAGAGGCCGTTCCGCGCTCTGTGCCACATGCACTGTGAATTTAATTTCTACATTTGTGTTAAATATAATATTCATATATACATTAATATTTTATATTCACTTTTATTCTTCACTTTGGTCTCGACCTCCACCCCGTATGGGATGTTGACTTAACCCCTATCCTTACCCCTCACCCCTATACCTAATCCTTACAATCGCCCTCACCCTTTCTCTTACCCCTGTCCTAACTCTTACTTCTAAAACTACCCTTGCACATTAGATGAGCAAAAAATATCTCGAGTATCGAACTCAATGCCAATATAGCGCGGATTGTCTTTTGGTTCTGTTCTGATCAGGGGGCCAACTCCCATCTCTTAATTCAGTCTTATTTTAACATTACATTTACAATTTTAATTCGCACCGCCACATATCACTATAGTATACTTACATAAAAACTTCAACGTGAGAGCGGGATGCATGCATCCAATCAAGTCATTTGTGCGACAGAGGTAGCACTATATGAACATTATTGTTTCGTGACGGCCACGGTACTAACCTTAGTATCAATAATTTAAACTTGAAACAATGACGTTTGCATTCCATAATAGTTTATAAAAGGTGGGAGTTGGGCCCCTGCACGTGTTATAGCAGGGGCATTAACGAGGCACCAAACAAAACAAGGTGGTGAACCAGCTCGATTCGCCAACACAAAAAGAATAAGACTCCATGTTTACACGGTCATATCTGTATTGTCATTTTATGGTGTGATATAGGTATTTCATATACAATATAAGGTATATTATATCAGCCGTATCGTCCACTGCTCAACACAGCCTGCCTCCCCCATGGGTGGTTTGTCATAATCCCCACATTTGGCAAGTGGCTTGAGATATTTTTCATTTTGTCGACTTACGACTTCCACAGTAAGATATGGGAGTTGCAATTATAGGTCGGCACCCCACGGGGTGTATGGTTTAGCATTTGTTACAAAACATATTATAGTTTCAAGTATTTTTTGGCAATTCCGAATTATACCTATAATTTAATTTTTACGTCTATCTTCTTTACCGAACGAAATATAAGTGAAACTGAATATTACAAAATTACAAATTTACGAGAGAAAAAAACTGAATAGTATGGTTAAAGATAGTAACAAACGACGACACACAAATGTAAGAGGAACACTAGTAACGATTCATTGGTCATAGAATGTGTGTAATAATTACCAACAAAACTAGGCTGCCCGATAGAGCATGTGGTGGGATTTGGTGCGGTATAACGGCAGGCGGAATCTCCTTCCAGCCACAAAAGGCCTAGGTCCAATCGTGCGCCGGTACTCTCATTTAAGTGAGAACAGAATAAATAGGGTCAGCTACAAGAAATTGCTTGCCACGCCACATGTATATCTTCATGCAGTTCTTTTCTTATGTGAGTCAAACATGCGAGCAACTTGGGCATCAACCTCATGTTTTAACAAATTATGCTTATATATACTATATATGGAAGACATAAAAAGTTGTATTGTGGTCATTAAGATGATCATTTACATACTACATACAATAATGTTGTTTATTGTTGCTTAAAATTTTCAATTCTGACCTCGATGATAACGTATACGATACAACATCAGAACAGACGACATTTTTAGCCATTTGTGGAGAAAATCATTTGTTTTATTTTAAAAATCAGGTAGGTGCTCCTCAAGTAAAATTGCGGTTATATGGTTCAGAGTTAGGTTCAATATTCCATTTGGTACATGTGCTATTAATTAATAAAAAGAGATTATTATGAAACAATTATATCTTCTTCAAGTAAAGTATTGCTGCATTTGAAGTTCTTAGATTAATACATATGACAAGCCTGTGCCAAAAGAAATATAACTATTGTAATATTTAATTCTTGAAGCACAGTCTTGTCTAACAAAATAGCAGACTTACCATTGGCGATTGCTGATCAAACATTCCCTGCTCTTGGCGGTCCAGCATGGAGCTTAGGCGCTGAGCCTGTCAAATAAAAAAAGTTAAGTTATTAAATTGTAAAAACCATGCAGCATCCTTATAACACAAGAGCACAAAATATGCAAAGGAGCTATAAAAGTAAGTAGCAGTCTTTACGGACACAAAGAGACAAGTACTACTACAAAGATAATATTGGCTGAAAGGTATATGTGTGTTTGGATATAAAAACTAAATAGTATTTCACTGTATAATTTACAAGTTCCTAAAGATGTTTATCTTGACACAAAAAAACTAACTACATTTCAATGTGCATTTCTAGATAAAAAAATTACCCTGTGCACTTTCCTATTACTGGATTTAACATTGCAAATAATACAATATGGATATACAGTTGGGAGTATGAAAATAGTTGTACAACTAATAAGTTCGACAATATAGTGCACCTAAATTCTCCTGTCCACAATGTTATTCCAGTATTCCAGTACATTAAAGTTTTTGTGAAAAAATATAACCTACTTTGTGATAGTGCGAATTTCTATTACCACCCACCTGCAAAACATAAGGGTGAACAGATAACTTCTGCAATTAACAAAATAAAACTCAATATTGTCACAGAAATACATAAAAATATTTGTTCATTCATATTCATACTTATTCATATAATATATATGCGCTACACTAGAAAAATCAACTTTACAGATAAATTCATCTCTTCTATTGAAGTTATGATTGAACCTCCTCCTTTTTTGGAAATCAGTTAAAAAGGGCCTTCAATAGTGTGGTTCAATGTGTGCTAGTACTTGACATGACAGTGTGAGATGCCTGTATAGGTAGTGTGTCTGTACCTGTACAAAGAGTGTGTTCTCCTGCTGACGGCGGCGCAGCTCGTCGTCCTGATGGCGCATGCGCTGCGAGAGCTCCTCTTCCTGCCGCAGCAGCAGTGCGCGCTCCGCCTCGCGCCGCGTCTCCGCCGCGCGCTCCGCCATCTCCCAGCTGCGCTTCTGCCGCTCGCGGTCCTGCTCCCGCTGACGCAGCTGCTCACGCAGCAGTTCCGTCTCGTGCTCGTATCTATACACACAACACATTTACTATTTTATTCACTCTATATGAAGTCTTCGTTGGAATTCATTAATTACCTTACCACTGTACTGTGGGAAACAAACATAACAAACCACACAATAAATACATTACATACATTAACAATTGAATATACTAAAAACCGTTACATGGTAAATTCTATATTGTTTCAGGATGAAGAAGTACATGTATTTGACAAATTACATAATGATGCGCCAAATGTGCACAAAAATGATGCACTCAAAATAATGCATGAGCTTAGGGAAACCGTTAGACCCATAACGAAACTGTACAAAGACATATAACCAACTCCATTGAAGAGAGTGACTTAGATTTAGTGATACCACATTAAATATTTCCACTAGCTTTTTTTATGGTGCACGGAATAATACTGGATTTATATAAAACAATTTATCAGTGAAGTATAGATTCCATTGAAAGTTCGTGATATGAATGTAGCAGATTATGAACAAAATCTCACTCATGAATGGCAAGGTTCAGGTTTAGTAATTGCCATTTGACAAAATTGAGGAATCATTAGATTTTTACTAGTGTTGAAAATAATGATCGCTCACAGAATCCACCATGTATAGGGTCAAAACAAAAAGCTTAGGAGGCAAGCTGTAAGTGGAAAACAAATGAAAGTGGTACAAAATAACCAGAATTTTCAGGAATACAGGAGTGATTGAAGAATGATTGATGACGTTGACGAATTTGTAGGTTATGCAAGCAAGATAAATAAATACCTCAATCTCAAAAAAGAGGAACTTATTATTAAGATCATTACTTGAATATTTGAAAATTATTTTCATTCAATTGAGCAGTGCAATAATTTACAAAGAAAAGTAATTTTAATATATATTAGAGCCCTTTGAATCAGCCCAAGGATTCATGAAAATTAAAAAGAAAATGGTCAAGACTATATTCGCCTACAGACAGCTGTTATAGGTGTACTGTCAGCCGGAAAGAGCTCTTAGGTGTACTGTCAGCCGGAAAGAGCTCTTACTTGGCATATTCCATCTGTGCCTCGAGCTTTTCTTCTTCCGATGCCAATTCTTTCTTGAGAGCTTCCTCCTTTTGGCGATGAAGTTCATGCAGTTGCTTCCACCTAGTTCCATACTCATGTTCGAAGCTGTTAGCCTCGGAAAATCTTGGTCCAACCTAAAATAAAAATAATTGAGGTAATGTCAAATTTTAAGAAGGTTGTGAAACTGATATACCTGTTGGTTGCTATATTCATTGAATATTACTGATATTATGCCCTGAAATTGGCTATCTTTGATCTGCCCATTTATAGGTTCACAGATAATTTTATTTACTGGTAGACTCATGGCACTACAGTTTGTAATGGAGTGTATAAAATCTCAGAGATATAATCTCTTTGCGATATTATACAATTTGCTAACATTTTGGTTTTTGAATGTTTTACGTATTGAACATTATTCGCCGCGACCTAAATATTGATAGGAAACGAAAACCTTCAATGAATAACGATAACAGTTACTCATTCATATATAAATTAATCGCATAGACGATGATGATGATGAAAAGTATCCTGTGTTATTCTAGTACCTAAATTTTAATATGGCAAGTTCCAAACAACGGTCGGTTCAGACATTTTAGCGTCTCTCTCTCTCAGAAACTCGCGCATTTAAGCATATAAGTGTGATTTTAACTAATATCGCCAGCAAAGCTAATAATAATTTTGAATTGGGTGTTATTAAATCATTCCCTTTTACTGCTAACTCCAACTACTACAAATGTCCGTGTAGGTAGAGTGCTTGTTTACACTCACAATTTTATAAGTTAAGGACTTTTTTCTACTAATTTCATATTAGGCGCCATTTTTCATTAATCGAAACTTTATCCTGGCAAGTATCAACTTTGAAATATTTAACACAACCAACTTATAGCTTTCAGTGCCCATAAGGTGAATGACTGGAGCTATGGTAAGTATTTATATTATTCTTTTCACTAGGATATTCGAAAAGCGTGCTAGGGAAACGCAAATGCGAAGATATGATTATTTACAGGCGAAGTGCTTATATGACTTGGTATCCGTGTTTTTACCACTTACCATGGCGCATCATAGAACTTCCTAACCACAAATTTAAGAAAGCTTTGAAAACTTGGCTTTTAAATAATGTGTTTCGATGAATTAATGAAATTCTAATGTTATTTCATTTACCTATATATACTAGACGCGACATCTCAAAACGAAAATAGTCGAACGGTGCAAGTATACTGGCCGGCATACTCTCCCCCACACGCAGTTGGGCACTCGTAGGGATTACACTTTACGTTCGAAAATTGTGCATTCAAAATACGCAATTGATAATACACAATATTCGAATGTAAAGTACGTGTAATTTTTACGAGTGCCCAGCTACGTGTAGGGGAGAGTATGCCGGCCAGCATACTTGCACTGGTCGACTATTTTCGTTCGAGATGTCGCGTCTAGTATATATAGGTCAATGTGTTATTTAGTAATTGTACCTGTATAATAGTTTAAGACACTAAGGTCTGTCCAACAATTATTGTACATTAAGCCAAAATATTTTAAACCTATACCATTTGATATGGTATAGGTTTCACTTTGTATCAATAACTAGAACTCTTATCACAATCTGTAGTCTACCAGTAAAAAAGATATCCATGGACCCATTACCTAACTATAACCTACCAGGACTGCACCTTGTCTACACCCTTTTAAAAAAATAAGTT
The DNA here is from genome assembly GCA_963854805.1 of Plagodis dolabraria. NCBI lineage: Eukaryota > Metazoa > Arthropoda > Insecta > Lepidoptera > Geometridae > Plagodis > Plagodis dolabraria. Next base: position 21,685,845 of record OY978449.1, on the reverse strand, counting down.
ATTAATAAAAAATTATAACCTAATTACTATAAAACTACAAAACCTCATTTGGTTTTATGCACTCAAGATGCTTTTAAGGTACAACTTAATAATATAAAATTACAACAAACCTCGCGTGCTTTCATGTACTCAGGATGCTTTTTAGGTAGATTCTTTTCTGGGTATCCATCTAACTCATCAGGTTCTTCAAAGCTTTCCACAATCACCGGCCGAAGAGATCTACGCAAAAATAAGAATTGAAATAAATTGAGTTTAATGTAGGTTACTACAAAAATAATAATGTTGAAAGCTTTATTTTTACTCACGAAGTCAAAAAGAAGCATTTTTCCGTGCAATTACGAATGGCGGCGAGAGCGCTTGGTTTGCGAGAGAACTCAACGATGCCTTCACCCAAGGGTTTCCCTCTCTCGTCAACCCTTACGTACGCCCTCTCGATTCTGCCAAAGATCTCGAAAGCGCGATACAAAAGTTCATTTGAGACAAATGGAGGCAAGTTCTTGACACGGACAGCACAATTGTGAGGCGCGAAACGAACTCTCAATGATCTACCATTCCTCATTTTTCCGTCAAGCTCGCGCTTCGCTCTCTCGGCGTTTACTCTATAATCCTGTAAGAAATATTTCAATAATTCAACTTGTCCTTTACTTAACTCATTTTACAGTTATGTTATGTTGGGTGGCTAATAATTACCATTTTGATAAAACCAAAGTTCTTCTCCTTGTTAATAAAGAGCTCTGCACATTCACCAAACTGGGCAAACATAGTCTGGATCTCTTCCTCAGAGGCATCATTAGTGAGGTTGCCAATGTACAGTCTGCTTCTGCCATTAAATTTCACCTCAGACTGGTCCACTGGAGGAATGTCAACGAGTGGTCCCATAAGATCCTTTAACTTGTTTGCCAACATATGTTCCTGCAACAGTTTAGTTTAGTACAGAAGATGATTCCATTTACTATAGATTTTTTTAGGATGTTGTAAACAATGGGTACCTCTTCTTTGCAAACTTTGATTGTGACTAAATTTTAAGGTCCTTTTAATACAAAAATAAATTATGAAATTGCTCTAATTGCTTTCTTATACATATAAAAAAGAATAAACTTCTTACCTCTCGGGCAGGCATGCCATCTTTAGGTCCACCTGGCCCTCCACGGCCTCCACGCTGGTTACGGGCCATACCACCTGGACCACTATTACCTGGTCCGCCACCACCACCACCACCACCTTGCTTCGGCCCAAATTGCCTGTTGCCTTGGTTGTTAAAACCTCCACCACCCTGATTGTTGAAAGGTCTCCCACCCTCTTGATTATTGGGATTGCCCTGTTGGGATTGATTGTCTGGGTGGTTTTGATTGCCATGGTGATTTGGATTCCCTTGATTGTTGAAGCCACCTCCTTGCTTGTTACCTGGCCCACTTTGAGACCATCCACCTTGCTTGTTGCCTTGGAAAATTCCATTGATATTCTATAAAAAATTAAATAATACCACAATTAGCTATGTTAATTGTTAAAACAAAAAGCTTAATTTCTAATTCAGTATTATTTGGCTAATAGAATGAGTTTATTACAATGTAATTATATAAAATAGGGAGCAAGAGGTTAAACATCCATGGGAAGAAATGGGGGGACTGAAATTCTAACCACACAGGGCACCCCACAGGGTACTAAGTGTAAAGTGTGTGTCTATTTTATGTATGGGGTAAAAGTGTAAAGTAGTACCAAGAGGCGACAATTACAAATTTTTAGTTTTAAATTTCTCATGATTGGGGATTGAACCCACGTGGCTGATTTTACACACCGGGTGCCCTAAAAACTGGGCCACCAAGGATCATTCTTTTGTACTCTAATTGTAACTATCTCTAAATAACCATCATAGGTGATGATACACATTCATTACTATGCAGAACTCTAAAAATGATTAAACCATGATTTTTGCTTAGTATGTGATAGTGCTTGTGATATTTAGAAATAACAAAAAATTTGGTATACCTTCTGCTGTGGAGGATTTAGGTTGCCCATCTGCATCAATGGTTTGGGCTCATTGGCAGCCTTATCAACATTGTCTTGGGAAACCTGCTTAGCTGGTGCATTCTGAACAGGTTTTGGCTGTTGGGCCTGTGGAGGAGGATTCTCAGGTTTCTGTTGTTGAACTGGAGTTTGAGGTTTTGGCGGTTGCTGCTGCTGCTGTTGTTGTGGTTTATTTTGTTGCTGTTGTTGTATTTGTGGCTTATTTTGTTGTTGTGGCTGTTGAGGCTTATTCTGTTGTTGCTGTTGAGGTTGTGGTGGCTTGTTTTGGGGCACATTCTGTTGTTGAACAGGTGTTGAAACAGTTTTCTCTGGAGTGGGAGCTGGTTTCAGTGGCTGTATTAAACATTAATGTATTAATAAATGCATGATTGCAGAATTCACTATTATATATTTTTAATACTATGTAGTAGAGGTGTTGGACACCATAAAAATCTTTCGCTGAGTACTTAAATGTTCTTTATTTAGTCTTGAGAATTCCAGAATCAAATTGTTGATTATCATCAACTAAATCAATCAATCAATTAATTATGAAGTGATGTAGGGGTAAACTGTCCAAAAGTCGACACCTTAAGCCATTTTAAAACTGATTGCTAGACATTTGTGAACTTTAGTGTCTAGCTAGCTCTTATGATACATTTTTATTTGTTATAGAGATTCACTGAATACTTGATTTTAGTTTAAAATAAGCAATATTAATATTAGTTTATGAGTAATTTAAATTTTATTCGACAGACACCAATTTGCCTTAAAGTCAACAGGTCTTGCCCTGTTCCCGATAAGAGTTCGCCCTCAAGTCATTACATGTATTCTGAAGGATGTGGGTATAAGGATGATTATTTTATTCAATAGTTTTAAATTAAAACAGCTTAATTACCATTATTTTATAAAATTGAAGTAGTTATCTAATTATACCATAAATTATATAACTAATTCAAGGAATAAGAACACTTTTTTTAGGGAATTTCTAAGTTTTTGTATTTTTCTATATAAGTTAGTAATCATTACATAGAAAAATACAATGAGCATAACAAGCACCTGTATATGGCCTTCATCGACTACACCAAGGCCTTCGACAGCATTAGCCATAAAGCTATAATAGGAAAGTAAATAAATATGGGAAAGTCTAGAAAACCAAGGAATCCCCACACAATACATAAAAAACCACCAAACTGTATAGATAGATAAACATTCGGCCGAATGTTCGGTAAAAGTTTTACCGAACCGAATATCCGGCATAATTGATAACCTTACGCTTCAATCAAATTTACTATAAAAGATACACAGTCTCTACGAAAATCAAACCTCAACAGTGTCCCCGCGCTAATGCGTACTTACACAGATGTATACATCTCCAGCTAATATAAAAAAGTCCACAAGTGGATATTATTTCATTTTAATAATGAACCTTACCACCAATGATACCACGGGGTATCCGTAGTAGAGTTGTAAGACATTTGTAAAAGTTCTGTAACTATTATTTTTGACTTTATGAATGATCATACCCAGAAATAAAACAAGACATCTAAAAATATATTTAATGTAAAATGAACCTTAAATGTTAGCACTAAAATACAAATTCGTCTCAAATAATAATATGGGAGTTACATCATTTTGGACTTGAACTTACCTTATCTCGACTGATATGATTTTTTAAGACTTAAATTGTTATATATCTATTTTTTTTATAGAAACTATACTTGCATGAAACTTAAATGGGAACAAGTTAGGAAAATGTGATTTCTTTAGGTTAAGTCCATAGTATATTTGGTCTCATATAAATAAAGATCTCAGATTTGTCACTAATATAATTTAGTTACTTTGTTTGTATCTGGGTAATTTATTAATATATCTTATCTGACAATTATGTAACTAAATAAAAGTGTGTTTTCTTTTTATATAATATTCTACTTCCAAACAACTTCTGTTTTTTGTTTTTTAGTGATTTTTTTAGACTTAAATTGTTAAATTTCTATTAGTTTATAGAAAACTTACTTTCATGAAACTAAAATTAAAAGTTAGTTAAAATGTGGTTTCTTGAGGTAATGCTCCTATATGATAATATTTGATATGGTCTCATATTAATAAAGATCTCATATTTGTCACAGCATATGTCACTAATTTAATTGAGTAACTATGTTAATATTTGGGTAATTGATTGATCTCTTAAATTACAAAAATGCAACCACATTTTTCTTAAAAACAATTATATTGGTTTAATACATTTATATAACGTTTAAACTTTAAGACAATAAGTGTTTATTTTGGATAAAAAGTTATGCTATGAATCATATTTCAAATTTGTATACTTCAAGGACAAACTAGAAATATGATTCATAGTCTGCTGAAATATTGTGTTTAAATCAAACAATTTTAATCAAAAAAACCTTGCTTAATTTCTCACAATAAAGATCTGATTATAATAACATTATTTTATTATAAGGAGTTCACAGTAGTTTAACCCCTAACCTGCTACATACTTATGAATTGTTTTTAATAACCATCTATTTATCTGTAGTTATTGTAAAAAAAGCTACAGTGTCGACATAAATATAAAGCTGCACTCCAAATTGCTCACCACAAAAAAAAATATAGGCCACATTTAACACTCAACTCATGATTTGAGTATCCCTCTTAAATTCCCAGTTAAATCACCGAATATTCGGCAAACCTGCCGAATATGCCGAATACCGAATATAAAACGAATATTCGGCCCACCCCTAGTACATAGTGTCATTATAACATAACTCACTTTATACCTCAGTCTTCACTAGGTCCTCCGCATAAACTAGCTGTCTCGCAGTATATGAGTGTGTCAATTCTCAATAGGTGGGCGACATGGGATTCAAGGTACCTTACCTTGAATCCTATGTCGCCCAGATGTTCAGAGTAAGAATAATCGAATAAAGGTACCCTGTGGTATTTTTTACCCAGTAGCGAGTGCCGCCGGGTTAACATGGCAGTTGTAAAAGCATGATGGTAGGGTATTTTTTGAATGCCAGCATGGTTATCTACCACTCTCACGCAGAAAAACTGTCGCCAAGCACCTAACAGTGTTACACGGCTTTCCTTGGGAAGCCAGTAGTTCTAGGTAAGCCTGAACCACATCATTACTTGCAACCAAGTGAGATAGTGAACAGACGACTAACAACGCATCATATATAAAAATAATTAAACAGTCCAAGTGCAAGTCGGACATTGCTCTACTATCGGCAAGGCAAAAAACAACCCGTGATAAAAACGTTTCTTGTTACGATTCAAAAAAACATCAGCGTCTTCAGTAAATCCTTGAATGCCTCGGAAGTAAAATTATTTTATGAAATCAGGTTTAGAGGTAATAATATTGTCAAAACCCAACTGATATACAACCTTCTTTTTAGTCATTTCTCCTCTTTTAGGAAAATAAAAGCGTCAAAATTTGTTTTACACATGATTGCAGTGTCTTGAACCGCCTAGAAAAGAGTGTGGTCCGTCAATGAATGCATGAGACAGAAAACCGTTCCAATATTTCTATTCAGGTTCTAAAAGGTCTATTTTCGATGAAGAAAATTATAATATGAAAGAAATACATGTATATTCAGGTAGGCCTTATTAGGTAGATATTACAAAAATCATGTTCACAGAAATTTGTAACTTTTCTCCAAGACAAAATGGCCGACATAGTAAATTTATATTTGGTTCTATTCCAAAGTATGGCCGCAATGGCAACTATAAACCTTATATTAAGGTTGCGAGAAAGCATCAGGTAAAATGAGCGTGTGTACCGTTATGATTTCAGTAGGTAGCGCCATTAAAAGCACTTACTTCGTTACTAGGCCGTTGACCTCCTGGTCCCTGATTTTGACTTCTTTGCTGCGGCTGCTGCTGCTGATTGTTAGGCTCGAATCTAGAGTTACGGAAACCACCACGGTTATTTCCACGACGTCCACCCTGCCTTTGGGGCTGCGGGGGTCCACCAAATCCACGATTACCGAATTGATTCATAGCGTGCATTTGCATTCTGGAACAAAGAAGTGAAAGCTTCATTTACGTGTATCGATCGATATACATTCAACACCTCGTCATTATATATTTACCTATGCCACACTACACAATGATTTATTTATTATTATCACTAGATATATAATGATGTCTTGATCCAAACTTAATTTTATTTTACCACGACACAAAATGGACACAGTGTGCAAATACGAAGTAATGCCGTTCCGTCAACCGTAACGCAAAGCACGTAATGGCGGAGCGGATATAAGCGGAATCTCCGCTCACTCCCCTCCAATCCGTATGCACATCCGGTCAGTATCGCCAGACCAGAAAATAAAACTCCTTATGAGCAAATAAACTAAGGAGCAGCGTTCCAAACCTTGGTTAGAGCGTGCAACTTTTCACTCTAATGTCGTTCACAACCTTCGAGTAGAGCGCAACTTTTTAACTATAATAAGGTAAAAAAAGAAAAAACAACTTGACAATCAACGTGACAGGTCAGTAAATTTCAGATTTATTTTCAAAAAATAATTAATTTTATTTTCAGATAGTAGATAGGCATTTTCTGCCCATCACCCGCATTCTTCCTAGTGGAATTTTGCGAGGTATTGTTTGTGGGGCTCGTTTGGGCCTCTGTAGTTAGTTTCAGTAGCTTATTTATTCAATAGCTTTTTGACATTTCTTGTCGAGCTAATTTCTAATCAGTTATTTTTGTTTCCATGGCAACGCTGCCTGCGACACCGGCGCGCGCACTACGACGACGGTGTTGACGCGAGCCTTCATCCGGGTTGAGACGTCACACTAGAGATTCTAAGATAAGCTTTGCTTTATTTTGTAAACAATGCTTTGTGCCCCAACTATGAATGCTGTAACGGGGATCTTTGTATCGCAAGATAGCCAGATGTTGTGTCCGCAGTGCCCCCAGGCTCGTTATTTCAAAGGTCATAAAGGCCTCAAAATTCACCAAACAAGGTGTCATAAACAAATAGAAATTCCCCTTTCGGCACCAATTAATAATCAAAACGTAAGTAGTAGCAGTGTTGCGAGCCCTGCTACGCCTTCCAAACCGTTTTGGGAGGTTTTAAGCTCGTACAAAAATAACATTCCTTTATTAAAACGCATACCTCGGGGTGCAAGAATTTCTGTTGCCCAATCTTTATCTTGTTCCATTAAAAACGTCTTGGCTACTAATACTACGCAAGCCTGGGAGCATCTTCTAGCATTCCCGTACCACGTATTTCACGTGAATTTTGATCCGTCTAACAAAAAATCACTTACTACAAGAGTAAAGGAAAACTGCGTGAAATACAGGGCACGGGAAGAGCAATCTTTTGGCACAACTATAATCATTCCGCCTCTGCGGCGGAATACAAAAACAAATAATTTCGATTCAGCTACTATTAAAATAGTAGAAAACAAAATTACTGATGGTGATATTAAAAACGCGGCACGCATCTTGTTTTCGAGTGATACAATCGCTCCTTTTACATCTGATACGTTGAATTCCCTAATTGAAAAGCATCCGCCTGCAACTGCAGGTCTCTACCTTCCCGAATCTCCTATACAAGACATTGTTGAGGTGACCCCACAGGATGTTTCTGCAGCCGTGGCATCTTTTTTAAGTGGCTCAGCCGGTGGCCTTGATGGCCTCACGCCTCAGCACTTAAAAGATATTTTATCTTTTAGTTCTGGTGAGGTAGGCGAGACACTTTTAAGGGATGTGACGGCTTTGGTTAATTTGATGTTGTCGGGTCAGGTCAACAATGAAATTACCGAAATTCTGTACGGTGCGAATTTATGTGCCCTAAATAAAAAAGATGGTGGTATTAGGCCTATAGCAGTAGGCACCACTTATCGTCGCCTCACAGCCAAATGCGGTTGTAGAAAAAAGGTTGCTTTTTTAAGTAATCTTTTTCAACCACTGCAACTCGATTTTGGTTCACAGGGTGGCTGTGAGGCTGCTGTACATTCACTTCGCACATTTCTTGATCAAAATTGTGGAGATGTGCTTTTGAAGGTGGATGTTAAAAATGCATTCAACTCTTTAGATAGAGGCACTCTTTTGACTGAAGTGAAAGATAAAATTCCGGAATTATACCCTTTTCTTTGGCAATGCTACGGCAAACCGTCAATATTAACATACCAAAATAACGTTATTTTATCTTCCGTAGGATGTCAACAGGGTGATCCTCTGGGACCAGCCATTTTTAGCCTTGCGATCCACTCAATAATTCAACGTCTCCAATCAAAACTTAACGTTTGGTATTTGGATGACGGAACCTTAGGAGGCGATGCGAACACGGTTTTGGATGACTTGCGAGTACTTATAGACGATTTTCGTGTTATTGGCCTTGAACTAAATTTTTCTAAATGTGAACTTTTTGTTTGTGATACTTGTCCGGATAAAGTTTCGATTATTGAAAAATTCAACTTACTTGCGCCTAATATAAAATTAGTAGAAAAAAGTTCACTTCGTCTTTTGGGTTCACCGATTCTTAACGAATCTTTATCACCATTTGTCGAAGAACAAATTCAAAAGTTTAGAAATGCTTCTAGCAGATTATCCAAAATTAACGCCCATATGGCTTTTACAATTATAAGATTTTGCCTTTTCGTTCCTAAATTTACATACTATTTAAGATGTTGTCAGCTGTGGCAACACAGTGAGCTTTTGTTAAGCTTAGACAACTTAGTAAAAGATACGTTAGTGTCAGTTTTGAATGTTGAGATGGATGATAGGGCTTGGGTGCAAGCTTCCCTCCCTGTGAGGTTGGGGGGCATAGGGATACGCAAAATTTCTAGTGTGGCATTACCAGCTTTTTTGTCTTCTGTACACAGTACACACAAATTAGTAGAAAAAATTCTTGCACGATCTTTAGGCTCTTTCGATGTAGCATATCTGGCTGAGGCCAAAAACACATGGAGACTGGCTTGTCCAAATACTGAATTCCCAAAAATGTTGTCATCTCAGAAACAGTTGGATCGGCCCCTATGCGAGCTAACACGGAAAGATCTTTTAAATACGTGTTCTAGCATCGCAGATCGTGCTCGTATTCTCGCTGTTTCTGTGTGGGAATCCGGTCTTTGGTTACAGGCCATTCCTTCTTACAAAACTGGTAGCCTTATAGATCCATCCGCTTTTCGTCTAGCTATTAGCTTACGCTTGGGTGCAAGGTGTTGTGTTGCACATCACTGCCAGTGTGGTACTGCAGTTGATCAACTCGGTCACCATGGCCTCTCCTGCTCTCGAAGTGCTGGTCGAATTTCCCGCCACGCCAGCCTTAACGATATCATTCGCCGGGCTTTTACCAGCGCCAATGTTCCAGCTATTCTCGAACCGAATGGTCTGATGCGTGACGATGGTAAAAGACCTGACGGCATGACTCTGGTTCCGTGGAAGTTAGGACGGCCCTTAGTGTGGGACGCTACGTGCGTGGACACTTTAGCGCCGTCACATCTTTCTGAAACCAACGTGAGGGCTGGCGCTGCGGCTACTTCGGCGGAGCAACTCAAGCGGCGCAAATATGCTAACCTCGGTATGGGTTACATATTTGAGCCGTTTGGTGTGGAGACGTTGGGTCCGTGGGGACCGGGAGCTCATCGTATTTTCCAAAACCTATCTGAGCGCTTGGTCGATGCGACGCGTGATCAAAATGCTGGCACATATTTGGCTCAACGAATAAGCATTGCAATTCAACGGGGCAATGCTGCCAGCATGCTGGGCACGCTGCCAACTGGGAGTGGGCTGGAGCATTTGGACTGCCTATGAGTCTGCTATGACTTATAGGTGTCTAAATGCTTTTATTGTAGTAGCTGTAGTGTTGTATATAGTTCATAGTATTTTGTTTAATAAAGGCATACCGCTAATAAGGTTGAATCTTCAACTGGCATGACCTTGACATTTCTCAATGAGAGAATTATATACTCTTTTGTAATTTGTGGGTAACGTTAGTTATTCCCTGTGGTTCAAGTCACGCAAATATGCGCTATTTGCACTGTGTGCACGCAAACAGTCGGTTCATAACTTGCTAAACGGACACCGCGATAGCATAATGACGTCGTCTTTGACGTCATCTCCAGCCGCAAACAACGCTCACAGAAAAGTGGTAGTGCAATGTATGCACAAACGTCAAACTCAAATCTTGACAGATAGATGAGGAGATTTTTATTGTTATGGTTAGAATGTTGATCGTACAAACATCTGTTCACAAAAGAATGCCTCGAAATGCAATACTTCTATTATCAATAATCGACGTAAAGGTTATTTTGGCTCAATTGCCAAAAGGCAAATTGACAGTTAGCAGATGTTATAAGCGCGGCTACATAATGTTCACATCGTTTGCGCGCAAACAGTGCATATTCTCGTATTTCAGTTATGAACCAAGCTTTTGTAATGTATGCAGTGACAGCAGCGTTTGCGTCATTTAAACCGTAGTGATTGTTTTCTAACATCTAAAACGTTTGTATATTTTGCTAGTTCCGCGCCAAAAATCGATATTTGAGCTTATAAAACAACCGAGTCGTTCGAAACCTTGGAGTAAGTTAAAACAACCAAATAACTACACTCTAAGGCTTGGAATGCGGCCCAGAATAGGATATATTTTCATGATATATATAGTACAAGTTTTTTTTTTACATTTTGCGTATATACGTTGGCATTTTTTTATCAATCACCTCAAAAATCTAATAATTAAGAAGGAGGAGGTCTAAAACTAAATACGAACGAACTTATTGCCATTTTAAAAAATAATAAAACTAGAAAATAGCATCACCGCATCGTCGAAATATATATATTCAAACTCATATTATACCGGAAACTATAGGACATAATGTAGGGTACTTAAAACTTAAGACCCCTTCTGAAGGAGCATCAGAAGGGGTCGTAAGTGGTTAGAGTAATGCAAAGTAAAAGTGGATGATGTACCACATATTATTATTGTGCTATTTGTCGATTTTCGAAAGCTATGGAAGGGCAGACTCGTGAAGTTAACTGCTCGGAGAGCCACTGGTTACAATAATTAACTTTTTAACTACCCTTATTTAAGAAAATGACAAAGAGCTCCACCATATTTATTTTTCAACCTAACCCTTATGTCTTATGATTCCTAGTATTGTCACCCAATATTAACTTGGTAGATCCCATTTTCATGTGATCGGATTTCACCCATGCTCACATTAACACCTTTTAAATTTGTGTTGTCATTGAAAATGCTCACATAAATATATATTGGATGTCCAACTTGCCGCAGAGACCTCACTGCGCTTGGTAAAAAAAATAAGGTGAAAAAATAGACTGTGCTTATATCAAGGTAGTATTAAGTCCGTATTATCAAAATTGAATCAGAATTCGATCAAATAGGAAAATATTTCACAGCGACTCGATTCCAATCATGTTTAATTATCTCTGGTCAAGATTTACCACTTGTATATTTTTATCACCACATGAGAATAGCCTTCCACTCACGAGTCTCTCGACCCGTAACTTGCCGCAGAGTGAAAATTATAAAAACGGAACAAATGGTTCGAAATACCGGCCTGGTCTACCAGTGACTGTGAATAGTACAAATGATTTTTAAGGTCATTGCAGATAAATTTAAGAACAATTTTGTGGTTATGTCCAGCGAAATTTATATCAACGGGCAAATAATTAATAGCCAGATGGGCTACGATGTTTTTTTTTTTTTTTATGGGATAGGAGGGCAAACTAGCAGGCGGCTCACCTGATGGTAAGTGATCACCGTCGCCCACAAACATCCGCAACACCAGAGGTCTCGAGGATGCGTTGCCGGCCTTTAAGGAGGGAATATGCTCTCTTCTTGAAGGTTCCTAAGTCGTAACTGTTCGGAAATACTTCATCTGGCAGCTGGTTCCATAATGTGGCAGTGCGAGGTAGAAAATGCCGTGAAAATCGCAAGGTTGTGGACTTCCAGACGTCGACATGAAATTGATGAAACATCACGCTTTGTCGGGAAGTCCGGTGGCGAAATTGAGCTGCAGGTAGTAAATCGAACAGTTCCTCAGAACACTCCCCGTGATATATACGGTAAAAGATGCAGAGTGATCCAACATCTCTACGCAAAGCCAAAGGGTCGAGCCGACCGGAGAGAACTTGATAGTCAACGATTCCAATCGCTCTGCGTTGAACGCGGTCAAATGGAAGAAGCTGGTACTGGGGAGCTCCCGCCCATAGGTGAGAGCAGTACTCCATGTGAGGTCGAACCTGAGCCTTATAAAGTTGCAGGCGATGGGCCGACGTGAAGTACCGCCTCGCCTTTCCGAGCACACCGAGCTTCTTAGAGGCTAACTTAGCCTTATCTTCCAAGTGACAGCGAAATTGGACGACGTTCGACGGATTAAGTGTAGAACATATACAACACACTGGACCTTACATGTGCAGAGTGTTGGGTTACCTTAAAAAGCGTGCCAGACAGTTCGCCATGGTCCCGAACCATGGTCGCGAACTGTGGAGATGATGGTTTGCGACCAAATTACGTTTGACTTTCCAACGCCCTTGGATTGCGAGCATGCGTTGGCGACCGTGGTTCGGGACCACTATTTCTCACTGTGTAGACGCCGGTCGCAAACCACGCGAGGGCAGTATACCGCTGCCGCCGGCGAGAGCGCACGCATGGCGGGAGCGCACGCATAGCGCGTTTCCCTCTTTGAGATACGTAGGTATAAAAGCCACGACCAAATATAATGCATTATTTATGACATATTTTTCTTCCAAATTTCATATATAGATAGTAATTTTAAAACGTATAAATTAAGCGATATCGTGTGTAGTTTGCCCTTAGGTGGATGCGTGTTAACGGCGCGGGAGTTCGAAACATACTGTGGTCCCGAACTGTGTAGTAGCAAATTCCGACGGTGGTTTGCAACAAGCCTCTGGCCAAGGCCAATGGGCGGAGCCCGTGGTCGCGAACTGTGTAGATCCTACTTAAGACTTTTTTTTCTCCGAGGGTAGTTGTGTTGTAAACATCTATTTGATTAAGCTTTGATAATTTATTACATATATTAATAGAATTTTGCACTATATATACAATAATTTCATGAAATTGTAAATTGTTGTTGACAATACGTGTCTGGAAGTGTTTTCTCCTAACAAAAACTAACTTGGAATTTTTTCACTACACTTAACCTCAACATGGAAGCTATTCAGGACACAATTGCACAAGTGGGAGCTAGCCTGCATCAACGAATGGACCAGTTTGAGAGTGAGCTGAAGAATTCATCAAATCCAACGACAGTAGCTACTTTAGCCGCTGATTTCACTGCATTTAAGGTCTTTGTTGCTGCTGCTTTGAGATCTCTACAGTTGCAGTCTGAGATGATTGCAAGTGCAGTTGATCGAATTGAAATGCGGAGCCTGCGGAAAATTCTGCTGTTACATGGTGTACCAGAATCCAATGAGGACACTGCATCAGTGGTTTGCAATAAATTGGTCAGTAAATTGAAGCTCAGTGGTTTCAAAGTCAGTGACATCAACCGGTGTCATAGAATGGGTCGCTTGACTACTGCTGATAGACCGCGGCCAATATTGTTTAAACTTGGTGATATAGCACTGCGTAGCAAAATTTGGGGGATCGAAATCATCTCTCAAGGGCACTGGCATCACCCTGTCTGAGTTCCTCACTAGGTCTCGTCATGAGCTGTTTCTAGCCGCTCGTGAGCGCTTCGGAGTGTCGAAGTGTTGGACCAAAGAGGGGACCGTGTATGTTGTGAGTTCTGACGGCACCCGCCACAGAATCAGTAGTCTTCAGGACCTTGAACTCAAGCAGCCTGATACTTCAAAGCAGCCTCCTGCAGCTAAAGAATGTACAGCAGCCCCGGCGCTTAAACCAAGGCGCGCTGCAACTGTCGCCAGCAAGAAATAAACATTCATAGATCATATTTTAGTGTCGGTTTTGTGTTCAGTACTTTTTCTTTATAGTAGACTTTGTGCCTCACTGCTCAAACTTTGAGATTGAATCGACCTCCAAAAAACAATATTTATTCTTTCGATACCCACTTCAAGAATGATTCTAGGTTCAAAACTTCGGCCGCGGCTATTTACCCGCAGTAATTTTAGCACAGACTAAAAATACCTGTTCGTTCTTCACTATAATGTTACCATTAATAGGAGCTTGAAATGATACTCTGTATTGGGCATACAACTGGCGTGTAACCATGAATGGGACGCTTTGCCAAGCGATTTATTACCTATGCTAAGCTTTTATCTCATTATAGCCTGTGGTATATTTGGGTCCGTGATACTTTTATTACATACATGTTTTTGTTTTATGATTTACTGAAATTATGTATCCGCAGAAGCCATTGACAAAGAAATAAATAAGAAATGATGTATCATAAATTCTGTACATAGAAAATCTAATATAATTGATTGTTTTAGAAATCACCTGTCATATCCGATGTCAAATCAATTGTATGTCCATTCAAATTCAAAACGGTGGGGCGTAAGAAATACCGCTGTCGCTATTTCCCCGCAGCAAATGACAGGCATATATTATGCGTCCCATTCATGGTTACAAGCCAGTTGTATGCCCAATACAGAGTATCATTTCAAGCTCCTATTAATGGTAACATTACAGTGAAGAACGAACAGGTATTTTTAGTCTGTGCTAAAATTACTGCGGGTAAATAGCCGCGGCCGTAGATTCTGTAGTAATCTGTACGGTACGTACCTGTTAGATTGTCGGTTTTTTGCTATTATTGTACCATGGTTTTGTATCGCAATTTAATGTTGTCAGTAATATTTAAATCTATTGTTTATTCTGTTGTTAGTATGTTCGATTATATATTTTGCCACTGTTTCAGATTTGTAACATTTTTTGGCAATCGTCTATAAAACATTTTTAGTTTTTACCAGTCACGTGAGAAGGGAAAAACTTGGAAAGAGGTTTGCATTAGTTTACCTTCAGACTGGCTGGTATGACTGAATGAAGGATATTTGAATAGAGCGTGTATCAGTACTAATATTATAAATGCGAAAGTAACTCTGTCTGTCTGTCTGTCTGTCTGTCTGTTACGCTTTTACGCCAAAACTACTGGACCGATTTGAATGAAATTTGGTATGGAGATAGTTTGAGACCCGGGAAAAAACATAGGATAGTTTTTATCCGACTGCGCAAAAAGAGGTTCATGTTTTCGCGCGATAACCGACATACGCGCGGGCGGAGCCGCGCCCGGAAAGCTAGTGTCAAATATTTTTCTAATAAGAGATTTTTACATGAAAAATAAACAACTTTATTTATGTATGTACCTAATCTAATTGTATTATTACATGTTATTCAAAGTAAGCAGCTCTGCTAGTGGATAACTCTTAGAGAAGAATCAAATATTAACAGGTTATGGACTTATTTCGCGCTTGTAAAATGAATAATATGTGAATACATTCTGTACTAGAGAGAACAGAGTACCTAATTAGAGAAAAATGAGCACACAAGTCCCGTCGAGTGCGTGTTCTGCACTTATGTCCATAGAGAAATTACAAGGGAGTAGTAATTTTGATACATGGAAATTCGACGTTGAGTGCATATTAGTGCATGATGATCTGTGGAAATATGTAGAGATTTCACCTACTAAAGAAGATATACAGCTTCGAAGCGTGGCGATCAGAGAGCACGAACGAAAATTTGTCTACTAATATAGAATCATTGTAAAGTTATGTTTGTAAAGCGAAAACAGCATATGAGACATGGAATAATTTAAGGTCAGCATATGAAGACAAAGGCATCAACAATAGATGCAGGCTATTGTCAAGACTGGAGAGCCTCAAGCTATGTATGTTTAATTTGTTAAATTAATATGTGACAGAGCTAATGCGAGTAGCTAATCAACTGTCAGACTTGGGAAAAGAAATTGTTGATTAACTCCTCGTGGCACTTATGCTACAAGGTTTGCCAGAAGAATATACACCTAGAATGGAATTAAACGTCTGAAAAAAAAAACTGACAATTGCATACACACCCCAGCAAAACTGAGTTGCTGAACATGCCAATTGTATGATTACAGAAAAAGCACGTACAATGCTGTAAGAGGCAGGTCTACCCGTTTGCTATTGGGCTGAAGCAGTTAACACGACTGTTTATTTAAAAAATAGGAGTCCTACTGTAGCAGTCAGAAACAAGACTCCAGAAGAGGCATGTTCAGGACAAAGAGTTGACCTGAGTCACCTAAAAGTGTTCTGCTGTAAGGCGTTTGTACATATTCCACATGTAAAGAGAAAGAAATGGGATGCGAAAAGCAAAGGTATGTATTTGTGGGTTATTGTATGGAGTCAAAGGGGTATAGACTGATTAACCCTGTCAATGGTGAACTTCATAGAGCAAGAGATGTAGTGTTTTTTGAAGACCAAATGTACAAAACTGAAGTTGAAAGGAAGACAAATATCATCAACCCTAAAAACAATATACAAATTCCACACAGTGTACGCAATGTACCACAACAAACACCACATAGAGTTCATGTTCAACTTGAAGACGTAGTACAGGAAGATATTTTGCAAGATAAAAATCTAGAATTTGTTGAAAGTGAGAAAGATAATAGAGTAACAGCGACAGAAGTGGAGAGAAGATATCCACCAAGAAACCGAAAGCTTACTGATTTTCCTGATTATGTCACATACCAAACTTTGTCTGAGGAAATTGATCCAGTAACAGTGCAAGAGGTACTATCGCGTAAAGATGCGAAATTGTGGCAAGCAGCCATCAAAGAGGAATTGGATGCTCTACATCAAAACGGTACATGGGTTTTAGTAAAACCTGAGCATGCAGCAAATGTTGTTGATTCAAAATGGATTTTTAAAATTATGAATGAAGCGGGAAATAGAACACGTTATAAAGCACGCTGAGTTGCTCGTGGTTTCAGTCAATGAAAAGGTACAGACTATGATGAAACATTTCTCCGGTCTTTGGCAGTAAATCTCGAGTTAAACTTTCTCTCCCCTACCCTCGATTGAAGAAGCAGTGTTGGAACTTGTGTCGTATTTTAAATCAGAATTAAATAGCTAAAGAACATTATTTTTGGCAAAAAATAGTTAAATCAATTACGCATTTATTGTGGTAAAATCATTGAAAAAAGACTTGCTAAAGTGGTTGTGAAGAGACAAAAAAGTGTAAAAATCGTAACGTATTTTCGTAGCCTGATCTAGTCTGATTCAAATCCATGTCAACAATGTCGAATAAAATAAAGTGCTTCCAATGTGAAGATGTTCATAATGATGAAAATGCGGTGCAGTGTGATGGTTGCAAACGACATATCTGTCTCAATGCAGCAACTTGACGACTAGTGAAGTGCGTGTTATGGGATTAAAGGGCAAACGCACCCTCCTGTACTTGTGTTCCCCATGCCGAGAAGCCCTTTTTCAAGTACCAAAGCTAATTAATACCTACGATGGATTGAGAGAAGAACTCGACGGCGTAAAAAAGCAGCTCGCCGAAGTACGCCTTACCCCATCAAACATCGCGGGAACTGCGACGATTATGACCGAGACGTCAACAGCCACTAACGCATTATTAGAAGAAATAATGGAACGGGAGCGCAGAGCCACCAATGTAATACTTGTTGGTGTTAAGGAAAGTGACTCAGACATTGGCAGTGACAGAAAGTCACATGATGAACTATGTGTGAAGAAAATCTTGCACGACATAAACAACGGCACTGACTTCTCAGACAAAGTGGTAAAGGTACAACGTCTAGGCCGCCGTGAACCCGGTATAGTAAAGCCGCGCCCATTGAAGGTGATATTAAAGTACCGTCAAGATGCTATGTGGGTACTGAAAAACAAGAGTAAGGCTCAAAAACAGGTAAGAGTATATGATGATAAAACTCATAAACAGCGTGAAGAACTGAACAAGCTCCGGGAAGCATTGAAAGACCGTACTGGAAAAGGGGAAACCGGCCTCACCATCAAATGACGGTAACCCAAAAATTGTCACACAAAAAAACTAGCCAATGTCAATAGAAATCCATACGCTGCCCTTAATTTTACCTATACCAATATACAATCTTTACCATCTAAGTTTGATCTTTTTTTGAACTACATAAACACAAATAGACCATGTATTGCAATCATCACTGAAACCTGGCTAAACAGCAATGACCGTAATAGCACATACAGTATCCCAGGCTATACACTATTAAGACATGACCGAAAGCATAAGAAAAATAAGGCTGAAGGAAAAACTAGAGGGGGCGGTGTAGCCATTTATATAAAAGAACATTTAAACGGTATTACTATCATAGCAAGGCGCAACAAAAATTATATGTGCGATGGAGTTGAGGCGCTATATGTAGATATACAATTTAGTACATATAATTTCTTGGTTATTGGTTTATATCGAACAGGTAGTCAGGATGAACTTGTATGGAAAGCTTGTGACGCTACATTACTAAATAATCTCATTGCTGCTACTGAAAGAAATACAGTGATCATTGCAGGTGACTTTATCTATCCAACTATTAAATGGCCTATTCCACCAGGCCAATGTTATTCTGGCCCCGAAGAACTCTTTGTTACAGCGTTCCGAGACAGCAATCTCCATCAGTTGGTGAAAAGCCATACACGCTTCAGACAAGGGCAAGAATCATCCTTACTAGACCTTGTTATGGTAAATGAGGATTCTCTAATTGATGAAGTAATGCACAAACTTCCAATCGGCAAAAGTGACCATGCTGTACTAGAATTCAGCCCTCAGTGCCTAGTAAGAAAATCTACCGATACGCCTAAGTATAGACGTTACTACCAATATATTAATTTTGACAGTTTCAACAATGATTTAAGAAATAATTTAGAGAAGGTAAACTGTTTCAATGATACAGAAAAATTGTGGATGGAGATCTTGTCAGCAATCAACACAACTGTTGATAAACATGCTCCTGAAAGAAAAGTCAAGAATAAACCCCGAAATAAACCATGGATTGATAAAAATGTCTTAAAACTAGTGGCTGAAAAAAAAAACTCTCTGGGACAATTACAGGATCTCTGGGTCAAAAAATGACTACCAACTCTACAGAGAAACAAACAACAAATTTATTGATATGTCGAGGAAACAAAGGAGCTGCTATGAAGCCGAAATACTTAAATATGGGGATAAATCATTCTACTCTTACATTCGGAGATGTTCATCTTCAAAAGTGAGCATCCCAGCAGCCATCCGGACCCAGAGTGGTGACCTGGTAACGCAGCCTTCTCAAATGGCTGATGTTTTTGCCGAAGAATTTAAAAAAACATACTCATTAGAGCCCCCCTTGTCACAACAGATGAAAGTTGGTGTGGCTCGTGTGGAACATGACCTATGTGATATATCCTTTTCTGTAGAAGATGCGGAGAAAGCAATTGCAAGCCTGCGTACTAACTCATCTCCTGGCCCTGATCAAGTTCCAAGCCTTGTACTTAAGAACAGTGCCCACATCTTGGCTCCTGTACTTAGCACACTTTTTAATATGTCCTTCAAAAATAGTTACTTACCTCAAAACTGGAAGCATGCCTTGGCCACGCCGATTTATAAGAAGGGTGACAAGATGGTCACCGGAAACTACCGCCCTATTAGTCTTACCAGTACTGTTGTAAAGTTAATGGAAAAAATCATAAGCATAAAACTGACCCAATTTTTAAGCAGAGAATGTGTAATATCAGTTAAACAGCATGGCTTCACAAAAAAGAGATCCACCATTACAAATCTGCTGTCATGCATACACTCATGGACAAAAAGTCTTGACAACAATGATCCTGTAGATATTGTGTACTTGGACTTTGAACGCGCCTTTGACAAGGTCCCTCACCAACACCTACTGATTAAACTAGAGCACTTTGGAGTATGGGGTACACTACTCAAGTGGATAGGAAACTACTTAAAAGATAGAACTTTTCAAGTACGTGTTGGAACATACCTATCTCAACCAAAACAAATATTTAGTGGCGTTCCCCAGGGATCAGTGCTCTCAGCCCATCTATTTGGAATTTTTATCACTGACCTAGTAGAGGTGATCCAATCTCAGACCGCCTTCTTTGCTGATGATGGTAAAATCTTTGCCAACCCACTAATTAAATCTGGACAGCTGCAGAAGGCCCTTAATTGCATCCAAGCCTGGGCTAGGGATTGGATTATTAAACTGAATGCAGCAAAATGCACTGTGTTACACTTGGGCTCAGCAAACCCTAGAGCAAAGTATATGTTAGACAACAATGATATAGAGTCTGTTGATCTGCAGAAAGACCTAGGAGTGTTAATAGCATCTAATCTGAAATGGGAAGCTTAAATCACATCTATAGTGAAAAAAGCCAACTCGTTTTTATATGTCATAAGGAGATCATTCCAATTCTTCACTGTAGAAGTCTTTCTAAAAATATATAAAACATATATCAGACCCCTGCTAGAGTATGGTTTTTAAGTTTGGAGCCCATACTTCCAAAAAGATATTAACCTTCTAGAAAGTGTCCAGAGGAAAGCAACCAAATTACCACAGGCCCTGGGTCACAAGTCCTATGAAGAGAGACTCCTAACACTACGCCTCACTAGTCTAGAAGAAAGACGCCTTAGGGGTGATCTTATTGAGACATATAAGATTATTCATCAATATTATAACCTACCTAATATAGAAGACTTTTATATAATCAGAGAAAGCTCAAGCCCAATCCGGGGATTTGGAATCCAGCTTATTCGGGATTTGGCCATAATGAAGACTGCACATAATTTCTTGAGCAACAGAGTAGTGCATAACTGGAATAAACTACCAGAACATGTTGTGTCAGCCACGTCAATCAACAATTTTAAAAATAAACTGGACAAATGGCTATCTACAGAAAAGAAATCTCTTCTGAAACTATAAATCCAACACTGCAATGATATGGACATATCAGCATATTGCTGCTCGTCCATTAATAATAATAATAATAATAAAAGTTGATCACCTGGATATGACAACTGCATTTTTGAATGGAAATGTCAATGAGACATTATACATGCGACAGCCACCACATTTTGAGGTCAAAGGAAAAGAAGATTATCTGTGTATGCTAAGGAAATCTCTTTATGGTCTTAAACAAGCTCCTCGGTCATGGAATTTGAAGTTGCATTCAGAACTAGAGAGTTTAAACTTCAAACGATGCAAAAATGAACCGTGTGTTTATACTAGAGGAACTGATAAACATAGGATTATTCTAGCAATCTGTGTTGATGACATTCTTATATTTTACAACAATGAGGAAGATGTGAGTATAGTAAAGCAAGAACTCATGAAAAAGTTCAAAATGAAGGAATTAGGAAAAGCAGAGTTATTTCAGGGTATGAGGCTCAAACAAGAGAATGGCTGTATTACAGTGGATCAGGAGGAGTATGTTGAGAAGCTTCTTCAAAAATTTGGAATGATCGACTGTAAGACATTTTCAACTCCTGGAGTTCCTGGTCAGCATTTCCGAAAAACTGAAGGGTTGACATTAGATGAGATACCGTACATAGAACTTATAGGTTCTCTAATGTACTTAGCAGTTTGTACAAGACCAGATATAGCTCACTCAGTAAACTACATGAGTCAGTTCTGTACCAACTTTGAGGAGAGTCATTGGATAGCTACAAAACGAATCTTAAGGTATCTCAAGGGTACAAAAAGCATGGGCCTTAAGTACTCAAACGATAAAAATAATAAGATTCAAGGTTTTGCAGATGCAGATCATGGAAGTGACTTAGTAGACAGAAGGTCTTATTCAGGCTACATTTTCAAGATAGCTAATGGAGCAATCTCATGGAGCAATCAAAGCACTAAGCAACGCAGTGTTGCCATATCTACAGCAGAAGCCGAATATGTAAGCTTATTGGAAGCTGCAAAGGAAGCAGTTTTCTTAAAACGTTTTCTCAAAGAAATATTGGGTGAGGAGGAGATTGAGTCACCCATTCTGATTCATGTGACACGTCAATCAGCAATGGCAATTGCATAGATCCCTGTGCATCATCAGAAAACTAAACATGTTGATGTGAGATATCATTTCAATAGAGAAACTTTGGGAGATGGTATCATTACATTAAAATATTTAGACACCAAGTACATGGTTGCTGATGTTCTGACTAAAGCAGTTTTGAAAGAGAAGCACGAGTTCTGTCGAAAAGAAATGGGTGTATATCATTGCGTGTGAGTGATTGTTAAAGGTGTCAGGATGATTAGAGATGATTACGAGGAGCATGAATCAGAGAGGAAGTTTGATGGAAACGATTGAGGAGAGGTTTGAGGTTTTTACTATATGATATTTGAATAGAGTGTGTACGGTTCTTTATCAATAAAACTATTGTTTCATGTGTGTCAAATATTTTTCTAATAAGAGATTTTTACATGAATAATAAATAACTTTAATTATGTAATCTAATTGTATTATTACATCTTATTCAAAGTAAGCAGCTCTGCTAGTGGATGATTCTTAGAGAAGAGTCAAATATTAACACTAACTAAAATTTCAGGTGAATTCACTGTGCAGTAGTTATTTAAACATTTTGTTTACGAATCTTCAGTAATGAACAGCATTGTGTTCTAAAATAAATCATGTCAAGCGATATTGCAGTTGAGCCAGCTGATGCACCCGAAAATATCAACATTAAGTATGCCATGCTGTCATATGAAAAGCAAATTTTCGTTGATGTTTTTGATAAAGATGCTCTGACTGTTATGGCAAAGTAAGTTCAAAATGTAATATCTATAGAAGCCCCAACGCACAGGTTGGATTATGATAAAGGGGAGAGCAGGGTGTGGGGCAGGCAATTAAAAGCCAAGAATATAAAAGTACTTACATACAGGAGTTCATTCCAGCAATGCCTTGGGTAAATATTTGTTGAGCTAGATTTGCTCAATGCTCCTGGACCAACCTTTATAGGTACTGTCATGTATGAGTTTGATAGCGATGGTTTTACTTGGTAAAATATTTTCTTTGTTTTGAAAATAGGGCTCATTATGAAGTTGAAACAATAGTAATTCATTGTTTTTTATTTCTTTGTTAATGGTTCTGTGGTTTGATGTTACCACAATTCTGGCAATGGTTATGCTGGCATGGGCAGTCGGCTGGCCCTGAAGGGGCCGCTCCTCTGGACTTAGCCTCTAAGTTCTCAATGGAGCAGCAAGGGATAGGCTGCAGGGCTGGATGAGTGTTGTAACAATTCAAAAGTCGTTAAATTGTGACATCTTCATATTACTTTTATTGTTGTTAAGCTAGTCTATTTTGCCTTTTGGTTTGATGATGTGGTCAAAAATATTGATATGACCATGTCTAGAATGGGAACTAGATCTCTTGAGCCTCTTAAATATTATATAGACATTTTTATCAGAATGAGACATATCAACTATAGGTAATGTTACTGCATTTCACATCATAAGTACCTACTCGTAATTTGCATGAAGATAGATTGCAGATACACATTTTTGTTCACACGTGGGGTGCCGGCCTAGATTGTCTCTCCATGGGTGTCGTAAGACTTAGGGTAAAATTGGTTAAAATGGTGAGCAGCAGCATGAGTATCGTACTCATTACCTATACACAGATATGTGATGACAGATATGACATGTTAGACTGGCACCCCACATGGCTGATGAGTACAGTACACAGGTATTTCGAAACAAATGTGGATATTATAATATTGTACCTTTTTCTGATTTGACTACATTTCACCAGTTTGTTACATGATGTAGGGCCAGATCTAGGTATGTGCGCTAGAAAAACACTCGACTCCAATATCGCGCCGCATGGTCAGCGATGCTGCCGCAAGCCGTTGACTAGTCATTCATCATCGCACAGGACCCATTGTCGAGTAGCGCAATGTAAGACGCGACAGAGACAGACGTCACCGTCTGAAGTTTAGACACTTACAGATGCAATCTCCCCTTAAGAAAAAAAAACAATAATTATTTTAGAAAACACTAGTGGCAATTCCGCCTAATTTTCCTGCTAAGCTATCGTGACCTCATGTCACGGAATAGTTTTCTAAGCGTTTTGCTTCTACTCAAACCATCACCAGGAGGTTTTGAATCTTTGTACGCTGAGGTTTGAAATTTTGTTCTTATCACGCGATACCTAGTTCTTGTAGTCACATTTACAGATATAGAAGGGTAGCAACATTATTACGAGAGTTAAGTGTTTAAAAATAGCTTTTTTGATCATATGAAGTCTACTAGTCTAGTTGATGACACAACCCCCCGAGCAGTGTGTCGTTTTGCTCTATCATAATTATCATGGGGGCAATAATCGCCATTATATCTTGACGGGATGCGATTGTTTCTCAGAAAGTTTCGTTGACATTGTTCAAAATTCTTCACAATAGACATCTTTTGTTGTTATTTATACACGGAATCAAAAACTCTGTTAAATTAAACCATGAAGTGACACCAGATTTACCATTCCTTTGGAGCTACGCTAGGGTATTATTCCAGTATTTGACATGGGTTTTATTTCAGTTTACCTCTTGCGAATATTGTAGAGAATCTGTTTTTCATCACACGTCACAATTCTATCCAAAATTCCTTAATTTCTAACCTTACTCATCTGGGCATGTCTAGCTCAAAATCGAGCTCTTCTGAGGTATATATAAGTATTAATCTCCAGTTTACTAATTGAGTGCCAATGCCCGTGTAATATCAAGCTAGATTTCTCATTCCCCATCTCTTCCCACTTGAGAGTCCATCACTTCCCACGTCGACGTTTTGGTACACATTCTCTTAAAAACTATTTAATAGGAAAGCAAACGTCATTATTTCAAACCTACAATATTAATGCTAAGATTCGTACAATGGTCGTCAAAAAACAATATTGTATATTATTGTTATATAGTGCTATCTCTATCGCATAAATGACTTGAAGCATTGCCCAACCCGCTCTCATCTTGAAATTCTAATGTAAGTTCACAATTTTCTTTCGCTGCTGTACCAAATATACTTTAAAGTATGTTTGGTACAGCAGCGAAAGAAAATTGTGAATCTAATGTTAAAATATGAATTAATTAAGAGATTAGTTCAGGTAGTTCACCCCCAGGGCTCTTAACGTTTTGAATACCCGGTAGCTGGTAAGCTGTCTACGAGAGCATTCTCAAAGATGGTGAAACGCATACCTACTGTGTTTTTATAATGTTATCCGTGTTCGTAAAAAAAACTGTTTTTAAAGTCAAGACCTTTTAAGAATGCTTCGCGTAGAAGCGACATGCGTCGAAAATTCTTACGGTTTGGCTGCGTGGCGTTTGTGCCGTCACGTTGGCTCAACGGGAAAATTACGCGGAATTGTCACTAGATTTTTTACATTTTCTAAGTGCTTTTCTAAAATATAAATTGTATGTTTCCTTAAAATATTTGTTATTGTTAAATATGGATTTCCGTAAAGTAACGCCTGAATCTATTCATTAACTCTGCCTTTAGAGTGATATTGAATGTAAAAATTATGAAATACAAATTATAGATTAAGAATTTTGAATCATGTAGGTTGACTTCTAAATAAATCTTTGGAGAAATATCAAAAATATATTTTATCCAAATTTACCTATAATGAAGAATTGTGTCTGTCTATGTCTACAATTTCAGGTACTATGCATAGTACATTACTTAATAATATACCAATCTGTCTATAAAAGTCTTTGCTTTCTTTTTCAGGGGCCTCAACTACAACACAGTTCTCGCAAACTTACTATGGGTATACAAAGACCCAGCTAATTTAGTTCTTGTGTTGAACAGTAGTGATCATGAAGAGAAATACTTTATGGAGAAATTTAACCTGACTGCATTGCCCAACATTGGACAAGAAAGGTAACTTATGAAAAATTTAGGTACCTACTTAGGTAAAAAAAAATTTAAACTTCGAATTCGATTGTAATTTTTGTGATATTTCGGGTCTTTCTTATGTTTGTGCTGAAAAAATTCTAGATAGTTGTAATTTATGTCCTTCTTGTTAAAGAGTGTCCTTAAAACGCAAACGTTTGGACTTATTGAAGCGTATTTTGTATATGATAGGAACACAGAATCTGCATCGGTGTGTTACGCTAATAAGTATCCATTGCACTATACATACAGAGTATACATTATCGATAAGCATCAAAAAAGTTTTTGTGTAAAATGACAATTTTCTTGCGACTGTAATTTTTTCCCATGAATGTAGATGCAGTTCAGAATATCCTAAAAAAATATGGATAGAGTAATATAACACGTAAAACGTTTTCTTGTAACTATAATGGTACCACCCTTACTGTCCCTTCTCAAAAAAATATACTGTATAAGTAGTAGTATGAGTTTTTAAATTCCTTCACATAAAATTGACCCGTAAAATAAATAAAAGGAAACCTATGCGCTTTCACGCGTAATTGTTTACGGTATTAGTCGGATCGTCCACTGCTGAACACACCTTCCCTATGTAGGGGGTATTTTCCATAATCCCCACGCCTGGCAGGCGGCTTGGGGATCGCAGTGCAGATGGCATTTTTCTTAAGAAGGTGCTGCTGCCCACCTTCTAGTAATTTTCCGTTAGTCGACTTTTACGACACCCACTCGAATTGTTTATTTTACATTATATATAAATACTAGCGGCCCGACCCGGCTTCGCACGGGTAATTACGACTATAAATTGAGATGTAAGCTATCCTATCTTTCAATTTGGATCAAATTGCACACCGAAATGCAATGCAATCAAAGCCGAAAGATTCAACATTTTGAGGATGATGGTGAAAGTAATTATTTCAAGAAAGTTAAGAGCGAGTTGCAAATGCCATTGGAATATATAGAATAACTTTAAACAGTAGATAGTTGAAATAGATACCTTCCATTTAATTTCAGTTCTGTAATACGAAAAACGGGAGATTCGGATCGTACAGACGATTTGAATGATGTTGTCAGATTTTCATTTACGATTTCATGGTTTGCCGACAGTGAAATCATTAAAACCTAAATTATCTAAAGCTGTTAATTATAATTGGTCTGAGAAGACGTTGAGTAAAATACTTTGGGGTACTATACGTTAAGATTTCGGTTCATTAAAATAGAAGGTAACAGACAAGATTGCACTCTCAAACGGAATAAATACCTAAGTGCTATCTTCGTCGCACGAAGAAAAAATCTATTCGATACGAGTCTTATATACACATTCGAATATATATAGAAATGCCTAGTATAAGGAAAGTATCTTCATAGAGCTTTCGATGTAAACGTGGTTTCGTCATAATATTAAGAGCGCACCGAGCTTTTTAGGCGCGCCGCGTATGTGTGCGTGAGTAAGGCACGCCAACAGCATCCGTCCCCGTCCGACGGCCGAAGAATTACTAAATCGGATAGGGACAAAGCATCGCAGCTCTGGTTAAAATGGGTGGACCGTGCGTGAATTTAAGTATTTCCTTCGTATAATAAAAACAAATACCTATATGAAAAATGTAATGTGTATACGTTATAGAAAACACATGGTTTTATTTATTTTTAAAATACTGATGACTTTCCTTTAATTATTTACGCCGTACTAAAGGGTTTATTTAGTTTTTTAGATATAACTTTGTTTTTTTTTCTATCGAGGAAACTTTAAGTAATCGTGTTGCCAAAGTGTATGATTTATAGAATGAATCCTTAAATATAATATAATATTAATTACATAACTCAAAATTAAGAAAGAAAGATACAGCAAGGGATCAAACGAACCACAATTATGTATCGCTGCCTCGGTGCAGGCTTAAATACTAAGTGTTCAAATAACAATCAATCATTTTGTTTCTTAAAATTTTTAGTTCAAATCACAATAAAACGATAACTGGTAAACCAGAAACATAGGTATTAGGTCCAAGGACATACATACATGCAAAATTTCATCGAGTTTAAAATATAACGAAACGTTTTTATGGAAAGCGCTACGAAGACACTAACCTTAACTATATTTTTTTTTTTTAATTTCGTGGATTGATATGAAAATGTTTTTTTTTACTCTTGATAGTCAAGCCCTTGGCCACAATCTGTTGGTACTAGGTCTAGAATTACTGGCTCTCGAGGACTACTGCGGGAACACACTGTTAGGTGCTTGGTGACAGATTTTCTACTTGAGGGCTAGCATAGCTAGCAGGCGCAAAATGCCATTCCCCCATTCGGTGACGCTCAAGCCGGCGCGCGGTGGGGATCGAACCTTGTACCTGCGACACGGCAGTCTATAGCTGTTACCGATCGGCTATCAAATTTAATATATATGTAGGGAAAACAAGTGAATAATGAATTTTTATTTACATTTAAATGTACTGGTACTTTATTTAAAGAATCGTCGGAATGTGATATATGAAACAGCGGGAAGATGGCAGCTGCTTGTA
The DNA here is from genome assembly GCA_963854805.1 of Plagodis dolabraria. NCBI lineage: Eukaryota > Metazoa > Arthropoda > Insecta > Lepidoptera > Geometridae > Plagodis > Plagodis dolabraria. The sequence continues at coordinate 21,657,553 of OY978449.1, read as the reverse complement.
ACACAGCTTCGAAACAGCAATGCTATCAAAATTCCAATGTTATCATATGGTTACTCGTAGTCGTATAAATTTAATTTTACCATGAACTTATACGTGTTCCATAGTGGGGTTCCGGATTAGAATAGGACCCCCTCAAAGCCTCCTGTGAGTCGTAAGAGACGGCAAATGGTAAATTCCAGAAGGTAGGCAGCAATGCCTTTTGAAGAACTTACACTGCGATCCCCGAGCCGCCTGCCAAGCGTGGGGATTATGGCAACCGAAATGAGGGAGGCTGTGTTTAGCAGAGAACAATCCGGCTGGTACATTACAGTACTTTAGTGCACTATTGCTGTAGGTTTTAAATAAGAAATTAATCTTATAAACTATCCATATTTTGCGTATGAAATTTATCTTACTACATATTCTTAACTTTGCAGAGAAAAGGCCTATTTAGAGGGTGGTATACACTTTGTTTCCACTCGTATATTAGTAGTGGATCTGCTGAAGAACCGAGTGCCCATTTCCCACATCACTGGCATTATAGTACTGAGAGCACACACTGTGCTAGAATCATGTCAAGAAGCATTTGCTTTGAGATTGTACAGGCAACAAAACAAGGTGATTTTACAATAGATTTAATTGTCATGAAAATATCTAAATTAATTTAGATATTTTTTAGAATTTAAATTAGTTATGGTCAAGTGGGGCTAATGCGAGGGCGGGCCATAACTAAAATAATGTTTTTAATTTTGTACCATTAATTACCGTTTGGTGGTTAAGAATTCACATTTAGAGTACATAATAAGCATATATGAGGCGATCATTTTATGTCGTGAGACAACAACGGAAACAAATTATCAAAAAGCTTTGACGATTTTTTAAAATCCTAGTTCATTATTGCATTTGCCCGGTGTAAAGGGGCAAAAGTGATAATTAAATAGCATTCCCTAACAGAGTGCCTAACGTAACAATTGGGGTAATAGTAATGTAACAGAAAAAATAATTATTCTTTGGTTTCTAATTGAAAGAGATCAGACAAATACTGAGTATTAAACTTGCAGCTTTTTTCTCACGTATTTGAGCGGTTCTTGTTGTCTAAAAGACAAACTGTGTCGATTTTGTGAAAAATAATAAAACGGTCTTCTCCCTGGATTCCTGACTTGAATTGTGTTTTCACATCGTTAACAGTAACGTAAGTACTTACCCACTAACTAATATCTCTTTTCGACTCATATATAATAGTCCATTTTCACAATTGCCCCAAATCAATAAAAAATCGGGGCAAATTCAATAATGACTATGTGGTGCAAATGTCATTAGGTCTGTTAGAAATAAGCTATTGAATGACTTTCCAATACCAAAATTCGTGACATTGTTGCAAAACAAATAAAAAACTTATTTCGCAGTGGAAGATGAAACTCGATTGAAATATAGGTTATAAATATGTGTTCCACGTTATTTCTCGGCCGCTCCGGTAATGAAACGTCAATCATTCATTCTTCGGTAAAACTATCTTGAGAAGTGGTTTGCTTATGGCCTAAGAAGTGTTCATGTCATAGCATAGGTGGCTGAACTGATATTTTTTGTACGATAGTCTGGAATAGAGCGCTATTGCATTTCCCCGAATTGACCCTACCTAATTCATCTTCAAACAAAGTTCTGCTTAATTGTTTCCCATAGTTAATGTTATATTTTTTTAATTTATAGATCGTTATTATCCTTTCTTTTTAAGTACGTAATTAAAAAAAAAGGTTTTATTTATAAATAGTTATTAATACTGACAATATAATTCTGTCAATTTCTTTATAATAATCGCAATTTTCGATACAAGTAAACGATACGACTAAAATTTAAATACCTAATGCCTGCCAAAACGACTAAAGCACGACAAAAGGTGAAAACAATTAATTACTGTTGACATATTATGAATATTGGAGCTACATTTTATGAAATATCTATTCTGATTCATTTATATGATTTTAATATCTTGTACTCCATCAACATATACAAATTGGTGAAATTTAGTTCTTATGCTAGTCTATCAGCAATATACAACAATGTTGTACTCGTATAACTGTACAGGCTGGGCTGGTGCACCAACTTAAAAATTAAAAATGTATTTTCGGACAAACTTAAACATTGACTTTGGAGTGCCAGTTAGTCGTATTAATTACATTTTGTGTGCTATATTTAGGATTTTTTAGATATTTATGAAAATTGCTTCACAGTGTATCTTTACCCAGGTTATTATAAATAATACCATATAAAATTAAAAATGGTGACTTTAATATTTCCAACACAAAAAGTGATTTTGAGTAAAGGTATAGGTACTCGTAAAATACGATACTAAAATTATAAAATTTGACTATTGTTATGTATAGAGATATAGGCTCTGTGAGAAGAACAGTCAAGAAACTCAAGCTTTTGATTTTGTAACTCATGTCTATTACAAAATTATAGCAAGACCTATTTGCTTACATTACATAGGTAAGTGACATGAATACTCAACATATAGGTACGTACACATCTATTCACTCACGGAGGCACGGGCAGGCCTTATTTTTACACGATGTCTTAGTGTCGGTGCAAAAGCTAATGGTACCTACATACACCAAAAATATGATCGTTTGGAAAGGCAGTAACTGCATTCAAAAATTTGGAGGGTTTCCGGTTACTGACAGAGCTGACATTTTTCATACATGTGTGAATCGCGTGACATTGCAATATTATGATGATCTGATGATGGAACTGGAAGGTGGCCAAAGGACCTTCGCAATGAAACGACACAACCTCAACTAATTTGGGCTCATTTGAATTCTCTTCACAAGTATTCTAATTTTTTTTAGGTCTTTTTACTAACAAGAACATAATAAAAGCTTGTTTAAATATTTTTTTTTATAGAGAAAACCTTTTTTGATATAAAGTTTTCAGTAGTATGTTTATATTGTTTGTGGTCAATCCAATAATGCTAGAGATCTTTCAGTCTAAAAATGCAAACCCCTCCACTAAACGTGACGTAATTATTTTTTTATTTTTTACTGTATCTATTTTTATTTTGTCATAACAACACAACGAACTTTTTGAACAACGCACTCGATCCCCATGATACAGGCTTAGTGCATAGTTTGGGGCTCGCTGTCAATCTATTACTCAAGAATTTTAATTATTCTAGAATCTAAATTAACGATTGTATTTACTTATAAATCCTTTTGGCAATAAATTATCTTATTATGTAAATGTGTGAGTGAGTGCGTGCAGTGATTTTACAGTGGTCTCGGACTCGCCCGCGCACTCTGGACACACCGATCCAATACACGTCATCTCGTCAGTATCATTAGAAGAACCCATAGAGAAAATAACCATCTCGTTGGATGAACCAATGATACTGCCGAGATAACGTGTGTCATTGCATCGATACATTATTATGTTGCATGTAGGGGTAAAAACGTAGGAGGAGTGTGCATTTTTAGACTGAAAGATCTCTACCAACTTATTTCCCTTTCTCAGCTTTGTATTGGTTCCAGACAGGCTTTATAAAGGCGTTCTCCAATTCACCAATATCTTTCACGTTCGGTTACAATCAAGTCGAGAAAATTATGAGGGCCTTATTTGTCACAGAACTATTTCTTTGGCCACGGTAAGTTAGTTTGAAGCTTGATTTGTAATGCTGTAGTATTTGTGCGTTAGCTATAGGTATAGCTTTGGCGAACGAAACAGCTGGATGGATGAAATTTCGTGTACTGTACTAGCTTTTACTCGCAACGCGCCTTCTTCATCACAGTTAATTTCACTTTCGTATTAATATTTCAATTTATATTACCTCAACCTTGACTGTATTTTCGAAATCTACGTGTACTGTACCTCAACCTCGTACTTTATGTTATCTCTATCATTGCCCGCATCTCTACTTTCAGCTTGGGAGTATACTGCCACCTTTACTTACCCTCTTCCATACCCAGCTTCTAAGGTAATCCTGCCCTTGCCAAAAAAAATCTTAACTGATTACTGGGTACACATTTTCTACCACACTCAAGTACAAAATCTGCTGCCGAACATCATTCAGTTGTTTAGACTCTTAAAAAGTATGTTGTGTACGTTATTCTTAGAGATTGTTATTCTATAATATAAAGTCGTGGAGAGCAGAATTGACGAACCCTTCTCCGGGGTTGCAAGTCCCAGGCGCTTACTAGCCTTTCCCTTGCAACGCGATAGACCAGGCACCTCTTATTTTACAGATTGCATAGATTGTGTGACTAGTTTTAGTATCTAATTATTATTCAATTTCTTTACTGACGGTTACCGTATCAAGCTATGCCTTGGCATTATGCTTCCGTGAAGTCACACGCTGGATTCACCGGAAGACCAGCGCTGGCTTTATAACCAGCATATGCTGAGATGGGTCCAATTAAAGACGGCTAGCAATACATTTATTTATATTTTTGTTAATTAGTATCTATTATTGTTTAGTATCATCTTGTGTCTTTAATAAATATTTTTTTTATTTCATTTCATTTGTTGATGAATCCATGGAATGCAAATAAATTCGTCTCCCTTTATCTAAATCTTACCCCGATTTTCACAGATTCCACGGCATTGTGATCAAAAGTCTCAAGACAAGACAAGCTAAAGTAGAAGAATTACACGTCCCTCTATCTACGAACATGATCCTCATACAAACTTGCCTCTTGGACATAATGAACTACACAGTCAAGCAATTGAAAAGCGTTAACAAGACTTTGGATATGCAGGTATGTGGACACAACGACTTGCTCAAGTAATTCTTAGTAGCTAGAGAAGGGCTTTCAAAAGCATACAAGAAAAGTAATATTTCAGGAAATAACCACAGAGAATTGTATTACGAAGAAATTCCACAAAATACTGCAATCACAGCTGGATTGTGTATGGCATCAACTCAGTACTCGAACAAAAGAATACATTCAAGATCTAAAAGTTCTGAGAAGTATGACTATGTAAGTGATTCGGACTTGCCCTCTTTATATATAGTGTACCGTATTTTGATATCAAGTAGGCCACATAGTGCGATTACCATGTGGCCTACCACTATGATCCTTAGATCCTCCTGTGGATACAAATCATGAAACTAAGCAATGATTTAAAAAAATATTTTGTTACCTTTGGTACCTAGATAATTGACTAAGCTGTACGTTACACATCATGTCATCTTGTTCATGTATAACCCTTTTCTTGTATATTTATTTGCAAAATATGGATGATATTGTATACAAGGTATTGGAATAATTTCTTTAAGGAGTACGGTTTGTAAATGTAAAAGTTTGTAAATGTAGATCATAAACTCGTAATAAATACTACGTAGCATCCAAGACCAAATTCTGCTAAAGAACAAAAAAAAACTGGTTTTGAAATTTGCAATTACCATATTTAAGTATACGGTACTTATTATGAATTGCGTGATGAATTGAGATCAATATTAATTTAATAATAGTAAATCTTTGTCGTTGAGTAATTAACCTTTAAAAGAATATTAGGCGGAATCGCAATGCTGCGGTAGAGCACCATTTATTTTTATTCGCAATATTTCCTCTTTCTTTGTTTATTTATTGTATTCACTTACAAAGTTCCAGACAGCTTTTAATTTTGATGACACACAGACTTCAGAATTCTGATTATCCAAACTGTTGATTTTCCGTTGTTACAGAAATCTGATCCATGATGACGCTGTGTCATTGTATGCGTTAGTAAGCAAATACAGAACACCTGAGTACGCCAAAGTTAATTCTGGATGGATCCTTCTAGAATCCGCTGAGCAGGTATTCAGAATTTCCAAATCTAGAGTGTTCAATTCTAAAAACGGTGAGTTAAAAATCGTTACGAATCGTGATTACAACAGCTTGGAACTTTGTTATATTACGCTAACTCGAAAACTAAATTGAGAACCTTAAATAAATATTCTATTTTTTAAATATATCTGAATAAATAAAAAGGGGATGGTGGAGATGCTTCGAAGAGGCCGAAGCACCGCAGCCATTTTGAACAACCATCTTGGATTTTGTATAATATATCGAGAGACAGGCCTCGTAGATGACAAGTTTACCGAACCATTATGTGCCTAATTTATATGTTTCAATGTATTTACACAGAGTTCGATCCAGAACCATCACCAAAATGGAAAGTACTCAGCGATTTACTTACAAAAGAAATACCCGAAGAAGTCAGAAAAAAGAAAGATGGTACACTTACAAACACAAAAATACTTATACTATGCCTAGATAACAGGACGTGCAGTCAATTGAACCACTATCTTACTATGGGCGCGAATAAATATCTATTTTACACAGCTTTCCGAAGAGATCTCACAATCAATACCGTTTCGCCTAAGTACAGAAACTTAAAAGAAACAATGCCTTTAGAAAAGGACAAAGCTAAAACACCCAGTACCAAAAAACAGAATGAGGAAGATTCAACAGAGAGTGATACGAAAATCCTTGAAGACAATCCTGACGAGGAGTTTGATATGGAAGAAGCGAATAAATCTCAATATGTTTTGACATTGACACAGATTGTTACACAGAAAAAATCTAAAAAGGAATCGCCAGATGATAGTATTTTTGAACCAATGTCTCAGGTATGCCAACATTTAATAATAATATAATATTATATCGTTTATTTGCCTGAACTTTTTTTATTTAATAATAGGATCTTTTTGAAATCATGTTTCATAGTAAAAGTCATGAAAATATCATGTATCTTCGTGGGTATTGGCAGAAGTGTAGAAAAGTAACTGTAGAAACCGTCGTAAAAAACTCACACTTCAGATTTCGATTGAAATAGATAAGGAATGCATTTCGCTCCATATGAATGGAAACCAAGCGTGCCACTACGAATTATTTCAGCTGCCTAACTTTTTTGTAGATATCTAACTTTTTCTGTTGAGTTTTTTGCCAATTAGGCTGGGGGGCGTATTGGGCTTCGTTTCAGCTTGGACAAAAATGCTTTCTTACTTCTGTTCTATCTGGCTGGTGGATGTCTAGCTTTTCTCTTCTTCAGGTCGCATTACTCAACCGACTCTGGTGACATTTTGTGATTGGGTTCGATAATAATTCCATGGATTTTTATATCGATTCCGTTTGAGTATATTTTTCAAAATGGCGGATACAAGGCAGTTGTTAATGTTGAAAAATCGTATTGCAGTTGCGAGGTCACCTCACAGAGCCATTAGTATAAATAAGTAAATAAACTAGTACTTACTGTGCGATATTTGTTTACAGATAGACAATTTGGACTTATCACAGCTCGAGTCCGAAAAGCCTGTAATTTGCATACAAACCTTTAAAGAAAATGGCTGCCATTTCTCACTAGAACGGACACTAGAAGCACTCCGACCGGAATACATTATTTTGTACCATTCAGACGTAGCTGCAGTAAGACAAATAGAACTATACGAATGTAGGAAACAACCTGAAGAGCCTGTCACTAAAGTTTACTTTTTGATACATGATAAGACTGTTGAAGAGCAAGCGTATCTTACTTCTTTGAGGAGAGAGAAACAATCTTTTGAGTTGCTAATTCAAACTAAAAGTGTAAGTATATATTTAAATAATAACATAATTATTGTATTTTGTATGTTACCTCAGTTTCTGAAACATTTGTCTCAATCAATGGACATACAAAATACCGAACGCTTAGTGGTCAACGGCATCCTATGACGTGATAGGTGACCAATAAGCATTCAGTATTCAGTTTGATAGCTCATCAAGACTGACAAACGCTACAGGCACTATAGGTATGTATTATATTTGAAACTATATTGCGAACATGTCATCATTATATCGTCTATATTTCACTTCACGAAGGGCTACCCCTTAGGTAGATGCAGAGGAGCAGAGTTGAAACGTGAATGTCCACGTTTCACCATACATGCTTTGATTTAATGTAATATAATGGGCGAGCCTATAGCCAAATTGAAATCAACTGGGCAAAGTTCAGACTCCGGGCTGCTATTGAGATAGCTATGCAATCCGGAGAACCCACCCAGGATATCCAGTTTCTAAAGTAGCTTTTTTGGCACTCCATAAACAAAGCAGACATTATATTAAAGAAATGGAAGCGAGGTTAGCTCTCGTTTCGCTTACCCAGTAATTTCACTTGCTACTTCACTTTACACTTCTACACACCTAAATACAGTTACTACTGCTTCGATGCAGAATACCTGATGGTACCCACTAAGGCGGACTCTTGCTGGAGACACCTGCCACCTGGTAAAACATAGTTAGACACCCGTGATTGCCAGAAATTAATTTCTTAGCTGGTAGCATCTTGGTTAAAATCTATGCTCCCTCTATATATTAATTCGAGAAAATCCCTTGAATATATTTATTGTGTCGGTCACGTGCTTATCAACTGAGGTTACAAAGTATAATTGTTTCAAATTCTGACGGTAGACTTGTTATGTTTTATTTGGTAATTTTAGGTAATGGTAGTTCCCTCGTATCAAGATGGTAAAACGGAAGAATACTTTAATATGAATGTGGAAGAGGAATCTGATGACGTGGACACCAGAAAAGCAGGTAAGTAATATAAATAATGGCATATCGCTCACAAAGTTGATAATTAAGATCAATAATCTATAGCATCATAATCATCATCAACTTAGTTGATCATGCATCACGCACATACTTACAGCAACTGTTTGCAAAGGTACCGTCTTTCTACGCTCTGCTGCCGGATTGTCATTGCTTAATAGGCTGATATATTTATAGGCTGATAGGCTAGCCTTTGACCACTATATTATCTAACGATTCACTTACCTACTTACTTGACGTATTCGAAAACGTTGTTCAAGCTAACCTAAAATTACTGGCTCTCAAGGACAGCTTCCGTAACACAGCGTAGGTGCTTGGAATCGTAGCAAAGCATGGAGGCGCTCAGTAGTAATGCCACTAGCGGTTACCCATCCAGTTCATAATAGCAGTGGACGTTGCTTAACTTAGTGGATAGATTTAACAAGCTTCGCCACGAGCGCTTCAAAATTCAAATTCTTTGTATATGCATCATGGTAGCGATATCATTAGATATCTCATTTGTATGCCATAGGGCATCTCCGTGGTCGAGTCCTCAGTTCGGCTGAGTTGAACATTAATTTTCTTAAAGCCTTAACTTTAACTTCCTTATAAACGGTATAAGGTTTGTAAAACTTAGTGAAGACGGTTCGATTCGATTTCCGACCCAGATAAATATGCTATAACCTAAAAATATGCTTAAGTTAAGTTTGTGGTTCCTTGTTTCATATACCTACCAAACCCCTTCATTTTGAGGAAATTCGATGCATAGGTTCATGGAATGAACATTTTACAGGAGGACAAAACACAAGCCAAGAGAAGCCGTCAGTGATCGTGGACATGAGAGAGTTCCGGTCAGATCTCCCGGCTTTGCTGCATAAGAAAGGCATAAACATTGAACCAGTCACCATAGCGGTAACAACGTTTTGTTCGGATTCATTATCAACTGTCTACACTCCTTCCAACTACGCAGTGGCGCTTATATGAAATATCTCTCGATTAAGTTGTCCATTGTCAGATACTATTAGAAGTTATAAATACAAGTTTAATCATTTATGCTTCATTACGCCTAAGGAACTGGTTGTGATCGCCGCTTTGGTCCTGCCAAACGTGACAAATTAATAATGACAAAAGTATGCCCATGATAGGCGCTCCCGGCTGAAATTGGCCAGCCTTATAACGGCTGTTGAAGTGAAGAAGTGAAGATGTGCGCTCAGGTGGGGTGCGTTCGTAATCTACGTTAAAGCGCACTCGGATTAACACTTCTCACGTTGATTTTTCCTTCATAGTCTTAGGGTTAGCGTTGTCACAACTCAACCGTTCCAAACCTCTGAAGGTGGTCTTTTTTTCCATAGCATCTTAATGAAATAGTGGCAAAAAAGAAAACAATTGATATTTGTGTACATAGTATTTGTTTATGAGATAAAATGTATGCGGTTTCTTTTATTTAGGCAGTTAATAGTAGTATAGTAAATACAAGAGTCACTAAGTCAATATACATATAGAATATTAAATCATGGTGTTGACAGAGGAAAAATTTTCCCAATTTAATAAAACAATAAAATCACGCAGTTTTTAATTCGGACTAAATCTGACCCTATCAATTATAGACCGATTTACATGCATCCTCTTCTAAGTAAATTATTCAACAAAATTATGCTTAAACAACGTCTATCATATTTCAATGAGAAGGAATAATATATCACACAATTATCAGTTCGGTTTCACGAAGAGTACATCCATAACAGATGTAGGTCGCAGAAAAGAGATATACTATTGCTTTTTGATAAGTGTGAACAGAAAAACAACTCTTGCTTGTAACATTTATTAGTAACTCATCTAATCTATTTCCAGATAGGCGACTATATCCTCACTCCAGACATATGTGTGGAAAGGAAGTCTATATCCGACCTGATTGGTTCCCTCAACTCCGGCCGGCTGTACACTCAGTGCACGCAGATGTGCCGCAATTACAGCCGACCGATACTGCTTATAGAGTTCGATCAGAACAAGCCGTTTAACCTGCAGGTTAGTTATTTAAACCTATAGTTACATTTGTATCAATATCAGCTCTCACTAAACCCCAGCTGGCTGTTGCATCGACGCGCTATTATCGTAGTTTGCCTAGTCGGTCTTAACTGATCAACTAAGCTAAGCAGAAGCAGTGACGGCTCAGTAGCAATGGCTATGGACTGCCGCGCAGCTGGTCCATGGTTCGAATCCCGCCGCGGGCTTGAGCTTCACCGCATAGTGGAAAGGCATTTTGCAATTGCCCGCCTGGCTAGCGACCACCCTCAAGAAGAAAATCTGTCGCCAACGACAGACGCAATGCAATTCGCGACATGTGACGAAATGCATCTGTTATAGGCAGAGATAGTCCGGTTAACACCAGGTGGGCCTAGAGCTTTTTCCGTCACATTAACATAAAAAAACAGTGTGCAAGGAACAGGATCACTACTTGGATGGGTGACCGCTAGTAGCATTCATAACTCAGCGCAGCCTTGCTTCTTAGGACATACAGCAATTGACAAAACACACTCAATGTAAACTTCCACCTTCATTTTGTGCCAAACTTACTAACCATATCTAAATATGTGTCTGGTCTAAGAATTAAGATAAAGCTGGCGTCCCACGGTGCGTGAACACGGGCTCATAGTTTCTCTTTTAGAGATATTTCTTTTAGTAGCATCTAATTTTAGCGTTTCCTTAGATCAACCAGTGGTGACATTTATTTTATGAGGTAAAGGCCGTGAGATCACGAGCCTTGAAAATCAATCTTATGACACATCCAACCGAGACAAATATCCAATGGGCCCACTTTTTTATGTTTTTCTTTCTTTATTTCAAGGGACATTTTATGATCTCTACGGACACATTATCAGGCGCCGACATCCAACAAAAGTTGCAACTCCTCACGATCCACTTCCCGCGGTTGAAGCTCGTCTGGTCACCAAGCCCTTACGCCACGGCTGAACTTTTCTATGAGCTTAAGGTAAGTTCAATCTTCACGCCTGTACTTTGCATGTATAATTCAGATGTTGGGTAGGTACTACGTAAAAGGAAACGAGCCATTTGAAACTTATCGGGCACATTGCCATATTCAACTAATTTCTGAGAATTCTCACTGAGAATTTATTTTTTGGGTGACCGCTGGTGACATTACTACTGAGCACTTCCGTGCTTCGGAGGGCACTGTTGTCTTAGAATGGCAGTCGTTGTGGCATGATGGTAGGGCATTTTTAGAATGCCGGGCTGGCTAGCTACCACCCTCAACTAGAAAATCTGTCGCCAAGCACCTATGCTTTTATTGCCTACCCTTTTGAAGCAGTGATGGCTCAGTGGCTGTGGGTAATGACTGCCGCGCAGCAGGTCCATGGTTCGAATCCCGCCGCGGGCTTGAGCTTCACCGCATGGTGTAAGGGCATTTTTGCGAATGCCCGCCTGGCTAGCGACCACCCTCAAGTAGAAAATCTGTGGCCAAGCACCTAACGGTGTGTTCCGGCAGCTGTCCTTGTGAGCCAGTCATTCTAGGTTAAGCCTGTATCTCCGACCACATCATCACTTACCATCAGGTGAGATTGTGGACAAAGGATTACCTATCAGCACAAAAAAAAAACGGTGCTCACGTCATGTAGTTTGTTTGTTATTAATGAATAAAATGTTTTAATTCCAAATTTAAACATTTTATTAATTAGTATTTCCCATGGCTGTTCCCACCCTTCTATCCTTTGGCATTAAGTCACACTTGTGGACCCACAGACACTTAAGATCATTTTTCTATGGTTTTTAGAAACTTTCGTCAACTAAATTAGAGTGAGAGTCGAGAATTTGCAAGGATCATGTACAATCATTGCACGGGAGAAACGGCACCCGTACCTCGAACATAGCAATGTCAAATCAGGCGACGTCTCCTGATTAAGTCTCAGTAGTGTGCGTATGTGCTACTGCATGCTTGTCTTCCAGTCGTTGTCATTCATTAAATCGTTATATTGGAGCGTACCCTATCTTCCCCTTTTTACCCGCCTTTAATAAAAAAAAAAAAGTTTTATTTTGTCGCTACAGAACGTGGGTATAATAAGTGTACTAATGAACCGCCCACCTATTGAGGTTTTTTATTGAGGTTATTAACTTTATAAAGAGTAATTTAATTTATACCTTTTTTCTTATCTCAGCAAGGCAGAAAGAACCCAAACGTGAGTGAAGCTTTAGCATTGAGCGGAGATAACACTGCTGATGACATGCATTATGAAAGATACAACATATTGGTGCACGACTTTGTGCAGAAACTACCCGGAATCACCTCCAAAAACATCAACAGGATATTGAACAAGGGAGTGTCTTTGGATAATCTGATTACACTGTCCAAGGTACGTAGTATTGTTATCTATTCTACTTCTATACATTTTTTTCGCTGGTCAGTCCTGTCTGATTCCGCACTTTAAGTGCAAACCTAAACAAGTACATGGGCGTATCCGTCCTTACGGGACTATTCTACGGTACATACCGCTTCAAAAGGTCAGAGCTATGCGTGGCTATGCGATAGAAAGAGAGACGCCTTGTAGGTGAATATAAATATTAGGTAATCCGTGCTTTGCGAGCTGAAGTGCACTTTATTGCTTCGTAGCTAGTGTCGCTTATTTATTGGGATGGCTTTGAAGAGTGATCTTTCTGTTCCTTTTTATTCTGTACTTTGGTCACTATCTCACTAGTTGTAAATGAGGATGTAGTCGCAGATATTAGTAGACTAAGTAATTATCATACTTAGGGTCCATTTCAGAAAGTCCTAATAAAGTTTTGGGTTGCTAACCAACACATAAAATAACTGAATGATAAAAATGACAGTTAACATGCAGCGCGTTTCAAGCTTGAATTGGAGAGACTAAATCGATGACTGTGAAACGCAAAGATAGTGTTTATTTAATAAATAAGTTCTGGGTAGTATAACCGGCACTTACTCGAACATTCTGAATCAGGCCCTTAGAGTGGTAATTAGCAAGGACAGTTTCTGTTATTCTTTGGGTCAATCTTTCTTCTTGACAGTGCAGTAACTACTAGCTATAATAGCGGACTTTAGCAAAAAGGCCTACAACCAAGCGAATTCATGCATATACTGTACTTATAATAATGAAGGAGTAAACAAAAAAAGAAAGAACACACATGGTCTTATATACTTGAAATAATTTTACAATAGTACCTATAGGCTAAGAAGAATTTTGTTTCTGTGTATCTTCGTATCGCGTAAAATAGTCCAATAGTTTTAGTAATTAGTAATTTTAATTATTATATTTAATTCTGTATATTATTATAATTAACACGTTCATCTTTAGACAAATGCCTTCTCCACTAGGGGTGTTTGCCATAATCCCCACGCTTGGCAGGCGTCTTCGGGATCGCAGGGAAAGATGGCAGTTCTAGCCCGGTCCTACGGGGAGAGTCAGTATGCAGACGAAAAATTATGTGAAGCATGATTTTTAATACAAAGCAACATCCAGAGAGTGAGAACAAAGTTAATGTCCATAAATATCAATACCTGTAACATTTTAATGCCATATAAATAATTACTATTATATCGTCAATAGATTCACGCCTTTGGTCAATTTATTTGAGTATATAGTCAATTTATAGAGAATATAATATGTCTAAATCCAGTTACCAACCTTATTTTCATGTAGCAAACTGTGCCCAGAAACAAGGCAAAGGTACATCTGACTCTTCCCGTCACATCATCATCATCAGCTGGAAGACGTCCACTGCTGAACAAACCAAAGAACGGCTATTAGACGCTTGTAACCATTGGTTACCCGCGACTTGTATGATGTCGTGAGTCCATCAATCATACATGGCTCTATCCTAGAAGAGTTTTTTGAGAATTCTCTTCTGTTTAATATGTCGTCTCTCCTTTACTAGAAAAAATTGTAGCCACATAAAGTTCATCTTAATTTTGCAGGAAGAACTTACAATGATGGTAGAAAACAAGAACGAAGCAGAGACTTTGTACTCAATATTGCATTTGAGAGCTCAACCAGCAGACGCAGCCAAAGAAGATAAACCATTCGCGAAGAAAAGATTCATTAGTAAGTTCAGAAATAAAAAATAGTATTTTTGTTATGTAAAGTATATTTATTTAACTACAAGTAGATATGTAAGTACCAACGCGAACTTCCAGAGATAAATAAATTATTGTTTTTTAAATAGTTATCGAATTTAATTTCCAAAATACGTACATATACTGGAATAAATAGGGGTATACCAGCGAAATCCCTGTATAAACTACTAAAAGATTTGGCCTGTCAAGAACAACTGTAACTTCCATCCTAGAACGTGTATCCAAGGAGACATTAGTAGTAAATTTGGTTAGGCAGGGGAGGAAACTCAAGCGGTGAAACGGAGCATCGATGACATCGTAAAGGGGCCCTGAACCTGGGTTTCAAGTCCCAGGCCCCTGTGACTTGGGTCTCTTCTTCTGCGACGCTATGGACTAGGCACCCGCACGGTGAATCCATGGAATGCTAAGTAATACGTCTCTCTCTCTCTCTCTCTCTCTATTTCCAGATTATTTATTATTATCGAGATTACTTAGCTATTTGTACCGCCAAGCAGTATTCGCATTACTGTGGTCCGGTTGAAGGGTATGGGTCCCGGTGAAATTACATACATGACACTTAACATTTCACAAGTACCTAAAATAATAATGTGGAACTATTGATAACAAATTTCAACACTAGTTTCATTATTTTCAGAATCTTTACAATGGAACTAGTGGTTAAAATAATATCAGTAGCGATCAAGATACGTATGGTTTATTACACGTCACTAAACAGACACCACGTTTACTCGAACCCTTTTGACTGTGATTGTCCAAAATGTAATCATTTGAGAATGTAATATTTTGACAACATAAGTATTTGGAGAGCACTATGATGACCTCCATCGCGTGACATTGACTGCTGTAAATATAACACTATACCATAACATATGTCTCAGGGTGATGAACGCAGTGCAGTGCGTCACTTGTGTGTATTGGCAGAGGTTACCGCTTAACGCCAAGTGAGCTTCAAGCTTGTTCCATTATTATAGCATTAAAAAACAGTCTAGTTATTGGGATAGAAGTATATTTACCCCATGAGGTATATAATTTGTATTTAGGACATAATTTTATTAGTTAGCTCCCACAGAGCCAGTTTGTAACAAGTTCATAAGTAGGCAACTATATCACAATAAAACACCTTTTTGAAAAATAGAGCATCTCTCAAATTTATTTATCTACGAGGGTGGATTGTAAAGTTCGCGGCACCAGCAAGAAAACTATTTGTGATATAAACAAAAGTAATTTTGTTTTTCCACGTAATCTCCACTTAACTCAATGCACTTCTTCCATCTGGTTTCCAACGCCTGTATGCCAGTCATAAAAAAAGTTTCTTCAAGGCCTTCAAAAAAGTCACCCACTGCAGCTTCGACCTCCTCATTTGATGAAAATTTTTGACCTCCAAGGTGTTTTTTTAGGTTTGGGAATAAATGAAAGTCTGAAGGTGCCAAATCAGGGGAATAGGCGGGATGCGGCAGTAATTCAAAGCCACAATCGCGAATTTGAGCCATAGATTCAACAGACGTGTGAACGCGTGCATTATCCTGATGAAATAACACTTTCTTGCTGAGTAATCCTTTTAAGTTTTTGGCCTTTTCGCTTTAATTGTTTCACGCAAACGACGTAAAAGGATGCAGTAATAAGCCGAGTTTATAGTTTCACCTTTTGCAAGGTAGTCCACCATGATGACACCCTTAGCATCCCAAAAAACTGACGCCATCACCTTGCCAGCTGACAAAATTGCTTTGGCTTTTTTAGGAGTTGGTTCATCAGGTTTTTTCCACTGCTTGGATTGCTGTTTTGACTCTGGGGTGTAGTGGTGTACCCATGTTTCATCCATTGTCACAAATCTAGCCAAAAAATCTTGTGGATCAGCCTCAAACATTTCCAAACAGTCGCGAGAAATCGTGAGCCATATTCGTTTTTGTTCAACTGAAAGCAATCTGGGTACCCACCGCGCAGAAACCTTAGAAAATCCAAGTTCATTGACTATAATGTTTTGTGTTCGTTCATACGAGATTCCAATAGTGTCTGTAATCTCCCTGATGGTCAATCTCCGATCTGCCAATATCAGATCACAGATTTTCCCGATGTTTTCTTCAGTCGTAGACGTCGTAGGCCGGCCGGAGCGAGGGTCATCTTCAATACTCTCTCGTCCGCGTTTAAATTCAGCAACCCACTTTTTCAAAGTCGTATACGACGGAGCAGATTCCCCCAATGTTGTTGACATGTCTTCGTTAATCTCTTTTGAAGTTAGTTTTTTTTTAAACAGGTATTTGATGACCGCACGTTGCTCAAATTTTCTCCATTCTTTAAAAATGCTGCACTTAGGCTCACAAAATTCAGTCTAATTTAAAAACTGATAATGCTATTGCGATAAAATTTTACAATGTGACAACCACATAGTAAGCAAATCGAATGAGGTCAGTTACATTAAAATAGTTCAAGTATTTATGTGTTAGGCCGCGAACTTTTCAATCCACCCTCGTATTAAAGCCCAATGAAACTAGTTGGCACGAGAGTTGAACGCAGCGCTAAGGAATGTGCTTTAAAAATATTTGTTATCATAAAATATGGATATCCGCAAACTAACGCCTGAATATATTCATTAATTAGAAAATATTAAAATAATATTTTTTTTTTCAAAGAAACTAACGTGTTATTACATACTTATTAACTAATTTATTTCTTTAATTGAATTAATAAAATGCAAGACTTCAACATACATATCCAGACATTCTTCGCCATTTCCCGTGCTTGGCAATGAATAAAAACATTATATATAACTAATAATAGCAAATATTTTAAGAAAACATTAAATGAATACTTAGGGGGCGTCCATAAATTACGTGAGATGATTTAGGGGGGGGAGGGGGTCGAGTCAAATCTCATATAATCTCACGTTAGGAAGAGGGAGGGTCTCGACAAATATCACGCAATTTTTGTAATTGAAACAAAAAAAATTATACTATTTTGGTCCATTCAATCCAAATTGTATTTACATCAAGATTTAATCTTGAGCGTCATCGTAATACGATTAACCCTTTCCTTGGAAAAGTTTCCCGCCACGGACACAAAAAACAAGTGTCAATTGCAGCGCGCCCGTGACGGGCACAACCATTTCTAAGCACTTGAAAGCGAACCGGTATCGTATTTAGTTTTTAATTAATACCTGGTTTGTATACTCTCTTTGGATTCTCTATGCCAACGGCTATTACCCGTTGTTGCATTGTCACAAGACGAGCTAATGAGTTACTGTGCGCAAGCGCCAACGGCTTGGAGTGGCTAGATCAGAACGAAGTCGAAGGAGCAGATGATTTTACTGAAAATCATATGGACATGTTGGTTCCAATAGTCTCTCTTGAGACCGCGCATAATTCTCCATGGACTGAATTAGAGTAGATATTCTTTTCTTTTTATCACAGTAGTCATGCTTTAAGTATTCTTTTGTAAAATTTTTATTACATTTATAACTCTCAGCAATATTGATTACTAGTCTTAACTAGTCGTAAATAAAAGCACGAAGCAAATTGTTTTTTTCTTTCTACAACAACAACCCAACGCGTTTACGTAAGAAACCCACATTCTGAAAAATCTCATGTGACATTGGGGGATGGGGGAGGGGGATGAACAAAATCTCACGACATGTCACCAAGAGAGGGACAGATAATTTAAAAAAACACCTCACGTAATTTATGGACGCCCCCTTAAGAAAATCACTTAAAAATCGTTAAAATATATGACAATTCCGCCTAATTTTCCTGTTAAGCTGACGTGACGTCACAAACGCCACGTAGTCAAACCGGAAGAATTTTCGACGTATCATATTTAAAGACAAAATAACGTTAGACGACGCCGCCGCCGCCTAAGCGTAAATGGATGTTAAGGCAACACTACACTGCAGGCGTTGGAAGAGGCGTGCGGGCAGCGGGAGGAGCGCTCCCACCAGGGCGGATGTCCTTATATCCCAACTGCATTCAACTCGCGTCTACTGTTACTATATTACACATATGAATCAAGATTAACAGCCGTTATTATGCGCGTGGTGAGAGCGTTTCATTAATGGTATTCGTCCTCCGCCATACCTGTGTTATACGCATCCGTGAATGGGACGTACATTACATTCAATAGTTTTTCCACTTTAATGCCGTCAGCTGTTTTGTCAACCTGGTAAAATTAAGATTATAATTTAAAATGTAAACAAAAATATTGATGTAAAGAATTATCCCACACATAAAATCGTTAAAAACGAATTTTATCGTATAATTCATTTAGCAAACGCAAAAAATTCTTGTGTGTATTACTAAATGACGTTTCTCAACGATAATAAATAATGGATTTTAAATAGTCTTTACCACTTTTTTATCGTAACCGCTGAAGTCTATTAGATAATTGTAAGAAACTATATTTTTCGTCCATACTATTCGAAAACAATGATTGGTTCGTCTCAAGTGCGAGAGCGAAGTAGTTTTATAGAGGGCAGAAAAGAGTTTGAATCAAGAATATGAATATTGTTCCTTGCAGGGCATCTACAGTTGGTCACGGGTCGTGACTGACACATTGTAGTTGTCACTAAATTGCGCTTGTAACGAAAAATCTAATTTATTTATGTACGTTTAAAAATATAACAATTAAATAAATATCTTATAAGAGGGGCAATTTGATTCACATTTTTTAAGATAGGTAGGTACTAGTTGTTTATTTAAGCTATCTTCAAATTTGTCAACAAAACTGAGCGCATTTTACCATCATTGCCTCTGTTTTACTTGAACGCAGCCTTATAGTGATAGAATTTCAGCTATGTATAATGTTATGTAGCTGAAATTCTACAGAATATTATACATAGCTGAAATTTTATAATTTTTCACCGTCTTGTCAGTTTTTGAGCCAGTATTATAGGTTACCCTGAACATCATCTTCGACCACACCATCACTTACCATCAGACTACTGTGTTCCGGTTTGAAGGGTATTGGTGCCGGTGGAATTAGAGGCAAACGTGTCTTAACAATGTCGCAGGGTGATGGGCACAGTGCAGTTTGCACTTGTGACGAACTGCATTTGTTATAGGCAGAGGTCACCGCATAAAACCATAAAGGCCTCGCGTTTATTCCATCACGATAGCATAAAAAACGCATTATGTAAACAGTTCAACATACCTGTGTCATATACTGTACACCGTCCTCTGGGCCAACTGGTACAATAAGTCTTCCTCCAACTTTCAGCTGGTCGATTAGCTAAAACGGATAAAGCAGTTTAATGATGGCAGATCTCCCCCTTTTGCAGTTTAAAATTTAGTTTTAGATCTTGATTGACAATATCCATTGTCAAGTATTGAAGCGCTGGTAGTGGAGCTTGCCTAGTCGTTCTTAACCGATCAACTGGGACTGCGGTCATTATTTGAACAGGTGACCGCTAAATGTCGGTCCCGGTTTTCGCAGTTTTTGTCTAAGGATGGCAGTCGTTATAGCATGGTGGAAGGGCATATAGCGAATGCCTGCCTGGCTAGCTACCATCCTCAAGTAGAAAATCTGTTGCCAAACACTTAGCACTTTATAGAACCACTAATGCCTGGTTATTCTCAACTATTAAATAATTATTAATTAATGATTTATTATTATAATTATTAATTTATTTCTCAACTTAGAAGTAGTGGCTCGCAAGGCTAACTGTACGAACATTCCCTTTGGTGCTTGGCGCCACATTTTCTTCTTGATGGTGGTAGCTAGCCAGGAGAGTATACGCGAAATGCTCCTACCACAATGCTCTAACGACATCCATCCAGAACCGACGCGCATCGGCTTAACGTGCCCTCCGATGCACTGAAGCGCTCAGCAGTAATGCCACTCAGGTCACCCATCGGAGTCATGAACCCAGCAGAGATTGCTTAATTTAATTCGCTTTAAAAATAACTACATATTCTAAAGTGTACACTCTAGATGCATATATATAAGTATACTATAGTACTTTGCATAGTTATATGGTAAAGATTAAAACTCAACACCAAACATAAACTTTGTATGAATGCAATACCTTTATAGATAACGTAGTGAAATAAAATTCGATACAAGTATTTTACAGCTAGACATGTAGTAAATATAGAAACTATGTAATGCCGATTATGGCATCATTATTTCAACTAGCCGTAACATCTATAATTTCAACACGCTCCAAAAGTCCATATGAATATAATTCTTTTTAATAACATTCCTAGTATTCAAATGAAAATAACTAAATAGGTATACATGGGACAAGTGAACGGAAGTGTTGGAAGGGGAAGACCTAGGCGAAGTTCCGAAATCAGATTGAAGACGTTCTGAAAAAAGGCGAGGTCAGGCAGGAGTACCCTAAACCGACGCTCATGTTGAAAGGATTGACGAGTGCAGATGAACCCAAAGAGATATGTAAGGATCGTAGTAAGTGGAAATTTGTGGTCTCTGCTTACCCCTACGGGAAAGACGCGTGATTTTATGTATGTATGTAATATTCCTTGTAATGAATACCGAAGACGTCTGTGTGGGTCATCGCCTTTCCTGTAATTCAGCCGCCATCAGGCAACATTGTTTACTTTCCGCTGTCCCTGATATCAACTGTTACTTAATCTGTGTCTACGAATCTTTCTTTACACTTTAATTAAAGCGCAAGATATATTGCCTTTGAAACACCATGACGATCTAGTGGTTGGTCGGACTACAAATTTTTAACATATCAGTTATTGCCCGGGGGACACCTAAAAAAGCCACGGGAGATTTTTTAACCGCGGAACATTTATCTAGGTTGTCTAGGCGTGGTTTCAAGTGCAAGTGTCGGTGAGTGAGGACAGGACAGCCGTGAAACTTCAGGCGTGCGAGATATAATTCAATATCGGGAGGCGAACGTAATGCTTTTCAACAAACTACCCAGTACCTTAATTATTATTAGTACTTAGTAGTTATGTAGGTACCTTGATTCTGTGCACTAAATAGTTTAAATGTTAACTGTCTTTCGTACTGTCAACTCTTATTAACAGTCATGTTGAAGTAATAACAAATATTTTTAAAATATTTTAAGAAAACTTTTATTTTAATAATAAACTTAAAAAATATATTATCTAGTAACAATACCAATTGTTGAGCCGACGCGACGTAGCGTCACAAACGCCACGCAGCAATACCGAAAGAATTTTCGAGGCGTTTCCCTATTACACAAAGCATCCTCAGGAAGTCTTGCTTGACTCTACGAGCGCACGATCGAAAATTTCTCGATCATTCGCTTGTTTTCTAAAAATATTTTCAAAATACATATGTGTTATTATTTAAAATGGATTTCCGCTAAGTAACGTCTGAACCTATTCATGAAGTCGTGAAAATTAATATAGAAACACATGTAGCCTGCAGGTCCAATAAACATGACGAGAAACTTACAGCTTGTGGTAATGTAGGTGCGGCCGCTCCGACATGAATGGCATTGTATGGTGCTTCAGATGGAAAGCCCAGTCTCCCATCACCAACTGCAGTTTAAAAGACTTATTCCTAAAATTTCCACAGAGAATCCCCGTCAGTGAGGATTTTAAGAGAGTATTACTGAACAATACAGAGGGTGGAAAGGCGGTCAATGTAACACTCAAAATATTGGTGGTAGAGAATGTTTGACATTTGAAGAATTTATTAACAACAGGCTTTAATATGTGTCTATATACTGTGCTGTTTCCACTGGATTGTTCATTGCAGTACACAGCCTTCCCCCATTAAGGGCGTTTTGCCGTAAGTAATCACCATGCTTGGCAGGCTTGGGGATCGCAGTATAAGATGACAGTTACTTAGAAGGCCCTGTTGCCCGCCTTCTGGCATTTTTTTCTTCATTCGCCTCTTACGACTCCCAAAGGAAGATATCGGGTGTATAATAAAATAATTCGTCCGACTCGGAATAAAACATTAAACCTCGCGATTCAAATACGGCTCTCCTATGGCTCGACAATGAAGCAGTAACATTTTTGCAGAAGCGTTAATTCCTATGAGTTATTGTGATAATGTCATTAGAACCCACTTTTCCACACACATTCATTCAAGTCGACAAAACCCAATTTAATGCCACTGTCAGAAGGCATTAAATTGCGTTTTGTGGACGTCGAAAACGATTATAGAATTTAAATAGTGGAAGTAATGTAAACTTACCAATAATCTTAACTCGCCCTGATGACAGCAATAAAGGGTTATCCTGGCGGATATTCTTCTTAGATAGTAGCACCAGCCCAGGTATATGGTCTATCCCCACAACACGCCCTGTCTCTCCAACCATTATTCCCATGCATGCAGTCAGGTATCCCGAACCAGATCCTAAATCAAGAGCTTTTTGCCCGGGCACGAGGTGATCTTTTAGGCTTTCTAATGCATAGGCGTGCTGGAAATTTGTATTATGATGAGCGCAGGTTCTACCTACTAAGCTCATATATTTTATAGTATCAAAATTTCTTGGCAGGGTTGTAGGACATGTTATCCACTAACACAAAAATGGGGGATGACCCGTCCATATCTAGTGATGCAAAAGTAAACCATTTTCTAAGAGATAATTATGTAAGTAACGAATAGGTAAACTTTTGAATTGAGAATGTTCTGCTATTCGTATCCCACCTTAAGTGGGGTTGGAACATCATGTATATGTATTTCACTCCGGTCTATTTTCCTAGGTACCTATGTGTCCATTATCCTTCTTCACGCAGCCTATCCTTACCTTCTTCGGCATCGACTTACTTGCAGTGGAATAGGTTAAATCAAATGTCGATGGAAACACCTTGTTATATGACGACGTTTTTGCTTGTTGAGTAATGTGACATGACGACATGCTTACCATATGCGGTGCGCTGATAGTTGCTTTAAATCCAATAGGTTGAGGGGAATCCTGGTACGGTGCACTGGGCGAATAGTTCTTTCTATCGACTGCAGTCATTGCGTTGGCTACTCTTGCAGATTTTATTATCCCTCGAGCTATAATATAATATGGGTGACAACTATCTTACGAGTAAGTATACCTACCAATATAGTTTTTTTATTGTGACAAATAAATGTCAGGTTTATACTTAATATTTATTACAAATAAATAATTTTGTCAAAATAAAATAAGAAAAAAATATATGCAGGTTCAATAAATGAATAAATTATTTCAAGTCATATTTTAGTCTATAAATGTTAAGTATGTACGCTGAATAATGATGTTCATTGATTTTATACAAAATGGAATTATGCAAAGTAATATAAAATTATATTAAAGGGAGAGCCGCGCACATGTTCAGGTGCACGAATCAATCGCATCAGTTCATTTCAGTTTCCGGAAAGTATTGGTGGTGAATTATGATAGAGGAAAGTGTATTATTATGTTATGCAGGCTTGGCAATAAAATTATAAAAAAAAAACTTAACACACGTGCAGTGATATGCATGCTTCAGATAAATGAGTCAATCAATAACAACTTATTCGCACATTTTCCAGCGTATTTCAGCAGGTGTCCAGGTACCGCATTACCACTTCTGGTAATGTGCATTCAAGTCCCCTGAGAAAAAGCACTTGGACAGAGGGGCTCCGTTGCAGTTCTATATCAACGGTCATACCCAAATAGTCCATGAAATTTGTAATCTCTTAGTTACTGACAGCTTTGCTATATCTGTATACTCAGGCGAATTAGATAAATCTCTCTAATCCGGTTTCAACAAAAAATACCATAGAATGGAGAATCTGAGGTCTTCCAGATTTCGATTACAGTCTCCGCAAAAAGATATCATAAAATTAACCGTTTAAATAATTACCTTGAAGTTGTCTGATCATGTCACTATTGCCAAAACCGTGGCTACTCTTAGCCATTACCAAAATTGACAGGACGAAAATCAAATAACGCCACGTAAATTCCATTAGCAGTTTTTTTGTCTACAACGCAAATGACTTATCTAATATAGAAATGACGCGGTAACCGAATCTTGGCTCCTGTCTGCACTTTATGTATCAGTTGTGTTACGTTTCAATCAAAAGATTCATATTTTTTACTAGGATTTTTTATGCTCAGCGGAAAATAATCTCTACAAAAAATTATTTTCTGGGGCGCGCTTCAAAACACGTCTACACGGATTTCTAGTGTAATTTTACACTATCGGCAGGTATGAACGCCTGTACCTAGTTGTCATAATCGTACATGTTTATAAGTGCGTTCGTTATTAGACGATAGCGTTTTTAGCAGTTTCAAACCTATTGCAAATAAGAGAATATGAATTCTGTGCGACAAACAAAATTAAAGACAAAAAAATAACAAAATTCTTCCCATCTCACGAAGTTCAGCTGCCAATCTCGTAGGTGACAAAAACGATTACAAAAGACCTATAATCGGATTTGGGCCAACAACAGCGCTTCGCGATGTCATTTGTAGATGATTTTTGAACCGCTCGTAGCGAAGTTTGCTTAGCCGTTCTTAACCGATCAGCTAAAGTAAGCAACGTCCGCCGCGGTCATGACTGGGATGACCGCTAGTGACTACTGAGTACTACTGAGCGCTTCCGTGCTTCGAAGGGCAAGTTAAGCCGTCGGTCCCGGTATTTGTCTCAGGATAGCAGTCGTTGCAGCGTGGAGGTAGGACATTTGCGAATGGCCGCCTGGCTAGCTACCACCCTCAAATCTGTCGCCAAACACATAACGGTGTGTTCCGGCAGCTGTTATTGGGAACCAGTAATTCTAGGTTAGCCTGAACAACACCTTCGACAACATCATCACTTACCATCACGTAAGATAGATAATAAAAAAAACTGTGTCCGAAATAGTTCAAAACGCTATTTTGGCACGCCACGCCTCGTTCGTTTTGATGGCCCTATGTGATTAATTGTCATTTATAGCATTTGTGCGTGTATTTCTTGCTAACATTAGGCTATTCGAACGCCCTATGTGACTCGATATTTAGCCAAGCGCAAGTGTTTACATAACAGAGTTTCGCAGAAGCCTGTATAAAAAGCCACATGAAATTTGAGGCAAATGATTGCGCGACGCTACAATTCATTGACATGAGTTTTGCACAAACATCTGAATACGTCACAACTCACAAGCGACGAACTGTTTTGCTCCCTGAGACAGTTGAAAGACTTATCTCAAGGACCGCTACCGGAACACACAGTTAGGTGCTTGGCGACAGATTTCTACTTGGGGGGTGGTAGCTAGTCAGGTAAGCATTCGCAAAATGGGCTTCATCGATGCGATGAAGCTACCTAGATACTGCAGTCTATAGCTTTTACCGCAATTGATCATTGCTTCCAAACGTACCCCACAGATAAGTAGCTTCATTGACATAATCTCCGACAGTTTTTCTCTACTGGTGGATGACAATTATGCATTTCTAATCTTGCATTTTACTGCGTATCTGATAAAAAGCTCATATAGATAACAATAAGAGTTTTAGCTAAAACTATGTTATTTATTAAACTATTTTGTCTAATGGCAGAAAATAAAAGATTACTAAATATTTTAATAAAATGTAATTACCAATTTAGACAATACATAACACAAAGTACATTATGATAAAATAAATAAGTGTTTTTAATATAAAATTTAATTCACAAAGTAGGTACATATATTATAATGTATAATAAAGAATACATTATTAATACAGTAGACCAAGTTTAACTTGTTACGATATACGAGTAGGTCCTGTCCCAGTACCTTAAAAATATGTAGTCATTATTTTAGACAATGTTTATATAATTTAATTATGCCATTCAAAAGAAAAAAAATAACTTAAAATAAACTTTTATCGCGTACTTTTAAATAAACTATACTAATTAATAAAAGAATTTGTAAGTATTATTTAAACGAGACATTACACCAATTAATTTGCAATTTAAAACTTTAATATTATCATAACTGAACAGGAGAAATGAATTATAAAAAGTTGTTAATTTGAACAATCACACAACGCGATATCGGCAGTAGGTCAAGTTACACTTGAAGGTCAGTTAGCGCCAGGTCCCTAAAACAATTTATACGAATATCTTAATATTATCAAAAATTCTCAACACAGCAACTTATTAATTTACTACACTATTTAAAATATCATAAACGAATAATCATGAGATGTTTGCCCTCAAACTACGTTGAAATTTTTTTCTACTTATATTGCTGCTTAGTACATTTGACAAACAATAACATATGTACGTAGTTATGTGTATGAATAAAGATTCACAGGTTGTACAGATTAAACATAGTATTGTTAGCAGATCAGGTGTCTAATATACATTTATATAATCTCATTCGGTAATATTCTAATTATGAAATTAAATACAGACTTTTATTGGCATATTTTATGTACATACTTCTTTAAGAAAATTAAAAAGTTAAATTAAAGCATTGTTCTCCCAAAAAAACAATGCTTTAAAACATTCTTTTAATTATTAAAGTACTATGTGTCCCGACCAAGGAGGTTTCAATTCAATTTAAGTACCTACACATTATCTATGGTGAGCGAGATGCGCGCGCAACGCGCTGCGCTGGTTCCGAGCCAGTAGACCAATAACAGCAGACTTTTTCCATTTTGGCGCTATTTCGTACATACGAATTTGAGTAATATTTTGTTTGATAACACTTTAGTAGCAAAAATGTCAAGCAACACCCACAATACTTATGATTTAACTCCACCTGACATTCTAGAAACAGCTACGAAACTGACAAATAGTCCTTTGCCAGAAAAATCAAGAAAAGCGTATAGCCACAGAGAGTTGAAATACAGGTAAAAAATAATAATATAGCCATGAGATTAAATAAAGTAGTGTATGCAACTGCATATAATTAGGTATTAAAACACTCGTGTAAACTACACTCGTGTTTTAATACCCTCTATTATATGACAGTTACAT
Organism: Plagodis dolabraria; assembly: GCA_963854805.1. Taxonomy (NCBI): domain Eukaryota; kingdom Metazoa; phylum Arthropoda; class Insecta; order Lepidoptera; family Geometridae; genus Plagodis; species Plagodis dolabraria. The sequence continues at coordinate 21,630,098 of OY978449.1, read as the reverse complement.
AAACTACTATTATATACTTAACCTAATTATTTTAGAGCATTAATTACCTTGTAAAACAGTAATAAGTAATTTTATGTGGATTCGGAACCACCGCGACGGTGTTGACCACTATAAAGCAGTTAGAAATATGTAATTTTATTTGCATAAATAATATTGACGGATTGTCTTACAAACAAAACATTTTTTTTTTCTTTAGATCCGAATTCTGTACCTTCTGGTTTTGGTGCTGAGCTCTATAAATAAATAACAAATAACCGTTTATTACACATTATGTACACTAGATTTAGTCACAATTTCACCTGTATCGTTTTATAAATAACGCCAACAAATACGAGCGATATTTACTGGTACATTGCACTATATATACCGCTATAAATAAAAAACACATTCAGTCTACGGCCTCGATAAATCATAAAACTTTCATAGTAAACAGAAATTCTAGAGATGCGAGGAATACACCAGGACGGATACCGCCTTGTCTATTAATTCTGTGTTCCGGATTGAAGGACAAAGTATACGGTGAAATTAAACGCACGTGAGATATAAGGCCTATTATCTGAGGTGGCGAACATAATCAACTCTTCTTCAGAATATTGCCGTTTTCTACTGGTTATGCGCACTGGCAGTAGCGTGTTATTTATTAGGCGGACCACAGTAGCGTGTTTCAACTCCCTAAAGTAAATAAATAATTCAAGAGTGAGGCTTTCAACGCATCTTTCACACCTTAGAAAATTCGGGAAGCGATAGAATTCAATCGTCATCATACAACAGTCTTTCAACAGATGCAGGGCTGGGTGATATCACCGCATTTTAATATTGTTAAGTTTGCAATGACGCCTGCTAGGCGAATTACATTACAAAATTACAAATTTACGAGTGAAAAAATTATAGTCATGTGCGGGATTCGAGCCCGCGTCTATCCACGCGGGTTCGAATCCCGCACATGACTATAATTTTTTCTCTCGTAAAGGGCATTGTCCACTTGTATGGACCTTTTGGCCTACAATGAACAGACACTATAGGTATAAATATGATAGAGGTTTAACAGCTTATACTTGTTAAAATAATAATATAATAAATATATTGTATCAGGATGTTAGACAAGCCCTTGCTCACAATGGTCTACTTAAACAGCTTTTGGAACAAAACACACTTATTTATTACTTTTATTTATTATTACTTATTATCATAAGTTAACAGTATGTTATCTAAAAACGGGGCAGGTGGATTTAGGTCTTCCTGACCTTGCCCAACTCAAAAACCAAATTATCGTTATGACAGGTGCGCAGCTTCAAGCCACTGTCCGTCGGCCCACAATTCAATTGCAGCAATATTGTTTTATTGATTCCCTCCCCTAGCTCTGGAGACGGTATTCAAAGGCAGGCCAGGTTTATCATGAGGAAAAGTATCAATGTTTGCAACAATATCAAACGAGCGAGAGCTCTTAATCACAACACCGGGAAATCAGAATGAAATGAATGACATCAGAGACAGCGAAATCGCTTGATTTCTTCACAATAGTTTTTTTTTCTATGGATGGACTAGTGTGGTTTGTACACTCACCATTCGTCAATTTAGTTTAATCATGTGGAATTGTAACTAAATAGTCGAGTAAAGTCATAACAGTCACGTTTGGGTCTAGTCACAGTCATTACGAAGTCATATTTCATAAAAACTTAATATTTTGTATGAATTGTATACTTTACCGTATTTAGTTGCTGGCAACACTGTATTATGAAAGACTGATGTATGTGCGGATATTATCAGATAAATACTTTTATTTATTATTTTGTGTAGGTTTAAGTTGTTACAAAGATAAAGCGCAGAAATTATTTTAAAATACAATCTGATTTATTAGCGTATTTACTTTTTTTTCGGGCACCTTGTTCACGCTGAGCCGAAAATGGACATTCCTCTTTGTAATTTTGTAATATCACCGCATCACTGCATCTATCACTAAGAGATGTAATGAGAGGCGTTTTTATGGCATATATAACACTAGCGGCCCGCCCCGGCTTCGCACGGATATTTAACAAAAAAAAATATATATTTTTGATGATGTTCTATAGCCTATGTTCGCCAGCGATTATGTGGGATTCTAATGGTGAAAGAATTTTTCAAATCGGTCCTGTAGTTTTTATGTTTATTCGTTACATACAAAATACAAAGCTTTCCTCTTTATAATATTAGTATAGATTAACTCACTTTTGTGGTAGGCATGTAAATAATAAATATTTATATTGCAACTAACAAATTATTATGTTTCAATTAAAAACAGATGTTTAAAAATAGTTTGGATGATGGTTTTCAAAAATAAATTCATCAGTGTATCAATATTTGATGTATCCGAGTAGCAAACAACAGTTTAGTGTTAATTGAACCTAAAGTTAACTAATTAATAAATATTATCACAAGAAATATTCTCTAAATGATTAAAACTTCGGTAACAGTTATGTCTGTACTTTTATTTTAGTCTGAGGGCAAGCATATACTTTAAGTAGGTAGTTTTAAGTGTTACATTACGAAACATGCACTAAAACAGTAATTTTAAAGCGTCTAATTAACAAACCTCTTATTAGTATTGTTAGACTGCACAACAATTATTGGGAAATCCTGAAAAAATATATGGACTAACTAAATTGATAATGTAAGTATTATTGCATTTTACTAAGCTAAGTTACAAGTTTAATGAATAACTTTAAAGTCAGCTCACTCTTAAGGCTCTCGCACACTATGCGGCCAAGACAAGACCTCTACTTGCGCCAGAGTCAATGAGACAGACAAAGTTATCGTTTCATATCACGCAATGCAAACTTGGCCGAGCCGCGCCTACTATAGATAGTGCCATCCACGAAGACGCGCCCTTCTCTTTTTCAACAGAGGGAATCGCGGTGTACGGGGGCCTGATCCGAGCGCCAGTCGCGAGACGACAGCGGTTCGATGTACACGAGGAGCCTAGTTCACATTGCATTAATCGAGACATGTCAAGAAAGTTGCTCTACTTCGATTAAGCGATCAAGAAGAATAGCCCTCTATTCTCGCGCCCTTGTGGATGGCACTATCTATAACTGCCTGGCGATCGATCGTAGCTTAGCAAGCAGTGCATGGATGCAACAACGAAACGGCCGGTCGTATTCGTGACCACAGCTGATATATTTGTGCCGTAGCATCATATTGCGCGAGATCCCTTGTTTACTCGTATAGCGAGTTAAAGTCTAAATTTTAGACGATACTAGTCTAGGATAATTGCATGATCGTACTTTAAAATAAATGCGATAGATGCTCTCCCAATGATGACATATTTAACCTAATTTTATTTACTAATGAATTATTACAAAAATAGTCATAACTTTACGATGGAAGACCAATGGGAGTGCAAATCAAACATACGGTAGTGCAAAGCAAAGACATCTCTGTGTTCGGACTCAAGGGATGCGCAGCGCGTAGTTCCGGCGATTTTAACCGACTTCCGACATTCCTTAATTTTACTCAAAACAATAGCATTGGACATTCCATTACACTTATTGCTGTATTGGTCTCAGTTTTCCTATCAACAAACCAGTCTATTTACATTCTCAAAAACTTTATAGGTATATTGAAAAATACAAGTATATAACTTAGTGCAATTAGCGCCCGCCATAAATAAGCGCCCGCGCCACCCTGGCGTCCAAGACATTACTGACGCCTTTGTTCGAGTATTGTAAAGGTGTGGTAGGCGTTTGAGAGGGTTTCACTCACGGTATTGGTGATCCTTATCTGTGAGGGGGACATAGATCACGTTCATTAGTTTTTTCACTGAAGTTGTTCCGTCAGCTGCTTTGTCAACCTGAAATAAAAATTAAGGTTGCATTTAGGAGTATATTTTAATAGTGTCCGTACAGGTCATCATTTCATCATTTCAAAGGTAGAAGACCAGTAACGTTTAACCAATAACATACCTCATCAATGTTAAAATAATAATTATGAAGGCACCTCATCTATTTTCTTATATAAATATTTATTTCTAATAAAAGTTAATTTAAGTTATATCCATTAAAAAAAACTTTGTTTAGAGTTATTCTAAGGTTTAGAATTGTGATTTTTTAAATTAATTTGTATTTCTTATGAATACTACGTTAATTCGCTATATTTTCTTTTATATTATGTAAATTTACTACCTTTTCTAACTTTGTTAAAAACTTGAGACGCCTTGACAATATACGAGGGTGGATTGAAAAGTTCGCGGCCTAACACATAAATACTTGAACTATTTTAATGTAACTGACCTCATTCGATTTGCTTACTCTCTGGTTGTCACATTGTAAAATTTTATCGCAATAGCATTATCAGTTTTTAAATTAGACTGAATTTTGTGAGCCTAAGTGCAGCATTTTTAAAGAATGGAGAAAATTGAGCAACGTGCGGTCATCAAATACCTGTTAAAAAAAAACTAACTCCAAAGGAGATTCACGAAGACATGTTAACAACATTGGGGGAATCTGCTCCGTCGTATACGACTGTGAAAAAGTGGGTTGCTGAATATAAACGCGGACGAGAGAGTATTGAAGATGACCCTCGCTCCGGCCGGCCTACGACGTCTACGACTGAAGAAAACATCGGGAAAATCGGTGATCTGACATTGGCAGATCGGAGATTGACCATCAGGGAGATTACAGACACTATTGGCATCTCGTATGAACGAACAGAAAACATCATAGTCAATGAACTTGGATTTTCTAAGGTTGGGGTACACCACTACACCCCAGAGTCAAAACAGCAATCCAAGCAGTGGAAAAAACCTGATGAACCGACTCCAAAAAAAGCCAAAGCAATTTTGTCAGCTGGCAAGGTGATGGCGTCAGTTTTTTGGGATGCTAAGGGTGTCATCATGGTGGACTACCTTGCAATAGGTGAAACTATAAACTCGGCTTATTACTGCATCCTTTTACGTCGTTTGCGTGAAACAATTTAAGCGAAAAGGCCAGGATTACTCAGCAAGAAAGTGTCGTTTCATCAGGATAATGCACGCGTTCACACGTCTGTCTATCTATGGCTCAAATTCGCGATTGTGGCTTTGAATTACTGCCGCATCCCGCCTATTCCCCTGATTTGGCACCTTCATTTATTCCCAAACCTAAAAAAAACACCTTGGAGGTCAAAAATGTTCATCAAATGAGGAGGTCGAAGCTGCAGTGGGTGACTTTTATGAAGGCCTTGAAGAAACTTTTTTTATGACTGGCATACAGGCGTTGGAAACCAGATGGAAGAAGTGCATTGAGTTAAGTGGAGATTACGTGGAAAAATAAAATTACTTTTGTTTATATTACAAATAGTTTTCTTGCTGAGGCCGCGAACTTTTCAATCCACCCTCGTAGTAGGTATAAAATATTTGTTGTTTCCATGGCTCGGACACTTCTTAGAGCGAACCCGACGTCAATGAGGAAGTGCACTGTCATTTTAGTTCCACCCAGATGGCGCTAAATGTGTAGTACATGGAAAAGGTCATGTTGTATAGAAATATTTGATCCTTTTCTGATTTAAGTAAAATATGAGTCGCTTTATGTCTTGATATTAGAGATTACAAATTCCTAAGTATTTTTGAATGAGAAAGTCGACAAAAGCCTAAAAGGTGGAATACATTGGATTGAAATTAATTTTATGAAATTATACGAAGCCTATTCGTTTTAACTAATTAAGCTTCAAATATAAAAAGATAAAGGTATTCAGATTCTGACCTGTTCCGGTAATTTCTATGAAACTTGGTAAATGCACACATAAGTTCTGTTGTTGCCCGAGATAACACAAAAAATTTGATCTAATTCCATTTTATGGACACAAAGAATGAACAAAACTCAATTTAATATTATAGCAAGGGGTAAAAAAGGACATGCATAAAGTGTAACCTTTCGACTAAAACAACTTTCCTTATTGAAGGGAAGCTTATTGAAGCTTGTTTCCTGAACTACTCTATTTATCGGGCTAGTTAATATACAACATCGAAGAACTTAAAAACTTGGTTAAAACCAGGCAGGAAATATCTAAAACTGTTTGTAAACAAATTTTGACAATGCGACAGTCTTCCTGGGAATCAAAATGGATTCAACTTAACAGTGGAATCCACATATACATGATCTATCCGGAAGACTTAGTTCTGCGGCATATGCAGTTCGTAAGATAAGACAGCTAGCAGACGTAGCGAATGCTTGGCTCGTTTATTTCGCGTTCTTCCACAGTATTATGTCATATGATTTATTGCTGTGGAGAGCTGCTATAAAGATAGAGACAATCTTTATCTTACAAAAGCGTGCAATTCGAGCCATATATGAAATGGATCCTAGGGAATCCCTGAGAGATATTTTTAAAGAAATTGATATTTTAACTTTACCAAGTCTGTATATATTTGAAAATATTATGTATGTTCGTAAAAATTTGAGCAAATTTAAATCAAACAGTGACACTCACGATTATAACACTAGGAATAAAGATAAAATAGCGGTGCCAGGTTTAAGATTAGCAAAGACAAATAAAAGGTCCTTCTTAGGCAATTGTGTGCGGTTTTATAATAAAGTGCCCAAACATATTACAACGCTCACAGAAAGAAAATTCAAGTTGCACGTGCAGAACATTTTGATAAAGAAATCTTACTACACAGTTTGTGATTACTTAAACAAAAAAAAAGCTTGGACTGGTTCGCCTCTGCCAAGCTAGCGCCTGTCACCTACGTAATTTAAATAAATATTGTAATAATTGTACTATATAGTAAGTAACACATTGTTAAAAAACGTTTAAAAGAATGACCCCGAGTTTCTTGCCCGTTCTTCTCGCAGTGGCTCTATATTTTTTGCTGAACGTGGCAGTGCATTGTAGAATATTTCAATATTAAAATTTGTAATTGACCTTTATAAGAGCGTCGTAGATGCCTAAATTGAATAAATGATTTTGACTTTGAAAATCCGGTAACAAACACACAATGCTCTCTGCGCAAATGTTTTCAGTAGTAACCCCATTTCTAAAAAAGATTATGTTTTACAAAATTAAATTTCCTACTCGTATGGTTATGTTAAAATCAGCTTAGCTATTTCTAAGATCTCTTCGGCGTCATGCTTGTATAGCTACAAAGATTGCGGTGCATTTGCAGTTAATAAGGTAAGTCCGAGTTAAAATATTTAGTATCCCATTGTAGCAAATACAAACTTTACCTTAAGAATAAAGGGAAATCTTAAATTGCACCAGAATCACAGTTATAGTTACTATTCTGTTAAAATATGTCTTAACCTTAACTACCAAATAACAAGTCCAGTGGCAATAATAAGAACTGATTGCCACTGCACGCCAAGAAAACTTAGCGACACAATAACATTATTGAATCCTTGGGAGCAAAACTTGTTATTTGATAGTTAGGGCTAAGGCAAATTGTAACAAAATAGTAATAGATATTACCACACCCCGGACACTTGACTCATTATCTATACAAAAGCCACGTTCCAACTACCTATTACAGAGACACTACACAAATGTTGTTTTTGTACACGCGTAATTGTGTGCGTGAAGTCTAAGGTTGTCACCGTATGAATAATTATTGTACCTACCTATCTAACAATCGTTTGATACTATTATTAGTTGTATTAGATTTTGTAAATTATGCGTATCTAATCTACTTAACTAGCTGCAGAAACATTTACAAGCACAACTATCGAACTCCACGTAGGACGCAGGAATATCCAACACCCAAACGAGTAGGTGACATTACTTACTTCACATTTCACTCTATTACTCTACAATAATAGATACCTACACTCCACTATACAAAACACAATACTAATTTATGCTCTTCTCGTTTAATAAACAATCACGAAATCTGTCGCGTGTCAACCAGGGCGAAGGTCTACCAACAAATCCACCAACAAGTGTCATGACTGCTTAAGCAGCATTCGAAGAAAGAAACGTGAACCTATGCCGCCTAACCTATACCTACCGGTGAACATAGGTACATAAACACATACAAGTAGCAGATCATACAATTGTAGATCCTCCTTCTTTTTGAAGTCGGCAAAAACTTGCAGAGTACTCGCGATGGTTTCAATAGTAAAGAAAAACTATTTCCATGTACTTGTTTCGCTGCGACCGAAGTCTGATATCCACTGACAAGCTTGCGAATGAAACAGTTGCGAAAATGTATGCAAACTTAAATCTTCTAAAACAATTATTATTTGAAAAGCGGTTGGATAAAAATACGTAATAAAGTACTGTAAATAACCGATTTCTATAAGGTACCTACTGTATACCTGAAGAATAGAAAATAGGTAGGTATAGTAGGTATACAAGAATGACATACCTCGTATTATAAAATAAAATAAGGTGGTAACCTTCTTCGTCACGTCGCACAGTGGGCTGAGATTAGAAGGTCGGGTCTTAAGAACTAAAATGTTTTTTTAGTATCTAGACATAAATTTAAAAAGTTTTTACTCTTTGACTTTTTTTTATTGGACTCGTACTTTTGGAGATATAGCGATAGCAAATTTGTATGAAGAGTCATGAAATTTTAGTTTAGCAATTTATTCCAATTAATTTGAAATTGAAAATAATGTACACTAAACGGCCTGAAGTACTTCAATACTTACTTAGTACTTTAAATAAAAAAAATTGTTCGACATTTTCCACCACCATAGGTAATATAGGTAGGTATGACGTAATTTGTTTTGACACTTAGTTCCGGGTATCAAGAGATAGGAATGCGCGACCGCAACATCAAGTTATGACACGTGTCGTAACCTGATAGGTGCAACGATAATAGGGCACAAAATGTAATATTGCATTCAAACGTACTTCAGTGTTCTATTACCCACCCACCATAATAGACGCACTACCCTCACATATTTATTACATAAACAAATAAGTGAGTGTGAGTTATTTTGTGTTTGTGAAAATGTTTGAAGATTTGGTGACCAGACCAACCTTGACCTTTTTATTATTTTAAAAAATAGTGGCAGTATTAAAAATAATGACAGTTTGTGTGGTGAGATAAGGTCTTAATTTATAGTCGAATTAAGTGATCAACATGAAAAGACCTTAAAGTTATTTTGTGCAAAATTTTGTTATAATTTAAATAGAAGATGGGAAAACGCTCATCGTAAAGAAACTATATTCAGAACTAAAAATAGCGAATGGTTACAAGAAACCATAATGTGGCCAAACTTTATTAAGTGTTTAATAACCAGTAATGAAGATCAACCAGCACCGAGTACATCAACTCAGTATGTATCACCAGCAAAAGTTTATGTCGGTGTCTCTACCAAGCAAAGCCCTAGAAAACCGTTTTGTGAATTAGCAAAGAATTTACACTAATCAGTAAATGAGGATTTGACGGTGCTTCAAATCAAGCCAATTACAAACAAAAAGTGCAAACAAACGATGAACAAGATAATGAACTGGACGATTCAAGCATATTTATGGTAAGTTTATTGCCAATAAAATTAATGTGCGGCGAACAAGTTATCTGGAGAAACGATTCACCAAATTCATCATACTGGTCTCGTCCAATCTTTTTCGAATTTGTGAAAGTAAATAAAATAACAATTTTGCGTGAAAAAAGTGCTATTGAGGAAGAGATTGTTAATTTAGTAAAAAACAGAAGTTGGAGAAATAAAGATTTCACACTATTAATGACAATGATAGACGGAAAAGCAACATCAATTTTATGTGATACTTCATCTCAGAGATTTTTTTAATTTTTTTTTTTTTTTTTTTTTTTTAAAGATGCGACATTTGTAAAGCCACTCCAACTGAGATGAATAATTTGCCCTTAATTGCATCAAAACCGACTAATCTAGATCTCTGTAAATACGGATTGTCATCATTGCATATCTGGATACGAATGATGGAATGCATTCTGCATATAGCTTACAGATTAACGATATAGACATGGACAGTAAAGGGAGACAACAAGTGCATCATGGAAAGCAGGAAGAAAAATATACAAGATGCTTTTAAAAATAAAATGGGACTTCTGATAGATGTTATCTAACAAGGGCACGGCCCCACGAATGACGGAAATACTGCTAGAAGATTTTTTGCAAACCCAAACGTGACTGCTGAGATAACTGGTGTTAGTGAAGACTTAATTAGGCGGTTTGCAACCATTTTAGAGGCAATTTCATCAGGTTACCACATTGACACAGTCAAATATGCTCAAGTGACCATGCAACTGTATTTGGAATTATATGGCTGGTATTATATGCCTTCAAGCGTTCATAAAGTTCTTATGCATGGTGCAGCTATTATTGAAAGTTTTGGCCTAATACCAATTGGACAGCTATCTGAAGAAGCTGCTGAAGCTAGAAATAAAGACTTTCGTAGGTACCGCCAACATCATTCCAGGAAATGCAGTAGAAAACCTACAAATGAAGACATTTTAAATAATTTGTTGACCAGCTCTGATCCACTCATCTCAGCGAAACGCCACAAACTTCGTAAAACATAAAACTGTGTCAGATGAAGCACAAAGTTTATTAATAATTGAACAAACGGAAACATTTGATGATGACGAATACGAACATTTTGCATTTGTTAATATGGATACTCTTGATAGTGATTAAATTAAAAAAGTGCAGTGACCAGTACCTGTGATTTGTAGTGATTTTTACTTATTTTATTAGTCTTTAGTGGATTAGGCTTAACGGGGAGACCACTACATAAAAAAACGCGCCTGGTTCTTAATCTCTATGGTGGTGTGGAATAGAGAACAAAATTTGAAATTGCGACCAAATCGCAGAAAATCGCGGTCCGAGAATAGGTGCTAAAATAGGACAAAAATACGTACTATACATACATAAAGTCAATTCTTTGGGAAAATCTGAGAATTTTTAGATTTTCAAGTTTTTTTGTTTTGCTTCTTACAAAAATTACTTTGGTTATAAATAACTCCGAAAATACTCAAGTTATCTAAACGACCCTTTTATAAATAATTACTTATAATCAATAGATAAATCCAACGCACTATTTAAAATTTCAGAAAAAGAAACTTTTTTTTTAAACGTTAAGTCCTCTACCGGCCTCTCGTCGTCGGGCGCGTGTGGCGCGTCCCGAGCTCATGTAAGCTCAGCGACAGACAGCTCAGACTTGGTGGCGGGGTGAGGGAGGTTGGATTGGGTGGGGCGTGGTGAGTGTCCATTCTATACGTGGTATTATGATATGTTCTATTACTGTGATTATGGTGCAATTTAAGCGTTCTCTTTATTCTTATATAAGGTAAAGTTTGTATTTGCTACAATGGGATACTAAATATTGCATTAATTTTACTTAATTAATTTTGCTTTTTTGACGTACCTAAAGGTTTGAATGCGACTAAAGAGGCTGCTTGCTACCTACACTACGACTAAAACAATCATATGTATATAATTATTCATATTAAGACACCTGAGATGTGAGAAGATATTTGTAAGTATCAAATTGTAATAAAATAAATTGGAAGATGATTTATACCTGTGTCAGATGCTGTTCACCACCCTCTGGGCCAACCGGCACTATGAGTCGACCTCCAGGTTTCAGCTGATCAATTAGCTAAAAATATACATAGTATATTATGTTTTCGTATATAGTAATACCTACTACAACGTTAGGCTTGCATATATGTTGCAGTAAAAACTCCTTTCTTTTATCTTTACATATTATTAGTATCGTTACCCCACCTTGGCGGAGGCTGCTCACGGGGGTTTTAGCGGGTTCAAGCCCCACACATCCCCTTCCATCACCCCCGTGTTGCAGAGGCAGAGCAAACGCATTTCCCTCGCTCAACAAAAAAAAAGATATACCCTATACAAAAATATTTAGGTCATGTAATCTTTCTTTATATATAAAAATTATGTGTCACGTTGTTTGTCCGCGATGGACTCTTAAACTACTGAAGCAATTTTTAATTGGATTTGCTCACAGTGTGCTATTTGACCCAAATTGAAAGATAGGATATCAATTTATAGTCGTAATTACCCGTGCGAAGCCGGGGCGTGCCGCTAGTATTAGATATAATAAATAATCGATCAGCAAAGTTAAGCAACGTCCGCCGCGGTCAGGAGTTGGATGGGTAACCGCTGGTGACATTACTACTGAGCGCTTCCGTGCTTCGGAGGGCACGTTAAGCTGTCGGTCCCGGCTGTTGTCTTATGATGGCAGTCATTACAGCATGGTGGTAGGGCACTTTGCGAATGCCCGCCTGGCTAGCTACCACCCTCAAGTTGAAAATCTGTCGCCAAGCACCTAACGGTGTGTTCCGGCAGCTGTCCTTGAGAGCCAGTAATTCTAGGTTAGCCTGTACAACATCTTCGACCACATCATCATTTACCATCAGGTGAGATAGTGGTCAAAGGCTAACCTATCAGGCATAAAGAAAAAAAAGATATGTTTACGTCTCTTATAATAAAGGGGCAAGCCTATGCCATATACTGGGCGTAGTTCCAGACTGCTAATGTAAATGTAAGAAAACACCGGCCAAGTGCGAGTTGGGACTCGCGCCCCGAGGATTCCGTACGAATCTGTACGGAACCCTGTATAAGTAAAAGTTATGGAATTTCTATTGCTAAATGAAACCCATAACATTTTAGAATTATTAAAAATATTTTTATTATATGATGTTACTAAAAATGTATGCTTTTCGCAATTTTTCCTTTATCTGTGGTATAAAACGCTTCGTACCAAATTACAAGATTCTGAGTTCACGGGAAGTCCCCTTTTGAATCCCTTGCGCGTGGCGAATATTTGCGGCATAAACGGCTGTATCTTTTGATTGCATTGGCTTAGAAGTTTGATTTTTTCAACACAAGGTAAAGTACAAAGTTCGTTAAGAAACAAATTACTTATTAGAAGTGAAGGAATTCTATGACAGCTCCGGCACTCGGGCTTCTCGCTATCGCAGCGTACTCGCCCGCTCCTCGCCGCGAGTAGACTAGCGCCGATCCCCTCCGCGCCTCCAGCTTATAAAATACACTAGGGGTAGGGCAGACGAAGACTGCTTGGAAGGTAGGTGCCCCGATTCGGTTCTGTCACACCATTCTTAACTAATCTAAGCTACTGCTATAATTCGCAGTCAGGTACAATACGACGGATATCCTGAAGCCATTAGGCTATTTCATTTACATAATTGACAGCACAATATAAGCAGAACATCATTACGTCGACAACTTTAGCTGTACATTCTGTGAAATATTGTGTTATCTCTACGTTATTTGATTAGTCGTCTACGCGTGCATTTTAATATACGTGTAACGAAGTGCTAATTAAACAAATAAATAAGGTTAAAATTATAAATTGAATTAATTTTTATATAAAACTATTCATTTCCGTAAGATATTTTTTTTGTGATTATTCAAGTTAACCATATCTGCAAAAAAATAATGAAGGTATATTATCGTGTATACCGATTCTAAAGACGAGCCCTTTGTGCTTACTTTTTAATGTTTCTATAATTTCGGAGATTGTTGTGTGTGACAATATTAAGCCACTACCAGTCGCTTCTTGTTTTTACTAGTATAATCAAAATTCAACTTACAGCTTGTGGTAATGTAGGTGCGGCCGCGCCGACATGAATGGCATTGTATGGTGCTTCAGATGGAAAGCCCAATCTCCCATCACCAACTGCAATTTAATAATATTACTTATAAAACAAGCAGTTTTTCCCCAGTTAAGAGTAATAGAGACAGCAGTACCAGGCTAGAATGTCATCCCTCATAGATATTGATTAAATGAAGAGAGTGGTGGTTAAGTTTTTGATCTTAAAAAAAATTGTGCTTCTTCTACTTTGACGCTTCCAACCACATGAATAAAGAACTCATGTGTTTCCAACAGTGCCAAAATATAGTGACTTGAATAACAATCAAATGCACTAAAGCCCAAGTCCCCAAAAAATTCCCATTTCTAATATTAAATTATTGAGTGTTGCTCATGTTTTCCTTACTTACCAATAAGTTTAATTCGTTCTGAGGACAGTAGTGATGGATTATCCTGTTTGATATTCTTAGTGGCTAGTGTCACTAGCTCTGTAATATGGTCTATCCCCACTACTCTCCCTGTCTCTCCAAGCATTATTGCCATGCATGCAGTCAGGTATCCTGATCCAGATCCTACATCTAGAGCTTTTTCTCCAGGCACTAGTTGATTTTTGAGCCTCTCTAATGCATGGGCATGCTAAAAAAAGTGGTTATGAAACTATTATTTATGGCACAGTGCTACAATACTTGCTATTAAGAAGGTCTGATTTCAAGAAGTGCATCAGAATGTCATTGAGTTAGATGATGATAACATTCAACCAGGAATTGGCAGAATGTTACCTATAGTAATAGTAAAATAGGAATTACCGCTCCAGTTCCGTGAACTATATTCTTGATATTTTAAGGTCTATTTTTCAATTGTTTGTTATATAATGGTAAGACATACATAATTAAACCATATAATACATTGTGAACCTAGACTTTGAACGCATTTTAGACAAGGTTTCTCACCATGACTGCTGTTGATACCGGACCATTTTGGACTATGGGGTGCACTACATAAGTGGATAGGAAATTACATAAAAGACAGAATGTGTTGGATGACTATCTGAACCAAAACAGGTTCTCAGTGGCATTCCTCAGTTATTGATATTCACAGCTCACCTTTTCAGAATTTTTATCACTGACGTGGAGGTGATTGAATGTTTTTTTGCTGATGATGGTAAAATCTTTACCGACTCACTCATTCATTCCGATCAGCTACAGGAAGACCTTAATCGCATCCAAGGCTGAACCAAAGATTGGATTATCAATACAAATTCACGAGAGGAAAAATCCCACACATGACTTAAAATTCTTCCTTTGTAATGTAATCCGCAGAGCATGCGTTATTGCAAACATAAAAATATTAAAATTGGATTGTCAAGTTGAATAAAGGAAAATGAATAGTCTTACTAAGTAGTATAAGTATCAATATGTAATTAGTGATAAGTTTAAATTTGTGGTGGATATGTAATGTAGGTAGGCTGAAAAGTGTTTATACAGCAGGTAGACATGATCAACTCATCAAATCTTGAATAAAGGCTCTCCAAGCACTACATGTATATATTATTTGTTTGTATCCCATCCACCGTTACTCTTTCCCCAGGACTGCAGAGACTTGGTGTGATACATTTTTATTATTATAACAAATGAATTATGGTATTACACCAGACGAAGGCAAATCAATAAAAGTTAATAATTCTTACCATATGTGGTGCACTGATGGTAGCAGAATATCCAATTGACTGTGGTGAGTCATGATATGGGGCATACGGACAATAATTCTTTCTATCTACTGCATTCATTGCATTTGCTACGGTGTCAGATTTAATTATTCCATTGGCTAAAACGAGAAATATATGATAGATTTGACAAGTCACATTGAAAACAAGTACTCTATTTCATTACAATATAAAATGCAATTATATCAATAGAAGAGACATTGTGATGCATTTATCAAATGTGTCATTAATTTGTTGGACAATATTACAAATTTGAAATCAAGCAAGTGATAATCACATTATTTCAAATTAACATTATGTGGCGAAGGATATAAATTTCAAATATTATATTTATACCTACACAAATGCCATCATTTTAGTAGCTGGTACAAGTATCGAGTACAAACAAACAGTGGTACTTGATGGACAAAATCACTTCTGCCCATAGCAGTTTCAATGCCCTCCAGAACCACAACTAGTTATTAGCAAAAATAGCAAAAGCCGGCGTTATGACAGCATCAAAATGTTATTTTTGTGTTCCTACCTCGCAGTTGTCTGATCAAATCTCCATTATTAACTCCATGACTTCTCCAGGCCATTATTGCTATCAACACTGATACCACAAAAGACAAATTACGCCATGTAAAACCAATTTTTAGAGATTTCTTTTACTTTTCAAAACTAAGCAAATATAATAAACATCCACGACATAGAATATAGAAGAGATTTAATATGATTACATTACACTTTAAAGCCCTTTTACAAGTGGCTGAATTCAGTGCACTAAATTAAAAATACTCTAAATTTAGCCAAATATATATTATGCGTTCTATTCTTCAATACTTGCGATGAGATGACCACTCGTCAGTGCTGCCGACTCTATACTCTATTTAGTAAAAACGCGCTATCAGCACGTCAAAAACGCGCTAGAACGCGCTAAATGGCTCCTAGGTACTAATTAAAACCGCCCTAAGCGACGCCAATCTGTTACGAAGGCATTTATCAATTTTAGTCATTTGATAAGGTAAATAAGATAAACGAGGTATTTTTATCAGATATTAAAAATAACCACAAAAAAAAGAATAGTAGGTAATTTTATTCATGAAAGAACAATTAAATGTCAAACGAAAGCAAAATAAAGGTATGTGCCTACTAGTCTAATCATAGTATAATTACGTAAGTAACTACTTAATTGTAATCAAATTTATGTTAAATTCATAATATTCAATTAATAAAATAAAGAATCATTAAATTAAAATGTAATATAAATGTATATCTATCACACGATGTTGTCCTCTTCAAGACGTCGCTCGGTAGATAATAAATCAATATATATATTTTTTTAAAAACGTCAGTATCTATTAGCAAAATGGCGTTTATTGCAGACCTAATCCATACCAGACATGGCATTGAACTTTATCGATATCAATAACATATTAAGCATTGTGTTAATGCTAGTAATGAAAACACTTTTCTAGACATGCCATATGAATTCAAAAAAGCGCTAATTTATCGCTAGGGGCTTAAACGCGCTTTTGGCCAGAAAAAGCACTAGATCTAGCGCTGAACGCGCTAAGTTGGCAGCACTGCCACTCGTCGTCATTTGCTCATTCTATCACTTGCCGCTGAATACTTTCGTGTAGCGATAGCTATAAAGCAATAATTTTGAATTGAGGAACTATTTATGTAATAAGAACACTACTAATTAATATTTTATATTAAATACTTTATTTCGCGAAGAACGGAATGGAAGGCATAACACCCATAAAAATAATTAATTTTTTATGGTGGCATGCCTATCTTAATAGAAGACTACAAACTATCCGGTTATACAAGCCAGAACATATTTATTAAACAAAACACTATCTTTGCGTTTCACAGTCATCGATTTAGCCTATCCATCGGTTAAAACTTGAAACGCGCTGCATATCAACTGTAATTTTTATCATTCAGTTATTTTATGCGTTGGTTAGCAACCCGAAACTTTATTAGGACATTCTGAAACGGACCCTTAAACATTTAGCCAACCCATAGGCCATTGTTAGCCAGCAGGTAGAATAATAATGACTATTTAATAAGAAGGAAGGAATTAAATACATACATATATGTAGTTATATATATTTCAAAGTAATTTTGGTTAATTTCGTTTATATAAAATATTATTTCATGTGGACAAGCAATATCTAATAAAGAACTGCGATTCTCTCGCCACCAGCCCAGCATGGAGAATATGGTGTACCACCCCCTAAAGGGGTGTCATAGCTGTTAATGAGGAATTAAATACGGACGAGCTTGGCGCTGCTATAACCAAGGCGAGCACTCTTCTTTAAAGTTTTGAATACGCCTTGAGTGATAGTCCTCGGCTATAATAAGTTAGCTAGCTAAATAGACAAAGTGTAAACGTCAAATCGATTCCCCCCGCTTATTGTCGTGCACTGAATTCAGCCATGTGTAAAAGGACTTTTACAGTAGAGATGGAAGATACGAATATTCGATTAGACTGTTGTAATATATTTTTATAACAGGTATTTGAAACTGTTATACATACAATTTTAAATTATTATTTATCGAACGTTAACATCTTATTTGTGTGTTGTGGTATTATTTTAATTATGCTATGTTGCTTACAACAGAACTAGAAAAAAGTCCCCGTGGGGTGCTTGGTTAGAATGTCACCCCCCATTGCTGCCTGTGGGTGTCGTAAGAGGTGACTAAAGGTTAAATACCGGGAGGTGGGTAGCAGCGCCTCCTGAGGAACTGAATCCAAACTGGGATCCCCAAGACGCCTGCCAAGCGTGGGGATTGTGGCAAATCTCCCCTCAATGGTAGAGGCTGTGTTCAGCAGTGGATAAACTGGCTGTACAGTAATTTTTTTATGGATGTAAACAATGGTTAGTTCGCCGACAAATCATTGGTACACTGCACACATATAATAATATGTATGGATTTTTACGATGCGGGTGCTAGCTCGAGCCAGTGATTTGTCCGTGGGCAGCATGACAAACCGCAAACCATAACATTCCCTTACACCAGATTCATGCGCGGATCATTGGCAACAAATCCGGCCTATTGGTGCGCCTGTGAATTGCGGGCATAAATACATACATCGATGATATAACGTAAGAGAATAAAATTTTAAAAACTTTACATTAACCTAGGTTGTATATAAAATCGGTTATTTTTATAGGTTATATCACACGCTCTTACCGTTAGCGTTTTGTAACTCTAAAGATAGTTTTGTTTTCAAAGATTCTAGTAGAATCCTCTCTGGTAGAATCTTTATTATTCTACCACAACACAAACAAAGTAAAATTACTATTTACTACTAAAATTACTGGTTACTATTGCAAAGAAAAGAAGCACGCATACATCCAGAGAAAGGCAGGTCCAGGGTCTTCTCAATAATCTCATCGCTACCGATCGGCTTGCAACATATTTTAGGCGTAGGCCATGGTCTGCCACGGTCCTGATCCGCCAGAAAACAACCCATACGAGCTAACACCACCCCCAAGACATGACCTAATGATGGGAACTGTTGAAGATAGCGATGACGACAACGAACATATTGGTTACGAGCCTCTGCCTCAAGGACCTGAAGCAGTGCTATCCGACCACGACAGTGACGATGATTCAGAGGTGAAGGTTCTTCTTCTTAGTTGTTTACACTCCAGCCAGATCCTGGTCGTGGTCATCAGTTCGGGTGGTGACTTGCTTTACAATAAGTTGCCTCTCCACACGACTTGCCGCCTTCCCGGCGCAGTGTTCACGTTACCATTTAGCGGTGCCTTTATTTAGTTGGTCCAACATAATGGTAATCTGTATGTGCTCGTCCCTTCCATCTTACCATATATTAATACCCTATATAACACAGGCAGAAGGGCTTTGAATCGGTATATATATAATATGTACTATGGGAAAGGGTGAGTGGTAGAACATACCACCTGAGGGGTGAGGGTTATGGAAACCTATAGTTTCATGATTATAAAAACTATGTGTATAGGTGCATTTATAGATCAGGACATATACTCATATGTAAACAATACAGATTATACAATTAAGTACAGGGTTAGGTTCAACAAACAAATGTCACTTTAGAAGTGAATTCATTCTGTGGCTGCTCTGGTGCTGTGGATATGCGCTTTTAATTTTATTGTTCAATCTATATAAAATTAATAATAATCTGTTCTGATGTAATGTATGTATACATAGTGTTTCAATAATCATCATTATTTTTAAAATTATACACTATGGCTCCTCACCAGAGGGATGGTCACTACCCTTGAGTACATATGTATACATACCGATTCTGAAGACATATAGTAAATATTCAGAAGAGCAATGCAAGAAGACTAAACCAATAACAATATTTAACAACTGTTTTATTAAAAACCTACAAATATTCAGTTATCAACATTGCATTTTATTGTAAGCAAATCAAATTGCACTAAAAATTTCTACTTTGGAGGCATATATAGGCTTGCTACACCCATTATACAGAGTGTGGAGTGGGCACTCAATGCTTTGCATAACTTCTGGATATTGCTACCTAAAATTTGAGGTGTTGTTAAACTGAGCTCTTGGCAATTCATGTTGGTTAATGAGGCACTAAAAATGAACAAGCAAAATTTTGACAAAACCTCTGTCAATATCCTCTGAATACATTCCATAAATTTTCTATAAAATTCTGGATACATTCTATAATGAAATGTATGGATATCACTTGTTGTTGTTCCAGATTGAAGGCCATGGGTGCCAATGAAATTACAGGCACATGAGACTTAACAACTTTATCTCTCAGGGTGATGGGTGCAAAACAGTATGACACTTGTGACAAACTACATCTGTTATAGGCAAAGGTTGCCACTAATAAAGACCAGGAGATCCTAGAGCTTGTAACACCAGGACTGCATAAAATTAAGTATTGTATACATACTTGCAGACTAAATTTTAGTTAGATAGTATATACATAGTTTTTTCTTATAGAACTCAAGTGCGTCACCAACAAACCCTGTACCACCAATAGAAAGTATGGAAACAGTGCTGACTAGAGATGTATGGAACATTCCAAGGCCCATAGACCCTATTCAAATGGATACTGAAAGAGCACAGCAGGTATGATCTTAATTGTAAACTTGTGGGTGCCATCTTCTAGAAGTCAGATCATTAGATTAACACTAGTGAAACATTAATTTGACTAATTGATCCATGAAATTAATAAGTGAACATTCGAAGTGAACTTAATGACTTGATACTGTGTGATATAGACATATCAGCAATTGTGCTGCTCATCTATAAACAAATTAATAAATACCTAATGTGAAATGGAGATGATTGATTAAAATGTATGTGGAATAATGTTAGTAGTAAAATTTTACTGCCAAGGATTTTACAATCAAATCAAAACAACATAAAAGAACAAAGTTTTTGAAACATTAAAATAAATGCACTATTTTGGCATCGCCTCCATAACAGTTTTTTATATATTGTTAATTAATCAAGGCAAATTACTTAGCGTTCCATGGACTCACTGATAGGTGCTAGGTCGATTAAGTAGCAGTATCTTAAGCTTATAAGGGCTCTTTTTTCTATCATGCGTATTTCCGTCCGCGCGCGGATCTGGTCCGCGTACGGGTGATAGCAATGTCCTGGACGCGCGCGTGCTCCCGCGTAACCGGAAAAGCAGCTTTAAAGGCAATTTGCCCAAGTAGCATAATAATCAAAACGTCTACAAAGCCAAAAAGCCAAGTTGGCAATTCACCTTATTATCACAAGTGACGGATGTAAATCATGCCTTTGACAAAAATCATAATAAAATACCTTCTTAATCGTATCCAGGATAAAGCATTTCATGGTACGAATATGTATAATAATATTAACTTCTGATATTTCAAATGAAAGCTTACAATTGTGCCATTCTACTACTTAGCCTTACAGCTATCTAATCATATAATAACTATTCTGACATTATGCTACTTAGCCTCAGAGCTATAATAATACTATACATATTATGGGTTGTCTAAATGCTTTTATCGTAGTAGCTGTAGTATTGTATATCGTTCGTAGTATTTTGTTAATAATTGTATACCGCTGGTTGAAAAGACAAAAAGCACAAAAAGGTTTGACCACGAACAAACGACACTTAGATTTTGTAAAAGAAGGGTCGTCAACAAAATCTAAATCTAAGCCTTACTCCATCTTAGGCGCAGCTCCCGATTGGACTCTTTTGATGGACACGTATGAAAAACGCTACAAAATTCCTGAGGATGTTGGTGTTTCGTCTTCCAGACCAGATATATTTCTACCAGACATACCTACTCAAAAAATCTAAAATGCATAGTACTTATAGAACTTACTGTGCCGTGGGAAACAAGCATACCTAAAGACCACACATTAAAAACCAATAAATATTATGACCTTACAAATAAATTAACCAAAAACGGTTACGTGGTTAATTTATATGCTTTAGAAGTTGGAGCAAGGGGTATACCAGTGAAACCCCTATATAACCTACTTAAAGGCCTTAGCCTGCCAAGAACAACCGTAACGTGGAGCAGGAAGGGAAGCGTTGATGCATTGTAAAGGGGCCCCTTAACCCTACACCTGGGTTGCAAGTCCCAGGCCCCTCTAACCTTTTCCTCTGCAACGCTATGGACCCGGCACCCGCATGTTGAATCCATGGAATGCTAAGTAATTCGTCTCTCTACCGCCGGTTGAAAAAACAAGACATTTTCAGGGGTCGAAAATGGTCAGTAAAGTCAGTAAAAGTCAGTTTTTCCTGAAAATGGTCAGTTAAGTCAGTATTTTGGAATAGCGCTTTACTACCTGATACCGGACCCTGACAAAAAAAGCGCCGCGATTGTTGCCAAGATGAAAAACAATGTCAATATTGTAGCCATGTATGTTATTTTCGCCACATTTTGCCTGTGTCATGGTACCTAGTAGCGAAAAGAGATATTAATTAGGTAATGTGAATTAAAGACTAGTGATGTGATTTTATCCAGGGGGCTCTTAATTCAATTGCTTCTCCGGTAATTGATATTTTAAGACACGGGTTACGTGTTCCCGGATATTGCTGTTATTGCCACGAACCTATTAATTCCTGTGGCAATAGCATCCCTTCTCTTAAGAGAGTTACTCCGCTACCCCAGCACCGCCATTTGAAATAAATAGATTGAATGGGATAAAATGTTTTACATGTAGAACCTTAACTTATCTTACATTTATTTTTTAACAAATTCGTTCATATAACATTTTATTTTTCAAATGGTGGCTCTAGTATTGCGGAGTAACTCTTACTGTCTGGCCATATCATCTGCCGCACCGCTGCCACCTGGTGATGATATAGCCAGGCCGTTAAGCGACGGCTACATATTGGTCTTAATTTGCGTACATGCCTCCGTTTCTAGTTTCTGTCTGGAGCGAAAAATATGGTAGTCTGCACTTATTTAGATTTTTTTATTGGAAAAACCTCTGCGGATATAATCACAATAAAGTTGAAGAAAGCCGTAGGCAATGCGAAATTGCCAATACATAAATTGATTATGCTGAGAAGTGATGGGCCCAATGTCAACAAAACTGTGTAAAGACTGATGGACGATCATTTTATTGCTAGTGGTCGCAAGAAAATGGTCGACATCTTCTTCTTCGTCATATACTTCATTACTGAAGGTCGTGTCCCTGAAAGGCCAACTTGGCTCTATGCACAATAATTCATTCAATCCATTTCGTTCGGTTTTCGGCTTCCACCACAACCAGCTTCTCGAGATTATCTGGTTGCCTAAAGGCACCGTAACCAAAATACCCAGAAATCCTTTCGTAGCAAAATATATATATACAAACATACAAAAGTTGACATAGGGACATGCAATATTAATCCTGTCCACAGTTCATTTTTAAATGGTCTTATTGAACTAGGAGAAAATGTATGGGAGTTTATTTATCAAATGCATAATTGTTTTGATGGGTGGCCAGCGCCTTTGGTGTGAAAAATACGAAGAGGTGAAAGATAAGTTTAAATTACCGAAGCACAGATTTCAAGAAAACATGCTTCATCACGCTGGCTAACATTAGAGGCAGCTGCAGAGTGCGTTTTAGAACAATGGCCGTCATGCGGCAGTAGTAAAATATTTCACACAACGTTTACCGAAATCCTAAACGCCGACAACATCTATGGCCTACAATAATATCCTTAGCTTCCTGAAGATCACCACAGGGAAATTAGAAGTGTTCACGGTACATAGTGCAAGGACATTGATGAAATTCCCTGGATTTTTTCAACGTCATTCACCTTCGGTGCACATTTTGTGGGAAGAAAATTGTTTTAGAAAATTCCTTATAAGATGAGCTCAAATGCATTGACAAAGCTGAACGCACGTTTCCTTTTTGTATGAATAACTTTTTGCAACGGGGATGGTGGAAGCCAAACAGAAAATTAAATATTCTTTTACTTAATTTACAACCCGCAAGAGTTAACTTTAGGCTTCGTAAAGTTGACTTTTGCATGCGAAGTCTCAAGTTATCTTTTGCGAGTATATTATTCTGTCAGAAACCCCCTTATTACACATATCAGACATTAAAGTTAGACCGTAAAAGGTCAGTAATAGGTCAGTATTTTTTAGTCTTAAAGTCAGTAAAATCAGTATATTTGACTGTACAATCTGTTTCGACCCCTGCATTTTAAGATGGTGACATTCTAGTAATTGGTTGATTTGCCTAATATGTAATTTTACCTAGTCTCAAAATTTTGTCTGTCAGACAGTTACTCAGGGCAAAGCCTTTTATTTATTTACAAGTATAAGATTCTGACATCCTGCTAATTAGTTGATTTGCCAACTTAGTTGTTTTCTCATACCCAAGTATGATGTATATGTATAGTTTATGTGTATATATATATATATATATTTACATTTACATAAACTATACATACATCATACCTGGGTACCGTATCTACATTCAATATTTATTTAGTAACAAAACATTTGTTAGTGTTGATATTTCTTTTATTGGTGCACTTATTACCTTTAGTACCTACATTATGAAAATTAAAACCTTATGAGAAAACAGTGAATCTATGGACAATAAATCAAAATAAAATGTTTAAATCATCCTGCATCCTGGTTTCAATCAAATGAAATGGTCACTCTGAAGAGGAAATTCTTAAGGAAAATTGTTTTTTTTTCTGATGTTGAATATATACAGAGATTAATTGTACCATATCATTTAGTAGTCACATTACCACATTTAGATTTCATTTTTTTTAATTGATGCCTTATGAATAATAAAATGAAATTTTCAGGGTAGCTACCTGATAGATAGAGCAAGTTTTTAAAAGCCAAACGATATTTTTTTTTAATGTGATTTTATTATTTCAAGGGCCCTTGAAGTTGTGAATATACTGGGTAATATTATCTTTCTTGGTATCTAATTTGTTTTTATTCCATTCAAAGATGTAACGATAGTAAATGTTACCATACTGAATTAGCCTCTATCAGCTTAGCAGACAAAAAAAAACAAGCATCTACCGCAATAATTCATATGCTGTATTCACATCACCATAAATAAAAAACTCATCGTACTTGGCGATAGGTGAAAATTCAAAAAAAGTCATAACTCCGAAAATACGAAAAATCGCGGAACATACATGAAGGTGATTCAGATAGCCCTCTACCTCCCAACTTCAGTATATCACTACTTCTTGGAACACCCTTTATATAATATGTATAAGACATTTTATATAGATTGAGGAGCCATACTAAAAGTAATCTATCTTTTTTAATTTTAGCACTAGTGTGCTCAGACTAGTTACAATACAGTAACTTTTATTATTACTAAATGATAGCAAATTTTTAGATATATGGATCCATTACTTTCCGAGTTCAAAATGACTCCTCAATGCAATGTTTAGATTGAAGAGTCATTTTTAAATCGATATAACTATTTGATGTATCATACTACATTTTTCCTACAAAATATGTTTGGCTTATGCTTGCTTGGCCATGAAATAATATTTGTGTGTTTCCTTTTTAAATCTGGAGTGATTCCTCAATCCGTACCGGCATATGTGGACATCCTAAAATATAACACAATGTGTCAAGACATACAAACTATAATTACCCATAATATATATATTATTATAGTTCATTTGTCTTGCAGCACAGTTTTTAGTATTAATTGATAACTATATAGTAGAATGTATTTTAATACATATTCTTGGAGTTTTATTAAATGGTGTACTTATTTATTTTCAGGTAATGACGGCAATGGCCAATTTTGCTCTGCCGCAAACATCAATACCAGAATGGGCGTTGAGCGTTACAGAAGATCAATGGAAACAAACACTCAATGATAGGATAGAAAAATTGAAAGGCAAACCATAGTAATAGTATGTATATTTGTATTAAGAACATAAAATTATTTAGCATTCTATTCTTTGCAATTTTATCTTATCATATTTACTGTTTTTCGAGAATAACATTAAATATTAAATAAAGATTAAGTGTATGCTTGACATTAGGTCAGTACGTTAAGACAAAATAAATATAATTATTAACAATTCTAACAGTGTAATTTTTACATTAACGCCTGGTAAGGAGTTACAAAATTACAATGGAAGAAAAAAGTTTTCTCCGAAATTTTTTGTTGGATCTCACGTGTGTTAAATTAAAACCTTTCATTGTTATTACGTAGGCAACAAATATTTGTTATTTTGGCAATTACTTACTTTAGACATTGTAGTACATATTTTATTCTATGCTTTAGATTCACCTAAATATATCAATTAAGGATTAAAATAAATTATGTTTACCTATATTGTCATAAAAATTATACGCCTATACATCCCCGAAAGGATAGGTGCAGTTGAATCGGGATTACCAATGTTTCGCCAGACATGCTTGTATGCCCTATATATTAGAGGGGGGCCCATTGCCATCGCCAGATGGCACAGTTCTAGACTCCGGACTGCTACTGAGAACTTTTTCAGAAAGGCTCAACAACTGTCTGTTCTGGGTATCGAACGTAGAACCAAGTTTATTTTTATTTTTTTATTCCTGATATGTTAGCCTTTGACCACTATCTCACCTGATGGTAAGTGATGATGTGTTCGAAGATGTTGTTCAGGCTAATCTAGAATTACTGGCTCTCAAGGACAGCTGCCGGAACACACCGTTAGGTGCTTGGCGACAGATTTTCTACTCGAGGGTGGTAGCTAGCTAGGCGGGCATTCGGAATACGCCCTACCACCATTATGTAACGACTGTCATCCTAAGACAACAACCGGGACCGACGGCTTAACGTGCCCTCCGAAGCACGGAAGCGCTCAGCAGTAATGTCACCAGCGGTCACCCATCCATGTCATGACCGCGGCGGACGTTGGTTAACTTTGCTGATCGGTTCAGAACGGCTAAGCAAACTTCGCTACGAGCGCTTCAGCTTGAGATTCCAAAGCAATACTGTATGAGGATACCATTCTGGAGCACCTTCAAGGCATTTATATAGTCTACATATATTTTATAAATGATACTTCTATATAACTTAATAAATGTAAATAGTATTATAGTACTCTGTTTTTCTCTCCAATCTTTCTAATATTAATATTAAAATACAAATAACATTAGATTCTATATCGGAATTCTGTCGCCAAACATCTTAAAGAGTATCCGTCAAAGCCTGTCTGCATTACAATTCTAATATGCTTATCTAGATTTATCATTCTTCGACCATATAACCATCACTTACGAAAGGCGAAAGCTAGCCCATCAGGTTATTTACCTGATAGGGTAGCCTTCGACTTTCATAAGCTTACAATTTATTTTTAATGGGTTTTGTTTACCACATCGCCTTGTGATGCCCAAATACACACTTACCAACTAATTATTCTAAGGCTAAATCTGCTGATTTATACATTTGAATTGAATGGTCTGACACAGGACTCGCTAGTACACAATAACAATATCCAACATCTATAATTATTTTTCTATTAAAACAAGTTTTTCTATAGCTTACAAAAGTGTTCTTGAAGATTTTATACCTCAATGTATGCAACTCAAACAGTCCAATTAAAAAAACTTACACTTATATTAGCTAGCTAAGATATTACTAAGAGAGGGCTGAATTACTTAGCATTACATGGATTCACCGTGGGGGTGCTGGGCCCATAGCGTTGCAGAGGAAGAGGCCCAAGTCAGAGACACCTGGGACTTGCAACCCTGGGACTAAGGTTAAGGGCCCCTTTACGATGTCAACAATGCTCACCGCTCGAGTTACCCCCCCTGCCTAACCACAAGTAATATAGTATAGTCACACACACAGGGTTGTATTTATAAATGCATCTGAAAGTTGAGATCTAATTGCATATAAGATTTTTTTGTTACATTTGTTAAACGTCAAATAGCCCTTATATACGAGCGGCATTTGACAACGGAAACTGCAGCCGACGGCAGCCGTCCGCGTCGCGTTGGCGACTCGTCCGGAGGCACCTGTCGTCCAATAGCGTGTGCCAAAATTTCATATGGTGCAGCAGCGAGCACGCGATTCTTTGCTCAACTGAAATAAGAATAGCTGAAATTCTGATTTTTTCCATTTATTCTCACTAGTTTGATTTCTTAGTTCGATAATCGAATCAGTGAGATTTTTTCCTCCTTTGTTCGACAATCGAACGAATGAGACCTGTTACAAATATAGGTCTCATTTCTTTTCTTTTTTTTCAACCGTCGAACTTACTTTAATTGAGAAACAAAACAATGAAATAAAATATTAAAAGCGCACGTTTCGTTAAAAAAAATTTTTTACATCATACATGATATGTTTGTACATCTTTACCATATCAAAAAAACATGAACCACATAGAAAACTTTATTTTGAGGGTAGGTTTTTACACAATATGCTGTACTGGCGCACTATGTATCAGATGTGTGAGAAAGATGAGCGGTGTACGAGGACAAAATCTACCAATAGGATCACTGTCCTCAGCGAGGTTAGGAAGCAATGATAGCCGAGTGGTAATAGGTATGGACTGCCGTGCCGCAGGTCCATGGTTCGATCCCCACCGCCGCCGGCTTGAGCTTCACCGTATGGTGGAAGCATTTTGCGAATGCCCCCCTAGCTCCCTACCTCCCTCAAGTAAAAAATCTGTCGCCAAGCACCTAACCGTGTTCCGGCAGCTGTCCTTGAGAGCCAGTAAAATTACAAGCACATGAGACTATGTCTCAATGTGACGGGCGCAATACAATTGGTGGCTTGTGACGAAATGCATCTGTTATAGGCAGAGGTTAGTCCGCTTAACATCAGATGGGCCTTGAGCTTGTTCCGTCACAATAATATATAAAAATATATAATTTGGTCTCCTCAGGAATCAAAATATATTTTAATGCTAGAGAAAATACAAAACAAATTTTTACGATTTTTGTATTTTAGAAAATTTGGAGTGTATCCTTTTTATCCATTAATGTACCCTACACTATTTATCCTTGGTATGGTTGGATATAAAGAATTGAGAGTCAGGAGGGAGCTCGCACTCATTTCGTATATGTTCAGGGTAATTAGAGGAAGGGTGCATAATACCGATATACTGGAGCAAGTATACTTTTGCGTTCCGGATAGGTACGTGTGGCGGCGGCGGCGGCCGCGGTTGGTGGCGCTGCCGCGCGCACGAACTAACTTGCTGCGCGATGCGCCTCTGACGCGTGCACTCCGCAACCTCAACATTATCGCGGAACAAGTGGACCTATTTTGTTGTGATCTGAGCGAATTTACAAAAGTCGCATTACATGTTCTGTGTAATAGGAATTAGGAATTAGATATCAAAAAAAAAAATATATATATATATATATATATTAAATGTGTATAAGTAGCTACTCTATTGTATTGGGTGTGTACCTGTAAAGATAGATGTATGTATGGAAATAAATAAATAAAAAAAAATAAAAAAAAGTTGCAGCGATGATAGGGGTGGATTTTTCTTCTTACAATTCTTCGCTCATCTAACTCGCACATTTCTGGTGCATGCAGGCTTCCACTTTTTTAAAGACGGCTAAAAAAAGGTTGCAGTCCTGGTGGTCTTCGAAGGCGAGACCCGAGGCATTCGCGTTTCAGATTGGGAGGGTCAGTAAGTAGGTATATAAGATGGATATGATGCGGCATTTGGAGCACGGATGCTTATGAGATTCCGTTCTACTTGGCTAACCTTATGATTACAATCTCACCTGATGGTAAGTGATGACGTGGTCGAAGATGTTGTTGAGGCTAGCCTAGAATTACTAGCTCTCAAGGACAGCTGCCGCAACACAACTTAGGTGCTTAGCGACAGATTTTCTACTTGAGGATTGTAGCTAGCCAGGTGGGCATTCGCAAAATGTCCTATTACCATGCTGTAACGACTGCTATCGTAAGACAACAACCGGGCCTGACGGCTTTACGTGCCATCCGAATAACGGAACGCTCAGTAGTAATGTCACCAACGGAGACACATCCAACTCTTGACCGCGGCGGACATTGCTTAACTTAGCTGATCGATTATTTAGAACGGCTCAGCAAACTTCGCTACGAGCGTTTCGAACTTACTTGTGTTATTTGGTATTCTCTGCTATTGTAGTTGTTTGCTTTTGATCAATAATAACTAAATTGTAGGGTCGTAAATGACTGCACTAAATGTGTTAAGTTTAGTTCTTTCGTTTCTAATAAACATGTAAAATGGGGAGTTGGCATAGAACATCTTCGCTGTTCGACCTATCACTCCGCTGGTTGCCGCCACAGCCTCTGTGCCGTATTCTGAAATGTAAATAAAACATTAAGGGCCTATTTTATGACCTTCAAGTATATGAAGCAGTAATGGCTCAGTGGCATTAGCTATGGACTGTTGCGCAGCGAGTCCACGTTTCGAATCCCGCCGCGGGCTTGAGCTTCACCGCATGGTGGAATGGCATTTTGCGAATGCCGGCCTGGCTAGCGACCACCCTCAAGTAGAAAATCTGTCGTCAAGCACCTAACGGTTTGTTCCGGCAGCAGTCCTTGAGAGCCAGTGAAATAACAGGCACATGAGAATTAACATCTATCTCTAGGTGACGGGCGCAGTGCAATTCGTGACTTGTGACGAATTGCATCTGTTATATGCAGAGGTTAGGCCGCTTAGCATCAGGTAGGCTTCGAGCTTGTTCCGCCACAATAACTACTAAAAAAATAATAATTAAAGTTATATCTTCACAATATCTGAATGGCCCAAAGCCCCTATCCAACAGAACAGAACAGAATGAAATAACCTCTAACTTATTGCTTTATTGATCTGCAAATTAACTAACGAAGTACAGTATACCATGCAGAACATTTACGTATTCTGAAAGGTCTGAGACTACTTGTCATGGGCAGGGGCTATGGCATGACTACGGGCGGAGCACTTGGCAGTTTCTCTACTCTAAACAAATAATAATGAATGACACCATTAAACAGAGGTTCATCCATCATTCCATTCAAAACACTAATTCCGGAAAGAGCCTTGATGAATCAGCCAGCATGGTGCGATATTTAGATAACAATACATTAGGAGGCCAGGTAAAATTCCAACGATTGCTTCATTGTCTTTTTAGTAAATGCAAAATGCGGGCTTTACCATTTATTGTCAACTTGACGTCGTGAATCACGGAGTCGACATATAATCCCGGATTAGATAGTCCCTCTAAAATGTCCTTAAAACTTCGTACGTCATCGCCGGTGCTTATCCTCGAAAGGATCTCAACTTCAGTGTTATTTGTGACTGCGTTACCATCTACCATGAGCGCAAAGTTAGCTTGGCCAGGAGTGAATAAACTCTGCACACCGAGGGTTTTCAAAGGTTCCTCCAACTTTTCCTTGTTTTGTAGGTCCATCTTTGGAAATCTAATGACGCACTGTTCGCTATTCATCTTATTGATTAGGTTATCAATTTTGGTAGAGTCTATGCGAGTCATCAAGTCATGCAGATTGAGACGACGGGGCACCCTAGGAGTAAGGGCGTATAATGTTGTAATACTATCATTGTACGGCAGAGCAACCATATGCATATCTGAAAAAATAGACATGTATTGTTAAAAATAATACACGAAGAACAAGAAGCTAATAAAGGCATCGGTACGATGCCACCGAGCTTAGGACTAACCGTCTTCTTCCGAAAATATGTATTTAAATTGCCCCATATTTAGCATCAGGTCAGCCATGACTTCATTCCTGGGACCTTTGAAAGGCTTCCTGAAATTTTGAAATGTTAAGTTATTAATCACTAGCTTTTTCCCGCGTTTAATTTGGTTTTATCACGCCCCTTTGGGAATTATTTAGCAAATCGGGATAAAAAGTGTTTATACTTATAAAAATATCTCTGTCAACATTTTCCGTTTTAAACTCGCTGAATCTCACGACACAGATGACCCTAAAGTGAGACTCAGTGATCAACAATAAACTTAAATTTTTCAAATAATAATTAATATAATTATACTTGCAATACTTCCGATTTTTGTAAATTCATAGCTTGTTCTTTTTTGATAATAAACATTATTATGTATTATTATTATCATTATCTACTTTGGTCAGTCAGTACGCTACGGTAGCAACAGTTTCGGCTATAGTATGGCTAGCGGTTAAATTTGTTTTGTGATTTTGTGTAGGTACCTATAATTTATCTACTGTTCTTTGTAAACAAACTCTACTTTTGTACGCATACCTAACAAATCTCTATGATTTTTGGTGTGCTTATTTCTTATGTATTTTTTGCAAATGATTTAAATAATAAATTAATAAAAAATAAAAAAAATACTAAAAAGTTGCACTAGTTCGCCAACCGGACTTATAACCAAAATTCTGCTAGGTTCTAGATACATTTCTAAGGATTGCCACACACCATCAATGAATAGTTTATAATAGTGTTATAATAAGCCTTGGCATGTGTATCACATAAGTAACCGTATAATTTACGGGCGCGTGAGATATAAATATGTATATTTGCTTACTTTGATGTGAACTCAGGTAGAAAGGGCTGTTCCCACTGACCACTAAAGTAAAGTGCACTTAACAACACTGCCTTCGTCGCTACAGGAAGTGGCTCTAGAATAAAATTCTCTATTTTCCCTTCAGTGTGTGATAGGACCCACCTGAAAAAAATATTTTGACGTTATCCACAAACGTTTGGTTTAGTTTTAGACGGATACAAACTACAATAAAAAATTATACCTAATTAATAATAATACTTCTTAACACGAGTGAAGCCGCGGGCAAAAGCTAGTAATTGATTAAATTGTTTCTATGATTTTTAGCCCAACATTGGTATTTGGGTTAACATTTGACAAATATATAAATATATAATAAAAATAAAATGCCTAAATTTTAAGATTCTCAATCATTCCCTTTACGAGCTTGAGGCCCGTGGCATGCGGACGGACAGAGAGCATATTCTCATTAACAGAATTGCATTTAGTTCTTCAAGTACGGATCCCTAAAAACAATACCTAATCAGTTTTTGTTCTATTTTTAACTATACATTTATTATCATCACTTTTAAACAACACAATTATTTTTTGGTTGCGGGCAAACAGGTCCGCCAAGGGCAATGTTGCTGTTTCACGTCTATACAAGGTAAGTTTTCCTTCCTTGTCGCACTACACCTGTATATTTCACTCGGATATTCGATCTCTTGTTTACCAATATTTTTCATTGGTACGACGTGAATAGAGTTGGGAATTTCCTTACTTCATAGAAATAAGTATTAACGTTGTGGTTTTACCATTTATTGTATGGTTTTGCTTAAAAGACTGATGATTCAAAGCTAGCTACGGGCTAGTTTTGATGCGGTGATAGACACAATTTATGTTCTGAAAGTAGTCACAAGGTTAGGTTATGCGTAGGTATGTGGTTATGTACTTACCTATTGATGAAAATTTTACCTACGTGAAGAGTTATGTATACTTATAATGTGCTGTTCACTGGTTTTGAAGCGCTAGTAGCTTAGCTTTCCGAACTTTATGGCGGCTTCGCTAGTTACCATCCCAAGCAGAAAAGCTGTTATCAACTCATCTGTGTTCCGGAAACTGTCCTTCAGTGCCCGTTTCTATTCCAGATTATACCTGTTTGTTTATATACAATCATACATAATATCATCACTAGCCATCAGGTGCCATTGTGATCAAAAGCAAGGCTATCAGCAGTTAAAAAAATTACGTCTCGCTGTGTTAGGATCTCTCATTGCAACAGGCCGTAACATTTTTTCACGATCGCGAAAAAGAAAATTGACGGAAAATAATTATTCCGCAATTTATTTCGGCAGGTACTTATTTGGAGTGGTTGTAGAGTTGACTATTGAGTGAGTGCTCGGATTTGGTCAATATATAGCCTGGCCTCTAATAGCAGTATGATGTGCATTAAAATAGGATGACAAACCTGCCCTACTTCGGAGTTACAGTTAATACGGAAGACGAAGGACAGGTTCAATATCCGTCTTGAGTAGTTTTATCTGTTTTATGTACTCAAATCAATAAATGGAGTTCATTAAATAATATAGTTTAGGTACTCACTGGTTAATCATGTCTTTAGCTTGTTCAGCTTGTTTAAAATCTACGCCCAGAGCTTCACCCTTGTAGACCCGGCTGAGGTAACCCAGGTATAAGTCTCGGAGCCTCGAGTGGTTGTCTACGAACATTGCATCTGCATAGAGAGTCTTCGATGACGTTTCGTTCGAGTTGAGAGATTGAAGTAAGCCTCCGAACTGTTCGTGTATCCTGCGGCTCTGTATTATATCTGGTAAAAAGTATATATTATGCTTAAATTAAAAAAAACGATAGCATAGCCGCTGGAGCTTTTTATTATCATTTGAAAAGCTTTATTAGCATCGTTGCTTTTACTTTGTTTATGGGATTGACGGAACAAGCACGTGACTCAACTGGTGATAAGCGGTAACCTCTGCCTATAATAGATGCATTTTGTCACAATTGACGAACTGCACCTATCACCCGAGACATACAGTTGTTTACTCTCATGTGCCTGTAATTTTATTGGCCCTCAAGGACTGCTGCCGGAAAACAGCTTGGCGACAGATTTTTTACTTGAGGGTAGTAGCTAGCCAGGTAAGCATTCGCAAAATGCTCTTTCAATATGCGGTGAAGCTCAATCCGGAGGTGAGGATCGAACCGTGGACCTACGGCACTGCAGTCATACCTATTTCCATTACCGCTCGTTTATCATTGCTTCAAATGATAGCTGAGAGGCTCCATGGTTTATCGCACATCGCGATATTTACGATTTGTCTAAAGCTAAATGTTCGCCTTTAAGCTGCTAATTTAAGAGTTGAAGTCGAATTTGTATCTTTGGCAGTAGCACATGCCAATATAAATTTCCTAGCTTTGTAGGAGTGTAAACAAAGTGGTTCACACTCGATGACAATTCCAGTTTTACAAATAAGCTAATGTCATAGTTTCTAATTTATTTAAAAGGATAGAGGGATCAACAAAGTCTTAGTCATATCTGAAAAGATAGATATGACTGGAGCACGGTAATACATTACTGTGACTGGAGTGCCTTCATTTATAGTCCGGTCAGTTTAGACCAAAAAATGAGAGTGAAGTTACATAAAGTCCCAACAAGCTGAATTTTTGTGAAGTTGTTCAAAACATAATTACAAACAATGTCTAGAAGTTCCCCATCATTCCCCTGTAAGGAAAAAATTAAATTCAAGGTCAAAGGTCAAAAAAATGAGTTATTCGCGATTTTCAGCAAAACGGTAAGTTTTATCATAAAAGTACCTCAGACAAAAATTGTAGATCATAAAATTATCTATAAAAAATGTATCAATACTTTTTTCTTACAAGCCACCGTTTCTGAGATATAATGATTCTAAAAGTTATAAAAGTTGTTATCGTCATAATATGCACACGTTTCCACGCCACCTATGAGGTAGTGTACTTAGCGCGTTTTTTTTTAACGTGGTTTCCCCAGTAGGCCTACTCCGCTTTCTTCTTTCTATATACGGAGCTCCTAAAAAAAACTACCTGTTTAGATAAGCATCGATATGCATGTTTCGTTAAAAATACTAAAAATAAAAAACAAGTTCAATTAGCTTGTCTTCCTCCAACCTCATATGCTGCTCACCAACATCTTTTTCGAGTATATTACCAAGTTCAAGTGTGGCTTGGTTATCTGCTAGACCCTACAGACTGGGGTTGTAAGTTGGTCAACAATATATTAGAGCCAGTGCAAACTTTACATCCACCTGCGCCGGAAAAACTGCTGAACACTATTTTTTGCAACTGCAAAAAGGGATGCAGTGCTAAATGTGGTTGCAAAAAAGTCGGACTGTCTTGTTCTTTGGCATGCCCAAATTGTCAAGGCCGGTCGTGCTCTAATATTGAATCACAAACAATGGAGGATTCGTTTGACTCCGACAAAGTATCATGCGATACATCGCTATTGACGCAATTTACTTGCATCCAAAATGAAGATGAAGAAGAAGCAGGAGAAGAAGAACAAGAAGAAGATCAAGAAGAAGAACAAGAATTTGAAACTTACGAATAAGACGAATAAACTTCAACACTTTTTTTTCATTTACATCGCTTTTATCTTTCCCAATCTTTGAAAATTTCCGTTATTTTGCAATAGTTTCACATTTAACAGGATCACAACTGACCCGTGGAGTAGGCCTACTGGGGAAACCACGTTAAAAAAAACGCGCTAAGTACACTACCTCATAGGTGGCGTGGAAACGTGTGCATATTATGACGATAACAACTTTTATAACTTTTAGAATCGTTATATCTCAGAAACGGTGGCTTGTAAGAAAAAAGTATTGATACATTTTTTATAGATAATTTTATGATCTACAATTTTTGTCTGAGGTACTTTTATGATAAAACTTACCGTTCTGCTGAAAATCGCGAATAACTCATTTTTTTGACCTTTGACCTTGAATAAATTTTTTTCCTTACAGGGGAATGATGGGGAACTTCTAGACATTGTTTGTAATTATGTTTTGAACAACTTCACAGAAATTCAGCTTGTTGGGACTTTATGTAACTTCGAATGTCTAAATTGACCGGACTATTATGCTTTCCGTGATATATCTAATAAGGTCAAAGCATGCAAGCGTAGTCGATCTTCCTTTACGGAAACCTAACTGTTCCTCTCGTAAAAAAATGTTTTTTTAGGAAACTATATAGTCGCACAAGCATTGCCTTTTCCACAATTTTAAAAACAGATCAGGTTTTATGCCTATTGTTCGGAGGGCGCAATTAACAAAAAAAGAGGGATACATTTTAAAAAACAACAAAAACACGAAAAATCTAGTCAAAACAGTTTTTTGCTGTCGGTTGTAAAATTTCAAGTACAAAGCAAGTTTTAATATTTAGCATGCTCTGCTTATTACATTACAAAATTACAAATTTACGAGAGGAAACTTTTAAGTCGCGTGCGGGATGACAAAGCAAGTGTATTTTTTTACACGACTGCGTAATAAAAAAGGAGTGTTATGTTTTCAGGGTTTATGTATATTATGTGTTTGTGAGTTTCTTTATTCCACCATAACTTCTAAACGACTTTACCGATTTTAATGTATGAGATACTCGTATCATTAGAATCGTCTTGGTTGCGCAAGTGACATAAAAAATTAAACTGGTGGATTTTAAACGCCATATACCTGGTGAGAAATATTTTTTTTCTTCCAAACGAGTATGAAAATTAAGGGCTTTAAAAATGATTAAATAAATATCTAGGTAGCAGTTTGCAGTTTTAATTTCAATGGAACGATAAAGCGCTTAACAAAAAATATAAATATATAATATATAATCTTATATAAATTGAAGTCTGGTTTTTAGTTTTTTTTATTATAGTTATATTAATTTATAGTTGTTATTGAGATTCTCTTCTAACTGATCTTTTTTGGTTCTTTGAGATCGTTAATAAAGATATAGAAGATCTGAACATTGGGTATAAAAAAATGATATTTAGATGAAATTCTTGAATATCGCAGATGCTGTAAATGATAAGACTGGTGTGATGATCAAAAATTAGCACCAGTGAAAGAAAAAATGAAGAGTATACCTAGTATTGTTATGGGAACATGATGACATCAACAGGGGGGCTGAAAACTAAAAAACTGCTGACCATAAACTAATATAGGGAGTATAGGGGCAGACGTATGATGAGATAAGTGTTAAATGGACTGGGTGAAGAATCATAGTTATGTAGGCAATATGAAAGGTGTCAGTGAAGAATATGTAACATGTCTTAGAGTGGGAAAAACATATGAAGATAAACGCATAAATATCAAAAATCTACCTGGAGAGAAACCCAGTGCTTCTGCCAATTCTTCGTGAGTCTTTCCGACTGTTCCAAGAAGAGTCATTGCTAAAAGTCCTGGAAGTAATAAAAAAAATAAGGTCTTGCTTAATTTAATAATGCACATACTCGTAGGTATAGTACCAATATAGTACAAATAAAGGCTTCCATATAATAGAACTACTGACGTTGGTAATAAGTACCTACCATATACCACATGAAAAAAGAACAGAACAGAAAGAAAGCTACTTGTCTTTGAAACGACTCGTAGAACACCTGGGTGTTCCATGGGTAACAACAACTCCCGATGTGCGTCATCAGTGACACGGTAATGTTATCTATTACCGTGCCAGTGACTAGTTATGCACACATACGTAGATTTTCGTGCATTAGTGAAGCTTTCAATCTATTCCGTTCTTCATTCATGTGCTTATACCTATCGATCGACCAGTGCAATCGCCTACCCCTTCTTTAAATTTAAGAGTTTCACTCCTGTCAGCGGAGTATTTTCCAACTTTCTGTCTTCAGCTAGTTCTTTGACTTCCTTGTATGACACCTACTCCTATCCCACATAAAATACCTACCTATGAAAATTTTACCGTAGCCTTGATTGCTTTCATCACCCAATAATTAGGTACAAAAGGTACCTTTTTGCTTTTCAAATGGTTGGTCTTACCTGCGATGGATGTTGGTGATATAACTACGTTTCGATCTTTGTTTTGATTCATCATTGTAAGCAGCAATTTGTAACCGAAGTCATTAACAACATCAGCGACGTTTTCATATCTTTGCACTATTGCTGACTTGTTGCTAAAATATTAATTATATCAGATCAGAGTAAGATATGTACACGCCAACATTATTATATTTCCCTTAGGCTTAGCCTTTGACCACAATCTCCTGCCTTTTGAAGCAGTGATGGCTCAGTGGCATTGGCTATGGACTGCCGCGCAGCAGGTTCACGGTTCGAATCCCGCCGCGCGCGGGCTTGAGCTTCACCGCATGGTGGAAGGGCATTTTGCGAAAGCCCGCCTGGCTAGCGAGTAGCGACGACCCTCAAGTAGAAAATCTGTCGCCGCGCACCTAACGGTGTGTTCTGGCAGCAGCTCTTGAGAGCCAGTGAAATAACAGGCGTATGAGACTTATCGCAACTACTTATGTCTCAAGGTGACGGGCTCAGCGCAATTCGTGACATTGTGACGAAATGCATCTGTTATAGGCAGAGGTAAGTCCGCTTAACATCAGGTGGGCCTCTGAGCTTGTTCCGACACAATAACATTAAAAAAAAACTCACCTGATGGTACCTAATTGATGATGTGGTCAAGGATGTTAAACAGGCACCTAGAATGGGCAAAGGTTTTCAAGCTGCTGTCGGAACACACCAGGTTGTAGGTGCTTTGTGACATAATTTCTACTTGAAGGTGGTAGCTATGCAGGTGGTAATTCGCTAAGATCCTATTTATCACCCTACATCATTAAATGATAGCCATGCCTTCAGGACTTATTGCTGCATGAATATAATCTATTTCATATGGGATGCGTATCTCAGAAATAAATGCTTTAGTTTTGGTTAGTTACTTTACATTCTTTACAATACTAATAATATCCAGTGTTCAATCATGGTACAATATTATAGTATACTGCGCAAGTACACTCAGAGGTCTCCGAGACCGGATTTAAAGTGACCGGGACACTTGCCACGGTAATACCTATTATAAATATTACACTTGCTCTTGTTATCGCGCCTTTTATTTTAACGATTCTAAAACTTCGTACCTAATTTGGAGAAAATCGGGGAAGAAAAATAACAGTTCATGAATTTCAAACCTAAAATATAAATAAACATAATGACGTGAATGAAGTGTTTTTTATATAAATTGACGAATATATCTATACACTTGAATGAGTTGTGGTCATGGTGTTATTACAGTGTTTGACACTAATAATTATTTTTTGATCTTTTTTTAGGAAGGATAGGATTATTTATATATTAAGACGTGATAGGATATTTGTTTTTTTTTTCTATTTGAATTTTTCTCTGTTCACTTGTGACAAGAATAATTTCTTCTGCCTGAAAAAATGTGTAATATTACGTAAGAACGAGCTTACCTAGCGTTCTCCTTCATTTCAGTTGTATTTATTTCAAGTTTGTCATTAATCTTTGATGTATGAATTTCTGTGCCCAACGTCATACTTATGAAAGTCAGAACTATATAAATCTTCCTGTACGTCTGGAACCGTCGTAAAAAAGTCATTTTCTGTAATAATAACAGAGTAAAGTAGCAAGCAAATTGGTGCGAATAAAAATATGTATCTGTAAATATATTATTGAAGTAAGAGGGATGGACTCTGGGGCAATTGGACTACCTGTGAGTCTGCAATGGTTTATAGCGTTGTCTAATTGCTTTTACTGTAGTAGCTGTAATTATGTGTATATACCTAGGTAGTTCATAGTATTTTTTTAATAAAGAAATAGAATATATCTTAGTACCTGCCAAGAATTATTCCCAAAGAAAGAAAAATAAATACCACAAGAAGGATTCGAACCCTAGACACTATCCCTATAGGGCCGGGATACTTCTTAGGTATGCCGCCCTTTGTGCTTAGAGAATAATATACCCTATTGACTGACCCCCACAAGTGACAAATTATCGAAAAACCTTAAAAGATTTCACAATCGACTTTGATTTACTTATAAGAAATGAATATATCTTTGTAATCCCCTTTTAATTTCTTGTATAATCAACTTGATACATTTGGGTGATTTTGTTTTATTTAGCGCAAAACAAACACCATTTTGATTTTCAAACACCTATGACAAATTATAAAAAATATTGCTTTCAAGAGGTTAGATATGAGGATATTAGGTTTCATTTGAGATATATTTAAAAAAAAACAGGCCATCGTATTTGGAAATCAAACTTGGTACCTAAGTTTAAAGAGTGTTTTTTATTTTATTTATATAAAATGTAATAATGTGGTATATTTCAGAATTGCCTCAGAAAGTCCTATCGTTAGATACCGAACAAAATACGTTTCATAGAATATATATATAATCTTGTTGAATTAATAAAATTGGAGCACAAGATTCGGTTCAGACGAGCATGTTCCGATAGCCTAGAGGTCAAGGCAGTCGGCGCGCTCCTGGGGACGCGGCTACGACTCCCACTCGGGACAAGAAGTTCGTGTTCTAACTTCCAATAATTTGTTAGTGTTTTTTTTAAACAAGATATTGAGACAAATTTTCAGTGATTTTTACATATAATAGATCAATATATTAATTGTACCTAGGTTCTTCGATGTCCTGACTAGTGGGCCTAACAACCCAACTTGCCACAGATAGCCACTTCACTCCGTCACTAAATGCAAAAGCTGTATTTTCGAATTTTTGATCTCGAATTTCGAATTTGGAATGGAATTAGGTACCAACCATAAACCTCGGAATTTTTTTTCAAGTTGCATGCCATACATTACATAGGCTGTTTTTGTCCCGATTTACCATATAGGTAATCGGGATAGTTACCGTGGATGCGCGACATAATCCAATTCCATGCCGGAGAAGTCACGTGTCGAAGCGAGTAGGTACTTAAATAGGTACCTAATAATATAGGTACAAACAAATTCCAGTTTCATAAAATAAAACCAAACATACGAACCTCTTCAATTCGCAGAGGTTGACCTCTCTGCACCGATTGATGAGATAAAAAACTTTACTGTAAACCTCTATCACTCACAATTATTAAAAAGTCATGCACTTAAAACTTTCTAAATGTACGTTTTTCCACTTGTAATTTTAAATACATTTAAATATCTACAACGTTGTGGTCGTTATATTTATTGTTGATACTCGAGTCAATGCACGACGCCCGCAGTACGGGTTATGTCGATTGGAAGCTACGAGTACGTAATAATCGTTGCGTAGCTAATATACGACACGACTGGTCCCGCAACGTGCCGCTACTGCAAATGCTCCATTTGAGTTAAGTAGTCAGCCTTGCCTTGGTAAATGTCAGTGTGTCTGTCTGTGAACATCTCTCTGTATTCACAGCTAAGCCACGCTCGCCGCCTAACGCCTGTACGTTGCCGCATGTCACCTTCACATTTTACGATCGTGCGCTCGTAGAGAAGAGTCAAGACCTACCTACTGTAAAAGTTTCGTGTTTTTTATGGGATTGTAACGGAACAATCAATAGCCACCTGATGTGAAGCGATATCGGAGATGGTGGTCTGGCCCTGGAAACGTACCTACATAGGGGATTATACGTAGTGACCGTCGATATATTTAAAGTATACTAGTAAGACTTGTGATATAGTTAATATATCGGTTTTTCTAAAAAATCGCTGTGATTCGCCCGCATTTTTGCAATATAAAGTTACATTGTCTCTACATCAGCTGCTGCTCCCCACATCAATACAACATACGACGTTGTACTTACTGTATGTAGAAATATGCGAAATAAACCAGCCGAGCAGTAGCTATATCCATCTTGCCTTATCTTACGAACACCAATTGCAGCAGAGCTAAGTCTAAGTTGAGATTTGAATCCATTTCGAATGATTTCAGTATTTCCTGTCCATTTTAAATCAGAGAGGTATATATATGCATCGTCTGCAAATAAAAACGGTCCCAATATTGATACTTGTGGAACTCCCAATTTGATTAAACTCACGTACTTCACGTATTGGAGTTAGTGGAACAGCTCTGAATCTTAAAATTCTTAAATTCATATTTGTCAGGCGGCAACAGAATGTTGAAATCACGTTACATCTTCTGGGAGTTTAATCAAATTGGGAGTTCCACAAGTATCAATATTGGGACCGTTTTTATTTCTAGCGTAGGTATATACACGATTTGCTTTACATAATATCTCTACGATATTGTTTTATTTGCAGACGATGCATATATCGCTGTCCTAATTCAAGAGTCAGACATCTTGAACACAGTATGTTTCGAGTAAATTACAATTTTATGTTTTGACTGTTCCTTAATTGCTCGCTGTCATTCGAAATGTGGTTGTTAGGAGACTATGGCAGTTTGGTTGAATACGTTAGGGAGGTGTTTATATTGTTATGAATTTAATTTATATATATAAAAATACTTAAGGCTTTTTATTTAAAGATAACCTTATATTGCTCTCAAACTTTATTAAATATAAATTATGATTTGAAGTTGTCTCTCAAATGGATAATTTATAATTATATCTATACTACAAATCTTATAATAATTAAATCATTGTTTTTTATTAACAATATTATAGCTGTTACCAAATATGCTTCCGAATTCGTGATAAACAAGAGGAAACGCATAAAATTTAAAGATATCTTAGTATAACCCCACAACAAAGTCTGAAAATGTACATAGTTAAGCTGTACCATTATAGCTGCGAAAATGATTATTAACGACTTGTTTATTTTTAATATCTTAATCATTATTGCACAAATCAGGCTTATAGGTAATCATTAATCAGTCTTACAATTTTATTTTATTTGTCTTATTCGTTACACTCATCACTATCTTCACACTCATTTTCCTCGTTATTTAATGTTGTTCGAAGACTTTCGTAAAATGTATGGTGACATTGTGGATTTAAATTTGGAGTACACCATGACATCAAGTCTCTTTTCTTATGAATCGATATTGCTGGTGGCTGAAGGTAAGCTTTTTCTAGTGTTACATTTTCTGGGAAGTGGCTTCTTTATTTCCTTCTTGTATGTTAATACAAGAAGGGAATTACAAAACTATCATCCAAAAATGAAGATTTGTAATTGGTTTTACGTATATATTTTAAATGAAATAATATATAAGTTTTATAGTAATCGTAACACAGCTTACAATCGGTTGCCCTTCATTTGTTGTATCTCGATGATTTAAGTAGTCTTTGTCTATATTATATATAATCCAGGGCATAAGCTAAATCTATTCTGAATTTCATCAAAATCGGTTAAGTGGTTACGGAGATACGTGGTAACAAACAATCACACACACACGCACATTTACTATTGTATCTATAATATTAGTAGAATAGTAATTTAAAAAATTAGAACACAAATGCCATGCTATATTGAATGATATGATTTTCCATTGACGGCTGCAGCCACGATTTGCTCTGAGAGAACGTCGCGCCGCGGCGCACCGTAGTGTCAGCCTTAAATATCAAAGTTGTCATAGGTACTGTAAAATTTCTGTGACAATCGTTACGGGTAGTCAGCAGCTCGAAGCTCTGCCCGAAAGTAGATATTCTAACCAAGACCAGATAGATATTCTAACCAAGATTCGTATCAGCCTGTACTGTGTTGCCGATGTAAGATTGCAACTGCTCCGTATACAATAACATTAAAAAAAAACTCACCTGATGGTACCTAATTGATGATGTGGTCGAGGATGTTAAACAGGCACCTAGAATTTCAAGGGCAAAGGTTTTCAAGCTGCTATCGGAACACACCAGGTTGTAGGTGCTTTGTGACATAATTTCTACTTGAAGGTGGTAGCTATCCAGGTGGTAATTCGCTAAGATCATATTTATCACCCTACATCATTAAATGATAGCCATGCCTTCAGGACTTATTGCTGCATGAATATAATCTATTTCATATGGGATGCGTATCTAAGAAATAAATGCTTTAGTTGTGGTTAGTTACTTTACATTCTTTACAATACTAATATTATCCAATGTTCAATCATGGTACAATAGTATACTGCGCAAGGCATTACACTCAGAGGTCTCCGAGACCGGATTTAAAGTGACCGGGACACTTGCCACGGTAATACCTATTATAAATATTACACTTGCTCTTGTTATCGCGCCTTTTATTTTAACGATTCTATAACTTCGTACCTAATTTGGAGAAAATCGGGGAAGAAAAATAACAGTTCATGTATTTCAAACCTAAAATATAAATAAAGATAAGTAATGACGTGAATGAAGTGTTTTTTTATATAAATTGACGAATAGGTATACCTATACACTTGAATGA
This sequence comes from Plagodis dolabraria, assembly GCA_963854805.1. Lineage (NCBI taxonomy): Eukaryota > Metazoa > Arthropoda > Insecta > Lepidoptera > Geometridae > Plagodis > Plagodis dolabraria. The sequence continues at coordinate 21,585,625 of OY978449.1, read as the reverse complement.
GTTGTGGTCTTGGTGCTATTACAGTGTTTGACGCTAATAATTATTTTTTGATCTTTTTTTAGGAAGGATAGGATTATTTATATATTAAGACGTGACAGGATATTTGTTTTTTGTTCTATTTGAATTTTTCTCTGTTCACTTGTGACAAGAATAATTTCTTCTGCCTGAAAAAATGTGTAATATTACGTAAGAACGAGCTTACCTAGCGTTCTCCTTCATTTCAGTTGTATTTATTTCAAGTTTTTCATTAATCTTTGATGTATGAATTTCTGTGCCCAACGTCATACTTATGAAAGTCAGAACTATATAAATCTTCCTGTATGTCTGGAACCGTCAAACAACGACAAACAATCACACACACACGCACATTTACTATTGTATCTATAATATTAGTAGAATAGTAATTTAAAAAATTAGAACACAAATGCCATGCTATATTGAATGATATGATTTTCCATTGACGGCTGCAGCCACGATTTGCTCTGAGAGAACGTCGCGCCGCGGCGCACCGTAGTGTCAGCCTTAAATATCAAAGTTGTCATAGGTACTGTAAAATTTCTGTGACAATCGTTACGGGTAGTCAGCAGCTCGAAGCTCTGCCCGAAAGTAGATATTCTAACCAAGACCAGATAGATATTCTAACCAAGATTCGTATCAGCCTGTACTGTGTTGCCGATGTAAGATTGCAACTGCTCCGTACTATAATTATGATATTATTATTATACAGAAAAGCTTACCCCAATCTAGTTTAAATAAGAATATGAAGAATAAACAAAATATTTACCTGTAATAGGTACATCATTCGTATCCGTATTGTTTACCGTCTGATTTTGCATACTCTTTACTCTCTTCTGACTGTAAAATTGTAAAAATATATTCTTGATTAACCTAAAATACATACATACATACATAACATCACGCCTCTTTTCCGTAGGGGTAGGCAGAGACCACAGGTTTCCACTTGCTACGATCCTTGCATATCTCTTTCGCTTCATCTACATTCATCAATCTTTTCATACATGAGCGTCAGTATAGGGTACTCCTGACCTGTCCTTTTTTCAAAACGTCTTCAATTTGATTTCGGAACGTTCGCCTAGGTCTTCCACTTCCAACACTTCCGTTCACTTGTCCCATGTATACCAGTTTAGTCAGTCTCAACTCATTCATTCTCTCTACATGTCCAAACCATCTTAACATAGGTACCTTTCTCAAATTTTGTCACTACATCCTCATTCACACCACATCGTTCTCTTATCACAATATTCCTTATCCTGTCACTCCGTTTGACTCCAATCATGCTTCCTAAAATAAATTTACGATTAAATCACAAATGATGTGTTATTTACGAAAACCACCGGTCTCTATATAGTAATGTAACAGGCATAGTTATAACTTAATGTGTTTTAAAATAGGTAGGTAGTATCTTTGTTGAAAACTAAAACATGTTGAACTTACCTTTTGAACTAATTGATAGTTTTTAGCTAGTTGAACCAATAATTTTCTACGTTTCATTGTGACAATAGTTTTAATTTCATAGTAACAAACATTTAACGTCAAACTTAGCTGTGTTTACTATTATTCTCTTATTTGTTTACGAAAACAAATCACGCGCGACATACAAATAATATTGTACTAATAAGCAGCAAATTCATTGCGAAGAAAGATCGTGCGAACCCCTCGCACCCCGCGCAGTCGTATCCCTTCCACAAGTTCCACACGATTCAAAAATTTACTCGTCAGCCAGCTAGTACGCTTCACGCAGCCGCGTGATCCGGACATGTGTATGAAACCGTGATAGGATATTTCAAAATAACCTAGTAAAGAAATGAAAAGTACCTAAATTTCAGTGCAATACTAAGATATTATAAGATGTCTCAATACAGAAATGTTTTTGATGATTTCACTTTCAAGACATCTTAAGATGTCTGAATGGAGAACTTAAAAGTAGTAAAACATTTTCAGACGCTGAGAGATATCTCAAGATATCTGAATCTTGAACAAATTTCGGTTTAAAAAATATATAAATGTCATAGTGAGACATTGAAATTTAAGTATTTTAGGTTGCGTTTTTGAGATATCTGATTATTGCAGCAGGTAAAGCATTAAATTATATACATGAATCAACACTTATCTCGATTTTGAAATTTTTTAAGATGTCTGACTCTTGAATTAGGACAGCGATATATACCTCTCTATTTTATGTTACATTAATTGTAAATCTGCGTCGGTTGTTGATCTGCTTTGGCGAAACCGAACGTATTTTCGTGAAAAATATTATCTTCATGAAAGTGTAACACAAGTTGGTGAAACATAATTTTAACACACAAATAATTTAGTCCTAGGAGAAAGGACGGATACTATAATTGTGACTGTGAGTCAAAATCTGGCTGCTGACTTAAAAATTGGAGTAATTACTTATACTATATTTCATTAGATATGGAAAGATTCCTTTTCATCCCACCATCTCGGAAAGAGTATTTTTAATCTTCAATATCTGAGTGGAAAAGCCGTTTTTATTCTCTAGAGGATAAAGTAAATTGAATTTAGAACATCGTGTGCACTAAGTTTGTGAATTAAAAAAAACATTAAACCTATTTACTGCTACCTCTATGGTACCGAATATATCATACAACTTTTTTTTAATTTGTTAAAAACTCAGACTCGGAACCTTCTTGGTGTTCTTTTTTCAATTTGCTTTGTACGCGGTTTTTTTTTGCATTTAGTCATTTCCTCGCTGAGGTGGAATGAAAAGTTACGTGTTGCACTCGAGTGCAAAGATTTTTCACCTCGTGCTCTTTTGATTCCCTCGCTAACGCTCAGGATTCTAATTTTAGAATCCTTCGCTTGCTCGGTCATCAAAATTGAACACGGGGTTAAAAAGCAACTTTGCACTCTTGTATAACAAATAACTATTATCAAACCTCACAGATTGAAAGCAGTTACTAAATAGGATGCAATAGTAGCAATAATAATAAACTCTGCTACTTTTACTAGCATACCCTTACAAGTCTTGGGTCTCAAACGGGCACAGATTACCGCCTTTTTAGTGCAAACGGGTAAAGTACGAAGAATTACTCTTTTAATTGGCGTATGTTAGATAAGGGGGTTAAGGTTAGTTTTTTTTGTTCACAGGAGTTTGACGCACATTATTTTTTTTATATATTTGTACCTACATAGTAAATTGTCTTCGATAGTCACTTGCTTACTCGAAATATATTATGTATTACTCTTAAAAATCCGTGCAGCCACTTCAGAGGTAAGCGGTTGCAAACACAAAATTTTTTTTAAAGTAGCATTAATAAAATAATTAATAGTGGGATTTTTATGGCAGGAATAACAATAAAACACTGAAATATCAATCTTTTGTAAATATTGGTAAATATAGGTCAAATGTGGTACAATTAAAATCAGAGGAATTATTTTATTAATTTCATATCAAAATGGAAACATCCACACGTTATTTTCTACACTTTATCATTAGCTTAACAATCAATGTTATCAACTTTATCAAATGTTAGAAATATTTACCATTTGTATAGGAACGTGAGTTTATTAGTGACAGGGTGAAGAACATTCGCTTTCAAAGCAAATATAAATTTCTTTATCAGTGACGAATTGCCAATTATGGGTACACAAATTGTAATTTACAATAGTGTTTAATATTCACCCTATCACTTTAATAAAACTCGATAAACGGACTTTTAAATTGTTAATAAATCAGACTAAATGCAAATTACACTTGTAGTTTCTTGAAAATAGAATGCACATCCTCACTTATAACTACTACTAAACTAACTTTTTGAATGAACATAAATGCGATAGAGTGTAGAAAATTAAAAAATAAATAAAACCAATAAAGCATGTCAGTTCATAATCGAATTGATTGGACTTATGCCCTGCTTGTTGCTACGTCAGTTTTTGTTTTAAGTTCGCTTTTATACTTACGTCTTATTATTACATACATATATTCACAAAACATATAAAACCGAATCTAAATGAACTAATAAGAATATAAAGGTAAACTGGGGACAACGGATCTAAGATCTTATTTTAATTCAAACTCGCCACTTTAATTTTATAGAAGAATGCTAGATCTGATTAAATTTATACATCATGAGTAGTTCTAAATATGTGTTTGTTACAGGAAAAATTGAAGTAACTTTATTAAAAAAAATCTATGACAAAACCGGATTGAAATGTTAAAAAAATTTAACAACGAATTAATTAAAATACATACATATGTATGGTAATTTTAATAATTCTAGTCAGCAAATATTATATTATATATATATAAACGCCGCGCCGCACCGTTGCGTTGCTCCGCTTGTAGATGTAATGAAAAAGTGGTAATAATTTTCATTTTTGGAAATATCTATATAGATATTTCCAAATCTATATAGGTAAAAATACTACACATCATTAAGACAAATGTCACCATTAAAATAATGCCACATGAATTCATGGCCTTTCTTTAATCAAATCATGCATTTTCGGAATTGAGATGGGTCAAGCACACTTCCTACCATCGAAGAAACTGTTCTGAATCCATGGCTATTTCCCTTCGGAAGAAAAATGTGTAGCTAGCGTAATTACACAAAGTGTTCATATTCAATATACAAACTACATTTGACATGTCTTTTTTACTAGTTACTAGTTACTTCTTCCTACATAATGTTCTCAATTTTAATCAACTAAGAATTATCATAAATTTAAATTGAAGATTCAGGAATTGTTTTATGTATATTGATTAGCGGATGAAATTGATGTTTTATTGGTTTTATTTGTATATGACGAAAGAAAGTTTGATTAAATATACAGAGACAATCATCATTTACGAACTAATTAATAAGAAATAACCATTTTAATACTTTAAGACATAAATAATAACACATTTTAAACAATTTAACTGCTTCTTTGACTTAAAATCTCTTACTTTCTATTTTCGACTACACTAATAGTATAACCAAGTCCGTTATGTTACATTGTTAATTATTTTATACTGACATAATGTAAAGGCGGTAGGCAACTTCTTAAGATTATGGACTCAGCAACAGAGTGCAAAAGTTAATTTGTAAGATAAATATGTGTAAAGCAAGGCTAGCTTTACTGTTCTGATCTGTTAAGTAATAACAAATGACCAACTAAATAACTCGGTCATACAAATAACTTATTCAAAACATCCAAGTCGTGCCAGCCCCGCTTTCGACAACCAACGCTATACATGGTGAAAGTTTAGACATTAATGTCAACATATCAACAAGGATATTTAGTAACATTATAATCAAGATCATCTTACGAGTACAAAATGCACAGCACATAAGATATATTATTACATAACATTATCTAACAGTATTAGAGAGATCCGCATCTTAAATTTTCTAGTTTCAACACAATAAGTCTACCTTACAAATTATTGTGATTGACATAATTATTGCTATATTTCATAGTTATTTGCACAGGGATCTCTGTACTACTATCAGATGATAATATTAAATTGATGAACTAACACACCATACATACAATAATTATAAATAGATATGAACAGAAACATACACACACACATTACTATCATAACAGTGACTAACTAGCGTAACTTAATGATGATAAAATGAATCAGTCTTAAAAATCCTTATAGACCCCAAAGGGCCGCACAGTTCTATTTCTGCAATGCCTTGTACATGTCAATCCACTCTGTTTCTGAGTCGTACTTAAAATACACAAAGTCAAAACTTACAAGATTATATACTTACAAACAAAAGCACTGCACATTAAATTTACAACAAAAGGATATCGACACATTAAAGCAAACATTATTTAATGTAAGATATTGTTAATATTTATATTATCTAAATCACGGATCAATGCTGAAACCGCGGATCTAATATTTTTAAGCAAAAAGAGAAACATGATTGACCCTAAAATAATTTTCAGGGATTGATTAGATCATCTCCTGTGGAGTGTAGAATTGACCTACACAAAAATGTATCTAGACTGAATGGAGTACTTGTATCCTAGATTCCACCACAAGTTTAGGGAAGACATTTCCAGCTTAGCTTAATAGCCACACATTGCAAGAACAAGCCCAAATGCATTTCAATGGGTCAAGCAGCTTTAGTGAAATGACTACTTGAGACACGGTGGATTCTTGCATTCAAGTGCATATTTAGCTTCATCTCAAATACATGTCCTTAAAATGTTTGATTTATCAATGTCAGTATATGAATATGATTCATTTTATTTGGTTATTTTATTTGTGGAATCTATATTAATTACATCATTTACAAAAACATTATCTAATCATAACAAAATTAGGTATAAGTACTGTGTTGCAAATTGGTGCTACTCATTAATATTGGTCATGCCGCCATCCACTTTCTAAGTTTTGCTACAAGACTGCAAGTCTTGAAACCATCAATAGCTGTGATACACATTAGTATATCAAAGGTATTGAGCATAATTATTACATTGACTTCTAAAACATGAGCCATGATATTTTTCAACGAAATAATGCTAGGTATAAAGCAATACATAATTATACTAGTCTCTTATAGATGTTAAGAATGATTTTATTTTTATTAAGTAATAACTCTTAGCAGAATTCAACATGGAATGCTCAAAAACTCATGTCTCATACTAGATTTTAATACATACCATAATAATTTACTAAGTTTAGTGCATAAAAAGCACTTCACTGGGATTCTTTAAATTAACAGTAGCAGCAACACTGGATAAACATTAGTCAATAGTTAAATATTTTTACCTAGAAAACTCACCTTTAATTTTAAACAATTTTGCAAAATTACAGGCAGCACAAGCGTCATATATCAATGTTTAAGTGTCATGTAACACATTATCTACCAAACATGAATTTATATTTAATCTTTTCTATTTATAATATTTCCACTAGTCGTAAAAATATATAAATAAAATATACAGTAAATATTGAGAAGCAACAATGATAATCTATAGACATTTTGCTGCCAAATGCCTAAACATACTGCACCTCCCTACCAAAACCACATTGAGATTAACACCTACAACCATTATGAAACTCATTCAAGAGCCAATTAAATTATAGAATGTAAATTAACATTTTTTACACTTCCAATACATAGGTATTGCTTTAACATATCGAAAAGGTAATTGAACTCAAATTTACCCATAAAGTTATTCCTGACAAATTATTGCTTCCATAGCAGTCAAATTGCAATGTTTATGACACATTTTCAAAGAAAAAAATACCAACAAAAATATCACAAAGCCTAAAATATAATCAAGCCCAATCCCGAATATCCCTTTAGACCTTTTTGTAATAACATTGGCACGCAACACGCTCCATTATTACCATTCTTTTACTAATCTTACACAAATCAGTCAATCCTCTTTCCATAACATAAAACTAAATAAGCCCATAAAATTAAATTCAATAATTACATTTGAGACTACAGTAAGCCCAGCGCCAATCCACATACACATAAAATGCCTGCATTTAATTAACATTGTTTATTTGGATGCAATGTGTAATTAATATAATCAATGACGCAGACTTATCAATTCTTCACTTTGGAAAAGGCAACTAAATAACTAAACTTTATAAAACTACATTCGAGGAGGGTCAGGAGAGCTTACTAAGCTGAAACAAATTTATAAGCAGATGGTGAAAACAGCTCAATGTGATCACGAGTGCTTGACGACGATGACACCAGGTCGAGGTGGTGGCGGGGGCGGCGCTCTCTCCGCTTTCTTTGTGAGGGCAAGAGGTGCATCTCCTGTTTCCTCACGAAATAAATGGTCACCTTCTAGATGGCGAATGGCCTCTACAATAGTTTCGAGATTCTGTCGACTTGTACTTGCAAGGTATAAGCGTGAAGGTGCATCGCTTGCTGCCTCAGGAAGCACTTCTACTTCAACACGAGGCTCAGCTTTAATTGCCGCTTCTAGTAAAGGGGCTGTGACAGCTGCAGTTTCTACTATTGCTATAGCTGCTGTTGCTGCTGGTACTTCTACTTCTTCACTTTCTACTTTACAGTCTTCCGTCTCTGCAGCTTCCTCAAAGTGAACTACTGGGTGTGTTAGATCACAACCTGCACTTGGATATATTTGTGCTTCAAGTGCATGTACACGCTCTTCGAGGTGCCGCCTCAAACGTCTTTCTTGGTCTAATTGTACTCTCAACTCGCCACTTTCAATGTCCTTCTTTTGGACAGTTGCAACACTAACAAGTGCTACAGGTTCAGGGGTTCGTGATTTTGTGATAGCATCTTCAGTAGAGTCAGGTATGATTGAGGACACACATACAGGTGTTACAATTTCATTTTTTCGTTTCTTCAAGGGTATTTCACCACCTTCATGTTGGTTAAGAAGTCTTTTCAGTTGACAATTTTGTGAAAGAAGTCTGGTTTTTTCCTGCTCCAAGTTATAAATGTACTCAGCAGTTTGTTGTAAAATGGCAGCCTGAAATATAATAATCGATAAGTTTACAGTTCACCAATATATTAATAAACCAAAAAATTACACAGTAGACCATTTTTACATTAGGGGGTGCCGGGCTCGAGCTTCCCCCATATTATCTTCTGGAAGTATTAATAGACACCAAAAGAAGTAATACCAGAAGATGAGCAGCAGTGCCTTTGAAGAATCACCATCTGCCAAGATGGGCATTATGGCAAACCCCACCTTTAATAGTGTTCAGGCTGCTAGTACAGTATGTAATTTTAATTATTTGTTAATAAATCATACATAATGGACAGGCATGTTGATGAACATCACATGGACAACTTGTACATCACATCACTTCACCACATAAAAAAACATGTTAATAGGATAATGTGTCCATTACCTTGCTTAGCTTCTCGCCTTCATGACGAGGTAGAAGAGTACGTAATGCTTGGAATCCAGCATTAATACTTTGCATTCGCCTGCGTTCATTACTGTTTGCAATTTCTCTCCGAATTCTTTTCTCAGCTTCCATTGTTTTACTGCCAGAAGATGAATGTTTGTCACTGTAAAAAAATTAAAATCTATGAGATAAAATTTTAAATACTTTGACAATGCATTATATAATCTGAACATATTTGAACATTTCTCAGATAGTTTTGAAAACAGCTACAAATTAATTTGCTGAATACCATTAACAACTTTTTTTACTGTGAGTTCAACAGTTCTACTTTGTTATATTGGCAGAATTTATCATTTAACTATATTTTACTCAATATATTGAAAACTAGATTTTGTAGGTCACACATAATTTATATTAACTTTGTTTGCATGGAAGACTGTTTCATATTTGTATACCTACATCAAATCAAAATATTCATACTCATTTTCCTTAGAGCATGAAAAACCTATTGTTAAGAAGTATTCTGTACTTTACTAGGCATTACTAGTGAAGGTATGTCTCATCAAGATTGGTGAAAACTTACTGCTCTAAACATTGAAAGTAAGGTAAGTATAACGTTTTTCAATTGTTTTTCCTTCGCAATGACTAAACTATAGGATTTGCCTGAGAATTACCACATCCTTACCATGTAAATGTTTAAGGAGACCAAGAAAATCTTGATTGCATTCATTTGAAGTGTATTGTTGTAACTTGGGTACATAAAGAAGTATTTAAATAAAATCAGAAAAAATTAGCTTAGCCCAACAATTTTGGATCATACTTTGTAAATACACATTATACACCTAACAAATAAATTGTATTGTAATATAACTTATTCTTAATATTTAAAAGCTTTAGAAAGGTTTGGCTTAAGCATCCTATATCTATATTATTATAACCTATGATATATTATTTATTTGTTATCAAATTCTTGAACACAGCTCAAACAATTTAAATAAAATAGCAATAATAACAGGGTGAAAAATCAATCTAGTAGTCTCATCTCAGACAAAACTAGTTATACATTAAGAATATCATTGCTATATCTAATATTGGACCATCAACAATGTATATTATTGAAACCAACATTCATACACAGTACCAGTATTCTGCAATGGTATTTAGCAAGGCAAACTATTGTTTACCAGAAAACACTTTTTTGCTACAAACATAACCTACAATATTTAATAAACATAGCTACAATATTCAATATTAAGAATATTGCACATGACCTATACTTTAATAACGTATAACACAGTATATTATGTTAATTTATTGGTTTGTATATAATGCTTTAAAGCCCATATTATGCTCCTCTGATTGTTCCCGCCACATTATTATCCTAAATTATTGAATTAATTATTTATGGACCTGATATCTATAAAATCTAGGGTTATAATTTTCCTCAATAACCAACTTAATTTAAAGTTGATGTCGAAAATTGCGTGAGTGAGATATTTCATAATATTATTAATGCAAATGTAGGTATTTTAGGAGTTGTAACTAGCACGCAATTGACAATAATTGTTTTTATTCCTAAAACATGAATGAAGCAACACTATTTACGTTGAACGTAAATGTAGCTGGCCGATAATAGTATAATTTTCCGCAATACAAGAGTAGCGCTTACTACGCCTATTTGATTTGACCAAACATGGCGGCCCAACAGCTGACTACAGACCGGCACGGGGCGTGTACACGGTCATATGGGAGGCCTAGATTATAGAATTTGACATATTATGATGTAATTTTGCAACATTACGATTATTAAATGGGACGTAAATACATTAACTTGACCCCAGTCACAAACAAAAGCATAATAAATGCGACCACGCCGCCGGGTATCCATACCTGGAAAAAGCGTGATCCGATGCTTCTTCTTCGTATAAGTTGTAATCTTCTACTTCTAGCAAACAGACGTCATTAGCGTGTAATGACATTACTTTGGTATAATAATCACTTCTTTTTCATCTAACCACGCTGAAACACTTTCAGTAAAGTGTAATTTATAAGTTTTATCGCGGCACAGGGCACAATGGCGGGAAATGACAATGAGTTCGGTCAGGTGACGCTACACGTTTTTATGACAACACAGTTACTTAAGATAGACAGAAATCACTTCGTTGAAGTTATTACACATTCACAATACACAAAATTTTAAAATACGTCTCGATCACGATTGATATTTTCATAAAAACATTAATAAATTCAAGGATCCAAGGGCAGCACAACGTCGATGCATGCCTGCATAACACCATAGACAATAATAAAGATGTATACTTTTTAAATTAATGCCTTACCACAGAGTATATATATAATATAACATTTTGCATTAAAACAAAATTGTTATTGTGTTGGAAGATAAACACAGCGTCGGTATGAAGATGCATTTGATACTATTACCTGAATTTCGCCTTTATAGGTCTAAATATCACATGTATACTGTTATTTACCAAGCTTGATGTTATCTGTGCACTTCATCTGTCAAGGGTTTTGAAGTTTTATGTCATATCATATATTCTTCACCAGGAAGATATTACTGCGACGCTGTGTTTATCTTCCAACAATAAAGATTTTGTTTTAATGCAAAATGTTATATTATGTGTCTCCAATAAACACAGCGTCGGTATGAAGACCTGTTTGTTATCTGCTGGTGACGAACACAAACGCTATGTTGAAAATAATTGTCCTTTATCTACTTCCTCTGCAAAAAATCAAATCCTTTATCAACGCAAAATAATTAATAAGCACAGAAAAACAAAAGCTATTTTCTTTGGTGCTAAGCAATGACAAGGAAATAAAAAATAAAACTCGTTGTCCTTTGAAGGATTACAAGTACTTACTGAATACTAATAGGAATTACCTATTAAAGTTTGCTATTCCCTATTGCATATGAATATATGCTCCAAGCAATGTGATATGATATGCAATAGCTTAAACCATACTGGAATCATTATTATTTCCAATAGTTACTTGGGTTAAATTTGTGACGATAATAACTAAGAATTTAGGCCTACACCTAGAATCAAGTAGTTTATCATGTAAGAGCATGTACATACCTTCCCTCACCCATGTGAGCTTAAGTTCAGTAAACTGCTAATCTAACCAGATTAGCATACATACATTGTGTATGTAGGTAAATAAGAGGTCAAGTTCCCATTACTGACCCGTCATTTATCACCCATTACTGAAAGTAGGTAACAACCCAAGTTTGCTAGAAGCTCTTAATATGTATAGAAAATAATTTTCAGTAACTTACTCCAGAATTGGAATCATAGACTATTGACACTGTTTTGTAGGAAATGGTCTGTTGAACATGGATGATATCTACAGACTTGTCTGGAGGGCCCCAACAATTTGTAGAATTGGTTTGTTCCATGGGAGGCAGATGTCATTCATTGATTAATGTATTGATACCTATGCAACAAGCAATAATATCTGGTTGATGATGACAAATTGTTTTACAATGTATCAACCCTGCCGAGCCTTGTGTCTGATATTACCAACTACATCCTGTTGTGTTGTGCACTTGGTGGTATCCTTAACATATTTGTCCCAATACATAAATAGGACATTATTATGTAGTAGCAACTATACCCTTCCGTAGGGTCATTAGACTGATAGTGTATCGTCGTATCAGTCTTAATAGCTTGCATATTAAATTAAGAAGAACATTGTTCTAAACATACATGTGTCGTGTTCTTATAGGGGAAACTGAATCCTTCTGTAAGATAATAGGCTGATAGGGGAGTTGCTCTGTCAACTTCAACAGTTTTGATTATAGATTTAAATATACCATGTCCATTCAGCAACATGAACATTCAATTTGTGCTAATCATGATAAGCATGGAGCAACTGTACCCTTCCGAAAGGTAATTGGCTGATGGGGGGAAATCACCCCGCCAGTCTCAACAGTGCATGTTAAAATTAAGTGGGATATTGTGGCTGTCCCAAAATTATATATATACTTATCATGGTTACGTTGGAGCAACTGTACCCTTCCGAAGGGTAATGGGCTGATGGGGGAATCGCCCCATCAGTCTCTACAGCTTGCATGTTAATAAAATGGAATTTTGTGCCAGTTACAAAAAAACATTAGTTATCCTGATCATCTTGAAACAACTCATCAAAGCCTCAATAGTTTGCATATTAAACTACTCCAATCCAAAGTCCAGTTTCAAGGGTCTCTTTTTCCTTGAACAATAAAAACAACAGAATTCCACTCATAACGGACGACATCGGGTTCCGTGTGGACACGCAGCATTTAATTACTATGACCATAACACGGAAGGACGCACAACTAATTTGTTGTGTGATCGATAAGATAGTTGTACCCTTCTGCAGGGTAATGTGCTATAAACTGTAGTCAGGTTTATAAGCATCAACAACTTGCATCTGTATGTAGTACAAATAATATTTTAGAGTACTACCTGTACTCCTATGGTCCTTGATTGGCAACTATACCCTCCCGAAGGGCTTTCTTCCACTTTCCAGTACTTTTCCCTTAGTCGCCTCTTACAATACCCACGGGATGATAATAAGGCGTAGGCGAAGGCGTATCTATACTATTGATTTTTTTTTTGTTGTGAGGCTGGATACGAAATACGAATATAATATTATTTTAAATCCTAGATTATGAATTTGCTTTCGTAATGATCTGACATCACATGGTCATTTTTGGGTTTTCCAGGGTGCTGACTACAAAGTAGTATGCATTTGGGCATTTGAAAATGCCCTACCACCATGCATCTCCTGCTGTAAGTAGCATCATAGCATATTACAAGTGTTTATTTACAATCCAATAGGGTTTATGCATGTGTATGTTTTTTTCCGTATATCTTCAGAGTTTCAATAATATTAATAATTTTTACTATTTTGAAAAAGTGTATACAGTGAAAATATAAAGAAAACATGCATATACCCTAATATTAGTAATTCTTTGATAAGAATTTTCCATGTTAAAAACTAGAATATTAAATATGAATAACCTGCAATTATAATCTTTTTTTTTTCATTTACCAACATATATATAACCTAGTTACACTCAGTAAAGCCGATTCTTGGGTAAACAACACAAAAAAATGGAAAATCACGCATCTCTTTTAATAATAACAATAATAATCCATAGGCGCAAATTCCTAGTATGTGTAAAAATTAACATGTTAAAATATATTGATATTTGCTATAAATCAAAACATAAAATATTTACCCTTCTTTTTGTCACTTTTTTTAGACCTGGTATTACTAAGCACACAGTCATGAACATCGCGTTTTTGTAGAACAATAGTAGCTTTGCATACTTGTGTGCGTTATAGGCATGTAGCTCCTACAACGTCCACGCATTTGCAGTAGGCGTCAGCAGTGCAGCATTTTTCAAGCTCCCTCGACGCGCCTTCACGTTTCTGTTATTTATACTAAGACATTTTCCAATACCTCAACTTGAAACCATCATATCCATATATTGCAATATATCACTTGTATCATACAAAAATAACATTTTCATCCATTTATAAATAAAAAATAGCGAAATAAAAATATTTTGCGGTTTTATGTTTTTAAATCGGGATTATTTGATGAAATTTATAACATATATAATAACTTCTTGCTACCAATGCTATCCTCATTATATAGGTTTTACGGGTAAAGAAATGAAAACAGGCCATTTCATGGAAAAAATACTGGAAAAGGGGTTTGAACACACGACAAAAATGGCGGGAAACAGCATTGTTTTTTAATTTTTTTCTTATATTTTTTCCAAAGCTATTCCACCTATAACTTTGATTTTTCTTTTAATATCAGTATATACTGTAGTTCTTTACCCATGAATTATTACAGATTATTTATATTAATTACAGATTGTAGGGACAAATATTTTAAAACTAGTAACGAGATCAAAACAACGCGATTTTTTTTCTAAGAATTTAGGCGCGAAGACTGTATGAAAGAGCAATTTTTTTTTCAAAAACTAAACCACCTACTACTATTGTTCTTCTTTTGATGAGATTATTTACATGTAATATATACACCTGAATTATTCGATTATCAGATATTTAAGTTTAGTAGTTAAAAAGCAGTTACGAGATTATTTATTATGTAAGTTTCCATCGGTGAGTGTCTGTGCAGCAAAATGTATCGGGTGAAAGTTTTTTATTTTAATTTCACGATTTTAATAATTTCCCGTTACCTTAGAGTGATGCGGTTTCTTGTGTTGTATAGCCAAGGATACTAGCTTACTAACAACGTTTGAATAATAACGATTGAATATAAACAATCTTCACACTAAAGCTATTTTTCAGTCTACCGGAATCCCGGACGGGACACACATAGGGGTCAAAACAAAAAAAAATAAAAAGAAAAAAAATACTTTTCAATCCTTATCCTTTTAATTTATCTTAACATCGTTATTGACTCGTTCCCTATACATAACTATGGAAGTTATTACGAGATTATTATTAAATGACGTTATATTTTGGCGCCAAAATTCAATTTGAGCTGATTTCAGATTTCATTCAAAATATTAAATATACTTTCCGTTATTTCAGAAACATGGATTTTTTCTCGTATAGCCAAGAATGAATCTTTTCGAAAACCATTTGGATTATGAAAATCGGACTTACGCAGATTTTAGGAAGATATTGTAAAAGTAGCAGCAACTCGCTGACCGGAATCTTTTAAAAGCCCGGTTTGGCCATATTAGGGGATAGGTGTTTTAGTCCTATTATATTTTATTGGTCACTATGAATCCTACTCAGCTTAATAAGACAGAACGTATGTATATGTAGAACATCGCATGAGGCGTTCTCGTCATCGTCAGGTTTAATGGCAGAGCTCTCATAACGTGTACGCCATGTGGGTATCGTGCAAATGAGAAGTCATTTATCACCTGATCTCTCTTGGTTTAGTGACTGCCATAACGTATGTCCTCTTCAGAGTATAGTGCTCCATGAACTGCTGTCATCTTCCATAATTGATATTCAAAGATCACGGTCATCACTATTAATGCTGTCACTAGTTTCACTATTATTATTTGTTTTTGAATCCCGCCGCAGTGGAAGAATTATTACAGTAGAGCCAAAAGATTGCTCTTCCAGTGCCTTATATTTTACGCGATTTTCTTCTACTCTAGTTGTAAGTATTTTTTTGTTAGAAGAATCTAAATTAACGTGAAATACGTGAATACTAGTGGCTTCGTGGTATGAGTAGCATAAACGTTGTAAATCAACAATAAAACGATTGAGCAACAGAAATTGTCACAGCCCATGGTATTCAATAAGGGAACAGCATTTTGTACGAGCCTTAAACCTCCCAAACTGTTACATCAACTGAGATGGTCATAGCAGGTCTCGCAACACGTTGCGAAGATTAAGTGATGATGAATTAATTTCGGGTTTTTTGTGACAACTTGTTTGGTGAATTTTAAGACCTTTAAACTCTTAAAATAACGATTCTGAGGACACCTCGGACACAACATCGGGCTGTCTTGCAATACTAAACCTCGAATTTAGGTCACAAATTTTGCAAAACTAAGTTTTGGTTACAAAGCATTGTTTGCAATATAAATCAAAGCTTATCTTAGAATTTCTATAGTGACGTCTTGACGCGGACGGAATCTCTCATCATTCGTGGAAACCCGTTGTACAGCAGCGTCTGGTAGCGTTACCATGGAAACAAAATATAACCATTTAGAACTTAGCAGTGTTAAACTTACAAGTAACGAAATATTGTGAACAATATTTCGTTACTTGTAACTTTATTAGGTTCAGCTCATAATCATGCTTATCATACCAATTTGGGACTGATGGATCGACCCAAGCAGTGCTCCCGTCCATTTCAAATGATCGGCATGGATCAGCTAATAGGGAAATGCCTTCGCACTGCCCCAGGCCCCTTCACCATCATGGGGTGGATTTTGGGGACTTGTGTCACTTCTGACATTTAATTTATATTTGACAGTTGACAGAGTTGACATACTGAAGTAAGATATTGTCATGATATCTTTTTATAACTAAATATAAATTTAATTGCAAATATTGATAATTTTCTATTTACTAGTTCACTATTCTTTTTAATTTAATATTTACTGAAGATTTAATAATTTAAATAACGACACCTAGTGGATTGACCGTAAATTTCCTCAAATAAAGTGTGATATGTTCTGTGACCTAAACATAACCTCTCTCTTACTTTGTTTAGTTATGTGTTATTACTATTGGTATGTCACCATTTATCTGCTCAATTTAGTGTCAAATATAAGGTATTTTCATGGAAGTAATAAGTACTACGTACAACAGGAATGAGCTGTTGTCGTAAAATTGAAGCCGAACGAGAGCGCAGTAACTGTACCTCCTATCCCTCTCTGGCATTTTATTATAAAAAAAGATTTGTGATCTGACGTTTGATAAACTTGCCCTTTGCAGCACTGTGCATTGCCTGTTTTTGCTTGCTTTTCACACTCGCGTCATATAAATAGGTACTTACCTACTCCTTGTGGTACACGACATGCAGTTGGACTGAGATAAAATTACGATAAACTACCTATTGTGGTATATTTAAATAATTAGGTAAGAAAAAACAGTTAAGTTTACATTTAAGTGTAATTCTAAATCAGATATTGTTAAATAAAACAGTCTTGTGAAGTTTCTGCCGTAAACCCAGCTTATTCTTTATTTGTTTCATTGTTTCTAATTTTGCATTATGAGTTAATGGAAACAAAATCATTTTAATAGAGAAAGGAATAAAAAATACATATGTATTTAATTTATTTGTTCTTGAACTAGGATTGGATAGTCATGCATGGTCACCGTAGTTCCTCACTAACAAAAAACTATTGAACCTGTGAAAAGAAAAACCATAATCAGGATAATACTCGCTAACGCAAGCTTCCACGACACAAATTCTCCCCATTTTTACTAAAATTCTTCAAAAATATCACGAAATCAAAAAAAAACTCCGCTATTAACGTCCGAGTTGGCAATTTCATGTGGGGTTGTCAGGTCAGGTGTCCGTATTTCATACACATAAAAGAAATACTATACGCCAATCGCAAAATTTTTGCGTTAGTAAGTCTTTACACGTAGCAACATATAATATTGCTTTAACATGTTGGTACTACATTATTATTTATGTTTAGAAACATTTTAATAAGTAAATGTTTTTAATTCATTACATTACATCAATCGCATATATTTCGACAAACAACGACAGGATTGAAATCGACTTAAGTCTGGCAACTCTAAGTCACTGTTAGAACGGGACACAGGGTTCAGTGGTAGCCTTCTCACTCGGCTTCATTTTTATTTTGCGCTCAACAAGACTCTTATGACCTTAGCATAAGGTTTTATTTTCTTTATTTTAGCTGCATGATGCACAGATAGAGCTCATTCCTGTTGTACGTAGTACTTATTACTTCCATGGATATTTAGTCTGATAGCGCTAGGCTATTTTGGGGTCATAAGTTAAAAAAAATCTAATGTTGCTAATGTCTTGCATGTGGATACAGTCGTACCTATAAAGCATATTATTGCGTTTTGTGCCACATCTGTCACTTGCATTTTAAGCAATTCAATGATTTGTGATTTGTTTGTTTGATTCAAATCAAAACTGCCAAAATTATTTTAAAGTTTAAAAATATAATGGCATCGTATCTAAGATAGCCTGCATAGTGTGCAAAGCCAGTTTGTGTCATTTTCATCCAGTGCAAACAGACAAACGGACAGTATGGTAGAACAATGCCAAAAAAAAATCACAATTGAAATGGTTTACGTTTTAGACCATGGTATTTTTAGATTTTTAAAAATTTTTGATTTTTTATGCTACCAATGCTTCAGAAATATTATAATCATTAGGGTTCACATATTTAATATTGTGCATGCATGGAAAATAGACCCTGTACATATGTGTCATTTCCATGCATGGCAATTAAACACCAAAAATAAACACGCTGCAAAAATAAGCACATACGTTCGTTCTCTAGGTACGAATAATATTCCATGGATATAAACGACACAAATTTAGAATAGTGATTCTTTAATCTATGATAATATTTAAGACGTAAAATCTAATAACTTGTATTTTCTTTTGTGGCTTTTACGGGGTGTTCTAGAATAAATATATATATTTTTTCTAATGCCATGGATGAATTCGACACAAAACGTTATGTACAACGGATACCAGCGATCTGAAACTATTATCACCCATTTGACCTATTATAATATTCTTTTAAAACCGTTTAGGCACCATAGTAGGTACTGGTTAAATATCAGTATTCCCATGGAGAGAAATGACACAAAATACATATGAACATTTAATACTACTTTATTATTATCATGAAAGACAAATTTTCAACATTAATTTTATTTCTATATATTATGATTACAAGCACTACCGCGTACTAAGCGAAAATCATAAATTTACAAATTATTGGAATACAAAATGTTGATTCCCGTCAATTCCCGCCCGGGGCAAAACATTTTGTATTCCAATAGTTTGTATATTTATGATTTTCGCTTAGTACGTGGTAGTGCTTGTAATCATAATATATAGAAATACAGAAGGGTAGCGACATCATTCCGAGAGTTAAGTGTTTGAAAAAACACTTCTTTCGGTCAGATGAAGTCTAGTAGTCTGGTTGATGGCCGCGCACCGTCCCCTATGACGGTTTAAGAAATACGATTGGAGTACAAAATTTCGGCGACGCAGCCGTACCCCCGGTAGCTTAGTAGATAAAGCATCCGGTGTGAAATCGGAAGGACGCGGGTTCAATTCCCGCCCGGGGCAAAACATTTTGTATTCCAATAATTTGTAAATTTATTAATTTTATTTTCGTCGGATAATGTTCGCAAAGACAAATACCTAAATTTCTACCTAAGCAAGCACCTAAGATGACACAAACTCCTATATTAGGTTTGGCAAATGGTCAGGAAACTATATCCAAAACATAATCAACTTTAATATTTTTGAAACCTAAAAACCTAGCGCTACCCGTCTAATTTTATATGATTTTTTTATAAGTTTTCAAGCTAATAGATTATATACATAATACTTTTCAACATTCTAACATGTAAAAACATAACTTTAAATCTTTGCTCTTCAGGCATATCTAATACTGCTGGTGGCTTACATCCGCGAAGGCCCAACAACACTATACCCTGTATGCTCGGTAGTGGAAACGCCCTTTAGGCACACCCAATATTTGCTGGTGGGCCCCATCCATGAAGGCCCTCTGCTAGGCCCTTGAAGCTCGATAGCAGAGGGACATGGTGGATCTACCAGCTGCTGCAAAGGAACATAATTTAACGGGAGCCTTCGTGCTTTCCAGGGTTCCAGTACATGCCTAACAAGTGCTAGCCTTCTACTACTAGGCCTTCCTGTATTAGCCTTCAAGTACCAGACTACCTTCTACCTGCACCTGCACCAGACCGCTGCTGCTCCACGGTCAGCATCTGGGCCATGTCTCTACAGCAAGCATAGCGTGAAATAACTGCAAGCCTGAACGTCTGCGGCACCTTCTGCTGAGCAACTCCTCACCTCTAGCGGACCCGGAGATAAGTCTTTCAACAAGGAAGCCTACCACTATAGAACTATTTAGAGATCATAAATAACACATTGTTTACACGAATAAGTTCACTATCTTTCCT
The DNA here is from genome assembly GCA_963854805.1 of Plagodis dolabraria. Lineage (NCBI taxonomy): Eukaryota > Metazoa > Arthropoda > Insecta > Lepidoptera > Geometridae > Plagodis > Plagodis dolabraria. Next base: position 21,565,111 of record OY978449.1, on the reverse strand, counting down.
AACTAGTTTCAAAATCAGAGAGGTATCATCGGCAAATAAAACAATATTGCAGAAGTCTTTGACCATTAATATACGCTAGAAACAGAAAAGATCCTAAACTTGAGCCCTGCGGTACTTATATTTTTACCAAAGACCTTGACGAAGTTTTCAGATTTTTTCTCAGATAATTACTATACAGACAGGGCGATCATCAAGGATTAAAGTAATTGGAACTAATAATATACAGCTTTTTACTGTTAATGTTAAATGTATGGTTTCAGTAAAACTTATTTTCGTTATTTTTTTTTAATATTGTTAAGTTTGCAATGACGCCTGCTAGGCGAATTACATTACAAAATTACAAATTTACGAGAGAAAAAATTAGAGTCATGTGCGGGATTCGAACCCGCGTGGATGGACGCGGGTTCGAATCCCGCACATGACTCTAATTTTTTCTCTCGTAAATTTGTAATTTTGTAATTATTTTCGTTACTTTGATATAAGTTTAGAACATTGTTTTGTGTCCCAAAAAAATACAATTTTTGAGACTGATTGTTTAAAAACAGTCATTATATTGTTCGACTGATTGTTACGATAGGTTGAATTGTTTAATACACCCTTCAGAGTACCATGTTAAATTTTAAACATTATAAGTAAAGTAAAAGCGCAAAAGTTCCCAACCATGAGTGTAAGTAGTTAGAAAATCATATTAGGAAACCGGAAAATTGAGTATCTGTGTGGATAAAAATGCTTAAATTCATTAGTTTCATACCGACAAGTTTCACAATATTTTTTTGTTTCATGTGACTAATAAGATAAGATACGATATTTAAATTTAATATTCTGCAATAATTTCTCAGAATAATTGCAAATCTAAAACATCGTAAGTTTACTATGGATTATTAATAATATATATATATAAGGTGGGTATTAATTCATCAACAGTACTGCGGGGAATGGTGTAGAATCGATAACGGAATGTGTTCTACTCATGTTTAATATGCAAATACACAAAAAGTCTGTACTATTGCTTAAGCTGTGGCACGTTGGCTTTGGGAATAATAGCAAGGACAACCGCGGTCTACGAAAACGGTGTATCTACTCTATTCACACACACGCAAGATTGCTACGCAAAGTCAATGAACTGCTATACTAGGCACAATAGACAACTGTTTTGTGTACCTATTCTGCCTAGTCGGTCTTTGGCGGCTTGCGAGAAAAGAACGCGCGACGCGGTAGCGGTTTAACACAATACGGCACACCTAAGTAGCTGCAACACAATACAGTACGTACCTACGTAAACTTGATATTAAAAAGAATGTAGGTAAGTAACAGTTTTTATCATTTAGAAGAGTTTAATCGATTGGCGCATTCGGCAGTCTAGCTAGATTGGCCGGTAAGGCCTTCGCGTTCGTCAGAATAGATACGTGAAACAGCTTCATCTATCACTAGGGCAAAGTGTTTTGCCCTAGTGATAGCGTCTAATTGTCATCGGGTAGCGTTCGTACGTGTGGAAATGGAGTAAACCGCGGTTCTCGCTATCATACGAAATTGTCAACGCACCGCGCTTAGAAAAAAGTTATACTGATTTTTTGTACCTGAAAAATAAAAACATGAGTGGAACACATTCCGTTATCCATTCTACACTTTCCCCCGCAGTATTGTTGATGAATTAATATCCACCTTATATATATATAAATATTTTTTCATTTTTTTAGGATTAGTGTACAGTTGTGCTTTATTTTGCTATTGCAGTACAATCTTTCATTTTAGACCAAGGCGTAAGAATACAATTTCAATAACATAATATACAAATAAGTATATGAACTAAAAGAGGTCATGGATGCACATTTCAAACACTTTTAAAAATGTGTTTTTGCTCTGCCTGTCAAATCTACATTTGGCAGTATCGCAACTTTAAATTAGAGGTGACGATATGTCACGAAACAATAAAACATAACAACCATATAAAATATATAATTTTATTGTGCGTGGAAACTTTAACATGAATTTATAAAAATAAATGGTGCGTGCAGAGGGATGAAAATATTAAGGTGCGTATGGGTATGCCAGCTTCCATACAAACTCTTCTTGCATATTGTATAATCTGCTTTTTTATCAGAATAGTAGCTTTCTTACTCTAAGGTGGTAAAATAAACTTGTCTGTGGTTTTATCATGCTGAATAAAATGAAAATTACAAACCATACAATTCTAAATAAAAACAAAAAAAGTATTCATAGTTCCGTCTTGTATTCAAGTATTTATGGTTTTCAATCTGCGAAGTATCAGGTTGGCAGTGAAAGTTCAATGCCATGAAGCCATTGACTTGTGTTAAAATGTTGGCTGCATTGAAGCGTCGCGAGCGAAGTGACCAATCACGAGAGCGTTTCAATTTTGAATAATTTTTGAGGTGGGGATTTCATCCCGTCGCCATATTGTGTTGAGCTGTGAGTGCTTGTAGTGAATTTTCTGAAGTTCTGTGTTAATTCTCTGGTAGTACAATTTGGATTGAAAATTACACAGGTAAGACTAAATTAAACTTAAGTTTTTGTCATGATTTGGAATGACGTTTTATAGTTTCATTAGAATTCATGGTGGCTCTGTCACCGGCACATTATACAGCTTCGTTAGACTTTGTTAGACAAAAAAATCTAAAAATCAATGCAATGCTAAACTACTCAGCAAAGCTATTTCTTTTGAAAAATGCACCTGTTAAAAATCAATATGAAAGTTGTGATGCACATAATGTGTAAACTAGCTGGGTGGCTTCATATTATTATGAGTTATAGACAAAGTGCAACCTGATAATTTTTATGATAATTATTGAATCGATTGTTTCTATAAAAATATATTTTGTTGTTTAAATACATATATGCAATAGCATTTTATGTTAGAAGCCAATTTAAGTGTGATGTTGGTTCAAAATAACAAAAATAAATATATAGGAAAGTCGATCCTTTGTGACTGTCGATAAGGTGATTCATCGCCATGAGTAACTTGGGGAGACAATAAAATGCACTGGGAAGCCAAATATGTAGACAAACACCAACTCGAATTATTGATAATAACCACTACGAAAGGTTTTAATTTAAACCATTTGTTTAAATGTCGAAATGTTATAACATTTTACACATCACATGTTTTCATACATACCTGTCTAATTTATGAGAAGGTAAACATTTTATAACAGCATATCTAGCGTACATTAACATGAATAAACACCAGTATGCTTTTGTACTTGTTTTTTAGATATTGCTATTTCGTTAAAAAACCCAAAGAAACATGCTTATGCTCTTATGTACTTAAAAATGTTGTCTTCATTTGTTATAAAAAAGCGTTTTTTACGTTATATTGTACAATCCTGGTATGTACTCAAATGTATAACTTATAACTACCCACAACAGTAGGAAGTTCACAACTTACTGGTTGTTTAAAAAAAATACATATTGCAGCTAGATAAAAATAATATTTTATGTACAATGCTAGGAACTCCCAGGACTCGTTTAGTTTCTTGATATTGTTCATGTTTACTAAGTTGGTTTTATTCTTTTGTGCCCTAAACCTACTGCATACCCACAGCTCCAGAACTGAAATAGAATTATTAATAATCTCTTCTAAAAAGACATTTTTTGTTAAACCTAGCCTTGTTTGTATAATCTGTATTGTTCACTCTGTTCTAATGTAAGGTAGTTACACATAGTTTCCTAACAATCATTTTGTAAACAAAAATTTTGTTAACTTCCCTTAGTACTTCCTAAGCACTATATATATATATATATATATTTAGTGCTTGTACTATATATATATATATTATATATACATAGTGTGTAAATGTATATATACATACATACCAATTCTAAAGTCTTTCTATTTTTTAACCACCTGCACCCGAATTCTGGCATTTATGAATGACATTCAATAATTATCATTACCTATTGATATGCAAGGTTACTGATATACAGGGTAACCCTTAAGATGCTGATAAATACTGAAATTCCATCACCTTGCTGAGGAGTGAAAGAGAGGCATTGATGGTCAAGCTGGAACCAGTTTTGATGAAAAGAAAGCTAATAGCAAACACAAAATGTGTAACTTAAATCGAGTACTTTTTTAATCTGTTGACTCAATTCTGATTGGAACAGTTTTAAAAAGGACAACTGGATACTGTGTATTATGATTAAATGGGGACTTAGGACACAATCAATTTGGCCAATTATTGTAAAAGCTGTTTTGTACAATCAGACAAAAAACTTAAGTTGCTGCATTAAACAGTATATCAGTAAGTATAGGGAGCAACATTGCACTGATAAGTTTTTAAACACACATTGCACTGAAAGTTGAGATTCTAGACTAGTTTGGTTTTTTAAGATCAGCTCTGGTGAAAAATAGGTCCAGTTTATGCCCCCAGCTATCTTTGCTCCTGGACTTAGCATTTATTTGTACTATAAAATCTGGAATTCAGAAATTCACAGAAGAACTGGGGTCACCAACATAGTTTTCACAAGTTGAAGTTGCAGTGAGCTGACCACATTGCTCACCAAATTGAAAGAATCATTTTGGCAAAGAAAGGTTGTTGAGTGGGGTAACCATGTAACATGAGATGGATGACTAGCTCACTAGCTGACAATATTGTAAAGAAGCTGTTGGATACAAGTGGCTAATAGAAATTCATTGTGGCATTCTTGTTTCGAGGTGTCTGACTGTGAGAGCGATCTTTTTTTTTATTAACAGGGGACATGTTTCCTTACAACTTCCACAAAACTATTATTTCCTGATTGTGCAATTTTAATCAATGTGACGTAAGTTACCATTCATGCCTATCAAAACTGGCAATACAATGTAAGTCGGACTACTATTATACTTCCATGCTGTATAGAACATATATCATGCTTTGAAAAATAAAAGTTGTTCATAATATGTGAAGTTAGGTTTCAGTTGCTTGTTGTTTGTTACTGAATTAAAATACTTAGTTTTTGTTAATTTTTTTACTCTTTGTACAAAATAGTGACAACTAGCTTGCCGGGCTCCGCCCGCGCGTATGTCGGTTATCGCGCAAAAGCATTAACCTCTTTTTGCGTAGTTGGATAAAAACTATCCTATGTTTTTTCCCGGGTCTCAAACTATTCCCATACCAAATTTCATTCAAATCGGTCCAGTAGTTTTGGCGTGAAAGCGTAACAGACAGACAGACAGAGTTACTTTCGCATTTATAATATTAGTACTGATATATTACAAATGATAAATGATTACTCCCCGCACTGGAAACGTGCAGCGGGGCAAGACACTGGCATTTGAACCAATCACTGAGCAAGCCATATCACGTGAACCAATGAAATATTCAGTGCGTGTTTTTAAAACAAAGTTTTATGAGCAAGTTTATTTTAAATTTTTCGAAAAACAATGGCTAGAGCGCGCCTTAAATAGTTTTTATGGTATTTTTTTTAAGCTCTCGTACCGAAGTCTGCTTAGCTGTTCTTAATCAATCAGCTAAGTTAAGCAACGCGGTCATGACATGAGTGACTGTTAGTGACACTGACTACTGAGCACTTCCATGCTTCGAAGGGTACATTAAGCTGTCAGTCCCAGTTAGTGTTTTAAGGCAGTCGTTATAGCATTGTGGTAGGGTATTTTGCAAATGCCCGCCTGGCTGGCTACCTTCCTCAAGAAGAAAATCTGTCTAGCTCCTAACGTTGTGTTCCTATAGCTGTCCTTGTAATTCTAGTTTAACCTGAACATCTTCAACCACATCATCACTAACCATCCGGTGAGATAGTGGTCAAAGGCTAACCTATCAGGTATTAAAAAATGTATACCTAGTAAGCTATAATGAATGCATTTGACCCTGAGTACTAAGATCTGGCCTCAAGCACCTGAGGTTTTTTTTCTGCCAGCCAATTTGTGTCCTTGAGAGACAGTTACTATTCTAGGTCTGTTACCATCCTTCACCACATCATCATGTACCAACAAACATTTGAGATAGTGGTCAAACGCTAAACTCCAAGCTGTAAAAAAATACAATAAGTATATTTTTCAGTATGTGTAGTTGAAATTTGTTCAATATAGGTAATATGATGTTTACGTTGTTGTTTGGCAGATTTTGAATAGATCGCGCGCCCAATAGAAGTTTTAAAATGCATGAAGGCTTTCCAAACAATCGCCTAAAAGTACTAGGTCGAAAATATTTTAGTCACTCCTTTGTTTCTATGATAATAATTTTACGTGAATGAAATAAATTTGGGTTCTTTGTTACTAAATTGTTATGTATACGTACCAAGGACAATTCAACGTCATACTATGAAAATAAATAATTGAATTCAAAATGGTTAACACCAACCTTCGAATTCCACGTTATTATCTTTGGTATAACTAACTACCTACGACGTTGGTTCGTGATTTTAAATAAAATAAAACGCATTTGTGATCGGAAGTCACTGGCTAGCCCTCAATACTCTCCTCTGTAACTTTAGCTTATTTAGTTTACTATATACCTATGTATCTTTCTTTTTACACGACTGTCCAAAAAAAGAGTATATTTTCAGGGTTCATGTATGTATGTTTGTGAGTTTCTTTATTCCACCATAACTTTTAAACGTCTTACCGATGGTAATGTAGGTATAATATATCATTAGATTCGTATGCATAGCCCAGGTGACACTACGTACCTACATAAAAAAGTAAATATAATTGACGGATTAAATAAATATAATCGATGTTATATTGTGAGAAAAAATTTTTTTTGCTCTCAAACCCATCGAGTGTGGTATCAAAATGAAGGGGTTTAAGAATGGTTTCAATAAATTTATATAACTTGCAGTTTTCATTTCAATGGAACGATTAAACGCTTAACAAAAGTAAATAATTTGCAGTCGGGTTTTTTAATTCTTAATTAATTTATACTTGTGTCTAATCTCTCATGAAGCAAATGGATAAAAAATTAAAAACACGAATCTTTCGCAAATAAAATTTTATTTGATACCATTTACATATTATTGATGATATATTACATACACAAAATTTAGTTAGGTGAAATTTGACAGCAGTATTCACAATGTTTGTCGAACAATGAAATATATGTAATCGTGTTTTAGAATCAGGCAATGTATTTGATATTGTCTAAAATGTTATATATTTTATTATAAACAGAAAATTTCCCTTTTTACTACTAATTTTGCCTAAATAAACTTAACCCGAAATAAGACTCAAATTGTACTCAAATAACCTAAATAGTATTGACGTGGAATTGTTGTAATGTGTAATAAGTACGGAAACTATTATTTAATACTATGTTTGATCTACCTACGCTACGTACCAGCTTCGTATTTTTCCTGCTGGTCGGTGCAGAGTTACCTACTTGCGGTCGGAATCCGCAACTGGCGAGTGCTATCGATTTTCACTGGTCGTCTCGTAATGCATATGAGTTTTTAGCCAGTTTGAAGCAAATCAATGCATAATCAGTTTAGCGTCCAAAGAATTTATTCATTTGAAACAAAATAACACATACCTAAATTTAACAAATCTAACTTTTTTTAGTATATAAAATTTGCAATATTCTCGGTTTTATAAAAAACCTTAATTGACACTAATATTATAAAGAGGAAATATTTGTATTTCTGTATGTAACGAATAAACTTAAAAACTTCTGGACCGATTTTAAAAGTTCTTTCACCATTTGATACCTACATTATCCCTGATGAACAAAGGCATAAAATATTTCCACAAATATTGTATTTTTTGACATTTTTATTAAATTCCCATGCAAAGCCGGGGCGGGCCGCTAGTTTTTAATAAAATCGGAATGTTTGTAATACCACTTCTTATGAGATCTCCTGCTGACGAAATTACTACGGAAGGAAACATTTGAACTACGAGCGGGATTCGAACTTGCTACTATTCGTCCCTATAATGTATATTATTCAATTACCAGCCTTTTTATTTGCCACGAGCTATCGTGTTGAGTGAGTCTCAAATTTATCCTATCGTTCCTATTGTCTAACCGTCATAAGGGGACGAAGCGACATCTGCAGCCAAAATGAATCTACAAAACAAGATTTTTTTTCAATTAGCTAAGCTCGTTTACACTGACGCCAACTGATAATTCTACGGGAAAAAATTGAACTACGATCGGGATTTTCGTTTCGTTGTTATTTTTTAAGTTTATTGGCTTTGCAGGCGTTAATGCAAAAACTACAACGTTAGGAGCTTTTCTGCTGTTAAAGTAAGTCTTCCTAACCATAAAGTTCGCCATTCAAGTGGACCATGATTTGAACGATGCGAATAACAACTAGAGGGCACGGTCGATTTATCATTACGAAAATAGGTATATACTTATTTTTAATACTTACTCGTGCATAGTAATTAGTAAGACATTTTCATTAGGATACAGTATTTAAAGTTATTGTAATTTCCGTTAAGAATATTTATTGATTCTCTGCGGGTATTCTATCACACAACAACTTACATTGATAAGAATTTAAGGGCTCATTTAGTGGACATCAGAATGCTCGAGGTGGGAAACATCGGTATAGATACAATGCGATGTCTCAGTTCGCGCGATAAACACTAGTTATTAATTATTTATTACACATTCATGGTAGACATGGGTGGTTCCTATTGTGAATAACCCATAGTATTTGCTGTTATTAACACCAGGCCGGCCGCCGCCGCGCCTCTTTACAAGTCTACGAACACGTTGTAAGCTTTTTCAAGCGTAACCGTCTCTAAGTCCAACCAAAGAGCGTGTGTAACGTTTACAAATTTATACAAGGGACCTACTCGGCGAGCCGGCAACCTTGAACGCGTTCGAGTCAAGGTCGTCGATACACATTGGATCCTCCACACTGAACCAGACCCGCTTAACGACTATCATTGTACAGCGACGACAATACACGTTCGAGTCGACTGCTTGTGCCTAAAAACGTTAAAAGTAGGGGGCACAAATCAGGTCAATGACCCTGTTCCGTGGACCAATTTGAACTAACTCTGCTTGATGTCGGTCTAATGCAATGCTCCCGCTCACCCTAGAGTGCTCAAGCCTTTACTAATAATGTGTTGTTAACGAATTTTATTTAATAATCGTCATGTATACGACGTGTACGAAAGATCCAAACTACAACAGCCAGTCTGAATATGTGTAACTTCACAATCTAGAGATACTTTCATTATCAACATGCAAATTATATAGGTACATTTGAGGCTTGACTTGTCGTTAATGCAGTTAACAATGGCCTCGGAGTATGCGCTCGCTGTGGATATTTTTGTCCGAGTGCAGTGAATGTTTGTGCAGAGATAAGGCAGCCCTGCGTGACTAATATCGCTGTTATTTATGTTTGTACTGAGTGTAACGACTAACGAGGTATTATAAGATAAATGCGACGATGAGCTCTAGAAATTTCATACTCTACTAATGACCAATGGGAACAACAACCGCAGTAACGTATATACGATTAGTTGCCTACTTACTCTCAGTTTCGTTCTAAACTTAGCAACAGATACGCGTGTTAATAAAGTGAGTACAAATAGGTAATTGCGTGTAACAGTGGATTCGATAAGGCCTTGATGGTGCATGGCATGGCAAGCGTTAGACAGGATGTGTTGTAAAATCTGTGAGCCCAATATTATCAGTGTTATAGTAAAATTATAATAAAGTATCAGAAGCGGTTTTCTCAGTATTGTGATTAATCTCGATTGCCTACTTATTTTTTTATTGTTACATGTCACAAGCTAGTGTGATTCATTCGCTCTGTGAGGATAGCACGTAGTTTGTTTGTGTGTAAATCGTAAAGGAAGTTCATTCAGCAAAAGCATGATGGGTTGATTCATCAAATAACATACAAAATAGGTACTATAATGTTATGTTCGCGTTTAATGGCGTGAGATTTTGTATGACACATAAATTAAGATAGTAGCTCAATGTGATTCATGTATTTGCTGGGGGGCATGTACCTACCCTTCCGGACTCTGTTTAATATTGATTTTTCCATACAAACGTAGTTTCGTCATATTTTTAACCGACTTTAAAAAAGGATGAGGTTCTCAATTCAGTTTTTTTTGCGTGTGTGTGTTACCTCATGTATAGGTTGTATCGTACTTATATGTACCTATGTTGTTTTTATACGAGTATATTCGAAATCTGGTGCTTATCATGTGGTCCAATTTAAATTTGAGTGAGATATAACGAATAATATTGAGTTATCCCTATTAATACGTATTTTATGCTGGTTTTTTTGTTAAAAATTCAGTTATAAATACTAAGTGTACAAATTCTGTGAAACTTTATATAAAAAAGTGAGCGTGAGAGAATATCTATGCTTCTGGTTAGCTAGTTTATCGATTAATCGATCTTTAATTTACCCCTTAATGTGAATATAATTCCCATACAAAACGATTTTATTCGAACATTTTAGGAAATACTTAAATATATTAGACTCAAGGACATGCGTTCAAAATAATTTCATTGAACACTTATTTAAAATATGCCAAAACTACGCTTGTATTGAAGGCGCTTTGAAAACTTTTAAAGCCTTAAAATATATGTATAGATACGCGCATTTATAAGTCTGTCGCGTTTATCGCAGTCTATTGGGGGCACTTTCCTCACGTTGAGAGATAGGTACTATTTTGGTTGGCACTCGGCAGTTAACATTTATTTTGGGCCTGTTCCCAGCACCGTGACCCAGTGGTGCGCTTTGTATTCCAAATGCGTGCTATGTACCTGAATTATTTATTTTTATCTCGCGCAACATAGGATGCTCGACTAATTTGCATTTTTGTATTGGACTGGGACGCACCAAACCAGTTTGTTCCCTCCTTCGAGAGTATGATTTTGTTTAATATAATAACCACCGCGAAGGAGGTTTTAAACTTACTCGAATTTAGTTTTGTAGAACTTAACAACATTATTTTATTCGTCGCTAATAAATTTAATGATTAAAGATTTAGAGAAGAATTTGGAGAGACCTATTTAGTTGTTATTATAAAAATAATATGAAAATCTTTCATTACGAAGCAGCAGTGCTTTTCCTCCTTTGAATAGCAACGCAGCGGTCACGACAAGCAATTGTAAACTATTTGGTGAGATAAACTGATCTTTTGTCCGACATACAAAAGGAGCCATAACGTATAAAGATTATTAATAAAATTGGATGAACTGCTTTCAAATACTACATTGTATCCTAATTTAAGAATTTATGACAAAAGAACCGCTATATATTTTTAATTCATGAATCTTTAGAACGACTATTAAAATCCAAGTCAGTTATGTCGACTTCCGAATTGAACGTGCAGCGAAATGTGTCGTTTATTCTGTAAATTTCTACTTGTCATAACGTAATGTGATTTCTATCTCTCATATTTAAGTCACGTATATGCTGTGGATAACTTTCTTGGCTAACTGTTAGCTAATACAATTTAAAAAAAGGCTTCGGGCGGAAGTGACTAACTGTGTCTTTGTAGTCAAAAATACAAATTGTAAAATACTTTTGTATAAACTTGGTTAATTAAACTTTTTTGTTGAATGAAAGTAGTTTCCTGAAAATTCCTCATTGATAGCGATTCTCAAAATCAATTGGTTCTGATGACCATGATTTGCAGACATGGTAGATCTTTAGATTAATATTTGAAAGCACACAATTTAACATCCAGGTACATATTTTATTTAGTATTTATATCTACGATCTGAAAAAAGCTTAAAACTTTTCTTTGCCAGTATGAACATGTATTACTTAGTTATATTTAACTTAACACCTAAATTAAACAATTATTATTACAACAATACCTACATTGCAGGTATAAATATGTCATACGTATGAGAGACCGCATTTATACCATTCATCAAAATCAATGATGTCTGACAGCCTTGGTTTGGTATTCAATGGGTCTCTATTTGCATAGAATAGGTTAGCTTTGCTTGCTTGCTGGTATGTTGCTACTAATAGTCTTGGAATTTGATAACAATCGTCTTTCTGTCGATAATAGATCCATACAATGGTCAGTTGGTCAGCTTATCTGTAGTGCCCTAGCTTGGATATTTGCTTTTTCGGGATAGCTCTAATTGCTGGTCTTAAACTCTTTATTACTATAAGGCGCATTTCATACCAAATTTAAAGAAGAATATTCATGCTATATAATATTATTATGTAGTTGGTGCTTTATAATTATGTGTCATCATCGATACGTACAAGTTCGGTAACATTTTAAATAGATTTTTCGTCTATCAAACAATAGATCAGGAATGGCAACGATTTATGGAAACTAATTAATTTGTACCAGTTATTTACAAAAGAACTGTTGCATATGGTTGACCTACTGATGCTGTTTGTAACTGTACTAATATCAATTATCATCCATCACCATTACAATGATATAATGACCTTATTTTAAATATAGAAATAGATAAATATTACATTCTGACAAGACTGATTTGAACTTGGTATTTTGTGTTGTTGACCTAGACCACTGAGAGAGCATCGATTGAGAGTATCCCTTAGATTTGTAACATTGTGGGCTATCTAACAAAGGTGTATTGTTCCAGGAGAGCTGGGAACATGGGTGCTAAACAGAGCAAGCGCTCGGTCGACATAAGCGGCAAGGAAGCCGAGGGTGGCGGCGAAGTGGCCGCGGCTGGCGCTGGCGGGGAGGGCCGAGTGGAACAGCTGGCCGACGCTGATGCGCTCAAGCCACAGCTCAACGGCGACGCTCACATACAGAACGAGCAAACAGTAAGTTATGACTAATTATTTTTCTTTCAGGTACACACCAGAGGGAAAGAATTTAGAGAGCTCTCGAGCTCGCCTTATGGGACTACTGTTGTATGTAGTAATAAATCATCTTTTTAAGCCGGATTACCATTTTAGACCAGATCATCACTGATGATCATATGAGATTTATTGTTATAAAGACTAACCTATGGACAATAAAGAATAAAATATTATAAAAACTCCCGACGGCGACGCAGAGGAGTGATATTATAAGTACACTGGGTGTGTGGCATCGTAACCGATTATAACTCAGTTTTTTGGTGGAAAGAAAACTCGATCGAGAGCTATGATTAAAGAAAATATTTTTATCCGTTCGAAGATTATTAGCTCTTTTCTAGTTTATAAAGGAATGTGACCAATTTCCACAGGATTGATCCATTCGAAATTTGGTACCATGTACCTTCAATGATATTGCAAGATCATGGTAACCTTGATCTGATAATGCAGCATCGCCTTAGAAATGTAACTCGTCATCAAGTTACAGCCCCGATGGTGGATCCCTCCATATTTTTCGAGTGTAGTTGCAACTACTACTGCCTGTCCAAGCAATCATATTTTACTGTATGTACCATTAGCTTTTTACTCACACCTATGTCGTGTACAAAAGAGGCCTTCCCTTATAAAAGCGCATTATTAATTTACTGTAGGGGTGGGGGCTTCCTGAATAAATAGATATCGTGTTTGGGCTCATTGGAATGAATAAGGTATTGATGTTTAGGGTGTGGTGATGGAGCAGAAAAGAGAAATGAAGATGTATTACTGAGAGACTCGTTCAATAGATACTGACGGCTTTTTATAATTTTTTTTGTTAGTTAAGTTAATTTTATTTTATTTTCACATCAAAGTATACATACGCCTTAGTAAACAGGTATATTGTTATACAATAACTTACACAAAGACTTGAATAGCGTGTCGTATTCAATCATCTGAATATAAGCACAGAATTGATAGTTTTGTTATTCAGCCGGCATCCCCTCAAGCGCTTGCGCTGGCCTTACTTTGAACACGTAATCTTCCTTCCCATTTCATTCGTACTGTCACACGTCCGTCAAACAAATGCGAGGCCATTAAATGGGGAAATGGTAGGGTGCACGAATCTATCGGGCAACATGCGGGTTGATAGCGGGGAATCGAGCGAAGGACAGCATTCCATGCGGTCCTTCTAATTAACATGGCTAACAGCGATACCACTGTAGTTATACCGTCGATTGTATGCTCGAGCTTAATAAACTTTGATAGTTTCTCAAATTGACCATGAATAGATCTATTATACGCTTACTAAAAGTCCAAGCTTGGCAGATACGGGCAAGCCACATGTGTCGGTCTATATTTACTTTTAAAAACTCTTTCCCACACTCTCAGTTTTGCTTCTTTCGATATATAAAATCAATTATAATGAAATAACCGTCAATACAAGTCAATCGAACAAGTATTGACCACTTTCTCACCAGTCGGTAAGTGTGTTCGAAGTTATCCGATACGAAAATATGTTATACCGTTTTTTATTAATTTTTACATTACCAGAAAACATCGCTTATGAACATAAAAAATGAATGTGCCTACTCGTAAATAATAATTTGTAGATAATTTGGTTACCTATCTTAGGAGGTTTATATTTCTTTATCGCTATTTATATGTGACCATTATAAATAAGAGACCAGCGTAACATTTAAGATTTGTAGGAATTGAAATTATTTATTAAGGTATATAATTTTAGATCGGTTTTGATTATAATAAAATATAGATTCCACTGGCCCGGTTTTTGAATCATCAGTTAGTAACAGTATAGTAACTCTATATCTACATGTACAATAATATTATAAAGAAGAAAAATTTGTATTTTTGTATGTAACGAATAAACTTAAAAACTACTGAACCGATTTGAAAAATTCTTCTAATGTATTACGAATATTTACAAAACCATGTAAAAATTAAGAATAAATGTTTTTAATTCGCACAGGTTATATTAAATAAATGGAAAAAGAGAGCACAAAAGTTACTATTTAAAATTAAATTACATGTAATGTAAACTAGTCCATACGAGTGTACCAGATGTGATATCCAAATTTTATTAAATAATAATATTAATATATTTTAAAGCTAAAATACCAAAGTATCTCCGTATTTTTTGCGTGAGAGTAGACACATGGGACAATAAAATGCGGGCAGCATATTTGATGGTCCTCAACTATAGGCGATTAGGGATTAATCATCCGAACACGATGACTGTTCAACAGCTTACGAACATAGTTTAAAGCCGAGTCGAAATTTCGCTCAATTTTTGACCGAAACAAACTGCATCTGAATTCTGAATCAAAGAATTTTTGTCAGAATGGACGGACACGAATAAACTCAAAATCAAAATCATTTATTCAATTTAGGCGTCTACGACGCTCTTATGATGGTCAACAACACATTTTAATATTGAAATATTATACATTGTAATGCCACGTTCAGCAAAAAAATGTATAGAGCCACTGACTGCGATAGGAACAGGCAAGAAACTCGGGATCACTTTTAAACGTATTTTAACAATGTGTTACAATAAAATTACTACAATATTTGTTTGTAATATTTGTTCTTTTGCGTAGGTGACATGCGATAGCTTGGCAGAGGCGGAATTGTCCAAGTTGTTTGTCGTTTAAGTAATCACAAACTGTGTAGTAGGATTTCTCAATCAAAATGTTTACGTGCAACTTGAATTTTCCTTTTGTGAGCTTTGTAATATGTTTGGGAACTTACTATCAAGGCATCCAACCCATGCCTTACTCATAAAAACATTTGAAATTAGAAAAAAACGCAAAACAAGCATAGAACTGCCGAATCACAATTCGATTCATGATACATATTATCATTGCACGAAAACGACATAAGAAACATACCAAGTGCTTTCATAGAATCTAAATAATTCAATATCCAACACAACTTTCTCTTAAAACTGAATCTTGTAACTTTTAAGTTGTAATAGGTATGAAGCGTTTACTCATAGCCTACGGATGTCTGGCCGACAGGAAACCGACTCGGGATTATGTGCAATTTAACTTAATTCTTGGGACAGTTGGTATTTTCTATTCTCCAGACCAGATATTTTGCAGTCTCACTATGAAGTTATTTCTCATTTCTAATCGATACGACCTACTATTTGTTTAGCTAAGTAGTTTGTTCTCAATTACAAATAATCGTTTCGTTATCAATTACAAATTAGTTAATGGTTCTAGAGAACTGTACTAAATGTGTGTACCATAATTAAGTAGAAACACAAATCCTGAATTAAGTAGCGCTATCATAAGATAAGACATGTTTTCTCGCTTAAACAGACTGTTGTTGTTATTTTGCGAAAACGAGTTATTGTGGAATTCCCTTTGTTTGGCGTTGATCGTTCTAGCAACTCGGTAATTTAATATGTACCCGGAGGGTGGTGAGTTGCGAGTGGCGTGCCGTTATTGATTTTAGCGCGTCATACGGATGCACCGCAAGGGTTGCACGTGGCACTGATCAGCTTGGGCTTCCGTATTTGTAACTGCAAATCGGCTTTGCTTATTTACATGGATTTGTTTTCTCTCAATCGTCACTAAAAATAAAGTTCTTAATATGCAAATATATTCTGCAACCGCAACTTTCATCTATTTTAATATTGGAATATTTACTTGGTAAATTCTTGTATCCTATAATCTCTATCTATTTAAATACGTGTTTAGCATAACGACCCATGTGTCATTATTAGTACTGATATAAGGAATTGTATTATTTTCAAGGATAAAGAAAAAGAACTAGACAGCGGCACACCCGAAAACGAAAAAGATGCCACCACAGAGAAGGAAGGAAAAAGCGAAGAGGACAAAGATAAGGAAGCTGCCCCTGTCACTAATGGAGAAACAGAGCCTAAAGTAGAAAATGGCGATTCCACACCCGAGGACGGCAAAAAACCAAAAAAGGAAAAGGTAACGTAACTTACTCATTTACAAACATATATCCTCGAGAGATAAGTCCATGTCTAACTTAAATTAAGCTGTGTTTCTGAGCATGTTGTGAACCATTTGTCGTTATTAACCCAAAGCATGTCGTGAACAGGTAAAGAAGAAATGGTCGCTCAGGTCGATCAGTTTCAGCCGGAAAGACAAACCTAAACAAGAAAAGAAACCGAAAGAAGAGGAACCCAAAACAAATGGCGAGCCAGAGAAAGTGCCAGAAGAGGTAAGTTCCACTTACTTTTTCTTTGCTACGTTTCATGGGTAACGGGAAAAGATACGAAACTGATGGAGTTGTAAAAAAAAGGAAACTATTAGATGGTAGCGACAGACGAGAGTGTTTCAAAAGCAATAACTTTCTAATTTCAAAGTATTATGTTGTACGTGTACCGGTATGCATTCGTATTCCATCAACGTTGTCAGAGAGTACAATGAAATGAACAGTGAACCGGCCGGCGCGGGCGGCGGGTGGGTACCCTCCACGGCAAACCGACCAAATCATCTATCATCGCTGAGTTGGCCCACTTTCGTCTTGCCGTTCGGCGCTGGCGGCTCATATTCCCATCATCGAGTACTGACAGACGCCTATTGTACCATATGGCCGATTAAAAATTAACACTACGACGTACGCACAATTATTTCGGGCGGAGTCATTGTCCTTTGTTATGCCAAATTTTGCTGCGATGTGAAATTGTTCGCACGTGTATGACTTTATGCTAAACTGGTACTGGTATAGGTCCGTATATTTAGTATTTTAAAACTAGTTTTGACTGTCGATGTCAAGATTCGAATGTCTGGGTGCATTGTCTATCCGCGCGCTCTGTACTGTTGCTTCTGCTGTAATGTAATGCAACACAACAGATCTTTCCATGCTACAGGAAAGACGTAACTATTATATCATGTTATTAATGTTAGGATCGTCTAATTAGATATTGATTAGTATCGGAATCGGATGCAGATATTGCATATATAGTTATTTTATGGCTACAAAAACTACGAGTAATTTATAACAATCTAAATTACATCTCAATCTCCGAATGCAATTTGTTACAATGAAATTTTTAGTACATTGGTATAGCAATTAGTGCACGAGACGACCTTGCAGTCGGTTGGAGTAGAAACCGGCCGACGATTTCTATGACAAGCAAGTATTGCGACGTAGTGCATTGCACCCGAACCGGCGCACAGCGAAGAACAATGCGCATTATAATTCAAAGTAGTGCTATATCCGTGCTAACCAAACGTGAGCCGACATTATCGACGAGGCGCGGCGATAGCGTGCTATTACCGACACTTAGCTAGCTCATTGACGATCGGTATGGTGTTAGTGACGTCGCTACCCGCTCCGTGGTCACGTCCTGCCATGTCTAGTCCCCTCAACTGTTTCTACCGCTACCAGCGACCTCAACCGCGCAGTAGTTTCTCTCCATATCGTAAACTAACTATAAATAATACTTGTAGATAAAAAGAAGCTCATAATGGGATGGGAATTCTGAAATAACACATTTATAATCCACGTCGCGCCGCCAACCACTTCCCATAAAGTTCGCTCGCATACTTCGACATACAGGTACTTCCGCATATCGAGTAGGTAATCTTTTCGAGTTCATCCAACTTTTTGCACCAAACCAGTTAGGTGATTCCAGTTTCCTTTGTGAAAATGAATTATACTAAGTACGTATTACACGATAACGCTACTAAGAAACGTGTAGTTACCGTGATCATAACAAAGAATGGTTAACCCAATTTGTTTGTTTACACTTAGCGCTCAAGATGCATGAATAAATCGTTTTATTGAGTGGTTCTGTGCCGTATGCCGGCCGGTGCGGGCGCGGGCGGTTCGCAGACGCGATGTTTATTTGTCTCATGTGAATTAACAAGCGCTGATGCGCGGTCATTAGCACTCGGCCACTCAGCCTCCCACAACGAGACTTGACACATTAAACCTAACAATAATACATTTTTAACACGCCATGTTCACGCCCATAACGATGTCGGACGCTCGTACTCATGTGTTATGATGAATAGAAATAATAACTGAATACCATTCGGAGAATTATACAACGGGCCGCGCAGCCTCTATTATTGGATTGTTAAATAGCGTTACTGAACTACATTTGGTGTCATTACAATCATCGTATATTCTGTTTTAGTAATGGGTACTTGCATATTATAAAATCCAACCAACAGGAATATGCTATTTCAGGTTATTTTGTTAAAAATGTGAAGATGAGATATTATCAGCATTAAAATTCATCGGAGAGGGGTCGGCGCGCGCAATCTGGTGACGTAAAGACGGGAGCATTAGGAAACAAGTTTGTCGAGTGGAGAATAAAATTAGCAGTCGTTGGCAGGTTTAGCGAGTGCGGTCGCGGTGTGGGCGGATGGCCGGACCGCTTGCAATGCGACCCGAGGCTCTGATCCTGCACCGCGGTGTTGCCTGATCGGTCGCATTTCCTCATAAATGTAACATTCAAACATCTTCCTTATTTATGAAAAGCATAATGAATTAAACGATATAGTTCATCGTGCTTTTATTCTTTTTCATGATCTGTAAGTTTCAAAGGTAATAGAAATTATCACAACCATAAGAAAAGCTGTGTCCGCATTTTTCATCAGTACTAATATTATAAATGCGAAAGTAACTCTGTCTGTCTGTCTGTCTGTTACGCTTTCACGCCAAAACTACTGGACCGATTTGAATGAAATTTGGTATGGAGATAGTTTGAGACCCGGGAAAAAACATAGGATAGTTTTTATCCGACTGCGCAAAAAAAGGTTAATGTTTTCGCGCGATAACCGACATACGCGCGGGCGGAGCCGCGCGCAGAAAGCTAGTAATGCATAAATGTAAAAACCTGTCTCTTACGAAAAAGTTTGAGATTAAACGTGTAATTCTTCTAAGGCATCTACAAATTCATCCATATTTGTAGATGCCTTAGAAGTTGCCAAATTAGTCCATAGGCGGCGGTTACGTTTACCATCAGGCGGCGGGCCGTCTGCTTGTTTGTCACCCATAATATATAAAAAAAAAAAGTAAGCAAGAATTTACACAATCGTGCGAAAAGTGCGTTGACTCCTTAAAGAAGCAGGTCAGTCCCGTCTGCTGGTAAAATAAGGGCTGCAGTCTATTGTCCATTCGAAAGATAGTTTGTTAATCTAATATATGATAAAAGTAGAAACAACAAAAGAATCATCTTTGTTATATTTTAAGAGAAGCTACGAATAAACGAGACTGCCAACTGGTTCACAAGGGATGAGTTTCCAACCTGTGCGTATTGGGTTTCGAAGAAATATACCACCGCCCTATGTTTAGGCCGACCAAACTTGGCTCCTTTTGATTTACTATCTATTGATCCCTGTTTGAAGAATTACTCCTCTATAATAAAGAAAAGCGTCTATGAAGTCAAATAAAAATATAAGTAGTTAT
Organism: Plagodis dolabraria; assembly: GCA_963854805.1. Lineage (NCBI taxonomy): Eukaryota > Metazoa > Arthropoda > Insecta > Lepidoptera > Geometridae > Plagodis > Plagodis dolabraria. Next base: position 21,544,978 of record OY978449.1, on the reverse strand, counting down.
TTATTCAACAAGTGAGCTAAGTTATTTTTTGTGCGAGCTAGCGAAGTAGTCTAAATTGAATCACGAGCGTAGCTACGAGTGATTCAATAGGAGAGTAATATGTACACTAAAATTATGCTACATATTTTATTAACCAAAAACAAAGAATGACCATTTTTAAATATTAAAGCATAATTCTTACTAATTATTGTTATTAATAATACGAGGGTGGATTGAAAAGTTCGCGGCCTAACACATAAATACTTGAACTATTTTAATGTAACTGACCTCATTCGATTTGCTTACTATCTGGTTGTCACATTGTAAAATTTTATCGCATGAGCATTATCAGTTTTTAAATTAGACTGAATGTTGTGAGCCTAAGTGCAGCATTTTAAAAGAATTGAGAAAATTGAGCAACGTGCGGTCATCAAATACCTGTTTAAAAAAAAACTAACTCCAAAGGAGATTCACGAAGACATGTTAACAACATTGGGGGAATCTGCTCCGTCGTATACGACTGTGAAAAAGTGGGTTGCTGAATATAAACGCGGACGAGAGAGTATTGAAGATGACCCTCGCTCCGGCCGGCCTACGACGTCTACGACTGAAGAAAACATCGGGAAAATCTGTGATCTGATATTGGCAGATCGGAGATTGACCATCAGGGAGATTACAGACACTATTGGCATCTCGTATGAACGAACACAAAACATCATAGTCAATGAACTTGGATTTTTTAAGGTTTCTGCGCGGTGGGTACCCAGATTGCTTTCAGTTGAACAAAAACGAATACGGCTCACGATTTCTCGCGACTGTTTGGAAATGTTTGAGGCTGATCTACAAGATTTTTTGGCCAGATTTGTGAAAATGGATGAAACCTGGGTACACCACTACACCCCAGAGTCAAAACAGCAATCCAAGCAGTGGAAAAAACCTGATGACCCGACTCCAAAAAAAGCCAAAGCAATTTTGTCAGCTGGCAATGGCGTCAGTTTTTTGGGATGCTAATGCCAAAAAACTGACGCGGCTGTCATCATGATAGACTACCTTGCAAAAGGTGAAACTATAAACTCGGCTTATTACTGCATCCTTTTATGTCGATGCGTGAAACAATTAAAGCGAAAAGGCCAAGATTACTCAGCAAGAAAGTGTTGTTTCATCAGCATAATGCACGCGTTCACACGTCTGTTGAATCTCTGGCTCAAATTCGCGATTGTGGCTTTGAATTACTGCCGCATCCCGCCTATTCCCCTGATTTGGCACCTTCAGACTTTCATTTATTCCCAAACCTAAAAAAACACCTTGGAGGTCAAAAATTTTCATCAAATGAGGAGGTCGAAGCTGCAGTGGGTGACTTTTTTGAAGGCCTTAAAGATGGAAGAAGTGCATTGAGTTAAGTGGAGATCACGTGGAAAAATAAAATTACTTTTGTTTATATTACAAATAGTTTTCTTGCTGAGGCCGCGAACTTTTCAATCCACCCTCGTAAGTACGACAAAACCTTATAAACAGCAATGTATGATTAAATTTAATAAGATACATTACATATTTGTGCCTATAGCCGTAAATTACTTTATGAATTAAGTTAAAAAGTTGTTGTTACAGCAAAAATAGTTTTCACTGTGAGTTTTTGAACACCAAAATGATCCTATTCGTGCTGGAAAGGTGAAAAATATGTGTAATTATTTCATTTTAGGTTAGATTTCATGCTATTTTACCAATTGGCGTAAACAGCGATTGACTGTACAAAATTTCAATTACAGTGATTAAATATCACGTTCCGCGGTTCCGCTCGTACTATCCATGTAATGGAGTTTGTCATCAACGACATTGTTCGGTTAAATATGCGACGATGATTCAAGTGAATGACTATTCAACAAACTATTTCGTAGATTCATTGAGTCAATTTAAGAGACGACGTATTAATTAAGTAAGTAATAAAATTTTAAAACAATGCAGTGAACTCAACTGTTTGTTACTTCTTAAGACGCTGACAAGTGCTAAATAGATTTACTTGAACAGATGTCTAGCAAAATTTAATTAGTTAGTAGCAGTAAGAAAATTATACTTATTATGTTTATCTTGATCACATTATCAAAGGCCAAGAAAAGTCCTAAACACGTTGCTACTGAGCATATATTTTTAAGGAGACGGGGTTCTGTTACTACTCTTCTAGATAGAAAACTTTTCTAACGAAGTGATACAAATTTCTCCACCAAAGAACTTCGTAAGGAGAAGACAGGTTCACGTGAACATTTTTATAGCGAAACTATGTAGTTTAGTTCGAAGTTTCTAGCTACAGACAAATATATGTCTATCTTGATAATAAGCTCTCATTTTACCTCAGAACAAGATCTAAGGATTCACAGTTCACAGGTCTAAGATTTATAAGCGTATAATCTTTATTTATTCTTGAATATTCTGTTTATCACTCTTGTAAAGTGGTAGGACTGTTTTATAACGAAGATTTGTTTTCAGATCATGCCATCGTGGGAACGATGGATAATAAAACAATGAGAGCTATAAGATACTACTTACAAACTTTAGTTCAAACTTTAGTTGTAAAAATTTCGAGATATATAAAATGTTATGTTATGTTCTCGTTTAACTTCTTTTATTAGTATAAAAGAAGTTAACGATGTACTAGTGTACATCTACAAGAAGTTGGACTGTTAAAAATGGGACATAGTTATTTCCTTTAATTCCACCAAAATCAAGTTTACCATTATAATGAATAGATTCAGGCGTTACTTTGCGGAAATCCATATTTAATAATAACAAATACTTTTAAAAAGTCCACAGTTACCATTATAGTCACTAGTTAGACTGTAGTTGAATAGGTTTTGTTCGAGGAAATAATTTAATTTTTTTTTAAATAGCATAGGGTTTTTTTTATCAAATTTATTATTATACTAGTGTCCTGCCTCGGCTTTGTACGGGTATTTAATTTTTTATTTATGTTTTTTATAATATTCCATAGCCTATGTTCATCAGGGATAATGACGAATTCTAATGGTGAAAGTAAAATTTTCTGTATAGAAGAAAATTTCAAATATGACTAAATTACGCTTGTAACGTTAACATCTATATAGCTATTGACGTATGACTGTGAATGAAAATATATTAATAAAATAGCAAAACCTTATCAAAAGGGACAAGAAAAGTTACTTCTTCGATTTACGTTACTAGTTTTGTCTTATTAAGCTTACTTTAGATTTTTACCTAAACTCATCGCGATTTCACCATCTCTGCCTCTTTCACTCCTACGCAGTCCGATAGTGACAAAATTTTGGCATTTGCCAGCGTCTTAACACCTAAAATACTACATTAGTTAGATACCTGCAAGACCGTGGGTAGAAGAAGTCGCAGACAGAACAGTTAGTGTTAAACTAAACAAAGCTTACTACGCACACTCAAATTATACATATAGTAGGTAACCTGCAAAATGGAATTAGATGGTTACTGTAATGTAATTGTATTTTGGGCGGTGCACCTGGCAACACTACGTAGGAGGTCGGCAAACCGCTTCTCCCTCCACCCACGGGCTCGTGTCGCGCCCTGCCGGCGCTTCGCCCCTTGCACCACCCGACAGCGGCGCGCCGTGCCACCGCGCTGTTTGCAACAGATATACATTCTAGTGTCTGAACTACCTATATACATATTTTGATGTTGCTTTGGTATCAATCGAGAGAAAGCACGCTGACCTTGTTTACTACCCAGGGCAAACTGAAAGTTTTGCACTCCTGGCCATATATGTTAAATTTATACATTCTTTTTAATATTACATGATGACATGAATTTCTATGATTTTAAAAAAGTTCTTTTTCTGCACGAGGCTGCAGTGCTCACTGTGAGGTCGAACTTAAGCCTTATAAAGTTGCAGGTGATGGGCGGTCGTGAAATACCGTTTCGGCTGTCCGAGCACACCAAGCTTCTTAGTGGTTAATTTAGCCTTTCCTTCTAGTTACAGTGAAACTGAACGAATGCTCGATATGACATCGCCAAGTATTCCGATACTGGTTAGCTCTAGGGTGTCTCCAAATTGAAGGGATGGAACAAAGGGGAATAATTTAACGATAAAAGCGCAAAATTGTCTTCTTGGGGTTAAATTAGACAAAGGTCACACCCGATCAAATGCCTTGGCCCAGAAGATCGGCCTTCTCCTTTGACCTATCGGCCAGTGTGTCATCTTCTCTGTGCAGGGGCGGTAGATATGACTGACAAAAACTTCCTTAGATAGCCGTGGCCAGAGACCAGAACGCACGTGTTCTCTTGAAGGAGCTAGAGGCAAAATTATAGGTCATTTTGAGTTCACTGGTAATTACATCTTTAGACGCCAGTGTTCGGCTTAAGCTTGATGATAACGCTCTCGCTTTAGCCTGAGGCTATTTTACAAAAGCGACAAATCAGGGTTGGAAATTGCCACCAAAAAGACATTGCAGAATTTGGGACGAAGAGATCCATCCCCATAAGCACCACATCGGGAACAGAGCCCGCAGTGACAAGATCTTTCGGCAAGAAGCAAACTTGGTACCCAATGGGTAGGATGCAAAAAAGGCCGCATCCAGTCTCAATCTGCAGAACTATAATGCCACACGCGACATAACCCACGAAAGGTGGTCGAATTTGGCATGTCACCGGCACTGAACTCCAGATCAGGCAGTAGTCCGACGATCCGAGGAGGGCTAACGCACACTGATTAGCTGCTTTCCGTGTAAGAGGTAAGCAGAAGGTCGAATAGCGAAGGCGCTTGATCATCCACATCTGGGATTCCCGTAGGCCAAGTGACCATTTGTCAGACCATTCGGTAAAGCGAAGTCGTGAACAAATCTCCCCGCATGAGTGGTGGCGAACCGAACCATTTGGCATGGTGGGCGTTAAAGTCGTAAGAAAATAAGCAACAACCCAGTCTTCGAAGGTGAGACCTGACTAATAAAACTGCGACAAGCAAACAGTATGAGCACAATGATAATCGCGTATTTATTTTTTAAAACGGGCGAAGTCATTAGTGGAACACAAACAAGGAAAACTGTGCAGTACCTAACTGATTGCCTGCCTGTTCTTGGGAGAGTAAACGAGAAACAACCGCGACATCGCATCTTGTACCATACAAATCGCATCTTATAACAAAGAAAAAAACTTATTTTTCTTCTGATAAAGTATGTGCTCGTGACTTACTCACAGACGATTCGTAACCTAGCTTATTGCACAATGTGTTTTTTTTTTTTCCTAACATTCAAATATTTGAAAAGGCTTACACTTACTTTTGTCCAAAATGTGATAAGACTACACTACTACGGCTTTCTGTTAACAAAAATAGTGGAAGCAAATGAAATAATCTCTTAAATGTTAAGAAGTGTATTAACTAAAACAATATATTGCCACAGGTACTGATTACATTGAATATAAATTATTTACTTTTAAATTCGTTACCCGATATCATCAGTGTCTTATTACCACCGAGTATTCTGCTATCCACACCTCTGTATAAATACTCCCTAATGAAAAAAAATATTCAACTAAAATAAATCTGGTACAAAATACCTTAGTTTATAAACAGAGTTATTTGCATCCCGGTATTCAAATTTACTTAAATACCAAACCCCATTAATAACCCACGAGTACGAAGTTATAAAACACGTACATAATATTATTCATAGAAAAACATATCGTAAAATAATAATTAAAGCAATGGCAATGTGAGTAGGACTAAAGCTAAAACTAAGAACTATTAATACCCGCTCAATTGCATGTCGGGGTCGTGTTGTGGTAGGGTTCCGTAACATAAATCATTGCATTCTTTTTTTGATTAAGTATCTTAAAAGAGGTTCACAGTACAACGCGTCTTATTTAGTATAGGTAACATGCTATATCTGAATTTGACCCAATTTTTCGTTTAGTAAGGTTACGACCTGTGCGAACAAATTAAAGAATTTATTTAGAAATTTAACACCAAAAGTCGTGTCAAAAAAAATCATACATTCAAAAATAAAATAGGAATAAAAAGTGTTTTAAGAAATTTAAACATGTGTTATTTGTTTTTGAAAGTTCACAGAAATGGTGTTTGGTATTGATTGTGGTTCAAAGTTATAAAAAAACATAATGACGAAATAAATAAAGTTTACCAATTTAGGTTGTCATATCGTTAAAAATATGGAAAATCTAAAAAGTACTCCGATTACTCTGAGGTTTTAGAGAGATCTTTAACATTTGAGAAACAATATAAATACATACTGAATTTTTCTATTACACCCATGATGAAGTATTAGATGCATATCATAGCATAAGGAACTAGCCTTTTCAACCACTGCTTATTTAAAAATCTGGGGACAAACCAGTTTTCGACACACCTTTCTCTTGGAAAGTCTATAAAAAGATATATCGAAATTCAGACTATCCTTGTAGAGAAATATATATATAATATATAAATATTTATCTTAGACAGTTCAATATGTTACAATTCTTTTTATTATGATCAGTCACACTTGAGTGCACCAGTGAACAGTGTCCAAGATTACAATAATTGAAGATTAATCAGTTATTAAGCTATTTATTTGTTACAAGCCTCAAGTGGCTTTGCAGCATCTATAAAAATGTGTGGTGCTTGTAGCGGGACTATAAAATTACTATCTAGTACTTTTATTGAATGTCTAAAAATAACGAGTACTTTAAATTATTTTTTATACTTCTGGAATCAAATATAAATTGATATATTGACACGCGTGATGTACCTAAATTCAACTAAATTCAGTACAGTAGATTCGAAGATAATATGATATGATCTACGCACTGATTGACTCGCAAATGATCCTATAAGGTTTACTGTTTTATTTATTGGATATGAGGAACCCAAGAAACTTGTTCAATAAATTATTATAGTCTTTCATTATCACCTTGCACAAAAAATGACATAGTACAAAATGCTATGCTATCAATTACAATGTATTTGATAATGATATAGGCAAATTGTGTATGATTTGATATTTGCCAGTGCATAGGTTTGGTCACTTTGAATTGTCAATTGTAGACTAAAATAATTATGATGAAGTTTTTGCTGCAGTCCATGGTGGTAGAGCATTTTGCGAATGCTCGCCTGGCTAGCTACCACCCCAAGTAGAAATTTTCGTTTCCTTATTGTGTCTTCCGATAGCTGTCTTTGAGAAACAGTTCCCGTTCTAGTTTAAGCCTATTTGCCACCTTCGATCACATTATCACCTACCATCAGATGAGATTGTTGTTAAAGGCTAACTCTATCGGCATAAAATCACTACGTATGTTGTTTTTCTTTACATTTTAATATATTTTTATATTCACTGGGGCCCAAAATCGATATTATCCTTTTTTAAGGTGTGAAGGCGAGTAAGTATAAGGTACTCGTGTCATCATTCAAGTTATTTTATAATATTAATTGTTCTTCTTGTATCTTAAATACCGATAACATTGACATAATTATCATAAAAACGCGTCACTTACTATACAGTCTATCAATATAGATGAATGTAGTCAAAATTAAGTCTACAATGATTTTGGTTCAAAGTGGTGTTTTTCTGTTTGAATTACAAAAACATCGTTTTTATATTATTTAAGTATGGTATTATCGAAACAAAGTTAAGCTTTATTGAAGTGTTTAACATTTAGAGCCCATAGCCAGTGCATGAATACCATATTTACACTGACTTTACAATAATATATTTAACAATATATAAATTTGCGTCGATTAAAGATACGATTAAAGGAAAGCATGGTATAAAATATATTTCCTATTTAATAAAATAACTTTATTTGCCGGCTTTATATGTAACAGATGATAAGACTGTAGAAAAGGCACAGAGCAAGAGCTCTCGTTTCAGATTACATGTTTACTAAATGACTGCGTTAATAGCGACAAGTCGGCACCACCACCTCCAACATATTTTCATAATACGACCGCTCAATGGAGCATTGACATAACAAGGAAGGACTCAGTTTCCTCTATTGAACGTCTATTGTGTCAAATATCTTGTTCGCACGGCATTCTTTGGATATCATTTATGAATAATAGGCGTCGACGATCATATCGCCCGCTCGGAGCGGGGGGCCAGCCGCAGGACGGACATGCAAATCAAACTTTCTCATGACAATTTATTTCATTGCCATTGCGATGTATTATATACCAGAGACATAACAGCCGACATTATTATCACCGGTTTTATAACTTGTGTACAGAAATAACAATAGCTTTATTGTTCGTAACTCGATAGTTGTAATCGGTGCCAAGACAGGGCATTCAACTGCTGATAATGGCTCGCTAGAAGAAGAGTAGGTACGACCCTCTTTATATGTCGCTGGCGTTCCGTGTGCGACACTATCTCTTCGGTTATTTATTGCGATGCAAATTGCACTCGTCCGCCGGTCACACTCGCACGACTGGCATCTCGTTCCTCGTAGATGTTCGAATACATATGTTATCAAAAACGTCTAGAGGTTCTTTTACCTTGACGCCACTTCGCAAAGAAGCCAGGTGAAAATCAATACACACTTTTGATTTCACCTGCCCCTTCGCCAACGCATAAGTGCAGCGTGGTTCAGCCGCTATCGCCGTGCTGCGCTGCAAATATTATCTCTCCAACAATTAAACACGATGAAAACATGTAATAATATCGTAAAGCTCATTTTCAATCTCTGTCGTTAAAATGTAAAAAAAGTATAGTTTCCCCTTTGCTTGTGACGTTTTAGAGTGGAAAATTATTTCCATGTAGGTTATAATCCTATGGCTTGCCAATCTGTGACTCACCAACCGTAAAATAGGTAGGCACCAACACAGTAGATGTGGTTTACCGTTACTGTTCTTGTTAAATAAAACTACCTTCATACCTAACGTCGTGAAATAAAGGCTCAGTGATGAGTATGACTGATGTCTTTGTCATGTTTGCATATCATTATTGTAGTCGGTATTCATAGTTGTCAGAAGATACATAATAAGATAGGTAAATACTACAGTGCGCTACTACTACTGTTTTATGTTATATGACTTTAAATAACACGATGTAAATAGGTATTTATACCAAGTTTATTTGTAATAAAATGATGACATTCAATATATTTAGTCAAATATAATCGTTCAAACAGGACCGATGGTTTTTTACAGCAGCGCGCGTTCTCTTCTAATGAGGTTCTAAAAACTCTTTGGACACTTGATGAGTATAGAGAAGATAAACCTTTCATAGCGGTGCGCTATAATTAATATTGTAGCTGTACTTACGGGTGGGTAAACAAAATGTATAGGGTATATAATTACTATGTAGTGACCTCATCTGACATATCGATAATCGTGTGCTCAATCCTGTTCCATGCGGACCGTTAGCTTCCCGTGCACGGGGTCCGACGCGATGGCCGAGCCATTGTTCGTGTTCCGTTCGTTCCGGATGACGATTTTGTATTTGCCTCGCTCCGACCCATCGCAGTCAACCGGCATTATGGTATTATGAACTGGCATATCATTAACATTTACTACTTTTGTGTCATCAGCGCGATAGACGTCGGTAATTTCGGTATGCAGTGGCTGAAATTACAAAGCATTTTGAATTTTAAAGGTAATGCGTAAAGTCAGATGTCAGAAGATAGAACTAACTTTGCGAAAGCGATCAGTGTCTGGTCATTATTGAACTCTGCAACAAGTTTATGCGTTTCACTGATAATTAACGATAGTTTGGTACCTAGGACAAGTACTAAATATTGATTAAAACGGTGGTACTTACAAATACGTTGTTGTTTTCAACTTTTTCGAGATTTAATGAGAGCCGTCAACCTAATTTAAGCGTCTCACTGTTACTGCGTCTCAAAGTAACTTTACAATAGGTAACTCCTGTTGCGTCTTGAAAGCCATCAAGACCAAAAAATGTGCTGGAATGAACAGCATGCACTACTCATGTCATCGTGAGTAGGCTGTTGTTGCACAAGTAGTCTTATTTATGATCTTGACCGAAAGGTAGCGACAATAGTTCCATTAAAAGCGTGCCCAAGAAGGATTGACGTCAGGAATGAGTTAAAATATTATAGTTATTTTTGCCGGTTAACTTATAATATTTAAATAGGTATATGTGACACTCACGAGAATTTCATTAAAAAAGAAAGTCAGGACAGCTGCCGGAACACGCAGTTAGGCTTGGTTGTTGGCGGCAGATTTTCCACTTGTGGGTGGTCGCTAGCCAGGCGAGCATTCGCAAAACACCCTTCCACCCTCCACGCAAAATAACCTATCAGGCATAAAAAAATACATGCGGAGGAGCTCAAGCCCCCGGCGGGATTCGAACCATGGACCTGCGCGGCTCTCCATAGCCAATGCTACTGAGCTATCACTGCTTCAAACCTTTGTGTTGTTTAAAGAAAAAAATATAAAATCCGATGAAGTGGGATAAAAGTAGAAAAATGATGACTACTACCGAGGATGCGATGCAACGCAGTTAAAACATTATATTGTATAAATAATATCTGTACTCACTCAGTGAGTAACAAAGGCATTTGATATTTATGTGTACTTTCTGTTAATATGCACAGTATAATTATTATTTAGAACTATTTAGTAGAGTGATTTATATCATAGTCATAATTTGTAATGTTTACTGAACAATACATTGTCACTCCTTAGCGTTTATTACCTACTTCAAACTACTCAAAACTTAGGCTTTTGAAAACAATAACACATGTTTTTCTATCGTAGGGGTACCTACGATAGAATTCATTTTAGATTTAATTTTAATAAACATGAGAGTACCTACGATAGAATTTATTTTAGATTTAATTTTAATTAACATGAGAGTACAGGAGCCTACCACTGAAAGATACTAACTGGTATTTAAGTTTAATTTCCACAAGAGCTTCCTCCTCTCGTTGTTTAGTAGTGTAACAATATTTTGTTTATATTATGTTCTCAAACACGTGTGTGGATTCTGGGTAACGTTATAATGTACTAATCATATAGTAGTATGAGTGCAGCACTCGAGGCGTATCTTTCTACATCAGTAAACAAAGATGGCCTTGTGGCTCGGTATCGTTTTATTGTTTGCCACAACCCTGCTGCGGTTGAATATTATCTAGAAAACGAAATATATCGCCGCGTTATTGATAATCAGATCGTACTTATTGATTTTTATTTTGAGCTTTGTGTATAACAAAATGCTCCATCACACTCGTGTTTTATATATTAAGATGATGCTTCCGTTTCTATCGAAGGAGTAGACAGTGGTAAGATATTAGTGGCGTTGAATAGGGGGCGAGCTTACAGTAATTTATTGGACACGGTGCCAAACTGCGGACTGATTTTATAAATTTCTTGTCTTTATATACTCTGATATAGCAGTTGATAGTTTTGTTGATGTTTGATTATGCTTATAAAATAAAGATCAAATTGTTTCACACTTTGTAGGTACCCCCTAGCCTGTGCATTAAGAGTTTTTTTGTGTCCATGAATACTGCTGTTGTATCTATAAAATGTTCTCCGAATCTCTCGTAGGTATAACCTGCTCTACTACAATAGTTCGACGACATCACAACAAAAAACCTCTGTTCCCGCTATGGACGTCAGCGTTCGCCTTAAACAATACACCTTTTTACAAAGCCAAGTCTACCAAATTCAGACACTCACAGTCTACTTAATTAAGACTTATTAGCCATTTTTTTTCTTTTTAGTGTTTTATTTACTTAGGCAGTAAATAAAATTTAACCTGCGTTAAATAATTTTTTCTCCCCTCGCTGAATGCAGTGATCCTATTGATGGACGTTTTCTCTTGCCACTGCTCATCTTCCTCGCACATTGTCTGGTGAATTCGCAGCCTAATGATAAGATTTATTTCCCAGGCGTTTTGTTTAGGCGCAAATAGAAAATGTCCAATGTTTGCACATAAAAGCGGTAAAGATAACATGAATATATAATGTTTTTTTAAGCATTACTTTCGCACAGAATTTTTGTATTTACCGTCATACTACACAAAATTGTGCCCTCTACGGGAAGCAGGGTGTGATAATTATTTATTAGGTTTAATATTTTCTTGTTTTATACGTTGACAACCCTAACCCTAATGCAATATAATATGTCTTTGATCATGAGCATTGAAGGGTAACTAGTTATCTAAAAATCGGATTCAATCTTCCGTTACAATGCGTCGACTATAAAATATATCGAGTCCGTCTATCCCCCTTCAGTCTTGCTAGGAATATCTGAGGAACCACTTGGCTACCATGGCCGATGATAAGGTACTTTCGAGACAATATTGTATTAATGTTATTTAGAAAAAACATTGCATATAACATTTTGTTCAAAATAATATTTTTTTACTTCTGACCTCCATCATTACACAGTTTTCAGAAATATTGATTACATGTTGTGTTAAAAGTTACAACTATACAAGTAGTTAGGATACCTCCACAAGTATCCTAACTACTTGTATAGTTGTATCTTTGTTGTTAGTTATACCACTATGACTAACATTTTACGAGGCCTCTTTTCATAATTTTGTGAATTATTGTTTTAATCGCACATGTAATAATGATGATACATTTTTATTCATAGACGGTGGAAGCCACCCCGGAAGCCGCCGACAATGAAGTCGCCGAAGAAGCGAAAGCGCCTATCGAAGAGAAGGATGAGAAAACTCCAGAAACCCCCGTGACTGAACCCCTCACAAACGGCACGAGCACGCCTGAGTCGAGCGCGCCCGTCGAGGAGATTGCACCCGCACCCGCACCCGCGCCGGCGCCCAGTCCGCCCGCCGACCTCACGCCTGACGTCACCCCAGAGCCCCGCATCGAACCTGACCAGCTGCCCGTTAACGGACTCTCCTTAGAAGAAACCAAACCGGAGATCGCTGAGGTTGAGATACCCGAGGAAACCAAACCCGAGCCACCCGTCGCCGAAACGGCAGAAATCGTCCCGGCTCCCGAAATTCCCAAAGAGGTTTGTGTTGAACGAATGCCTTTGTTAGAATCCATGCCTCCACCGCTCCCCGCGAATCCTCCTCCCTCGTCAGTGGCATCCTTCGCCGCCACCACTATGGCACCAGAACTGACAGATGCTTCGCTAGCTAACACCGCTGACGCTGCAATTGCGCCTCTCTCTGCACTTCCGGACACTAAAGACGTTATCACCCAACCCGAATCCCTGACCGCCGTAACCGTCGCACAGACCCTTGAAAGTGAACTTCCATCTGTCTTAAAGGAATCTAATGAAGATACTTGCACCGATGTGATTAAAAATGAACCGGTAATCGAAGAAGTCGCAGACGTCGAAAACGCACCTGAACAAGTAGTTGAATCTCCTAAAATTGAAAGTAAAGAAATCCCCGAAACTAAAGCCGAAATACCCTCTCAAGTAGAAATCAAATACGTTCTCCCCGAATCTTCGGAACCGATAATTGAACCGGTGCAGAATGAAATTCCTGAAATCGGAGATATGAAAAGCGAACCTATCGAAAATAAAGCTCCCGAAGTAGAGTCAGTAAATATGGTAGAATCCGAAGTCATAAGTGATACCGCAAGTGACGTTAAAAGCATCATCGAAATTGTAAAAGACAACCAAGTAGAAAATGAGGCTCCAACACTTTCACAAACGACAGAAGAATCAGTCATTACTAAATCTATAATAGAATTAGAAAACATCCCTGAACCGGAAATGGAAATTGAAGACGTCTCCGAAGACTCCTCTCTTCCACCACCGCCGCCGGTTCTAGACGATGACGAAGTATCGAATGTCGACGACAAAGTCGAAGAAAGCTTGCTACAAATTCCTGAACCCATCGTTGATATCAACGAAGGTGATGAAACTGATCATATCACGAACGGCATACACAACACGAGCCTCGAAGAAACCAGCAACCCAGAGAGCCTGAAGAAAAAGGCGAAGGCCGCTGGTCTGGGGCTGGGGAGCGCTGGCGAACAGACCGAGTGCAACGGCGGCGCGGGGCCCGAGGCGGCGGTGGCGGCGGTAGCGGAGAGCTGCGAGCCTTCTCTACAAGCACACTTGCACAACGGAGCCCCAACGACGCCTGCCGACCCAGCAGCGACGCACACGCCACAGGTGAATAACATCGGACACTCTTGCTCTAGTAGTGGATTAGAACCGTAACTTATGGACCGTTTTGACATCCCGTTAACAGATATTGTATGTAGTTTCATGTGTATCTCCGCCAGCATGTGTGAATAAGTGACAGGAGGAGTCGTGTTCCAGTAACCCGATGTGTCGACGCGGTCGCTGCCGCAGCCGCCGCTCTCCTGTCCTCATCCCTCATACCTTTAGCTTGAACTAGAAATTGAATTGTTTCATAGTAATAGCATGTTGATTTACCGCTTCTGTGCTAACACATGGATATCATAATAAATAATATCAAAGGTTTTAATGTAACATACTATATTACTTATCTCATTTTTCCATTGTAAGCATTGGTCTGTTCATTGTTGTTTTATACATAGTTAGTGGGTAAACTAAAAAATCACTACTACTAGTTGACACGCCAAGTTTAGATATTTATAGCTAATTAGTTATTAAATGTTATCAATACATTGTTAATTAGTCATTGATTGATTGAGTTCATAATCATATATCAGAACAGCATTATATTCACTGGACGATAGATGAAATAAATTATGTATATGGATGCATATTGTAGACCAGAAAGAGAAACTAATGCATTTGATTTGATAACAGTAATATAAATCATGTTTTATATGTTTACAGGAGCCACTCCCGGTGTCCGACAAGTTAGCCGATTTGATCCCTGAAGTTCCAGATGTGCCAGAATTGAATACTGATACGGTAAGAAGCATATATTTACTATATATTATTATTAGTCCGTGGGGTGCTGGGCTAGAATGTCAAGTCCTCCCCCCTCTCTTCGTGTGGGTGTAGCAAGAGGCGACTAAGGGTAAAAGACCGGAATGCCTTCCGGTATTTTACCCTTAGTCGCCTCTTAGTAGCGCCTTCAGAGGAACTGTTATACCGAAGACGCCTGCCAAGCGTGATAGCTATGGTAAACCGCCCTTAATTAGGGAGGCTGTGTTCAGCAGTGGACAAGCATACATACATTATGTAATTATAATATTACTTAAAGACTGATTTGAAAGTGTATATATGGAATGAAATATACTAATGCATTATGTTTTGTATGGCCAGATGCAGGAGACAGCGACCGACGTGGCCGTCGCCAACTAAACTCCTCGCCAGTCCCCCTCGTCATCGTTGCGACACTAGAACGTGTCTATAATGAGCCTATTATTTATTACGATTAGCTGCAGTGGGACCTCGAACTAAGTTCGAGCTATATTTACCTTTCCAACGATGTGGATTCAATTTTCACACGCCGTGACTTTAGGATGATTATACTATAAGTTTAGCGTGCTTTGCTTCACTAAAATTAAGATTTTTTATACAATTTATTCGGTAGTAACGATAATTATTAATTATATTACAATAACAAAGTTATATAGGCAGTATACGGTGCGATTAGTTGGTGCCATTATTACAGGGGTATTAGTTTGACGTCTGTCTTAGCGTTTTGCTTGCTCCTAAATTATATTGTTTATTTTCCAACTTTCATTATGATTGGTGATAATTTAATTATTGTGAAACTGGCGATATAATGGCAATTCAAATTTCGGAAGATATTAAGTGTTAGAATCTGCTAGGATATCAAAATTTAAATAAGTTCGACTTAGGAAAGAACAGAAAATGGTTGTAACGCAATGAAAACTGAGTGGTCAGATGTAATGAGACATTATTCCATTTTCATACTTTAAATACTGTAGCTGGTACATCTTAGGAAAAAAATGCATGGAAAAGGAATAAAACTAGATTCCTAGTTAAATATTTTCATTGCTATCCTGTGGCATACATTTAAGACTACTCAGAAGTAAAAAATTGACATTAATTCGGCATATTTGTATATATGAATTTCACTTTTCAATAATGCTCTTATATCATTATTTGTCGGCTGTGGAGTCGATGAATAAGACATGTAAATTTGAGTGTGAATTAAGCATATGAATTTTTTTATATTGTAATCATTAGTGTATTTTTTTATTGTGACACATATATTCTAATTTATATTAAGTTGTATAAATTTAGTTAACAGCTCTCTTTAATGCAAGCTCATGGAATTCAATACAATGTTTCGAATTATAATATGTCGAAATTTGCTCCTATGTCTAGTGAGGTAAGAAAGTAGGTATCCAGTTAATGTGAGATGTTGGAATAACCGCCACCGCTGCCGCTTCGCGACTGTCGGTCAGGAGTATGTCTCTTCTAGCGTGATTGTCGAACAAATTTAATGAATGAGAGATGAATTTTCAATGATTTGGAATTTAATGTTCTGCGGCCAATTTGTGATTATACTATACAATTTTTATCCATTTACAGACATATTGTAATATTTAGATATTGTAGTGTACGTACATACTATATAACCAGGTAGTGACAACGGGTTGTTGTGAGCTGCCTGCTGTCGTTTAGTCGATAACTTCTCCACCTCATTCATAAAAATACAATACATAGACATTTTGTAAGGTTTGATAAAACTATACAATGTAATTAATCGTTTTTACAGGAATTTTGTGTCCATTCATATGATTTATAAAACATTTTTGTAATTTTATACATTTTTATGAAATTTAAAGTGACACTGCATGGTTGGGAGAAATACTCCGTTTAAATAGCCTAAATGTGAGTGAGACATTCCATATCAAGTGAATCTTGATTCTGATTTGCACATTATATCATATTATTGAAACGCTTTTGTTTCGCGTATTTTTAATATTCCCCTGCTCAATTGGGACTTGAAGAAAAACTGCCATATTTCAAATCTCCTCTATACTGATTTTTTAAAATTCAATCTATGTACTAGATTATTGTGTACTTTTATAGATAATCTTAGGTAATTTTACTCTCAGAATGATCGATGAATTAATGTAAAGGGTTAAAAAATATTACTGTTTGTATACTGAAAATAAGTCTTACACGACTGAGACAGTTATTGGAACAATGGAAAAGACATTTATCTTTTAGTTTAAACAAAGTGTGCGTAGTTGAATGAGGTAACATTGCCTACGGCAATGTAGAGTCGGAAGTTTGTATGATATTATAATGTTTGTAATTATGTTATGTACTCCATTTATTGAAACCTAATGTTGATGTGTGAATGTCTCTTATCAATAAAAAATTAAATCTAATTCAATTGTTTGATATTTTTTTCTTATATTTATTTGATAATATTATAATTGTAATGACAATAACTAGTGGAATCCGGCCATGCCAATTAGTGTTACTATTAGCTGCTGGGTATTTTTTTTTTCCCAAGTATACTTACTGATTAGATACTAAAAGCGGTGCCTCACCGCTTTTAGTATCTAATCAGGACTACGCAGGGAACATTATTTTTTCTGTCACCAGTGTCAACACCACCACACTCGTCCCAACAAGAAATTCTTTTAAAACCTCTTGTTTGTAGTTTAGATACATTCCATTGAGGGCTGAAAGGATATGCCGCTACGGGCCCCATGCTGCACACATCTCCAGTGTATGAAACGCCTCTGGCGCCCCACATTCGTGGCCGGGGTCGCTTTCCGTCTAGCGATCTGGTACAGGTAATTTTCGAGTGTCCGAAAAGCACCTACACCAATCGAAAGGTTTGTCGACCCTAGCGGCTGCCTCACCCATCTCCGAAGGGTAAGGCGGATGGTCTCCATCGTTCACTGCCCAGGGCACCTTACCTAACATAATACATGACTGTATTTTGGCAAAAACTATCCTATGCACTTTTCCGGAGTATCTGGTGTTTCTAAGGACGTTAGTGTTACCGATTGGAGTGAGACGGAGAACTCACATCGCCTTTTTAATATGTACATCAATGCACTGATCGAGGAACTCCACATTGCCGGTGTCGGCTGTTCGATCGGAATGAAATGTATGAATAACCTGAGTAACGCCGACGATATGGTTCTATTGAGTCCCTCCATCAGTGCAATGAGAGAACTGCTAAGCAAGTGCGAAAAATATGCTTACAGTACAGCATTGAGAAGTCAATAGAAATGGTGTTCGGAGCTACAAAAAGGGTTGTGGCTGGTCTTCCTTTGTCCTGGAAAAACCCTACAATACGGGGCGGTATACTTAATTCACTTCGTTTAGATCCCTAGGACATGTTATTGCCAGTGATCTCGTGGAAGACCATGACTTAGATAGACACAGACGGTCTATTGCGGTTAGAGCCATATGCTATTATATGCTAGGTAGAAAATTTAGTAGTTGCTCACGTGATGCGAAACACTTTAAGACGCATTGTACTGCACTTTACACTCCACAATTATATGGTGTAAATACAAGGTGGAAAGTTACCGTTTGCTTAAAGTGCAGTATAATGACTCATTCCGCATAATGTTTCGCCTCTCGCGGTGGTACAGTGCTTCCACTATCACTATGTTCGCGGAGGCCCGCGAGCCGGTGATAATACACCGAATTGCCAGATTTAGAGTAACACTGTCTAAATCTGTAAATGCGACAGCTGTATTTATGACCATTGCTTTAATGATTAAAAATATTGGTCTTAATTATTATTGTAAACATATTTCTAAATCTTATTTAATTCTATATATTTGTCTTCAAATGAATCTGTGTTATGTGTAATAATAGTTATTTGTTATACAAGAATGCAAAGTTGCTTTTTAACCGCGTGTTCAATTTTGATGACCGAGCAAGCGAAGGATTATAAAATTGAATCACGAGCGCAGCGAGTGATTCAAAATTAGAATCCTGAGCGTTAGCGAGGGAATCAAAAGAGAGCACGAGGTGAAAAATCTTTGCACTCGAGTGCAACACGTAACTTTTCATTCCACCTCAGCGAGAACACCAAGAAGGTTCCGAGTCTGAGTTTTTAACAAATTAAAAAAAAGTTGTATGATATATTCGGCACCATAGAGGTAGCAGTAAATAGGTTTAATGTTCCTACATGGAAGTTTAATAAGTTACATGAAGATTAACATATTAATAAAATTAAAAAAGAGTATGTTAACACTCCGTTACACGCGGTCTTATTTATCACGTAAATACCTCGCGGGGGACCACAGTGCCCCTTTTTTAAAACGATGATTACCTAAATAATAGAATATAAATGTCAAACAGTATTAGTGTTTTCAAAATCAGTGTTTATTTATGCTTAGAACCGTAAAAAAGAAAGTTACTTCTTTGTCGCAAAATATTAAAAAAATACAATAATGTTCCTTACACATCCATTTGTAGTGTCGTTTTGGTTGAAAGATCGCCTTTTCTATTCAAAACGTTCGATATAAGGGAACACTAGTATGATTAATGTGTTGATAAAAAATAAACCCGTGCACAGTTGTTGTTGCCGAGTCACCAACAAATACATTAGGATATAGGGGACAGCTATTGAAGTAGATGACATTGTGGATTCATATGTTTTAAAATAATAAGCAAAACCTGGGGCACACTTGTGCCCCGTGCGTAGAACGGCGTGTTAACAGAATCACAAACTTTTTTTTCTAAAGTCTGTGCTTTAACTCTACTATTTAGACTGGCCACAAGTATCACACAAGTATAATTCACTTTTAGTGAGTTTTCTGAAGGGCAAGCAGCAAGCATGCTTGATTCAGCTGAACCTACAGCTGGAGAAAATAAAACTGCTCAACTTAAATTGGAGGCACGCTATTTTTGCAATTGTTATTATAGCTAGACATAATATTTTAATGTATCATTTTTTATTGTTACATCACCATTTAACCATCCTTTATAGGCATAAAAACACAATTTTTGAATGAAATATGGGTATCTGGTAGTATTATAATTATATTCTGACACTTTATTATTATCTATTCACAAACTGTACTAAAACATTCCAACATAAAAATTTTTGCATTAAAACCTGCTAAACAAATAAGTTAAAATAATTACAACAAAAATTGTACTACGAGCAGGATTCAAACCTGTGATCATCGTCCCTATAGCCGGGACTCCAACTAAATTGTCCTAGTGAGTGAGTCATGGCCCAAAATTGATCTCTTCACTCATATTGTTTAACCAACTTTAGTTAAACTTTTTGTTGCAATGTATTGGTTAGCAGATGGTAAAGTAAAATTTTTTTTTTTAGAATATTATCAGGTTGCATCATCGTAAACAAGTGTAATCCATGAGCATCATAGATAATGATTACAATTGAATGTTATTCATAAATGGACAATATTGGTTGCAAGTTATAAATAAGGATTAAAGCTAACTTAAATTAGTCTTGTTGTAGTTCAATTCAGTTTGGCTGCAGATGTCCCCTTAAGAATGAAAAATATAAACAATAGGAGTGAAGGGATAAATTTCAGGTACGACTCACTACAGCAGCTCATTTGAAAGAGCATGTCCCAGTTATAGGGATGGTTGGTTGCAGGATCGAATCCAGCTTGTATTTAATTTTTTTTCCTTTGTATTTTTTAAAGTTTACTAAAAATGTTTTATGTAGTTTAAAAGTTTGCCTTTTTTCAGTTTTAGCTTCAAAGTCTTCATATGAGCATCAGCTCCAATTCTTAGGCTCAATACACCACATATACATATTGGTTAGGCAAAATTTGACCCAAAGATAAGGATAAAGGATAAGACAGATCTTGCTCTTTATGCAAAAAATTGTTCACTGTGCGTAAAAACAGCTATTTCTGATATTGTTTGTAAAAGTGGTTGTGAGAAGGTAGTGGTTGGTGAAAGGGCTGAATAACCCTATACCAAATTCAACTCAATTCCACCAATCCAATACATTTAATTTTTTTTGCATCTATTTCAACGTTATTCAAGCTTTTCCAATACATCAATTGCTTTATGTAACATTTCCTTGTTTATATCAAATATTATTTTCTTATGAACTCTGTTGTTCTTAGTGGATAAATCAAGTTGAAACAGAGGATATCTTAGTGTGTTTAGTTCACTTGTTCCAAGTACAAGTTTAAGATTCCAGCTAAAATTGGTAACAATTTCACCATGTTCACTATTTTGGTCACAGAGATATCCATAAAGTAATTCAGTTTTTCTCTCATTCAACAAATTTAAAAATAATTCAATCCTTTCTTTTTCCCAACACTTGTCCACAAGCAGTTCCGGAATTTTGTTTGTATCAAATTTACTTTGTATCATTAACTTCCTTAGATCATCACTGGCTGCTTTGATTATGGCTAAGTTTACACACGTCCGAGTTTTATTGTTAGAACTACCACATATAACTTCCCTTACAGCCTGTAAATAAATACAATGAATAATATAAAAGAAACTTGTATTGTAGAAATACATTGACATGTTGTGATTAGGATTGCGTCGTTACCGTCTGAAATTCATCACTAGATTCAATTATAAATAAATTATCCATATTTAAAAGGCGTTACTTATTAAATAACAAACAGTATTTTCCAAGATTGTGTATTAATTTAATTTACATTATCAATTAAATATTTTTTTTTCCTCAACAACCAAACCAAAGTCAGCAAGAAAATACAAGAAAACAATAAAGTTTTATTGTAAATAATATTAGTTGCACAGAATGCACAGATCAGAAATTTTGAAATGAAAGGCTAAGATGATAAGGGCCGCGTTCCGAGAGTCAGAGCACGGTAATGTTATCTTTATTATAGATAACATTACCGTGGTCAGAGTGTGTTGTTTGGTTGCTTTACCTACTTACTCGAAGGTTCCGAACGACTTGGTTGTTTTATAACCTCAAATATCGTTTTTGGCGGGGAATTTTGCAAAATTTTTAGACTTTTAATGATGTTTGAAAAGCAATAACTACCGTTACCTGGAAAATATAAAAGAGTGCCTATAATTCTCTCATCAAGAAATGTCAAGGTCGTGTCAGTTAGAGATTCAACATTTTAAAGACCTCTTTTGATAGTGTAAAAGTTGCGCTCTACTCTACCCAACGAGATTTAAATCCCGAGAGATGAATTGATGGTTCGCCCGATCATGCAACTGTTGTGTGACTTCTAACACATTTAAGTCATAGCATGAACTGAGCGCACATAAACAGTACGCGACCAGAAGCTTGATCCGTACGTACGTGTCTGAATAATTTTATTTATGACAATTGTAGGCATTCAGTGCAATAAAAACGACTACCTGCTCCATTAAATGGTGTGGGAAAAATAGCAAAACATCTAATTATAAAACAGATTGAATTACCTTCCACAAGTAAGGAAAATTTATCAATTTACGTAATTTATCAACTTCATTTTTAATAGGTCAAGTTAAACTGGACAATGTAATAGACCCGTATGAATGCAATTTCACTCCCACTTACTACATTCATCTATTTATTATCATCCCAAACCGCGCCCTCTCCTAGTGTTGTGCTTATACAATAATTTATCGTTATAGCGGAACTAAAATTGATATCGTCATACTCTGGCCCATAAATATATTTAGCCTTGGATGTAAAAAGTGGGTACCTTTGATATGTTTGATATGAGTTTATAATAATAATAAAAATAATTTATTTCACAATATACAGTTACATGTTGTTATTCTTAACGTTATTACAATTGGTACACTGAATAATATTGAATTTTGACAGTAAAATTACATGCAGACCCCACACTAAGAAAATCATATTGTCGTATCGTGGGAGTCTGATTCTTTCAATAATACATGAAGATTAAGGGTTGTTTATTAGATGATATGGCTGTATAAAATTTCGTATATGTTTGAGTAAATATAATATTATTGTGTATGTGGGTGTGTAACAGGATGTGTGTGCGTGTTTGTGTGTATGCATGAAGTGCAATGAATATAAAGCTTTGTGTGAATATATAGTGTAAAGCTAACTTGAATTTTTATTAATCATACGATAACTTTTTGAAAATCTTCAGTTTCATCGTGATTGAGCGTCCTCAACCACTTGTTTATTTCGATTTTAGCTTGCCTAGTCGTCTGTGTTATCAGATGAGAGATGACTCTACTAGTTATGTTATATAAATATGAGCCAAGAAAACTCTGATGACGGCGTGCCAGTTTTGTGTTGAATTTCTGCCTGTTATACACCAAATCTTTTCTACGTTTTTTACTTGATATAAGTCTATATTAATAATTATAATCTTATGGTATATCAATATACGTGTACCGATTTCAATATCGTATTTTTGTATAAAACATATACGAGTATATCTAATTCTATGGTAGTATTAACAAACAAAATTGTTTTTGTTTTAATAGATTCCCTAGAGATCCAAATCTCAAACAAAAATGGATTGAGCTAACAAGAAGAGATAATTGGTTTGCAGCATACTACAACAGGGTTTGCTCCCGTCAATTTTCAGATGATTGTTTTCATTTAATGAAAAGTGGCCGCCGACGGTTATTTGATACTGCGATTCCTACAAAACACTTGGAACTTTTAGTCCCGCTCGATATCTCCCCGTGAATGTCACTCGGGATTAATCAGTCCCGGAGTGGTCGACCTCTTTTTTCGACTGTATATCTAAGGAAATAGTGCATATTTTCTAATGACGTACGCTCAAACATATATATATGCTTCGATGTTGATATATCGGATTATTATTACAACAGATACATATTTCCAAATATGATTACAAGCACTATTGCGTGCTGAGTAAAAATCACATTTGCAAATTATTATTAGAGTACAAAATGATTTGGGCCAGGCGGGAATCGAACCCTTGTCTTCTGATTTCACGCCGGATGCCTATTATTATATATAGTAGGCTACCGGAACCTTACTCTTACGAGTCGAAAATTTGTACTTCAATTATAAGATATATACTCCAATAGTAATTTGTTAGGGAGATATATAAATTACTAAATTAATAATATATAAATTATTAAAAGAGAAGAAATATTTAATCCCGCAAATGACTAAAATTTTTTAATGTAATCCGCAGAGCATGCATTATTGCAAACATAAAAATATGAAAAGAGATATTAAAATGTTTATCATTTTATTAAGGATATTTCAAGCAGAATTGTTTAATCAGATCACACAACCAAATCATTATTCTATATTTTATTATAACAAAACAGCTATACTCATACAAAATACCGGGCGAGGTATCTGCTGGGTATTATTGCCCACGCAAGTGGGAGCAAATATCACTTTTATCTAAATCACGGAGGCCGTCACTGAAGATTAAATTATACGATCAGCTTATATATTATGTTGTACGATGTATTGATATCGATTATATTAAATCTTATTGCTCTTCTTGAGAGTTATTTTCTCGAATGACTCTACCCGAAGGTTGTGAACGACGTTATAGTGAAAAGTTGCACTCCGAGTGCGCTCTAACCGAGGTTCGGAACGCGCTCCAGGCAGCGTCCATTACATTTACAGAAAAGAAGAACGATAACTCTTTCCCTGTGGTTCAAGTCACGCAAATATGCGCTATTTGCACTGTGTGCACGCAAACGGTCGGTTCATAACTTGTTATACGGACACCGCGACAGCATAATGACGTCATCTCAGGCCGCAAACAACGCTCACAGAAAAGTGGTAGTGCAACGTATGCACAAACGTCAAACTCAAATCTTGACAGATAGATGAGGAGATTTTTATTGTTGTGGTTAGAATGTTGATCGTACAAACATCTGTTCACAAAAGAATGCCTCGAAATGCAATCCTTCTATTATCAATAATCGACGTAAAGGTTATTTTGGCTCAATTGCCAAAAAGCAAATTGACAGTTAGCAGATGTTATAAGCGCGCAACGAGATTTAAACCCCCGAGAGGGGAATTGATGGTTCACCCGATCATGCAACTGGTGTGTGATTTCTAACACATATAAGTCATAGCATGAGCGCACATAAACAGTACGCGACCAGAAGCTTGATCCGTACGTACGTGTTTGAAAATATTTTTATTTTTGACGATTGTAGGCACTCAGTGCAATAAAAATGACTACCTGCTCCATTAAATAGTGCGGGAAAAGTAGCAAAACATCCAATTATAAAACAGATGGAATTACCTTCCACAAGTAAGTAAAATTATTCAATTTACGTAATTTATCTACTTCATTTTAATAGGTCAAGTTAAACTGGACAATGTAATAGACCCGTATGAATGCATTTCATTCCACTTACTACATTCATCTATTGTCATCCTTGTCTTTCTGTAAACCGCGCCCTCTCCTAGTGTTGTGCTTATACAGTACGGTAATTTATCGTTATAGTGGAACTTAAATCGATATCGTCTTACTCTGGCCCATAAATTTATTTAGCCTTGGATGTAAAGAGGGTTTTATATGTTTGATATGAGTTTATAATAATAATAATTTATTTCACAATATACAGTTACATGTTGTTATTCTTAACTTTATTACAATCGGTACACTAAATTGTATTGATTTTTTTGACAGTAAAATGACATGCAGATCCCACACTATGAAAAAAATCTTGTGTCATTGGAGTCTGCTTCCTTCAATAATACATTAAGATATTTCTAAATATGATTACAAGCACTATTGCGTGCTGAGCAAAAAACACATTTACTAATTATTATTAGAGTACAAAATATTTTGTGCCGGATGGGAATCGAACCCTCGTACGAGGGTACGATTCCCGACGGAATAGTTTAGGCATTCGCACCTGATGCCTAAACTATTCGGCCACCGGAACCTTACTCTTACGAGTCGGAAATTTGTACTTCAAATATAAGAAATATACTCCAATAGTAATTTGTTAGGGAGATATATAAATTACTAAATTACAATTATACGAGAGGAAAAATTTAAGTCATGTGCGGGATAACATTTTTCCTCTCGTATATTAATTGTAATTTTGTAATGTAATCCGCAGAGCATGCGTTATTGCAAACATAAAATATTAAAAGAGGTATTTAAATGTTTATCATTTTAGTAAAGATATATAAAGCAGAATTGTGGAACCACACAACCATATCATTATTATATATTTTATTATAACAAAACAGCTATACTCATACAAAATATCGCGCGAGGTATCTGTTTATTTAGGTATTATTGCCAACGCAAGTGGGAGAAAATATCACTTTTATATAAATAGGTCGTCACGGAGGAATAAATTATACGATCAGCTTACATATGTTGTACGACGTATTGATATCGATTATATTTGCATCATCATGTCCCGTCACTATGGGACTCGGGTGTTTACCGCATGGAGGTGGCTTAGCCAATTAGAGCGCGTTTAGGTTATACAGAGTTTGGCATCAATTCATCTCGAACAAACCAAATCTTATTGCATCTCTAAGTGTTATTTTCTCGATGTAAGCGCGGCTACATATCGATTCACATCGTTTGCGCGCAAACAGTGCATATTCTCGTATTCCAGTTATGAACCAAGCTTTTGAAACGTGTTTGTCGTAGCGAATGTATTCTTTTATTGTGTGAATATGTCATTTCCATTCCATCCCTAACGCCCATTTGCATAGTGTTCTATACAGGAAGCTGGGGTGTTGTCTCCCAGCTTCCTGGTTCTATATAAATGTTTCATAGTATTATAGTAGTAATCTTTGGTTTTTATATGAAAAATTAAAATGAAAGCCGACTTGCGCTACTTTTCGGCCTTTTGGTGGAAGCAACACACAAGTAAAATTGGGAAAACAAGAGTTTTTATTAGGTAGGTACTTAATTATGTCCTTTTACTTTCAAAGGCGAGAGTATTTTTGAAGATAATTTTTCTGGTATTATGATGGAATTTGCACGATGCCAGACTCTAATTACACTTTAGTTACACGCTAAAAAAAAGCTTTCCTCTTCAACTCGCAGTCCTGAACGCGATCTGTCCAAACCAGAGTTCTGTACTGTATCAGCCGCAGGAACATTTTGGGCCCTCTTATATTTTTACTTTACATTAACGACTTTCCAAACTATTTAAATCATGACTGTGTTCTATTCGCTGACGATACAAATCTTATTATAGAAGGTAAAAAAATACTTTTAGTGATGATACTGCTGTTAAATGGCTAGAAAAAAACAATCTCAATATCAGATTGTTTTTTTCAATAGTTAGTCCATTTAAAGAGACGTTTATTTTCAATGAAGTCACTTGACATGTGCGAATTATATAAAAAAAAATCGTATTATTTTAATTAGACGGATTACCTAGTTATATGGGGAAACTCAGTAGAAAATAAAAGAG
The DNA here is from genome assembly GCA_963854805.1 of Plagodis dolabraria. NCBI lineage: Eukaryota > Metazoa > Arthropoda > Insecta > Lepidoptera > Geometridae > Plagodis > Plagodis dolabraria. Next base: position 21,517,866 of record OY978449.1, on the reverse strand, counting down.
TATTAGGAGTCAAAAAAAATGTATTCGGGCTCTTGCAGGGCTTTATTTAGGAAATTGCAAATATTTACTCATTCATACATAGAAGAAATTGCACTTTTTGTTAAACAACATCCAAATTTCTTAGAAATAAAAGCTAATGCACTTCGTTCTACTCAGTATATAATATCTCTGTCTGTCTGTTACGCTTTCACGCCAAAACTACTAGACCGATTTGAATGAAATTTGGTATGGAAATAGTTTGAGACCCGGAAAAAACATAGGATAGTTTTTGTCCAACTGCGCAAAAAGAGGTTAATGTTTTTGCGCGATAACCGACATACGCGCGGGCGGAGCCGCGATCGTAAAGCTAGTGTACAATAAAATCCCAAATAGACATTAGAGACTTAACCTTAAGTAAATTTAAAACTAAATTGCATATGTACTTGGCTATTACACAATTCATTTCATTTTATTCAATTGACGATTTTTTTAAATGTAAAACTAAAGTTATTTTTAGTTTAATTCATTTACCTTCTGACATAATTTCATGACGTACTGCTTTATAATTATAACTAGATGGTAAGTGGTGTGCGGGCCGCGAGCGGCCCGCATCTATCTTGAGTCAGTACGAACTGTCATAAAAGCACCTTATACATATGAAAAAAAAAAAAAATACTCCAATATAAGTAAGAATTCCAATACAATCTCTTAATACAGTAGAGATTCATACTGTAGCCACCAAACCAGATTCACCCTACTGCCATAAAAAAGTGGTACGGTCAGAATCGTACCAAGGTTCTAAGTCACTTCGGTAAAGGAACCCCACTCGTAGGTGCTTTGGTTATCGCGGGCAGTTACCATGGAGACCAGTCGGAGATGTGGAAAATACTCTCAAGTCGGAGCTCGGCCTTCGGCCTCGGACAGTTACTCCAAATGTAGTCAAAACTCCCACAAAACTCCTAAAACAGTCGGTAATGTATGATAAAACTCCAAATACAGTATGAAGAATGAGAGGAGCATGTGAATTCGGAGCTCAGCCTTCGGCCTCGCAAGACACTCACAAGGCTCGGCCTGCGGCCTCGCCAAGCGCTCGCCCTTCGGGCTCGCCCACCATACGCTCGGCCTTCGGCCTCGCGGGCCGAAAGTTCGGCCTTCGGCCTCACCAGAAGCTCGCCCTTCGGGCTCGCTATACCTTGATGTAGGACAAATACTCCAAAACCAGTCGAAAATCCCACAAAAACTCCAAAGACAGTCGAAAATGTTAGGTGAAATACTTCAAATGCAGTATGAAGAATGAGAGGAGCATGTCAATTCGGAGCTCGGCCTTCGGCCTCGCAAGACACTACTATGGCTCGGCCTTCGGCCTCGCAAGACACTAATACGGCTCGGCCTGCGGCCTCGCCCAGCGCTCGCCCTACGGGCTCGCGCACCATACGCTCGGCATTCGGCCTCGCGGGCCGAAAGTTCGGCCTTCGGCCTCACCAGAAGCTCGCCCTTCGGGCTCGCTATACCTTCGTGTAAGACAGTAACTCCAAAATCACTCGAAAATCCCACAAAAACTCCAAATACAGTCGAAAATATAAGAAAAATACTCCAAATGCAGTATGAAGAATGAGAGGAGCACTTTTGACAGGTGTCATTTGACTGCTCTCCCTATTCCCTATGACATTTGTTCAAACACCCCCTATCTCTCTTACCGTTTTCGAGATACGTCATCCATCTTTACTTGGCAGGCGTCATTTTTATGATTTTCGATTTTTCCCATACTCACCTAAACCCCCTCTACACTTTTCCCATACATCACTTTCTTCATACTCGACTCCTTCTGGGAGAACAATTATGTCAGTCAGTCAGTCAGTCAGTCAGTGAGTGAGTCAGTCAGTGTATGGTAATCGAGCTTTATATAAAGAGAAGATTTAAAGAAGATTTATATTTAAATTCACATATTTCAATAACTTTTATATTTTTTGACATTGTATCGCTTCTTATTAGTTTCTATTTTTTCACGTTTTTGTGCCATTTAATATATTTAAAATTAGTACCTACGCCGCAAGGCAGAACATGCTGGAAACTTTAAATACTGACATAACTTAATAAGACCTATAAATATCCATGTTTTAGTGACAAATAAATAATTAATGCAATCATAATCCCCACGCTTGGCAGCCGTCTTAGGGATCGCAGTGGGAGATATCAGTTCCTCAGAAAGCGCTGCTGCCCACCTTCCGGTATATTACCTGTACTCGCCTATTGCGATACCCACAGGTAGCGATGGGAAGGTGACATTCTAGCCCGGCACCCCATAGACCAGCCCCAGGGTGGCCCTGGTTAATTACACAATTCAAAAGCCACAATATGTTCGCTCTACGTTCTCGCTCTATTATTTCCTCCAGTATGGCGTTAGTGTTGAGGTCCGGTATTGTCGCTGGTACTAATGAAACCGGGTCCGAAGCGGTGATATTTCGGGACTGCGACATCTGATTTTTTACTTCATCTAGTTCTTCTCTCAGAGCATTATATGATTTTATTAATTTAGGAACTTGAAATAGAGCTTCCCTACATGGGGCACACAAGTAAAGTAGGGTGCGCTTTCCTTTTAGGCCCATAACTCGCGCCTCACTGCTTGTTAATTTACTACACTGCAGGCAAATATATCTCTTGCAACCATCACACTGCACTAGATTTTCATCGTTGAAGTCTGTATCGCATTCGAAGCACTTCATTTTCCGTGAATTAATATCAAAAACGACAAAGAGAAAAACTGTTAACAGTTGAAAAAGGCGTTACAATTTTTCACTGTTTTACACGTCACTGACGTAAAATTTATCGCGGACTACACTTTGTAGACGATTTTTGGTCGCCAATTCACGGGATTTAGGCGTTAATAACTTTAATATCGCGGTTTTAACAATTATTACAAGATTTTAAAAATTGCGACGAAAATTCAACACAACTTATCATTTCGAGGGTAGGGAGTGAAAAAAAGAATGCCACAATCTCTACGTCACAAGTACCAAGCAACCTACCAAGAAAGGTTAAAGATACTGCGCCTCACTACTCTTCAAGAGAGGAGGCTAAGGGGTGACCTCATAGAAACATTTAAAATATTGAACGGGTTCTACAATCTTCCGTAGATACTGAATTGTTACCTAAAACAGACTCACTCAATGACTGTCAGAGGGCATAACGAGAAAATTGCGCGTGGACCAGCTAATACCAATACTGCTCACCACATCCTCAGCAACAGAGTTGTTCACAACTGGAACAGGTTGCCTGAGGAGGTGGTCACTGCCAGATCAGTTAACTCCATTAAAAACCAGCTGGATGGCTGGCTACAGAAAAAGCAACTATCTCTTGCAAACCTATGACAATATTAGTGAAATAAAGAACAAAAAATATTCAACACAACATGATATAGGCATATCAGCTTCGCGCTGACGCCTATTACTCAATAAATAAATAAATAAATTGCAATATGATGTACAAATGTTTGTTGGGAGAAGGATATACACAGAAGGGAGTATGCTCTCGGATGGCACTTCCAGCGATAACATAACAAATGTTGGGTCTAATCTAATATACAATACATCATTTAGCATATAAAATCGATTTATATCAAAACATTTCAAAACCAAGATCTTCATCGAAAGGGTCATAACCAAACGGGTACCCATTGCCGCCACTGTGAATATTGATTTATTTCAAGTGAATAAAATTTTAAGAAACATATAATAATCGTATCTGTGGATAACGTATTTATTTGTTTAAAGTTATATGCATACTCGTACTAGCTCTCCGGGCGGGGCTCCGCCCGCGCGTATGTCGGTTATCGCTCAAAAACATTAACCTCTTTCTGCGCAGTTGGATACAAACTATCCCATGTTTTTTCCCGGGTCTCAAACTATTTCCATACCAAATTTCATTCAAATCGGTCCAGTTTTGGCTTGACCGATTTGAATTAGTTTTGGCTTGAAAGCGTTACAGACAGACAGACAGACAGAGTTACTTTACCATTTATATACTAAGTACTGATTGTACATATGGTACTTTAAAAACTTAGAGATATGAACAATCTTCTAGACTAGAGTAGACATCTTAATCTCTAACGGGCCTCCAGATAATGTACTTTTCTGGTTTTATTCTGGTAATCCTCCCGCATTGACTCTGTACATCGAGAGACTATATATAACGTAAGGTGTATTGTTGCACCTAATTAACAAGTCCAGCGTCCTTAGCCATGCTGTAGAAGATGGAGTTCTTGTCCGCGAGGAGTTGCTCCGGAGGCGCGTATTCGACCAGCTGGCCCTTGTCGAGGACCATCACCTTAGTGGAGTCCATGATGGTGTTGAGCCGATGCGCGATCGTCAGCACTGTGCACGATGCAAACTCCGACCGGATTGTTTTCTGTAATATTGGTGTAAATATATCATATAATTATTTGCCTTTCTATATTAAGCATGTACATTTTATTGAATGAATATTTTGTTAACTATAATAAGTAGCTATTTCTTTAGATATAAGTAGCTATGTCTAAAAAAACTTATGAACATTTTTTATTTATATAGAGGAAAGTCACCAAATATGGAATACCATTTTGTTTTAGGGATATAAAAAAATAATTAAAAAAAAATTAAAACGGGTAATATTATTACCAATCAGTCATATATTTCTTTGTAGTAATTAACAGTTTTTAATCAAATACATTAGTAATCAAATTAAAATCTAAAACAAAAAAATAAACACAAATGAGTAACTAAATATGGAATAGGTACCCATATATGGAATATCAACACTCTTAGCAAAAATTGTCGAAAATATCTTTTAGCACAATAATAATGTGCCCAGAGCCCACACATTAAGCATTTTATCCAGCTTTCTCCACGTTCATCCATAGAAAATAGTCTTTCGTTTCTTGGTTGATTGTGTCTAAAAACAAACATACCATACGATTATTTAATGAAATAGTTGCAAGTATCTATCGGGTGAAATATAAAGCCCTAACTATGGAATATTCCATAATTAGACACCGACAACTGTCCATATTTGGATTTTTGTAATAGTTCAAACTCGTCGGAATATTTTTTAAAGTCACTATATTTAAATCAAAAAATATCATAAAATGTTAAAAATAAACATGATATCGATATTCTAAATGGTAAAATATTGATATACACATGCCTAATAACAGACAATAATCATTTGATTATTTACCTTTAAAAATTTCTGCGGGACAACAAAACAAAAAACGCCTGCCATACATGCAGCGTTCGCGCGTCTTCAAAAGACCGAATAAAACAGAAGATATTAGTGTTTTGCGTTGCATACTTATATTTTTAGAGTAATTAAGATATTCCATATTAGGACACTATTCCATATTTGGTGACTTTCCTTTAAAATTATATGTAGTTCTTTGTTATATGTGCTAGTATTAAGAAGGAAAAACAATATTATATATACGAGTGTATATTTTTTTATTAGGTGATAGTCTAGCCTTTGACCACCATCTCACCTGATGGTAAGAGATGATGTGGTCGAAGATGTTGGATAGCCTAACCAACATCTTCAACCACATCATCACTGAATTCCTGGCTCTCAAGGACAGCTGCGGGCACACACCGTTACATGCTTGGCGTCAAATTTTCTACATGAGGGTGGTACTAGTTAGGCGGGCATTCGCAAAATGCACTACCATTACATGCTTGGCGTCAAATTTTCTACATGAGGGTGGTACTAGTTAGGCGGGCATTTGCAAAATGCACTACCATCATGCAAATATATGCTCAAAGTAGGCAAATTGGTGCTCCAACTGTATATTTTAAAACAACTTATGTAGGCACAGTGTTGAACAATAAAAAAATTTGGTACTAATAGATAGATTTCGCGGGGTTACATAAAATAATTAATGTTTTCAGGGGGCCGAGATGCAGTAACCTGTGTATTACTATTCACTATTAAGCAGATTCGGAATAAATCTAAACTATAATCTTAAAATTTATGTTAATTATTATGCTAATTATTATCTTAATCCAAAAATGTTAATCCAAAGAGGAAGAAAGATTATTATCATGGTGGATTGAAAATGATTTTAGACGTACTCTCTTTTACCATAATATAGCATAATATAATCAAGCAGGTTTACAATGAGAAAATCAGACAAATGTAGGTTTGCAAATGACTATTTAGTGCTCTAGTTCTTTGTGTATTTCGTATTTTATCCTCATTGGATGTATTACCTGAATGAGGTTGTCGGTCTCTAGATCGACAGCGGCGGTGGCCTCGTCGAGCACCAACAGCGGCGTCTTGCGCAGCAACGCTCGAGCCAAGCAGACGAGCTGCCTCTGTCCTACAGATAGATTCTCGCCGCCCTCTGAGATCTCATGCTTTAGTCCCGCTGACAGACCTGCATTATCATGTTAGTAAGAATTACATGCGATACTTAAGAAGAAAAAACACTGGGTTTTCTATTTATATATTTTTTGAAGAGGTTTTCGCGGTTCTTGCCATTCGTTCTTAATTGATCAACTAGGTGTGACCCCTAGTGGGATAAGTACATAATCTGTGTTTTCTATACTAATATTATAAAGAGGAAAGATTTGTACCTATTTTTGTATGTTTGTAATGAATAGGCTCAAAAAGTACTGGGCCGATTTAAAAAATTCTTTCACTGTTAGGAAGCTACACTACCCTCGGTGAACATAGGCTATATCGCATCACGCTATGAGCGACGGGAGCGGAGTAAAGCGGGTGAAACCGCGCGCGGTCGGCTAGTGTAAAATATAATGAAGGTGGATAAGTACTGATATATGTTTACGAAGGTTTTATGTTTGACGAAAGGTGTTTAATTATGTTATAATAGATGTAGACATGACCCTAGTGTCCCTAACAAAAAAGATATAAAAATGAGTGTATTTTACTCAAATGGTATATAAAAGCTTCACTTGGATCATTAGCCTCATAAATCTCGTTAAAACTAAGCTGACTTAAGTGTTCTTTAATTATTTTTTTATATCACTAGAATAGTCTCACCTTGTGATGTATCAACATTTTTATAACACACGTTTTTTTTACCGGTAATAACAAAATCTGTTCTTTATGGTCTGAAAGTACTAATTCCACGATTTCTCCTTAACAGCCACGTTGTTATGTATCCCCAGTTAATCATCAGTAACCTTGTATAGGTATGTAGGCAGTAGGGCACTAAACCAATTGAAATCATAAAATCACGGAATATCGAGCAGAACGAGAATGGGGACACTGCATATAGACATTCGTGACGCTTACCATCAGGTGGTGCGTCTGTTGTGGAAGTTGTCCGTCTCGCCCCCTGTATAAATAAACCGTTAGAATAGGTATCTGACCTTGCACGAACGCCTTGAGATGCGCGTGTTCCAGCGACCGCCAGATGTCGTCGTCGCTGAACGCTTCGAACGGGTCGAGGTTCATCCGCAGCGTGCCCGAGAACAGCACCGGGTCCTGCGGGATGATCGTGATGCGCGAACGCAGCTGGTGCAGCCCGATCTTGGATATGTCGATGCCGTCGATCATTATCTTGCCGCCCATCGCTTCTACTATCCTGCACGGGGTCATGACAAACGTTAGTCACCTCAAAATGAAATAGCTCGTAGCGGTATTTTTTTTTGCTTGCGTAGTGTTTCTTAACCATCAAAGGGCAATGTCCGCTGCGGCCGTTACTTAGATGGGTGATCGCTAGTGGTATTTACTACTTACTTACTGAGTACTTCGGGAGGGCACTATAAGACGCTTATATGTTTTATAATATAAGATCTCACAACTTATTTTGTGTTTGCGTTCACACTGCAACAGTTTTGTAATGGTTATACAAATTTCGTCTAAACAAGGTGTGTTCGGTAAACAAAGGCATGCGGTCGGGTTAAATCCTATTTCTATGTGGATAGTGCTCATATTCGCGCGGACGCTAATCTTGATAGTCTTGTGATCGGGCGCGTGCTCGATCTGTTGTGAATGTGTGCGTGCAGCCAGGCGCGGGCGCCGGCCGTTCTATATAATTTAATATATATTATTATTTTTTAACTATTTAATTTGAAGGTCAGTCCCGCAGCAGAGCTTGAACGCGGCGTTCCACTAACTAACGTTTTGAAACAGCGGCTGTTTTGTTCGTGATTGTGTTCGGTGCAGACACCGTTATATTGGGCGCCGGACGTTCATAGTGAGTGTTCGGAGCACTAAAAGTAATAAAAGGAACTGTTCGGGTTGAGGCAACCCACTGATTTCGGGCGCCGGGCGTTCATCTTGAGTAGAGGAGCAACGGTTTCCTGTCTGCGAGCCTCTACGTCACCATCGGGCTCAAGGGAAGTTTGATGTAATTGCAATTCCTTAATCTATTTAACTGCAGTTAACGTAGGTTAGGGTGTTTTTCATTAAGCTCCCTTCGACGGAGCGACTAGCGAGCCGTTAAGGGGTAAGTTATATATATAGGCTTGTGTCTTCCTGTGACATTCTAGGAACACGGTCGAATACGCCACGACACCGTGGTAAAGTTTGGGACCACGGGGAATAAAAAGGGCCCCCGCCCATACAAGGTGAATAATATTGGGAATATGGGACAGAAACTGAGTTTACTATACTCTATAAAATATAGCTTGATCTCTGAGACAGCTCTCAGAAAAATCACGCATATGAAGTCCTAAATTTCTTAATAGTACAGTCCGTACCTGTCAATTTATACTTTATGGGCATGCCGATTAGTGATGGGCGACGAATGATCGCGACCACAGAGTTTTAGATAGAGTTTTATTTAAAATATCGATAGTTTATACTAACGATATTTTAAATAAAACTTAATTTATCATTAATTTTACTGTATATTTAATATCATAATATTATTTACATGTGTATATACTTGATCTCAAATAATAGTGAGTAAATTGAATCCAAATTCTCACCTACTCATGCAACATTTGGCTCAATGGCCGTGCTACCACTTACCAGGCCATAAACTAAAAAAAGGCACGCCACCATCTTGTTTGAAACGAACCGTTCTCCTCAGTACGAGTGCCGACGTCTTGTATACGCCACGTGTTTTCCGTTATCATTACTTTGTTTTTGTTACTATTGTTGTTAATTTGTTGAGTTTAGTTGTTATTGTTAGTTTTTTGTTGGCATAATGCCAAAGAGAACGAAGAAAACTGTTTTGAACAGTCAAAGTCGTTAGTTTGTGATTCGCTTACGTGAATATTTTGAGCTAGAGAACCGAAATGGCGGACCGCTATTGCCATTGGAGAAAGTTTGTGATAGAGTTGCAGATGCTCTTGGCATTGGGCGTGCGACAGTAATTCGCATAAACAAAGAAAAGTATGGCGAATCTTCAACCTCAGCATTAACTGAAGACGAAGACAAAAAACTTGCAACGCCAAATAAAAAAAGGAAATAGGCTGCTCCTATCACAAACATTGACGACTTTGACGCCGCTGCTATTCGCAACCATATATATGGTTAGTATACACGGGGTAAATTGCCTACATTGAAAAAACTTGCCACGTCTCTCAAAGACGCAGACTTGTTCAAGGGAAGCTTGCCATCTTTATCGAAAGTATAGAAAAATGTTGGTTTTTACTACAAAAAAAGTGACAATAGAAAAATTATAATGGAAAGAACCGACATTGCTGTGTTGCTCGAGAGAATTTTCTTCGAAAAGTCAAAAAAATCAGAAATTGGGACAAAGTTGTGTTTCTAGACGAGACTTGGCTAAACGCTAATCATACCGTATTCAAAGCTTGGACCGATGATACTGTACAATCAACCACCAAAGTACCCGAAGGTAAAGGTCAAAGATTAATCATCACTCATGCTGGGACGTCATCTGGTTTTGTGCCTAATTGCTTATTGGCATTCAAATCAACTAAAACCACTGAATACCACGAGGAAATGACTTTTTGAAAAAATTAAAGAGTGGTTTTTAAAATTATTAGATAATTTAAAGCAGCCACATTGCATCATTATGGAAAACGCCCCATACGCAAACGGTCCAAAAGCGCAAAGCACCAACTTCGGGAAACAGAAAATTAGAAATCATTGCATGGCTTCAAGAAAAAGGAATAGAGGCCAATGAAACTATGCTCAAAAATGAATTATTAAAACTCGTTGGTCTGCACAAACCTAGCACTCCAACGTACGTCTTAGATGACATAGCCCACGAGAAGGGTCATACCGTCATAATACTACCCCCGTACCACTGCCAGTATAATCCGATCGAGCTTATCTGGGCTCAAGTCAAAGGTTTGTTTACTTGAATTTCAGTCAGATTTTTAAGTATTAAATTCTGCATAATTAATGTTACTAAAAATATGTTTTTTTAGGTAACACTGCCGGACACAACACAACGCTGCCTTTCACAGCAAATAAAATGTTGCAGTTATCAAAAAGTGCGGTCGACAATGTATCTGCCGAAGACTGGAAAAAGGTGGTAACCAAATGCAGAAAACTAATGGAAGAAGATTGAGAGCGGGATGTCCGATTTGATAATATATACGAACAAGAGTTCATAATAAATTTACAAGATTGTTCTAGCGATTCAGAAACTAATTCAGATGGGATTTGGGGTGTACTCTTTTAAGAGAATAAATGATTAGTTTAATTTAGTGACGTATGTCATTAAATTAAACCCAATTGTATGTTACATTAGCATCGATAATAGTGAAAAACGTCGATAAATACTATCGTAACATTATTATAATTAATATTATTTACATGTTTACATACTATATCTTAAATAGTAGTAGTTGTAGGTGAGAAATTTGATTTTATTTACTTACGTAAAATCCAACCTACAACTACTCATTCGATTTCATTACAACATTGTTTGATAATCGATTTTTTCCACCACTATCCCAACTCTAAAAATGTCAATCTACTATGTAAATGTCACTGTCGAAGAGATCAAGCTATCTTTTATACAGTATAGTCTGTGAGTATATTACATTGTACATCAAGGGGAGAAAACGATCTCTCGGGAGAAAGTTCTATTTCTGTTCTAGAGTTCCCTATATCCCTTAAACATACTCTTGAATACTTTATTTAATCTCATGGCTATAGGTAGCTACATTAAATAAAATGCAATATAAAAACCAGCGCGCTCACCACAGATAATGTGCACTATTTGAATAATTAAATATTGAATTGAAACCTCTTTGGTCGGGACATATTGTACTTTAATAATTAAAAAATTGTTTTAAAGCATTGTTTTGTTTGGAAAATAATGCTAAAATGTATTTTTTAATATTCTTAAAAAAGTATGTAAATAAAATATGCCCATAAAAGTCTGTATTTACATTTCATAATTAGAATATTACCGAATGAGATTATTAACATATTTTCAATTTAGTGCGAACGCGATGTAGAGATGGCAATCGTTATGGATGCTTTACTAAACAGCAAAAACTAGTTTTTTTGGGAAACGTTACTACTATTTCTATAAGGCTTGTTTTTGATTTGGTAGGTACGCAATGGTAAAATTCTATGTTTTCATAACATTCATGAGGTTTCTCTGATTTGTCTATGTACGAAAAACAAAACAAGGTGTGATCATGAGGTTAAAGGCTGACTTGAAATACTTAAGCCTGCACCGAGGCAGCGATACGTAATTGTGGTTCATTTGATTCCTAACTGTATCTTTATTTCGTAATTTTGAGTTATGTAATTAATATATATTATATTTAAGGATTCATTCTATAAATCATACACTTTGGAAACACGATGACTCAAAATTTTCTCTATAGTAAAAAATCCAAAGTTACATCTAAAAAACGAAACAAACCCTTAGCACGGCGTAAATACTTAACGGAGAAACATCCGTATTTGAAAAATAAAAAAAAACAACATGTTTTTTATAACTTATACACTTTATATTTTTCAAATAGGTATTTGTTTTTATTATACAAAGGAAATACTCAAATTCATGCATGTTCCGCCCATTTTTAGTCAGAGCCGCGATGCTTTGTCCCTATCCGCTTTAGTAATTCTTGCGCCGTCGGAAGGGGACGGATGCTGTTGGCGTGCCTTACTTACGCACACATACGCTGCGCGCCTAAAAAGCTCGGTGCACTCTTAAATATTGTATTTTTCTATTGCTTTTCAATGTCTTTGGATTATTATTAAAAGTTAGAATATCACATCATTTCTTTATCGCGCAAAAGTGAATTTCGATTGAATTCTTGGTTTGAGCTTAACTAGCTAAGTAATTAGCAATAATTATGACCAGGCGACAGTATGTATTGGTGGGTACCACCGCAAATTGAAATTACTGGACAAACGAGACTTGTCTTTGTTGATTTGCGCACGGAAGTGTTCACGCTATCCTTGTGTCGTATCAGCACCTGAGAGCGGTTAGGTTACCTGAAGAGTCCTAGTGTGAGCGTGGACTTGCCGGCGCCGGTGCGGCCGACGATGCCGAGCTTGTCCCTGGGCGCGACGGCGCAAGTGACGTCACGCAGCGCGGGCTCCCCCCCCGCCCCCGCGCGGTACCCCAGCGTCAGCCGCTCCAGCTGCAGCGCGCCCGTCTTCGGCCACGACGCGCTCGGGCCCGCCTCCACTGTCCATGCCGCTTCCTGCACAACATTGCTTTCACTCTCTTTCTTGTACAAAAAATCGACTATCGATAAGTAGCTACTAGCTACTACATCTGATGAGCAGTATGTACATTTGTATTTTACTTTTACTATAAATATAATATACTTACCTGAGCTTTTTCCACATACTCCTTTATCCTTTCTACTGCTACAATGTTGGTTTCTACTGCTGACGTCATTCTGACCAGCCAGTTCAGAATTTGTGTAATCTGAGAAAATAACACTTTGAGTTTTATCTATTTTTATAGAATTAAATAAACTGCATAGAAAAACTTTCTTGTTGGATGGAGCCCATGCTCCAGTAGGGAGGCCAGGTAGGGCATTTTGCGACCGCCTGGCAAGGTACCAGCCCCAGTTGAAAATCTATCGCCAAGCACCTGTCCTTGAGAGCCAGTAATTCTATGTTAGCCTGAATAACATCTGCGGCCACATCATAACTTACCATCAGGTAAGATTTTGGTCAAAGGCTAGCTGTAAATAAATCTAGTGGTTCTTGGAGCTGCAAACCTCGTTTGTTTGCCCTGCGTAGGTTACAATTGAATAAAGGTGAGCACTGCTGAGCACGCTGAAATGGGTCAAAAATCCAAAAAAATATTTATCCCCCACCCGTCACGCTCCCGACCCATTAAACTTTATTGGATGGAAAGGTTATTTGGACGAAGGAGTTGTATTTTAATAAGGGTAACTAAAAGTTATGTAGGAAAACCAGTCACACAAATCTTAATAATATTTGTAGTTCATCGGATGGATAAGTTGTTCTGACAAAAAAGTTTCTTCTAGTTAAGGGAAACAAAAAACTATGTAATATTTTGTACATATTTCGATATGCTAATTATATGCTAATTATATGATTTTTTTTAATTTTTAAACCCCATATATCCGTCATTTTGAAGGATTTCCAAAAACTGAATCGAAAAACAATTCTATGGAATTATCAAACCTGCTTACAAAATTTCACGAGAATCGGTTGTAAAATGCGACCTGTTGAGGAGAAGCACGAGAGTTTGAAGCGCTCGTAGCCAAGTGTGCTTAGCCATTCTGAATCGATCAGCAAAGTAAAGCAACGTCCGCCGCGGTCATGACTTGGATGGGTGACCACTGGTGACATTACTACTGAGCGCTTTCGTGCTTCGGAGGGCACGTTAAGAAGTCGGTCCCGGTTGTTGTCTTAGGATAGCAGTCGTTACAGCATGGTGGTAGGGCACTTTGCAAACGCCCGCCTGGCTAGCTACCACCCTCAAGTTGAAAATCTGTCGCTAAGCACCTAATGGTGTGTTCCGGCAGCTGTCTTTGAGAGCCAGTAACTCTAGGTTAGTCTGAACAACATCCTCGACCACATCATCACTTACCATCAGGTGAGATAGTGGTCAAAGGCTTACCTATCAGGCATTAAAAAAAAAAGAACAACCGGACATACGTAAGAATTTTTGTATAAGCTGAAGCAGAGACGCTTCGTTCAAAATTCGTGCTCGCTCGGTCAGTAAAAAAAACAAGTGCGTTGTAGGACGTTCTAAAGCAATTAAACTAGAACGAATCGGGCATTAGCATTAATGGAGATTACATCACTCTGTTTCGCCAAAGAAATAGTTATTTCGGAAGTCGATGGATCTCAGAAGCTTGAAAAGTTTCCGCCTACCCGTAGTTTATTTCGCCAAATGTTTGGCTATTAGCTATGTTTCCCAAACAGTACCTAATTATTTATACAAAGCTGGAAACATAATTTAACATTTTTACACATAGATTTTCCTTTTCAAGTCAATAATGATAAGTCATATCCAACTTATCATTATTGACTTAAAATACTTTAAAGTTTAACCTTAAATAAAATACATGTGTAAAATTTTAATTTAAACCCCTAATAAGACCTAATTCAGCCAAATTGTAAGTACTTTTATTTCTTTTATTTATATTCTTAAGACTTAATTTTAAATTAGTGTTACTGGTTTTTTTTAACGTTTTACAGGACGATGTGGTCGTCCAGCGACAAAGTCCTTTAAATAAATAAATAAAAAAAAAATAACCCTAAAATATCACCCTCTATTTCCGTGGGAGTCATAAGAGGCGACTAAGGGAAAATTACCGGAAGGTGGGCTGAAGCGTCTTCTGAGAACTAGCCTGGCATGGGCTAAGAACACAACCATAATTGTTTTTTATAGTATTTCATCAAAACATAGAAACCAAAGTTGGAATCAAGAAGCGATGACCATTATAGCAGCCATAAGCTACGCTAATTAACATCCCTATCAGGCCATCCCTACGAGGGAGATGCTTTTTCACGCGCTAGAAAGACCCAGGGTCAAAGCTGCTAGGCAAAACTATTACAATTTAATCACACGACAGAAGTAGACACTTCTAAACTTTTTAGCTCGTGGTGAGGCCATGTCGAGTTGTTCGGGATAAAAATGGCGAGGAAGGAATAAAATAAAAGAGGTCTTCACAATCTCCACACGGAACAAACGATTTTTTACGAACATATATTTATGTATGTTCGTAAAAATTTGAGCAAATTTAAATCAAACAGTGACAATCTCGATTATAACACTAGGAATATAGATAAAATAGCGGTGCCAGGTTTTAGATTAGCAAAGACAAATAAAAGGTCCTTCTTAGGCAATTGTGTGCGGTTTTATAATAAATTGCCCAAACATATTACAACGCTCACAGAAAGAAAATTCAAGTTGCATGTGAAAAATTATTTTGATAAAGAAATCTTACTACACAGTTTGTGATTACTTAAATGACAAAAATGCTTGGACTGGTTCGCCTCTGCCAAGCTAGCGCCTGTCGTACGTAATGTAAATTAAGTATTGTAATATTTTTACTCTAAAGTATGTACTTACTTAACACATTGTTAAAAAACGTTTAAAAGAATGGCCCCGAGTTTCTTGCCCGTTCTTCTCGAAGTGGCTCTATAATTTGTTTGCTTAACGTGGGATTACAATGTAGTATATTTCAATATTAAAATTTGTAATTGACCTTCATAAGAGCGTCGTAGACGCATAATTTGAATAAATGATTTTTGACTTAGACTTTGATAGTTCTACGCTTTGAGGCCTCTTGATTTAGACTGATTTCCGGGTCTCCAATAATACGGACACCACAATGTTGCAGCCTATCGAAACCTCCATAATATGAGGGTCTCTATCAGGTCAGGTATCTACTTGACGGATCTATCCTATCGGAGTCAACAATATTCAACACAAAGGCAGACCGGGGTTTTATAAAAGAGCCAGTGATGATTATTCCTGCCGCTAACTGTTAATCATATGTGCAGCTTAGTGTTACAATATAGACTTGAGCTATAATATGTCTTCCTGTTGATGATGTATAAGCACTTACTTGTAAAGCATAGCTGACTGAGAGTCCCACGAGGCCAGGGCTGATAGTGTTCCGGCCCAGCACTGCAAACAGCGCCGCGAAGAATATGATGAGGTTGCCGATCATCTCGAGCCGCACCGCCAGCCACCGGTTGGCGATCGTGCTCGGGTAGTGGCACGACTGGTTGTGGTCCACGTGCCGCTCTGATTCTAACACGAATCTGTACACATACACAATATAAATGAACAGAAAATTTATTTTGTAGGTATGAAGTGTACCCAATAAAACACAATGCACATATTGTCATCTTTACACAACTGCCCAAAGGAATGCAATGTTCTTAAGGTTCATATACCACTTATGTACTGTGTCTGTGTGTATGTGAGTTTCTTTATTCCACCATAACTTTTAAATAGGGTATAGTCATTTTTTAGAGTATTATTTTTAATATATTTGCTTATTTACTCCAGTACTTTCGAGAAACGCCAGTCCATTTTAGGAATTTGTTTTTAGGGTTCCGTACCCAAAGGTCAAACCCCTAACGGAACCCTATTAATATGACTCCGATGTCTCTCGCTCTAAACAGAACGAGTCACAATAATAAGCTATATTTGGAGTAAAACGTTGAAATGAAATGAAATAACAATTTATTGCCACATAATAAATAACATATTTTTACGGATATTTAAGTGAGAACACAAGTCTTTAGTAAAACGCACTTATTTAATGATATAGTTAGGTAACATATAAAGACATTTAGGTGTTTAAAAACAATAATAATAACAAGTCAATTAAATAGATGCATAATCGCGGTAGCGCGCCGGAATAGTTACTGTGCGCCCCGAGCGGCAACGCCGTGTGTTCTCACTTAAATATCCGTATAAGTGGCGCCCCACGTTGGGCGCCACTTTTACCACGGTAATGTTATCTATACAGTATTTCAACTTCATAGAAACGGACGAAACGCGAGTTATCCCTACGCGCCTCGATCTCGGCCTGCGCTCGACCCGCAGACAGTCTCGAGTGTCGCGACTACGCCGCAGTGACGAGCGAATGGTTTGTTGTTTTTAACAATAACCGCGCGATTTTTTCATCAAAAATATATACCGCGCGGTAGAGCGTCGGAATAGTTACTGTGCGCCCCGAGCGGCAACGCCGTGTGTTGTACTGCGAGAGGGCGCTGTTCGTTTCGAAATCAGCGCGGGTGCGAACGGCGGTGTTGGCGGTTGAGCCCCATTGGTTGGAATAGCCACGGGAATGAGTGTTACGAGATGTGATAGGTCCGTTTAAATAAGATGGCGCTACAATATAACTATACAGAATAAGACTAAACTAAAAATAAGTTTATCCGTAAATATTGCAGGCAATAGGGTTACACTCAGCATAAGCCGCGTGACATTTTCATGCACTCGCTACGCTGTTTTTCAGTGCACCCTCTCGGGCTGGTGTTCGCCGAGATAGGTGTATAGTGAATGAGGATGAATGTGAGCGATCACACTACGTAAAGTATCTTAAAAATTACAAAACAGCTACACATAAATACAAACTGTAAGTACAATTGAACAAAACTATACTAATAAAAATAAAGAGAAAAAACTATAAACTAAATATTAAATTGAGTGGCTGTGTAAATGCTGTGATGGGTGTGTATGTGGGGTGGGAGTGCGTGTGGGTGTATGTGTATAGTGTATGAGTAAATGTGTATGCATCTAGTTGTGGGTGACAAATTTGGTGATTTAAGTTCGTGTTTTAAAGGTTGCTGCAAAATTGCTCTTTTGCCGGACCAGTAGAATAGCTTTAATATATTTTTTAATCTATTTGGACTTATTTTTTGTCTCAGAGGTGGTGGAAGGTTTTCCACACTTTTGACGCTCTTTATTTGAAGCAACCTTTAAACCACAAGCGTGTTTTGGTATCCACAAACAATTGGTGTGTTTAGAGCGACTGTTCAATGTGTGAATGTCCTTGGTCCATGTAAATTTTTCAAAAAGATATTTGGGCTTTTGGCTCCAAATAACTTTCTGAGTAAGGCAAGCTAGGTGAAGCTCTCGTCTAGTCTTCATATTATTATTTATTGTATTATGTTTGACTAGAAAAGGCGTGACGTGCTATCTTCTGGGTATGGTAAAGCAGAACCGTGCGCACGCGTTTTGCACTCGTTGGATTACAGATGCATCTATTTTCCAAATTTCAGTCAAATTATGTCCCATATTTTCTATAAAAAAATATAAATACTAAAAAGGCGATTTACTCTCAATATTTTGGTTTACTTGGCGCTTGCCCTACTCACAGGAATATAACATAAATACAGTGCACACTTTATGAAACCTTTATAAATGAATCGTTATGATCACCTATACCTACTAAATAAGCAAGTCCTCGTATCGAAGATGACTTATCTAGTTTGTGTCCTAAAACTAGGCCTAAAACTTAAAATTTCCATTGCAAATGAGACAGATCTATTTTTTTTATAAAAATCAACAAATACTAAAACATTTTCCAATAAATCATTTCATCATTTCATTTTATCAAGTGGCGAGTTGCGAGACACTGAAATTGGATACAATTACTTCATTAATTGCAATAAAACACGATCTCAAATGATTTATGATAATTTCCCATACACGATACAATATCTTTCACTTTAAATAAAATAACGAGATCGTGGAGATGTTCATCCTTGCGAATTTAATCAAAAGGTGGCCGTTAGGTCACTCATCCATGACTGTGAAAGGAAGATACTCGTACCAAATTATAAAATTATACACCAAAATTGATTCTCACGCATCCACACACATCAAGGGATCATGTACCTATATTTTGAACTATAACTGACTTGTTTGGCAGAACAACGACAAAAAATAGGATTTTTGCTGTTTATTGTAAAATTATATTAATTTTAGTAATCTGAGTTTCTACTATTTAGGTACACTAATCACACAAGCACAGCCATTTTGCATGCTTAAAATCAGTTCATCAAAATCACTTTGAGGAATGGCCGTAACATGTCAAAAAGCTTTGTAACAAGTCAAAAAGCTGTTTTGGGGTTTGCACGGCATCTATACTTGGCAGAGCTCTTCTTTGCAGCATAGCCCATGTATGTTCAATGGGGTCGAGGTCTGGCGATTGAGCAGGCCACGGCAACGTTGATGCGAGGCAAGAGTGCGAGTTACGACTCTAGCTGTGTTTGGACGTGCATTATCGTGCGTTAGACGAAACTAATTACCCAAACGGCTTCGCAAAGCTCTTTGCATAAATCTGAGCACTGAGGTTGCCCCATAGAAAAGAAAATTTAGGTATATCTCTTCGGTTGCCCCTGGTCGAAATGAAATCTGTTTAAAACTTAGTTGATTTACTTGAAAACGTACTTGATCCCTAGGCACTTTTGATGTGTGTATTTCTTCATTATACAGTCACGTTCAGCAAAGAAAGTGTTTAATAATAACATCGATCGTGAGCTCGGTGAGTAAAGACCTCCTGAAGATGCTTCGTTTAGAAGCGAAACTAGTCGGGTTTTCTTCCGGTTAGGCTGCGTGATGTTTGTGACGTCACGTAGATAACAGGAAAATTAGGCGGAATTGTCACTAGATATATAATTTTATGCTTTTTTAAGTGTTTTATTTAAATATTATATGTTTTTTAAGATACTTTTAAAAGTATTCGTCATTATTAGGTAAATATGGATTTCCGCAAAGTAACGCCTGAATCTATTCATTGCCTTAAAGAAAGTGTTATAGATCCACGGCGAAAACTCGCGTAAAAATTAAATTAAAACTACCCGTTTCTCTTATCACTTCCTACATATTTAATACGTCTCAATTTGTCGTCCATTCGAATCTACTTCAAAGGCAAGATTGTATTTAAAATGTAACTGGCGTTACTACAACGCACCGCTCTTCCAGGTGACTTAGGCAAAGTCTGTATAAATATTTTTATCTCTATGAATATTCTTAATACATTTAGTATAATTCCTAACACATGTAATTGTAATGACCGCATTGAAAATTGCCGTACGTAACACGTCTCGATTGATCGGTTAAGAACGACTAGGCAAGTTCCGCTAGTGCTTCATATTATTCTCGTTTGTAGTAGGTATATTGACTACAGTAATAATAAGGGCGCTAAAAGCCGACTATGATAGGACTCGCCAAACCAACCTCAACAAATACCCGCTAAAACGACTACGTTATTAGTGGTACACGCCCAAACAATAAGAAGTGGTCGGCTATAAAGACAAGTTTTTTTACTTTTTTTAATTAAATAAAGTTACAAATGTAAAACCTAATAACGAGTGTGACCTCCTCTTGCCAAAATCACAGCTTGAATCCTTCTGGGCATGCTTTCCACGATGTTTTTAATAACTTTTTGAGGAATACGTTCCCACTCTTCTGCAATGACTCTTTTTAGCTCCCTGATGTTTTGTGGAGCAGGTTGCACTGATCTTACCCGTCTCTTTAGAACATCCCACATATGCTCAATTGGATTGAGGTCAGGACTTCGAGCTGGCCAATCTAAACGACGGATCCCAACTTCTTGCATGTACGCTTCCACGTCGCCAGAACGGTGCGGGCGAGCATTATCGTCCATAAAAATGGAATCTTCCCCAAGTGCAGTCAATGTGGGTTGTGCATATGGAATTAGGACTTCCATTATGTACCGGTGTGCATTTAATGTTCCATTTTCATATATATAACTAACTTCGTACGCTCCGTCGAATTAATTGCTGCCCAAAACATAACGGAGCCTCCGCCATAAGGAGTGATTTCTTCGAAACACACTTCCGCATAGCGTTCCCGTGGTCTTCGCAGCACTCGCTGGCGTTGGTCCTCTCCACACAAAGAGATTCTAGGTTCATCAGAAAACAATACTTTATTCCAGTCCTCCAGAGTCCATGAAGCACAGTAACTCTTGATATTGGCAGCCAAAAGCCTCCTCCTGACCGTCCACAAGCTAACTTCTACTCCTCTTACTTCTTCAAGGCTCTTCTTCAGGTCCACACTTGACGCCTTACGATTACGCAACGCCTGACTCACCAAAAAGCGGCCATCTCTTGGTTCCGTGCATCGTTTTCTTCATCGGGTCTTCTTTTGACCGAACCAGTCTCTTGATACCGTTGCCAAGTCCTCTGGACAGTTGAACGACTCACATTTAGCCGCTGAGACACGTAAGTTTGCGAACAACCTTCTTCAAGTAGGACTATTTTTACTAATTTTACCGGCCCTTATCGCTTTATCACTCATATCAAAAAGTGGTATTTAATGTAAAAAGAAAGATTAAATTGTTTAATTTGCAGAAAATATCCAAAAAGTTTTAAAATATCGTAATCAGTTAAAAATCGTTTCAGCAATTCGCGCCATTAGTAAAGCAATTTTAGAATAATCTACAATAATCATTATTTTTCTTTTAATAATTTCAAATTTTAAATTTGGAACGTAAAGAATCATGCCAGGATGCTTTAAAAAACATGCCAATACATCATCAAATTAACAAAACCTATTTCTTGTTCTTCTTCATTGAAGTAGAGAAAAAAATCTAGTGCCCGTTTTTTTTGCGTATAGAGTTTATAATAAAGGATGACTCACGCTAGACCGTGTCGGGTCCGAGCCGACGCACGGAGCACGGTCAACTAATATTACCTATATTACGTATGGACACACTCACGCTATACCGAGCGGCAACCGAGTGACGGTCGAGCAACGGACAACGCTCGGAAACAACTCGGTCCCGCCTCGGCTCGGCCACGGCCCGTTGCATGAATACAGTGCCGCCGAGCTGCGCCCGAGCAGTCGTAGTGGTGCTATGCCAGTGCACTGTCGTTTTTGTTCGACATTGGAAAATGAACAACGAACGTTTAATTTAAGCTGTGAGGAAATATCCAGCATTATATGATATGAGCGATGGGAAATGTATGGACTCCAATTATAAGTCTTCATTATGGGTCAAAATAAGCAAAGTATATTTTATACTTCGTATTAAATGTCACGTCAGGGTTCGCGAAAAGAGTGAACTATTTGTTGTGACGTCATCAGAGCGCCGAGGGATTCCTTTACCGCTTGTAAGACTGCTTGATAGACGTGGAGGTATAAAGTTTAGCAGTAAGATCAAGTTATTATTACTATAAGAGGTGAGACTTGGGCCCTGGTCTGTCGACTGTCCAGCTGTATGTTACAGGTCTTCAGCTCGTTAATGGAATGTAGATGACAAAGCGCCGTCATCGCTGACAAAGTAGATCTTAATCGATCAAATAAGTAAAACAACCTCCACTGCATTCTTGACTGGGATGAGTGACAGCTAGTGGCATTATTACTGATGTTTCCGTGCCTTGGACGGCACGTTAAGTCGTCGGTCCTGATATATATCTTAGAAAATGGCAGTCATTATAATAGGGCATTTTGCAAATACCTGCCTGGCTAGCTAATCTTATGCCAAGCAGCTAACGTGTGTTCGCTTAGCTATTCTTAAGAGCCAATTTTTTTTTTTTTTACCAAAGTGTGTGCACACTCTATTTCCTTGGAGTTAAATTTTTTTCAGATTCTTCAATTCTTTTTTTCAATCGCAATAGCCGCTAATTCCAAATCGTCAAAATTCAACATGATTGTAGTCTAGTTACATCACTATTTTTGCTCGGGCGAGTATACTGCATCACGGCGCATCGGTCATTGCTCGGTCGAGGCCCGTCTTTGTAATTACAGGTATGGGACCATCTCGGTGACCGTGCTACGGCCGACACTCGGCCCGGACCCGACACGGTCTAGCGTGAGTCATCCTTAAATCTACAGAATTCACCCATTTTCTAGCGGGCCTTCGAATTTGTCCTACACCTGCACTAAAGAAATATAATGCAGCCTTTTTCGTGCATAATATTGTATATGTCTCGAGTGTTGCATGTGCGCGGTACCGAATTGTATATAGATAAAACATATTAAATTAAGTCCTACTTTACCTTTCAATAACTCCATAAGCTCGTATGGTAGTAGCTCCTGTGATGCTCTCTCCGAAGTGCGAATATATCGGCGAGCGCGACACCGACTCCAACCTCTTCAGTTGTCTTGATGTGGCCACGTAGAACCGCTGAATCACGTAATATATGAATCCAATCGGCAGAATCACGGCTAAGAATATCGGTGTTGAGAGGCTTATCGCGAATAGTGTTCCCAGAACCTGGATTGATTAAATAAATTCAGTATTCGATCTTTTGATCTACATTTGTACAGACTCCAATTGAAAAACCTGAGACTATAGATATACATCATACATAACTAAAGTTTTAACAGATTAAAATTTTCTGGCTATTACGACTTGGCTCGTTTAAAGAACATTATCATAATTTTAACAGAAAATATGAAAACAAAATTATAACAAAGAAACGACTTCTAACAGAAAATATTTTCAAACGTGGTAAAACACAAATGCACTAAAATTTAAATAAATGATTGCAGCATTCATGACCGATTTCCTGCCATTTATTGAAAGTTCCCTTGTCTCCGAAAAACTTGGTCTTCCAAATCATCATCGAATAGGTACAGTTTGTTCAATCAAGAAGTAAAAATGAGAAAGAACATCATCAATGTCGTCAAAGCCATTCAAATACGCATTATTAGAGATAACTCGAATACATTATACATTATATTTTCTCGTAAGATCTCACTCAAATTTAAATGGGACAACATGACAAGCACCAGCTTTCGAACATAAAAAAAAAACATCAAAATTGGTTCACCCAGTAGAAAGTTACGAGAACACACACAAAAGAAAATAGTCTTTGCAAACCACTTCTTTTTTAAAGTTATTAATAACTAGCATATGGATGCTGGAACTTCTTAATCTTGAAGGTAGTTTCTAAAATTATTAGAAAATTTAATTTTCATTTCAATAACTCCATTCTACATTTTGGCACCCAGAATTGTAATCAGTAAAAAATTGTGTGTGTTCTGAGCTCTACACGTGTGACCGTCAGATTGTAGCCTAGCTATATCTAATAATGGTAGTGATGATACAGTCGGAGATCATGTTGTTCAGGGTAACCTAAAATTGTGTCATAAATGACCGCATTTAGTGCAGCAAAAATATGGCGGCTACGCAACAAGTTTTCTTTAAAAGTTAGTTATGACATATAATTTTGTTTTACCTTACTTTGTAATAAACTATATTTTACCTGTATTCCTGTCCTACATTCTGTAAATATTTAGTTTGCATAAGGTAACTGAGGTTCTTTTCAAGAAAAAGCTCAAATATCTGGCAAAAAACATTATTTTCACCGAATTAAATTATCAAATCAAGTTTAATTTGCTTTTTTGTGTTATAAGTACTTATCGAATAAGGTTTCACATATATTACGTTGCAGTAAAATGCAGAAGGCACTTGAGCAAATTCACCTTTTTAATACGAAAGAAGGCCGAAACCCTTCGCCTTTTACGAGTCCTACAACTTGCAAATTCTGAAAGCTATGTTGGAGATTGATTCTTCGGCTTGTTTCGGATTTTATCGAGCGAAGGAACTCCGAGTTAACACAGTTTTCTCCATAGCTCGTTTGACGATTCTGAGCTTTATTATAAGAGCCACAGTTAAGGACCACGTCTCAGTACCATAAGTAGTAACTGTCAACGCACACTGGTTGAAGATTTTGGTCTACAGGCTCCGTGGGACGTTTGACGAGAATATGTCAGAATTTCCCGAATGTCACCAATCCAATTGGTATTTTTCGGTCGACATCTTTGCCAAACCTGCTTAACTGGACAGTCTGTCCCAGGTACAAATATCTTTGAACTTCGAAAATGTAGTTCCCAAAAAGTACTGGTATGGTTGCAACAGTTTTAGTCTTGTCCATATACTCTAAGATACACCCTGTGGGACAACTCTACTGAGGTCGCTAAGCATTGCAATGAGCTCCTCAAGCGACTCCGCCATAAAGACTATGTAAACGGCGAAACGTATATAGATGAGTGATTCGCTTTAGATGTTGATGCCCAATTTGTTTCAGTTAATGAGTCCGAAACATCCTCCAACACGTTCATGTACAATTTCAGAAATGTCTCACTTCTAGTAGAACTACAAGTCTTTGTGCGAGAAAGTCCGGGGAAGTACTACCACCATACTTATTTCTACCCCCACCCAAGCTGTAACGTTCACATCACTATGTTCCGGTTTGAAGGGTATGGGTGCCCATTTATTCACACTAGGTGGGCTCCGGCTATTTCCATCTCGAACACATAAAAAAAACCTTGTCCCACACCTCATTGTAGTAGGATTAGTTCCGTGTTCTATAGTGGATTTAATATCACTAAAGAAACTGCAGTACCGCCTTGGTTTCCATTTAGTCGAAGGCTTTTTCATAGTCCACAAACGGTAGCAATAATAACTGATTATACTGCTCAGTGTGTGTAATTTGGTGGGTTTATACGCACTCGAGAATAGTTTATAAACATGGTTCAGAAGCACAATGGGCTTGCAGTTCTTAAACAAAGCCATGTCAACTTTATTGAAGAACAGTACCACTACAATTGCACCACGCTTTTGGCGTTTTAACCTCAAGGCGAATTGATTAACTTCTTGAGGATTGAGGGTACCGGTTTCCCACCCGCTTTCAGAAGTTCAGTCGTGATTCCTAGCGCCTTGTTGTTGTTATGGTATTTGAGAACCATTCTTATCTCATATAGGCTGATGTCAGCAAATTCTTTGCTGTAGTGTCATTGATGCTTTCTTGTTCATGCACTGACACTTTTCTTACCGAGGTATATATCTGTCTATAAAATCTCTCAAGCTCTTTCAGAATCTCCAGTTTAGATGAGATGATTCTGCTATTGTCGATCTTCAGCTTTGTGTTTTGGTTTTGCCTTACTAATTCTTTCGGCGGGGGGTCATAGCGAACTGCGACCCCTCCACTAGACATATTCCACCAACCCGTTGTTGATCTCAGATTTAGACATAAATGAATGCGAAACAGTGGACGAGATCAACAACGGATTTGGAAGCGGTTGTGTAGTTCGAGTTGAAAGCATTTGGGGTTTTGGACATCGGCCGTGCTGGAACGGAGCGTGATGTGAATACTCTATCGACGGTACGAATATGTAATTACCCAAACATGGATTGGCGTCTTACGTGAGAGATTACCGAAAACGAATAGTTTTGAAAATACTGCATCGCTGTGGCACCCGAAATACAGTGATACCGAATCGTAGTCTCGCCCAACATTGATGTATACCTATCTATATACAGCAAATTATTGAAATAAATATTTTACCTGAACTTAATTTCAGCGCAAAAAACCAAAATGTAAACAACGAGAGCCAAAATGCGTTTAAGTGTTGGGTTTACCTCGAATGCGTAAAACAAGCCATCACTCAACTGTGTGGGGAGTGAAGAATCCATAACGTCAACGTCTTTAGAAAATCTAGAGAGGATCCTGCCAGTGGGCGTCACTTCGAAGAATTGCAAGGGCGTCCTCAACACAGTGTTCAATAAAATCGAGTGCAGGACCTTCGCCGCCCGCCAACACGCCAAGTACGGCATTAAGTCGGCGAAAAACGATGATATTGCTGCAACAACGCCATTACACGTTTCATCAGTGACCACCATCTAAGAACAAAAACTTTAATAACTGCGATTATAATCGATTTAAATCATTTAAAAAACAAAACGCTAAGAATGTAATTTACAAATTATTGAAGTGCAAAACTTGTTGTTCCGGACGGGAATCGTAATACAATTGGAGCACAAATTTTAGCCACGAAAGAGTAAGGTTAAGGGCCGAAATCGGAGCACGCGATAGTGCTTGTAATCATATTTAGAATTGCTCAGAATTATTAGAAATCAAATATCGTGTTATATGAATTATCCGCATTAGCAGAATATGTCCCAGCCCGAGGGACGGACGGTCGTGGGTTCGAATAGTATTTTTTTCCCTTTGTTGTAATTTTAACATTTTTATGGCCTGTCCATCATGAAAAATCATCATATTGTACGTGGCGTTTAAGCTTATCCTATTCTTACTTCGTATGATAGACAGGCTTAATAAAATATAAACAACTCCATCAAACCTGGTCCCGGTACCTACTGTAGTAGAAAGCATCTGGATTGATAACTTATTATTATTATTAATAATATATAATATAAATACGAGGGTAGGTAGGTAACTGCCATCAAAATTGCATAGTTCATTCGGTCTTAATGTATTTAATGAGTTTAGCCGATGAGAGATTACGAAGGTAAGAGACATAGACATTGTAACTGATTGCAGGCCTAAGTTTTAAAAGATTTCATTTAAAAAGCGTCTATATCAACTTCATTTTTATTCAATATAGGTGGAATATTATATTCCTTAATTATTGTACCTAATCTATTAGTTAAATATTTCAGTGAAAACTTGGCGAAAACACAATGTTCACAATATACCTAGTGCAAAACCTCCGGCAGTAACCAGCATTTAGGATATAATTAGAAATAGAAGAATTCTTACTTTGACCAATGCCGAGGCATCCGTATACTCCCAGGTACATATCCCGTCTAGACTTGTCAACGGTGCCGTTTACTACCTGTAAATCAAATGCATCTACTATAGTAGGAACTTATACTAAAAGGCATTGTTTAGGATAAACAGGTACTGATAACTAGGTCAGTACTATTGAGGTCATATGGTCAAGGACCATAACAATTTTATAAATTATTGTAGTGCAAAACTTTCATTTGTTCATATTGTGCTTATTGAACCCACGTCCTTTGGCTTTACGCACACGATGCCTTTCCACCTTGGACACCGAGACCGGTAACAGAAGCTCTTGCAACATCTGCCAGAAGAGATCAAAAAAGCGATGTTTTTGATCTCTTCTGGCAGATTCGTAAGATGCTGAGCGACAGATTTTGAGAGTTAATATACTAGCAATAGAAAGCTGAGCATGAAAATTGCCTTGCCAACCATGCTATTGGTTGGCAAGGCAATTTTCATGCTCAGCTTTCTTTCTCTCAATAGGGAAGGCTTCAATAGTACATTGTACATCGAGGGGAGAAAACGATCTATTTCTGTTAAGCCTAACGCGCAGCGGAGGGCAGAAATAGAACTTTCTCCCGAGTGATACATAGTGCTTTATACTGCACCTACGAGGAACATAAAATCATTAGGTACCTGTAAGTTTTCTCGTATTTGTCCCGAGACTCAGGAAGTAATCAGGAAGTTCTTTATGAGTTCTTGATATCGTCAAAGAGAATTTAATACTACGTAGATATCGTAGTGCAGAGAAAGGTTCCCAACCTCCCTTCATTGAAAATCCAGTACGAAATAAAAATCCTACCTCTTTTTTCTAATTATTTGATACAAAACCTTTTTGAAGTAAGTTCTGGAGCTGTATTTTTATTTCTGGTAGCGCCATCTTTATCAAATCGTCACTTCTACTATCAGAAGACATTTTGGATAATTACCTATTTGGAATAATTAGAAGCGTATTGTTAAATTTATAATTAGTAAAAAACAAAATTTAACAAAACAAATAAATTGCCGCGCTTTTTTTCGTAGTGTAGAGAAAGGTTGCAAACCTCCTTTCATTGAAAATTAAGTACGAAAAAATCCCACCTCTTTTTTCTAATTATTTGATATAAAACCTTTTTGAGATTTGACGATTGTATTTATTTTTGTTAGCAGCTAAAAAAACAAAAGAGCGCTACCAGGGCAAATATGGATTTTCATACAACATTCCTTCACTGCTACGGAGGGAAGTAATGAAATTCCATATAACTTTTCCCGCGCACATGCATTTATAAGAGAGAAATGACAAACTTTATAACACGTTTTTGAATGAGCAATGAGACACTTTATAAGTGGGTGTAGTATAAAATAATTTCTACCTATACACTTTGTTCTATGACTATTTCCCTGTATATTCGAAGGAATTTGTCCCATATTATGCTTGTTAAAAACATTATAGGTACAATATAAATAATTATCTTATTATATAATAATATTATATATTATAAAATACAATATATTATATAATATTTTGTTTATACAGGGTTATTGGAAAAACCTATTCTGCTAGTCCTGAAAAACATTTTGAGATGTTTTTTTTTGTTTAGAAACTTTTTTTTTTTTTTGGGGTTTTTAATGGTTTTTTGACTGAATAAGTACGAGGACCACCTGTTGTTAAAGGGCTCTTGGGCCTGTAATATATTATTACATATTTTTTATTACTCTGCTCGATGTAAATATTCAAAACTTTATTCAAATCAAAGGGAGCACGGCGCGGTCCAGTGTTGCCGCGGCGGGCGCTCTTGGCTTAGAGTAGGCATTAAAACAAACAAAAAAAAAATTTTTTTCTAAGCTTTTGAAATGACTTTGTTACTAAGTTACCATATGTTCATCGTTGGACCACTCTGCCAGCCAATAGTTTGAGCCGATCTGAAGTACTTGCAGGATGAGGTTCATGAGCACCGTGATCACGGACGCGAACACGCCTACGCTCATCAGGTAGTGCTTGTATACTCTCCATTTCACCTACAACAATATTTACAAGGACTTTACTTATCAATATTTTGTTTAACATCTGCCAATTGTATGATTCATTATTTAAATTAATTGCAACAAAATGTATGTGTATTACTTTTCTCTAAAGTATTGATTTTGAAAATTGTTATGTCAAAAATAATAGATATAATAAGAACTAAAAAACTCCTTTGTATGGTATGGTTATAGCGTGTCTCCCCATTACTGAAATTCATCAATGAGATGTATTGGACAAGTGTTGGAGCTCTGGTTTGGCTTGCTCCGACCCAAGGCAGTAGGTGCAATAGAAAAAGCCTATGGTAGTGACACGGATGGTAATTGCATAAAGCATTATTCTGTAGTTCTAAAAGATACCAGTGACAATGTGAGATATGTTGTTATATGAGATGCTGTTGCCGCTCCAGTATTGGGTGATCATTACGCATTAGGTTTCAAACCGTTGTTTGGGACTGTCTATTAACAACGTGGTAACGTCATGTACATCTTCTACGGTAGCAGAGTGGTTAAAATATGTAGCAAAATATTATCGACCAAGGTAATTTTATAATAAAAACTCCAGCAATATCACTTAAACACTTGGTTTATTCCTCAATCCACAGTTTATGGGGGAAAACCCCCGAAATGGCCTCCGTCCACCCCCTATAGCCATTCCAGTCCTCGCCTTGCAGAACACTCTCTGCACAATCTCACTCTGTTCCTTTCTGGTCATATTCCATTATCTCTTTGGCGCGTGTGCTATAACGTGTCACGTAATATGTCGTCTTCAGGTATACTGTTCTAGATGCTGATGTCATCTTGCATCATCATGACGTACACCGATTGCGGTCTTCACTGTCAATGCTAGTTAGCATTATAAATTTACAAATTATTGGAGTACAAAATGTTTTTCCCCGGGCCGGAACTGAACCCGCGACCTTCCGATTTCGCGCCGGATGCTTTATCCACTCAGCTACCGGGGGATCGGCTGCCGGCAGTCGAGAATTTCGGCGACGTTAGTGCTTGTAATCATAATATTTAGAAACTAGTTAGAATTGACAATCACTGGTTTCACTCCTTAGGTTGATGTCGGCGGCTAGCACTATAGACTGCCCTTTTGTAATCTTCATGTGGCGGCCATCTTCGCGTTACCACGATGGAGCCACTTAGTCCTTCCGTAGTCAACTGCGCTTCTTTTATGAGATAAATTTGAAATAAATAAATTCATGTTATATTGTATAAATGTAATTAAATAAGTAATCTAACAAAAAGCATCGCGTCGTATTGTCATAGGGTATAATGTTGTCAACATAAGATATTATAGGCGGTACTTGCCCGTACATTCTCGTAGAACACTTGGGTGTTCGACGGGTCAAAAAAAATCTCCCAACGAGACTATTTTAATATAAGTGTTATCATTTTTACCTGCCTAGACGTTTAGATCAAAGTATTTCGCTGTCAATGCGTGAATAGACCCATTATAATGGTATAAAATATGATAGATCCATATTCACTACACATAACTTACACTGCCTGTTTCCGTTTTCTCCGTTTCAATAAGTTTATTTTTCTCTTTCAGTTCGTTACGCATTTGTTCATCGGGTGATTTCCTCATGAAACTGCCAGATCTGTCTCCTAAAAAAATTAGGTTTGACAAAAAATACGATAATTCTGTTAAAAGGAAAAAGATTTTCGGGTTGTTTAAATATATCCGCCAACCGCATAATTAAAGACTGCCAACAAATTAACCTATTAATACATAATCTAGTATTGTGTAGACATATAATATATGACGCTGTACAGTATTTAATAATAGTAGTTTATGCAACTGTCATATAATAGAGGGTATTAAAACATGAGTGTATTTTTTTGAAACGAGACGCAGGCGAGTTTCAAAATAAGATTACACGAGTGTTTTAATACCTAATTATATGCAGTTGCATACACTACTTTATTTAATCTCATGGCTATACTACGCTTTTCTTGATTTTTTTGGCAAAAGACTATTCGTCAGTTTCGTAGCTGTTTTTAGAATGTCAGGTGGAGCTTGACATTTTTGCTACTAAAGTTTTATCCAACATAATATTACTCAAACACGTATGTACGAAATAGCGCCGAAATGGAAAAGTCTGTTATTGGAATATTGGCTTGGAACTAGCGCGTTGCGCGTGCAGCGCGCTCACCACAGATAATGTGTACTTAAATTGAATTGAAACCTTGTTCGGGACCTCCAATCCCCATGTCTCTCGACAGTGAGACAAGCCGAGGTCCGAACCACAGTGGTGCCCCTGAGCTCGCTGTCAACCCCTCCTATAGTAGCGGCACGTTTTCGGCATCCGCAGGATACGGAGGTATAAGGCGCTTTTCGCCTTCTAAGCCCGTCTCGGGAGAAGTGCCTTCGGCACTTCTCCCTCCCGGGCTATTGTAGGGCCAGGCCCTCGCCCAAAATCCGGTGGAGCTGGACGATCGCACAAGCGGTAGCCAGCATCTCTGTCCTCCCTAAATAAATAAAAAAATTGTTCGGGACACATTGTAATTTAATAATTTAAAAATAGATTACAATTAGAATGTTATTTAAATAATCTCATTCGGTAATATTCTAATTACGAAATAAATACAGACTTTTATGAGACTGAGATTATATAAATGATATTTATGATTATATAAATGATATTTATATAATCTCATTCGGTAATATTCTAATTATGAAATGAAATACTGACTTTTATTGGCATATTTTATTTACATACTTCTTTAAGAAAATTAAAAAATTAAATTAAACCATCATTCTCCTAACAACACAATGCTTTAAAACAATTTTTTAATTATTAAAGTACAATTTGTCCCGACCTCATTAGTTTCAATTCAATTTAAGTTCACATTATCTGTGGTGAGCGCGCTGGTTTTTATATTGGATTTCATCTAATGTAGCTACCTATTGCCATGAGATTAAATAAAGTAGTGTATGCAACTGCATATAATTAGGTATTAAAACACTTATGTAATCATAAGTATTTTGAAATTCGCCTGCGGCTCGTTTCAAAAACTACACTCATGTTTTAATACCCTCTATTATATGACAATTGCATAAACTACTATTAATTCATTGCATAACGTTTTTTTATTAGACATTCTATAGAACGCCTAAAATTCACATCAAACCACGCTTGTTTACGCATTTAGTGAGAAAACGAAACGAAGCTAAATACATCCCAAAGAACAGTATGGGACTGCAAAAGACATCAACGCGCTCCCATTTCATTTTGTTAATTCTCTTTTTATTTGGTTAAATTTTGTATACTTATTGTTTTCCTCTTATCACTAAAAAACTAAACTTATCTGAGAAATAATATCATCCTTTGCAGCTGGAGGTCTGACTATTCTTTTCTCACCATTTTACTGAATAAGGCAT
This sequence comes from Plagodis dolabraria, assembly GCA_963854805.1. Lineage (NCBI taxonomy): Eukaryota > Metazoa > Arthropoda > Insecta > Lepidoptera > Geometridae > Plagodis > Plagodis dolabraria. The sequence continues at coordinate 21,485,087 of OY978449.1, read as the reverse complement.
TTCGTATTGTGCGGTTACGGGCAGCGCTATGAGCAGTCAAGTGGATATATTCGGCAGTGGCGGGACCTTAAAAGAGGCACGACACGCACTTGATCAGTTTTGTTTACCTGTGGCTTGTTCTGATTCCGAAGAACTTTCTGACAATGATCGAGCTCTTTGTAATTTGTTTTGGAATTCTGATCCCAGTTTGCTTTCTAAGTCCTGTTTTATCTCTTGTAATTCTGAAATAAGGGAAATAAATACAAAGTTTGTATTGCATAGCTTAGTGTAAAACAATTATATATAATAATAGGGGTTAAAGTATGATATAATATTTCATATTTCTTGCTTACTAATAAATTATGTCATAGTTAAAAAAAGTCACGGACCCTGGAGTCTGTAGAGTGTAGATTTAAAATTAAAAAAAAAAAAAGTATGATATTGCCGTTTTATTGTAATAGGTACTTTGAATTGACATAGAACCTTCATGGTTTGAGTTTTTGGGTGAAACTTTTTTCACATAGGTATACATCTCACACACTTCTTTTTCACATACATAGGCTCTTATTTTAAAAAATGTGCAACATTCGTTTATCGACTTTCATTTGTTTTTTTTATTCAGCTTAGACAAGAAGGATGGATACTACGAAAATTCGAGTGATTTTTGAATACGAGTTCCGACGCGGAACTAACGCGGCAGAAACAGCTCGTTTCTGCCGCGCAAACGAGTTGCGTTTGGAGAGGGGACTGCTAATCTACGCACCGTGTGATTTTGGTTTAAACGCTTTCGTGATGGAAACTTTGATTTGAAGAATGAAACCACGTGGAGGACCGCCCACACAGGTTGAAGTCAAATCAAAATATAAAAAAAAATCTAAATGTTTCTCAAGTCAGTGAAAGTCAAAATGCTATGGTTTTTTATTAAAATAAATTAAGATATAGTCTGTGTCATAGATTTCATGATGATCAAAATAAATATACCTATACATCATTTTGTTTATGGAAAATATGACAAAATATTTTTTATGAAGTAGAGAATGACTATAAAAACAAGGCATTTTTCACAAAGTAAAGTTCTTGTATTAATTGCGTAGTCTGAAGACTAAAAGGGGAGACTTCTTCAAAATCGTTACATATCAATGACAGATTAGCATACAAATTACATATATTAAATAATTGTAAAATCATTTCACATCGATATGTGAGTAAACATGTAAAGGTTCTGATCTGCCAAAGATTCACATTAACATTTAACAACGTATTACCCTCAGGAGACGTCCGTTCAGCGTCACTGAGATGATGTAGCAGGAACTCGGCAAAAGCGCCCTTTTTCTCCAAAAGCTGTTGGTATGTGCCTGCTTCGGACATTGCTCCGTCTTTCAAAACGACCACTAGATCTGTGTGTGCTAGATACGAAACATTGTGTGTCACCCACACGCGGGTCTTGTCTTTCAGTAAGCCGCTCGGACCTATTACCTGAAACATGTGGTATTTCTATATTTAACATTAATATTATTTTTTTAAATCGATGGAGAAGGCCAATCCAGCAGTGGACTTCTTGCGGCTGAAATAATGATGATGTTGAATATTTTCCTCTTGTACTTATATTATGCGCTTTGAAAGGTGTTGTTTATCACTAGAAACCTGCGTGCAAAAGATTTTTTATCCTCTAGCGTGGAAAAGGTTTTGTAAATTGAAAACTTTATAATAGTTCCAAAAAATAGCACTTAAATATTACCAATTAACACTAGTAGTAATATTATTGTCATCTATATTCAAAGGAACAGAATAATACATTTTAATCCTCCCATCTAGGAAAGAGTATTTATTCTGTTCGATATCTTAGTGCAAAAGGCGTTTTTATCCGCTAGAGAATAAAGTAAATTGAATTAAGAACATTGTGTGCACTACGTTTGTGAATTAAAAACATCATTAAACCTATTTACCTATACCTCCATGGTGCCGAATTTCTCATACAACCTTTGATTTGTTAAAAACTCAAACTCGGAACCTTCTTGGTGTACCTACCTACTTTTTTAAAATTTGCTTTGCGCGTACTACAATGCGAAATAAGAATAGGACCGGCCCAGCGCAATGTTGTGACGTCAAAACTAGATTTTGGTACAGTGTTCAAAAAAAATTATGATAAACTAGTATGAATTAATAAAAATACAAAAAAACCCGACTGCAATATATTTATTTTTGTTGAATTTTGTTTGGCCCAGTTTTGTTTATTTTTGTACCAAAATCTAGTTTTGACGTCACAACATAGCGCTGGGCCGGCCTATTCTTATTTTAATCGCATTGTACATATTTTTTCACGTCATATTGACAAAGCTTAGTTTAAAAACAAGGAACTTGAAAAAAGTGTAAAACCATGAACATGAGTGATTTATTTGACGAATGAGGAAGTTTATGTGACGCCAACAGAATTGACTGAAACTGAATGAACTGCAAATGAGATTTCTCCCTCAACAATCACGCGTGAAGTATTTGAAACAGCAGCTATGTATATGTTTAACACGTGGCGACTAGCTAAAGGATAAAACTTTCTCAGAAAAAGTTTTGCTGGCATATTTTATTGAATTATCCGAGACCAAGAAATCAAGCACTTTATGGACTATGTATTCAATGCTAAAAGCAACAATAAAGATGAAAAGACACATACATGTCGACACCTATCCTGAATTAGCGGCACTTATTAAGAGCCTCATCTGATCATCAACCAAAAATCGAAGGTTTTCACTGCATCTGAAATTTAAAATGTTTCATAACGAAGTACTTGATTCCGTATATTTGGCGGTAAAAATCAGTTGCATATTCAGTGTATTAATCAACTACTTAATCTGCTATGACTTATAGGTGTCTAAATGCTTTTATTGTAGTAGCTGTAGTGTTGTATATAGTTCATAGTATTTTGTTTAATAAAGGCATACAGCCGGAATAAAAACTACTTAACATAATCTAGTTAGTACTTTTTAGATGTTGATAGGCATAATTATGCATGCATATCAATTTTATTAATTTATCTATATACCTTCTAAAATACTCTTTACGTTACAGTTTGTTTTACTTTACGTTTCATAACTCGCATTACAACAAAATAATAAAAATCCATTTAGTTTGTTGATTCTTTACTTTGCATTGGTTCCTAGGATCCTAGAATATAACTGCGTGTCATCTGGTCTCCGCATTATGGCGTACATGCAAAACGTATTGAACGCGTCCAGAAAAAGTGTTTAAACATATTGTGCTATTGGCAGGGTCTAAATCGTAAAGTGCGGACATATTCTGAAAAATTGAGTACATTTAAATTACAAACCCTTCAAAATCGACACTTGTATACAGACTGTCTGTTTATTCAAGATTATTCATTCTCATATTGATTCTCCATCTCTTCTTTCGGCCGCGAGCCCGTGATAGTCACTCTAATATATTTCCTCTGCACGTGTACAAGAATAATACATCGCATTTTTGACCAAAACCTTTACATATTCAAAAGGGATGTGGGCAAAGTTGTTTTTACTGCCCAAATTGATCGTAAACGTTGCTAACACCACTTTAATTTTATCATTTTCATAACTTACAATTGTATATAGGTACATATATAAGGTGGATTATTAATTCATCAACAATACTGAGGGGGATGGTGTAGAATCGATAACGGAATGTGTTCCACTCATGTTTAATTTTCACATACAAAAAAACAGTATAGGTTCATCAGTCATCAGTAATAACTATATTCGAAGCGCGGCGCGTTGCCTTTTAGTATGATAGCGAGAACCGCGGTTTACTCCATTCTCACACGTACGAACGCTACCCAATGTCAATTAGACGCTATCACTAGGGCAAAACAGCTGTTTTTCGCTAGTGATAGATGAAGCTGTTTCACGTACCTATTCAGACGAACGCGAAAGCCTTACCGGCCAATCTAGCTAGACTGCCGAATGCTTTGCATAATCGCCCATCGATTAAACTCTTCTAAATGATAAAAAATGTTACTTACCTACATTCATTTTAATTTCAAGTTGACGTTGGTACGTACTGTATTGTGTTGCAGCTACTTAGGTATGCCGTATTGTGTAATGTGTTAAACCGGTACCGCGTCGCGCGTTCTTTTGTCGCAAGCCGCAAGACCGACTAGGCAGAATAGGTACACAAAACAGCTGTCTATTGTGCCTAGTATAGCAGTTCATTGACTGCGCGTAGCAATCGTGCGTGTGTGTGAATAGAGTAGATATACCGTGTTCGTAGACCGCGGTTGTCCTTGCTATTATTCTCAAAGCCAACGTGCCACAGCTTAAGCAATAGACATACTTTTTGTGTATGTGAAAATTAAACATGAGTGGAACATTCCGTTATCAATTCTACACCATCCCCCGCAGTATTGTTGATGAATTAATATCCACCTTATATATTATGTACATACTGCTAATTATGCTGATCATGATCTGTACACATATTTAGGAATATAGTCTGGCTCGTTCGTGTTCTTTTAGTGATTGTATTCGGTTACGTGTATCATAGTACAGTCTGTTAGCCGCATAAAATGCCTCAACTTTACATTTTTTGACACAAGTATGGAACTTGGCACATTCGATCCTTGACTCAAAATAAGCCAATTAAGATCGGTAGCCCTCCGGTACCCCCCCTCTGGCGGCGGAGGGGGGGATGTAAAGTGACGCTCCGCCCGGCTTCATTCTAAAATTATACGTAACTGTCCAGGTTTAGCTAATATTTCAAGTTTGGTATCGTTTTAGTATAAATCGATAACGTAGAATTCATTTCTAGTATAATAAAAAGCCATTTCATATGTAGTTTCTTAATAATTTAACAATATTTAAAGATGACAAGTACATTTTTTTATTTTAGGTTACTGTAAATATTAAACTGGTGATTTTTTATATAAATAAAAAATACGATAACAAAGCCGATTTTATGTAGATTTGAAAAAATATATCTTTTATGTACATTTACCAATGATAAACGTACCACATTTTCTTTATTTCCAAATGAAAATTGGTTTAAGGGCCTTATAAATGTGTGAATGTTATTAAAAAGTGTTTTCGCAACTGAAATTCCTTGATAGTAAGGAATTTCTAACCTTTATATTGATAAGTTTCACACGCACCAAACTTTACCTAAACATCCATTAAACGGATGAAACCGACACGTTTACGAGAAAATTTATGGAATTTGACGTTCCTATGGCTAAAGTTATCGTAAAGGTAGATATTTATATATATATATATATATTTGCTTTTTGTACCAACGCATTACGGCTCTCAGTGGTGCAGTGCCAGAACAAAGAATTGCTCTTTATGCGTTACCTATGAGACTTTCGTTGTTTTTCTATTACATAAGTAGGAACTACTTTTATATATTATACCGACTGCAATGACGGATAAGAAAGTAAAATACCTGTTTCTAAAACCAAGACTATATTATGTTGGATCCAGAGGATTAGATATTATGTTACATGGATGATGGATCATAATAATTTATCTATTTCTGCGACCAATGGTGGTGCTTAAATCATCTTCTCTCGACATATCATTAATCTATACTTACTTATAATAAAACTGTAACAGGACCAATTCTGCACAAAGCAGATATTTTGAAAAAAAAAATGTAGAGTACTCTGTAGCTGATACTGATGCCGAAACTGTATTTTTTTTTATTTTTGTCTGTCTGTCTGTCTGTATCCCGGCCGCGCATCACTCCAAAACTACTGGATGGATTTCAATGAAACTTAGCATGGTTTGAGTTCATACTACAAGGTAGGATAATTTAGCTTTTTATCCCGGAATTCAGCATGGTTCCCTTGGGAGAGGGGATGAAAGTCAAAATATACACTTAGTTGTAATTTATTAACGCGTAGTCCGATTTCTTACGTTCTTTTTAGGGTTCCGTACCCAAAGGGTAAAAATGGTCTGTCCGGCTGTCCGTCCGTCTGTCCGTCCATCCGTCCGTCCGTCCGTCTGTCACCAGGCTGTATCTCAAGAACGGTGATAGCTAGACAGTTGAAATTTTCACAGATGATGTATTTCTGTTGCGGCCATAACAACAAATACAAAAAATTGGCCAAGTGCGAGTTGGACTCGCACACGTTAAAACAAAAAAACCGGCCAAATGCGAATGGGACTAGCGCACGAAGGGTTCCGTACCATTATCTGAAATTTTATTGTATGGGTGCCCTCTTAATTATTTATTCTTATTTAATTCATTATATTTAAAGAAAACATAAAACTAAATCTTAAGCTAGCACTTTATCATAAAGGCTTAATAGATATATTATATCAGCCGCATTGTCTACTGCTGAACACAGCCTCCACCACTATGGGAGGGTTTGCCATAATCCCCACGCTTGGCAGGCATCTTGGGGATCGCGGTGTGAGATATCAGTTCCTCAGAAAGCGCTGCCGCCCACCCTCTGTAGTGTTACTCTTTATCGCCTCGACACCAACTACGAGTAAAGATGGGGGGGTGACATTATAGCCCTGCACCCCAAGGACAGCCCGACAACCCACAGGCAGCCCAGAACCCCACGGGCAGCACGGCACCCTTATTTAGTTTTGCAAGCTTGCTACGATGAAACTCCAAAATCTGGTACATTCACCACAATCAGTTTTTATAACTACATATATTTTTTTTGCCGGATACATTTCGGAGACTGCGCAATGGAAGTGCACAATGTTTTCTTAGGTTTTCGCGATTGTTACACTTTGTAATTAAACAACTTTAAACGGTTTAAATCGCGTATATTTATCATTATTTTTGTCCCAACGTTTCAAACATTTTGTAGTGATCTTGGTCACGGGGTGACTGTCGGGACAAAAATAACGATAAATATACGTGATTTAATCCGTTTAAAGTTGGAAGTGAACAAGTTTAGTAGATTGTAATACAATGGTCGAAAGGAATTGATAACTTTCATCCGCGTTCAGCTCTCTACTTTTCATATCGAATTTAAAAAAAGTAGCTTTTCTAAAAATTATTCATTGAAAAAATAACTTACTTACTAAAAAATTATTGAGAGGATAGAACTATTTGTAAAATTTGACGTAAAATTTTGTTTGGAATATTTACGGGTGGCTATTGCCCGAAGAGGAATCTCTCTGCTTTTCACTACTAATATAAGGAACAACGATATAAAAATAGTATGTTTTTTATATTATTTATTTTGATTTTAATAACATGAGCAGAACCTATTTAAAATGAATGCGGCTATAGTCCAAGTAGGAATCGATGACTTACATACGTGTTAAGCACTCTACTTTTCATTTAAAAAATGAGGACGGTAAAAAAAATTTAGTTTTTCTAAATATTTACTAAAAATAATAAACATGAGTAGAAGATACAGAGATACACTAGGAGTTAGAACAATGAAATTTAGGGAAATTTTAGTTAGTTTTTTTTAACCTATACTTTTTACCTTATATTTAGTTACTACCCTGCCAAACATAGTTGTTATTAATTTTTTTATAACAACAGAGTATTTTACAACGAAAAATCTTAGACATATAACTTTGTTTACACCAATGGTTACAATTGTTACAAGTCATTCCGGCCCAAGAGAAGGAAGCATTTACTATGAGTTTTTCCCGGCCTTAGGTGGGAAGGAGCCTCTCCTACCCGCTACTCAGATCAAACAAACACTACTTTCCGAGAATGAGAAATAAAAAAATATGTTTGATCTACCGTCAAACAAACTGCCGCTTTAAAATCGAAATTCTAAAGAAACGCACAATGTACTTTGCTTCAACATTTATTGTGCGAACCGGGAAAGAACTCTCTGAGTTACTTAACTACTTTCTTCTGGAAAATACAACCCGGGAGTTTTGAAATCCAAAGTAAAAAGCTCCATTCTGAGCTATGGTTTACTATAAGAGTACTTCACCGCAGACCACAGTGTTGCTTAATATGGGATAAACAGTGCACAAATGTGAATAATTAGTCTGCAGGTACCGCAATCGCGAACGAAGTCGCGGGTACAGCTAGTCTTAGAATATAATTAAAATTATACTACAAAATTTGGTTGGATTCAGATGTTATAATAAATAATAGCTTAACTGAAATGAAAGAATTTAACAGAATAAATAATTTGAACGTATTTCAAAAAAACCTTATTCAAATCATATTTATATCAGTAGAATAATATGTATTGCTCCTCCGTCCCTCCACAGTCTGTGAGAGCTAGTCGACTTCAATCGTGTTATATCATAAGTATGTCAAGGTACAAATTGCATAGGAGATTAGGAATGGTTATTTGAGTTGGAAAACAGCTTCGAATTTTTAATGATGAAAACAATACTAGCTGTTACTGTAATGAACTAACTGTATATCCATTGTTTTTAATTTGTCATCTTGCAAATATTTTAAAGTGCTTGGCGACAGATTTTCTACTTGAGGGTGGTCGCTAGTCAGACGGGCATTCGCAAAAATACCCTTCCACCATGCGGTGAAGCTCAAGCCCGCGGCGGGATTCGAACCATGGACCTGCTGCGCGGCAGTCCATAGCCAAAGCCACTGAGCTATCACTGCTTCAAAAAATTATTTTACCAGTTATTTCAAGGTCAGGGTGACAGGATTGAAAAGGTTATGAAACACTGTCTAGAATGAGTAAACAACCTGGGATTGTAATCGCACTGTACTTTCATTACTTTTTTCATACATCCCTAGTGAGAACGTAACAAACCAGGGAAGCTGCCCGGAAGTTTCTGCCAAAGTTCTTGATGGACCTGCCACTATCCATATGTTAAACTCATGTCAATCGCGGAAGTTCGTGGAATATTCTGAGAACATTTTTGTCCCTGTTATACGTGGAGATGGCCAGTGTGGTCCCTGGTTAGAATGTCACCTCTCCATTTCTACCTGTGGGTCTCTTAAGAGGCGACTAAAGTAAAGGTAGGCAGCAGCGCCTTCTGGGGAACTGATCCCCAAGACGCCAATCCAAATTCAATACTGCATAACCTCGTATGACAGGTGATATTAAAACTGACGATACAAAAGTATTATCTAGAAGTTCAAGTGTTGCTTACAATTAACACTATAAGTACTTATCTGTTCTTTCTGATCAAGTCCTTGCATAACAGTTAATGAATTCCAACAATTTTTATTTACAAATAAAGATCGGCAGCTAGATAATATACCCCCAACATAAGCCGCCTTACACCAGCACATATTACGTACAGTATACTAAGGTTTCATGTTTGGGGCCAGGCATTGGTTCCTCAACAAATGTTGTCCAGTGCCAGTGGCTACCACTACCTGTGGCTGGAGGGAGGAAGAAGACCACACTGGTCTGACAACCCTGTTGTAGCCTGTATTTGTTGGAAACTAACCAAATGTAAAACATGATGCAAAACTCGATGTCAGTGCATGAAGATGACGTTAAAGTGAACCCGATTGTGCCTTTGTTGAACTGTCTGCAATGTTAACTTGGACTTTGTTAATCCATACATTTTAATACAAAATAAAATAATTTAATAGGTAAAAGTGTATCCGATATTGTACAGTGAAATAAAATTATTTATCATATTTTTCAACTTATACTATGTGTTAAACTCAAGTTTAACACATAGTGTGATCATCAATAATGAATACTTATTGAGCAGTTTCGATGTTTTGTGGTTGGTTACTTTGTCATTATACATTTTATGATAAATAAGGTTCAAAAATATATTTTATATATTTATTAGATGTATAGATAGATATTCATTGTTGCAAACAAAACAAATATTTACAACAACTTACAGAACATGAGATTTACAATATTGGCGGTATTATCAATATAAGCGGTCTTTTCTAGACAAACAGTTAGGCGAGGGATTGTTAAATAAAGGCCTACCCCTTTTTTAACAATCCCTCGCCTATGGTATATATACTGATTATACGATTTTTTTTTTTTTTTTTGCCTGATAGGTTAGCCTTGGACCACTATCTCACCTGATGGTAAGTGTTGATGTGGTCGAGGATGTTGTTCAGACTAACCTAGAGTTACTGGCTCTCAAGTACAGCTGCCGGAACACACCTTTAGGTGTTTGGCGACAGATTTTCAACTTGAGAGTGGTAGCTAGCCAGGCGGGCATTTGCAAAGTGCCCTACCACTATGCTGTAACGACTGCTTTCCTAAGATAACAACCGGGACCGACGGCTTAACGTGCCCTCCGAAGCAGTAATGTCACCAGCGGTCACCCATCCAAGTCATGACCGCGGCGGACGTTGCTTAACTTTGCTGATCGATTCAGAATGGCTAAGCAAACTTGGCTACGAGCGCTTCAAAATTGTTAAATATATAGTAAAAAAACAAGCCTACTTTACGATAACTTTAGCCATAGGAACGTCAAATTCCATAAATTGTCTCGTAAACGTGTCGGTTTCATCCGTTTAATGGATGTTTAGCTAAAGTTAGGTGCGTGTGAAACTTATCAAAATAAAGGTTAGAAATTCCTTACTATCAAGGAATTCCAGTTGCGAAAACACTTTTTAATAACATTCACACATAAGGCCCTTAAACAAATTTTCATTCGGAAATAAAGAAAATGTGGTACGCTAGTGAACTGACTAACAACAACTGAAAGGTTGAAACAGGCATAGTTCTGCAAGCGCTCCGCTGCTAGTACCTACGCGTCTTTCACCTCGTAGAATATTTTAACATGGGGGCGCACGACCTTTAAATTTTTTTTTAGCTGTTTATCATTGGTAAATGTAAATAAAAGTTATATTTTTTCAAATCTGCATCAAATTGGCTTTGTTATCGTATTTTTTATTTATATAAATAATCACCAGTTTAATATTTACGGTAACCAAAAAAAAAAAAAAAAAAATGTACTTGTCATTTTTAAATAATGTTAAATTATTAAGAAACTACATATGAAATGGCTTTTTATTATACTAGCAATGAATTCTACGTTATCGATTTATACGAAAACGATATCAAACTTGACATATTAGCTAAACCTGGTCAGTTACGTATAATTTTTAGAATGAAGCCGGGCGGAGCGCTTTACATCCCCCCCTCCGCCGCCAGAGGGGGGATACCGGAGGGCTACCGATCTTAATTGGCTTATTTTGACTCAAGGATCGTATGTACCAAGTTTCATACTTGTGTCAAAAAATGAGGTGATTGCACTAAGAAGTTGTACTATCAATATGAATAAATAAATTAAGTTTGTTCTTATTATTGGTATAAACGGAGCATGTCGAACTATTACCTAAACTAACACAACTTAATGTCAAAAACATTGAGAAACATTCAGATGACTTACTATTGATTAATTTACCTAATACAAAGACAAAAAGAGACCGCAACTTAGTCATTCGCAAAGAATACGTAACAATTATTGAGAAAAAAAAGCATCAAGATTTTTGACCTCGTGTTCTTTTGATTACCTCGCTAACGCTCAGGATTCTAATTTCTGAATCACGAGCAGCGATTCAGAAATAATTTTATAATAAGAGAAATAATTAAAAAGTAATTATAGAATTCTTCGATTGCTCGGTCATCAAAATAGAGGACGCGGTTAAAAGGCAACATTCTTGTATAACAAATAACTATCATTTTATCAAACTGTATACTTAGTTTACCTTTTCAAATATGTGTTTCCCGACGTGTGAATCTACAGCACTGAGCGGATCATCTAAGAAATAGTTATCTGCGTCGTAGTAGACTGCACGAGCGAGGGACACCCTCTGTTTCTGACCACCGGACAAGTTGATACCTGTGGAGAAATTTGTAACATGAGATCTAGGTGATAGACGAAAACAAGAAACTATGCTAATTTTGAATACGATCTCTCAATCTATATTGATTACATACACAACCTACCTAGATTACCAGGACAACTAGTCTACATCAGCAGCATCTCTCGATACCGAATGTAGAAAGATTGTAAATTTATGATTTTCGCTTAGTACGCGGTAGTGCTTGTAATCATAATATATAGAAATATAGAAGGGTAGCGACATCATTCCGAGAGTTAAGTGTTTGAAAAAACACTTCTTTCGGTCAGATGAAGTCTAGTAGTCTGGTTGATGACCGCGCACCGTCCCCTATGACGGTTTAAGAAATACGATTGGAGTACGAAATTTCGGCGACAAAACAAATTATTCCAATAATTTGTAAATTTATGATTTTCGCTTAGTACGCGGTAGTGCTTGTAATCATAATATATAGAAATGTAGAAAGATTGTTCTCAGATAATTATGTTAATGATGACCCGGCACGATTAGATTCATTCATTCAGAATTCAACCCCCGAAATCATAAACATTTCTACTGAAATTGTAAAATCCGTTTCGTGAATTCCATAACGAATATTGCTCAGTTATATCATAGGTAATATTATTATTGTTAGGCTACTTATTTAATTTCATTAATAAAATATAGTATTTATTTATTTCAAATGTATCTCATAAAAGAAGCGCAGTTGACTGCGGAAGGACTAAGTGGTGCCATGGTGGTAACGCCATGATGGCCGCCACACGAAGATTGCAAAAGGGCAGTGTATAATGCTAGCCGCCGACATTAACCTAAGGGGTGAAAACAGTGATTGTCAATGCTAACTATAGCATTAACAGTGAAGACCGCAATCGGTGTACGTCATGATGATGGAAGATGACATCAGCATCTGGAATAGTATACCTGAAGACGACATACGTGACACGTTATGGCACACGCGCCAAAGAGATAATGGAAATTGACCAAAAAGGAACTGAGTGAGATTGTGCAGAGAGTGTTCTGCTAGGCGAGGACTGGAATGGCTATAGGGGGAGGACAGAGGCCATTTCGGGGGTCTTCCCCCATAAACTGTGGATTGAAGAATAAACCAAGTGTTTAAGTGATATTACTGGAGTTTTTATTATAAATTACCTTGGTCGATAATATTATGATATGACTAAACATTTCTCGAATCTAAGTAGAATGCCTACTTAGCTTTTGACCACTATGGCATCTCATCAGTCCCTGCAAATACTAACCTACTCGATGTTTACAAACCATGTCTACACTGTACCTACATCAAACGGCGACAGTTTACCTACTTGATACAAAGATTCATACACTTGATATATATATATGATCCTCTATCTGTATGAAGTATATTTTATTTTGAATGCACTTTTATTTGTGTATTATTGTTATGTAACAATAAGATCAGAAAAAAAGTGTGGTCATATTTCAGATTGGTATGGTCATAACACAGCATCAAGACTTGCCTTAGTTACAATAACTGATACTTAACTTAACTTACTTGAAGTATCAGCCTCAAAACGCCTGCCAAGCGTTGGAATTATGGCAACCCTAATGGGGGAGGCTGTGTTCAGCAGTGGACAATCCGGCTAATACAGTAATGTTATGACAGGTCAGCTTTGTTGTAAATCAATATTAAGTACCAGCAAATTACACAAGAAAGGTGATAAAAATGATATTGGGAACTATAGGCCAATCAGCCTCATGTCAGATATATACAAAGTATTTGCGAAGGTAATCCTAAACAGAATAACAAAGAAACTGAACGAGAACCAACCGAGAGAGCAAGCAGGGCTTAGAAGCGGTTACTCTACTCTGGACCACATCCATGTAGTGAAATAGATAATCGAAAAATGCAAAGAATACAATATACCTCTATATTGCCTATTTGTAGATTACAGCAAGGCATTCGACTCGCTAGAACACGAAACAATTTGGCAAGCTCTTAAGAATCAATTAATTGAAAATAAATATATAAGAATCATTAGAAACATCTACAGAAACAGTACTACAAAGGTAAAAATGGAAAGAGATAGCAAGAAAATAAGAATAGAGAGAGGAGTGCGTCAAGGGGACCCTCTATCACTGAAGCTGTTTTCAGCAGTCTTAGAGGAAATATTCCGAAAATTAGAATGGGAAGAATATGGCTTGAACATCAACGGAGAAAAACTTACTAATCTAAGGTTTGCCGATGACTTGATAATCCTTTCTAATAACCCAGCCGAACTGACCAAGATGCTCCAGGACTTAGCGTCTGAAAGTCTCAAGGTGGGACTGTCGATGAATACACCCAAAACGAAGGCCATGACAAACGACAGAATGGAACCAATTATTATTAGCGGTAATTCGATTGAGTATGTCCAAGAATATAATTACCTTGGTCAAGTTATCTCACCAACGGACCTAACTTCAAAAGAAATTCAAACAAGAATAGGAAATTCTTGGAAAACGTATTGGATGTTTAAAGAAATAATGAAAAACAAGGATATGAGTATAACCATCAAAAGAAAACTCTATAACACATGTATCCTTCCTGTATTAACCTATGGTTGCCAAACATGGGCTCTAACCAAAGCGCACAACCAAAAATTAGAAGTATGCCAGAAATCCATGGAGAGAAGTATGTTGGACATAAAGAAATCAGATAAAATAATAAACACATACATTAGAAAAACAACGAAAATAGAGAATGTTTTTTTTTATATTCGCGTGTGAATAAATAAATGAGACTATTGGTTCTGAGTCTAGATCATACGTATTAGACCCGTGAGCATATGTTATTGATTTAACCCCAAAGGCCAAGAAGTGATAATAATAGATAATATTATTACCTCAATTGTAACATTAATACGTATAATATTAATATTTAAATATAGACTCATTATACATAGTTGGTGGCGTCCGTCGTAGCAGTGCGCGGCAGTTGAAGTATTTTCAAAGCATCAACAACGTGCTACGCGCAGTCCGCGCCGCTGCACTACCGCATTACAAACAAATATATTAAAAACACAATTATTACTACTGCTTGATTATTTTATTTTGCAACTGCATAAATCCTTATATTATGTAGGTACTGTTAGTCATCAGTAGTACTGTGTAACATCATCTCTTCTCGAGGTTTGCATACCTATAATTTAAGAGATAACGAGCTCTGCGTGGAATTACAAGAACGCTCATGAGATTGACGTTCGTATTTCGTATTGTTTTCTCCAACAAACAGTTTTTTTTTCATAATAATATTTAGCATATAATTAACATTATTATAATTATAAGCACCTGTTATTTTCTTTTATGTTAAAATCTATGCATATATTTCTGGTAGTGTTCTGATTATGGCGGTAAAACGGGTATTTTTTTTGTATGGAAATCACATAATATGAATCATATGATTTTCCTTATTAATATTTTTTTACAGGTGCTATGCCTTTATTATCATAATTCTACGAACTATATACAGCAGCTACTAAAATAAAAGCATTTAGGCAACCTATAAGTCATTGCAGACTCACAGGCAGTCCAAATGCTACAGCACACTACCAGGTGGCAGCTGTAATAATTAGTTGCTGAAAATATCTTTATTAAACAAAATACTATGAACTATATACAACACTACAGCTACTACAATAAAAGCATTTAGACACCTATAAGTCATAGCAGACTCATAGGCAGTCCAAATGCTCCAGCCCACTCCCAGTTGGCAGCGTGCCCAGCATGCTGGCAGCATTGCCCCGTTGAATTGCAATGTTTATACGTTGAGCCAAATATGTGCCAGCATTTTGATCACGCGTCGCATCAACCAAGCGCTTAGATAGGTTTTGGAAAATACGATGAGCTCCCGGTCCCCACGGACCCAACGTCTCTACACCAAACGGCTCAAATATGTAACCCATACCGAGGTTAGCATATTTGCGGCTGAAAGAAAGAAAATGACAGGTGCTTCTAAAGAAGGGATCAATTTAATATAAAAAAATGAACGCACTATCCAGGAAGAAAATAAGGAATTACATTTGTATCAAGCATTGCGTGGCCGACCTTCTTATAAGTTCACCAGTATCTGTTTATCATATAAATACAACGTAGAATATTTTAGAACCGGACTGGTTACGTTTCATTTAAAATTAATACAAGAAGTATTATAAATTCGCCGATGTTTCTAAGGAATCTTAACTGTATCGGAAATAACTGTAATAACATAATTTACCTTCTTATTCGACCCCAAAAGCAGCTTCGCTAGGACGAACTCTACAGAATGTTGTCCCAAATCACACACACTATAAAAATAGTCTACCTATATATTTCAAGAAATATCTGTCGTTCAACAGTTCGTATTTAATTCGTATTATTTTCGTAAGTGGATCGCGACATGGACGGATACACACAATAAGGAAAAACAAATGGCGATGGACAGGGCACACTCTAAGAGGGTCAGAAAAATGGAGCAAAACAATAATGAATTGGTATCCCGTACACAGGAAGAGGAATAGAGGTAACAATACAAAAGATGGGAAGATGACATAAAAACAGTTGCGGGTAATATGTGGTCTAGAGTAGCCAGAGAAAGAGAAGACTGGAAAAAGTTGGAGGAGGCCTATGCCAAATTAGGGCAAACGGATACGGTTGTCGAAGATAGATTTAATTTAGTGTAAGAAACTAACTATCCGAAATAAAGGCTTTTATTATTATTATTATACCTGCAAAATTAATAATAAGTACACAGAATATTCATGGATGTATGCAAAGTAAAATTCTTTCAACAATGTTTAGCAAGCGTAGTCTAGCCTAATTGCCTATCTTTATTCAAAATAACTGTTGGATATTTCGAGTGAAGAAAAGGGCCGATAAAGCGTAGACAACAGTATATGCTGCGAACTAAATTAATAATTAACTGTATAAGGTTCTTAAAGTTAAAGTAAATTGACTTTCTTAAAACAGTGAACTAAGTCATAATGATGTAGGTAAGTAATACGCAATCCCGGCTCCTTTTATGCTGCTATTTAGTGTATGATCATGATTCTATAGTCAGATGTTTGAAGTTTTCAGTGCAAACCCCGACGACATAGTTGTAGGTATGTGATTGTCCAACGATTTGCCCTACGTATAGTTGTCTTGTAGATCCTCATTTAATATATCTACGCCTGTTACACTTGTCCAGCTAATCATGCCCAATATATGCATTAATTTTTTACCTTTCTCGCCAATTTCTGTTTGATCACCTCCCGGTAATACATCGAGATCGGGTTTTAATGCACACACCCCAATGACGTTGTTGTACTTGTGTTTGTCCAACGGTTTGCCGAACAGAATGTTGTCTTGTAGCGTCAGGTTCTGGATCCACGATTGTTGCGGTACGTACGCTACTGTACCTGCAAGTAAATTAATATAGAAATAGCATTCCTAAACTAACAACTACAAAAAATCCTAGTTGATTTGTCATTAAACATCTCTAAAGCTTTTGTAAGGAGAGGTACTGAATCAAATATCCCGTTTGTCATCAGGCTACAAACCCTACACAAAAATCCAAAAAAGAGTGGTGGAACATGTATCAAGGCCAGAGAACATAGATTGTAAACCAATTAATATTATAGATTCAGTGCTAATTATGGTGCCAGTGAAGGCCATGTAGTTGAAATGTGCAAGCTTACGTCCATATGTGATATGGGTAAATACAGTTAAAAATAACATACCAAAATCCTTACACAAAACTGGAAGAACTTGTATAAATTAAAGAAAAGAAAAGACTAAAATCATATAACACTTTGTGGTGACTGGAATATTAATAATAAACATGATAATCATTATAAACGCTTACTTTCCATCTTGAACTAATTTGAATTGAACGTATCCACAAGCATTCTTCATTTTCGAATCATGAAAATGGCCAAATCTTAATATTTAAAAACTTCAATCTATTAACATAAAAACATTGTACACAAAACACAATTTTTGTTTTGAAAGCAGGAAAGCTTTTTAGTCGTGACAACGTAAATTTTTTTATCTTGTTTAGGGTCATTATCGTTTACTGAAGTCTATGCAAGTCAATATTTAAATTAACGTTTTGATTACATATCAACGTGACACTTTTTTATAATATAAATTGTAATAATACAATTCTGATAGAAGTATATTCAACGAAATTCCTAATATTAAAAATTGGCAAATATTTCAGCTGGAAATAGCATATTGAAAACCTCTATTCCAAAATTACGTCTAGTAGTCCCAACAAAAACAGATAATACTATGGATTTGATAACTCATTGTTAGGTACGTTATTATCGAATGATCATATGGTAGGTAACTCAATAAATTATATAGAAGTGTTTCAGATTTCTGCATTAAACTTATAAAATTGGGTGAAACAGCTCCCGTACCACGAACATGGCAATGTCAATTCAAGCGACGTCTCCTGATTGAGTATCAGTAGGTACCTAATGTATGTGCGTCTACTGCATACTTGTCTTCCAGTTTTCCTGTCATTAATTAAACGTATCATATACAATGGAAGTGTAGCTGATTGAATTATATGATTGTGTTAAATTTTCTTCACATTATATTGTCGTGATATGAGAGCGTAACTTATCTTTCTTTTTTATTTAAGTCGATGGTTTTACCTAAGTGTATCATTTCAAAGAATAACATTGCATACTAAAATTGTGTACTGCATGGCTATTCACATCAGTAACGAACTCCCAGTGGATTTCAGTTAACTGAATAATAGCTGAAACCATTTGTTATATATTTCTATTTATTCATAAATATATATTTCTATTTAGTCACTGGGGTGCGTTCTTATTTGTCGTCCGACGATGTCCGACGACGCGCGACGCCCCGAGCGTTTTTATATGCCCGGAGCGATCGTCCGATGATCTTCCGGAGCGTTCTTATATATCGCTCGACGACGCACCGATCGCCCCACGAAATCGGTGGATAAATATCGCCCTGACGTTTCATTTGACAGTTGGGACTTGATTTTTCTTTGTTTTATAGGTTACTTTTGTTTACGTAGACTCCTGTTTACAAAATTGTATTATTATTATTGTTATATTTTGTATGTTTGTTTTAGTTGTGTGTCGTGGAAAAGTACATAATTGTAAATACATTTCTTCCGAGTCAGTGAAACATTTTAAGTAGTGTTCTTGATACAGAGCCGTTCTTAAAAGGCGGACGACGAGCGTCGCTCTGCTTGGAGCGATCATCCGTCGTCGGACGACATATAAGAACGCACCCCTGAATATTTAAGAGATAAAACTAAATGGACTATGGAATCGTTCTACCAATTATATTGATAATTTTAAATTATGACATATTGTTTTATCTGCCATCCTTATAAAATTATAATATAATATTATAAACATACACATAAATCCATACCGAAATAATTATATCATTACATTATTGTGAACTCATTTTAGTATTGTAATTATAATAATATATAGTTACGTTCTATGTGCAGCCATGAGATCTATTCCAAATTAAACAGCAGTTTCAACTTCTAAAAAAATTAACACCGAGCTCAAAATGGTAAAATATTCGGACTACTATAATATGTTTTGGGAAGATCTAACAGCTATCGCACAATATTATGATAGATAAAAGAATTATTATTATTATTAAAGGATTTATTATGAACGTGTTCGGAAATTTTGTTCAATGTTTAAAAAATAATCTCGCAACAAAGCACACCAAATAAACAGTAAGAACTTACAAAGGCAATATATATTCAGGTTTACTTCAATTTAAATAGCTATGTAGAATAAAAACCTTACCATTCAAATTAACTCTCCCGGAAGTCTTGTTCATTTGTCCCAACATGGCGGATAGCAGCGAGCTCTTGCCCGATCCGACAGCGCCTACGACGGCCACCAGCGATCCTCGGGGAATGTTCAGGTTTATGTTCTTCAAGACATTGTCCGAGTCATCGTCACCCCACGAAAAGTGACCGTTCTCGATTACTATTGGATTAGCTGTAATAGAAATACCATACTCAAATTATAAATTTAATTACAAAAAATATTTCGTGTTTGTATTTTCAACAGTAGTGGTCATTATATAGCGTATAAGAAGAGCTGGCAACGATACTTATAAATCAGAATAGAAACATCGATCCTTAATTTATCTGTACTAAGATGTACAATCAATAATGCAGAATATGTAATTAATAATATGCTTATGAACTAAATACTTTTTTTAGTTGCTAGTTACTTTGCAGTAAAATTCTTTGTGCAAGTTCGTCCGAGGAAATACTTACCTACTACCATCATGCCTATTTCTACCGCCTAACAGTAATGTTCGCATTTTTGTGATTCGGTTTGAAGGGTCCCGGTGAAATTATACACATGAAGCAGTGGTGGCTCATTGGCATTGGACTGCCGCGCAGCAGGTCCATGGTTCAAATCCTGCCGCGGGCTTGGGCTTCACCGCATGGTAAATGGCAAAAAGTATCGCCTTTTCAAGAATTGAATGATGCAGATAATTAGTGCCTTATATCGTGTAAATGTGCCCGAAATTTTATATTTGTGCGTCCAACGGCTTCAGAGTAATTTTAGGAAAACGGATTCTGCTGCACGAACGTTCGGTCAGCAAATTTTTTTTGAATTAGTGGATCTAGCTGTCTATTAAATATGCAAAAAGATAGCTTAAATATGAGCATAAATGTGCCGTGAAAGCCAAATTTGTGCCTCTTAAGATTTCAGAGATATTTCGTTTTTTGCTGGGCGAACGTTTTGGCAATTCTTATATATCGGAAACGGTTGAACGCACAGTCATGATTTTTTGTACACAGATACAGTAAATTTGTGCAAATTTGTGCCGGAATTTTCATTAACATGACTAGCATGGTTCAGGAGCTATTATTTTATTTCCTAGAAAATGGAAAAATGTGCTGGCTCTCGAACTAACAAGACCAAGGACTTTGCGTTAGTGCCGATTGGTACCCGTTATATATTCACATGTTCCTGTAAAGTTTCGCCGGCCTACTACATATCATTGGCGAGTAAGAACTTATAAATAAAAAAAAACGATTTTGTCTTTTTTTTTGAGGTTATCTTGAGTGAAATTTTTAGAATACGAAAACACTAGTTTTCTGAGAGCTGGCTTATTACACGCTTCTACAAATAATATGAGCCCTATTTTAAGAATACGTGTGAAAAAAATCATGTATGTACAATCCATTACTTTAGACAATAATGATAAAAAACTATTCGTATATATACAGACTTGGTAAAGTTAAAATACCAATTTCTAAAAGATCTCTCAGGGATTCCCTAGGATCCATTTCATATATGGCTCGAATTGCACGTTTTTTTTTAATTGCACGCCCAGCAAAAAACGAAATATCTCTGAATTCTTAAGAGGCACAAATTTGGCTTTCACGGCACATTTATGCTCATGTTTAAGCTATCTTTATGCATATTTAATAGACAGCTAGATCCACTAATTAAAAAAAAATAGCTGGCTGAACGTTCGTGCGTTTTTCTTAAATAACTCTGAAGCCGTTGGACGCACAAATATAAAATTTCGGGCACATTTACACGATATAAGGCACTAATTATCTGCATCATTCAATTCTTGAAAAGGCGATACTTTAGCTGGGCGAACACACACGTCCTCGAGAGCCAGTAATTCTAAGTTAGCCTGAACAACACCTTCGACCACATCATCACTTACCAACAGGTGAGATAGTGGTCAAAGGATAGCTAAGCCTATCAGCTATAATAAAAACAAGATGTTTATTTGCTTTAACGAATTTAATTAAAACACTTTTTAATATCTTTAGACTTGTAATAAAGCATGCTCTGTGGTTGGTTACGTTACAAATTACGAGCCAGTAATTCTACGATAAGCCTGTTAACACCTTCGACCACATCATCACTTACCATCAGGTGAGATTATGGTCAAAGGCTTACCTATCAGCAGTAAAAAAAAACTTAGGGGTTAAAGTATGAAATTGCCAATTTGTATTGAAAAATTTAATTAGTTTTTTTTTTAATTTAACATATTTATATAATCAAAATAATTACCATTATTATCTATACATTGCTGCCATATAATAGGAAGGTCATTTATGCCTTTGCGATAGAATTCTGGTGATCTAGATTCGACAAACTGTGTGAATGCATTTTGTACAAGCTCCTGGGAAGAAAACTTTTTATCACGTAGAAAATTGGCCAAATCAATTGGAGCAAGGTCTGGGAATACAGATTACAGAGGGTGACTTATAGTTTTTAATTGCAGTTCCTGTAGAGTTAAAAAGATTTCTCAAGCTGTATGAGGTCCCGCGTTATCACAATAATGGTGAAAATCGATTCATGGGTCGGGGCTGTTTCACTGCTAGTTTTGCTATCATTGTTTGGAGTTCGACACTGTAGACATCTGCCGTTCTTGCTTAACCAGATCGGAAAAAGCTATAGTGAATAACACCATGCTGAGACCACCCAATAGTTATCATTACCTTTTTATTGGTAAACTTTGCTTTGGGACACTGTTTTGGCGTCTGACCTAGGGTCAGCTATTGCATTTTCATAAAGAATCCACTTTTCATCACATGTCACAATTCAATCCAATATTCCTTCATTTCTGTATCGATTCTTTCTGCAGATCAGTTAAATCACACATTCTTCTTATTTTATTTTTTTTATTTGATAATAATGATTCAATAGGTATTGTTGGTAAGGTAACGTTAAACCATGCCGCTAATGCCTGGGTAGTTTGGCTCGGATTGGCTTTCACCATCTCTTTCAATTCATTGTTATTCACCTGCCTGTGTGGGCGGTCTTCCACTTGGTTCGTTCTTCAAATCAAAGTTTCAATCACGAATCGCACGGTGCGTTCATTAGCAGTCTCCCGCTACATACGCAACATTATTGCGAGCTGTTTCTGCCGCGTTAGTCCGCGTTGGAACTCGTATTCAAAAATCACTCGAATTTTCGAAGTATCCATCTTTCTTGTCTAAGCTGAGTAAAAAAACAAATGAAAGTCGATATGTAATGGAATGTTGCACATTTTTCAAAAGAAGAACCTTAAAGGAACCATGCGAAAAAAGTTTCACTCAATAATCTCAAACCATGAAGGTTCTATGTCAATTCGAAGTACCTTTTACAATAAAACGGCAATTTCATACTTTAGCCCCTATTATTTTTTAGTTTCTGAAATATTGCTTGCAATTTTCCGTCGCCTTAATATATTCAATATTGTTAATATTTAACTCTTCTCTAAGAGTCGTCCACTAGCAGAGCTGCACTTTGAATAACATGTAATAACACAATTAGATTACATAAATAAAGTTATTTATTTTTCATGTAAAATCTCTAGAAAAATATTTGACACACACGAAACAATAGTTATATTGATAGAGAACCGTACACGCTCTATTCAAATATCCTTCAGTCATACCAGCCAGTTGAAGGTAAACTATTGCAAAGCTCTTTCTAACACTCCTCCTCAATTTTTTCCATCAGACTTCCTCTCAGATTCATGCTCCTCGTAATCATCTCTAATCATCCTGACACCTTTAACAATCACTCACACGAAATGACATACACCCATTTCTCTTCGACAGAACTCGTGCTTCTCTTTCAAAACTGCTTTAGTCAGAACATCAGCAACCATGTACTTGGTCTCTAAATATTTTAATGTAATGATACCATCTTCCAAAGTTTCTCTAATGAAATGATATCTCACATCAATATTTTTAGTTTTCTGATGATGCACGGGGTTCTGTGCAATTGCCATTACTGATTAACTGTCATTATGAATCAGAATGGGTGACTCCTCCTCACCCTTTATTTCTTTGAGAAAACGTTTTAAGAAAACTGCTTCCTTTGCAGCTTCTGATAAGCTTACATATTCGGCTTCTGCTGTAGATATGGCAACTGCGTTGCTTACTGCTTTGCCATGAGATTGCTCCATTAGCTATCTTGAAAATGTAGCTTGAATAAGACCTTCTGTCTACTAAGTCACTTCCATGATCTGCATCTGCGAAACCTTGAATCTTATTATTTTTATCCTCTGAGTACTTAAGGCCCATGCTTTTTGTACCCTTGAGATACCTTAAGATTCGTTTTGTAGCTATCCAATGACTCTCCTCAAGGTGGTACAGAACTGACTCATGTAGTTTACTGAGTGGGCTATATCTGGTCTTGTACAAACTGCTAAGTACATTAGAGAACCGATAAGTTCTCCGTACGGTATCTCATCTAATGTCAACCCTTCAGTTTTTCGGAAATGATGACCAGGAACTCCAGGAGTTGAAACTGTCTTACAGTCGATCATTCCAAATTTTTAAGAAGCTTCTCAACATACTCCTCCTGATCCACTGTAATACAGCCATTCTCATGTTTGAGCCTCATACCCAGAAATAACTCTGCTTTTCCTAAGTCCTTCATTTTGAACTTTTTCATGAGTTCTTGCTTTACTATACTCACATCTTTCTCATTGTTGTAAAATATAAGAACGTCATCAACATAGATTGCTAGAATAATCCTATGTTTATCAGTTCCTCTAGTATAAACACACGGTTCATTTTTGCATCGTTTGAAGTTTAAACTCTCTAGTTCTGAATGCAACTTCAAATTCCACGACTGAGGAGCTTGTTTAAGACCATAAAGAGATTTCCTTTATCAACCTCTCCTTTTATTAGTGGTGGACCTGCTATTTTACAATCACTCGAGTTGTAAATAGTGCACTCCTTGCCTCCATTCGCACATGAAACCTCTATCTTATTACAACTCTCTACATAGCTAGTCATCCAGTCCTTCCTGTAGCTCATGTTCTCTGATGCTCCAGAATCCAGGATCCAGTAATCATCTCCACCGCCATGCTTTGTTATAATACTCGTATGCGCGCCTTTATTATTCTTTGGATTATGTGGACCATCGCACGCCTTGTGTGGCTCCTCACATATGAAACATTTTAGTCTTCTCTGCCTTTTTCTTGTAATTATTCCTCTGAACATTATTTTTATCACATCAGTAGTCAATACACTTCTAGTGCTCTCCAGCGCTAATCTCAATGGTTTATATTCTTCTGGCACACCTTGTAGCATAAGTGCCGCGAGGAGTTCATCATCAATTTCTTTTCCCAAGTCTGACAGTTGATTAGCTACTCGCATTCGCTGTGTCACATATTCAGTTATCGAATTAAACATACATAGCTTGAGGCTCTCCAGTCTTGACAATAGCCTGCATCTATTGTTTTGCTGCCTTTGTCTTCATATGCTGACCTTAAATTATTCCATGTCTCATATGCTGTTTTTGCTTTACGAACGTGAACTTTGCAATGATTCTCTATTAGTAGACAAATTTTCGTCCGTGCTATCTGATCGCCACGCTTCGAAGCTGTATCATCTTCTTTAGTTGGTGAACTCTCTACATATTTCCACAGATCATCATGGACTAATATGCACTCGACGTCGAATTTCCACGTATCAAAATTACTACTCCCTTGTAATTTCTTGATAGACGGAAGTGCGGAACTCGTACTCGACGGGACTTGTGTGCTCATTTTTCTCTAATTAGGTACTCTGTTCTCTCTAGTATAGAATGTATTCACATATTATTCATTTTACAAGCGCGAAATAAGTCCATATCCTGTTAATATTTGACTCTTCTCTAAGAGTCGTCCACTAGCAGAGCTGCACTTTGAATAACATGTAATAACACAATTAGATTACATAAATAACGTTATTTATTTTTCATGTAAAATCTCTAGAAAAATATTTGACACACACGAAACAATAGTTATATTGATAGAGAACCGTATGTACACGCTCTATTCAAATATCCTTCTGTCATACCAGCCAGTTGAAGGTAAACTATTGCAAAACTCTTTCTAACAAATATATCAACTTGTTTAAAAAAATCCTGTTATTGTTATTATGTAACTATTACTTAGTAAACATTATAGTTTATGAATTATTGCCCACAATTTTCCGTGGCCTTAATATATTGGCAAGCATTTAAATTTATTTATTCGTTAGGGGACTAAATCTTGACAACAAGCAAGCACTTTCCGAGTATTTATCTATTATAGTACCAAACTTGCTGTCCACAAATTACAAAATAATAAAGAATTTATATAAGAATTATCTTAGTTACTTACGTTCTTTAGTATCACGTTCCACCGAGTTGATGTCAAGTTCATCGCAGTTCATGAACTTATTCAATCTTTCTATACCAACAGAAGCCTGGAAATGTAAGATATCACTAAACCTCCTATACTTACCTCATTGTTAAACAATCATTAATATCTAACATAATTGAATAGTTTGACAAATAAGTAGTTATTGAGAAGAAAAAACCATACATATTAAAAATATTAATTAAGTTCTTTCAGATTATTTAGCAATATTATTAACTTATGAGAGTAGAAGTTATTGTTAAGAGCTTTCATTGATATCATTATATAACCTTACTACTCAAAGATGCTTTCTTTACTCGTATAAGGGAAAAGTATGTGTATATTTCAAGCAGCATTTACATAAATGCGTACGAGTGGCTCGTCTCGCTACTCGACGAAAAATTTGTGTAGTTTTACCAGCACGAGCACCAGCGTACATAATCGCGTGGTTTTATTTCCATAAACTTCATCATGCAACGGTAGTCTACGTTCTAGCGACATAATAAGTATGATAATGTTTTAAAATTTCATCAGGTATACTATTTCCAAGATTACAAATTACTTACGTTATAACAAAATACTTGTATGTTTTCGCTACGCAGGAATTTACAAAAATCGTTAAAATCACATTTGGTAAGTCTATCTTATCGTTTAAATGTTTATACTTTACAAAAATACCACAAATTGCTCGAAACGCGATTGTGTGCAAGTTCGCGTAAACCACTGGTCCCTTTGAGTTGTGTTCAAAATATCGCCAGCGAGGAGAGAGTCGCGAGTGGCGAGGCGAGTGACACAGTGATACTCGTGCTATTTACATATGCACCTCGCAGCGCGGCTCGTCACTCGTCTCGGCACTCGACTCGTACGATTGTGCAAATGTCACTTAAGATCCACAAGTTCAAAATCTTGTAGCATGTACCATCTTTATATTATTATGCGCTATAACTACGAATAAATGATAAGTCCATTTATTCGTTAAGCTATGATTCTACTTGCCGTTTTAATTATTCGGTCAATATATACTTAAATTATGTTTCGAAGTTCCGATTTTCAATCATCAAATAGCGACTTAACTGTAGAATAAAGCCGTAAACATGTAAATAAACTAAAACGTACATAATTATGTTGATTATATAGCAAAGAAATGTCATATATGTTTTGAATTTTTGGAGTTACCTATGTTTAAATATATATATTTTTTGCTTGAAAAACGGATTTAAATGTACTTACTTGTATGACATGCGATATAACGTTCGGCAGCATGGACAGTGGGAAACGCAGAATGTTGAAAAGAGACAACGCTACGAAAGCCCGCTTAGAGTCCAGCACTTCTGTATCGTTTACCAATACAAAGCACCCGAAGGACATCAGTGACACCTATGAGACCATTCCAGTAACTCAATTAGCTGATTTTATATGGGCATGCTCTATGCTGACCTGTGATGAACTCGTAATATACAGCATATGATATAATTAAAAATAACAAATATATTAAAAACATTTTCATATATTAAAAATATTGTAAGAAAATATTTTTCATATAAGTATTAAATATAATATCCCTAAATTCTTTTTATTTTTATCCTGTATTAACTATCTATACATATCCCAAGTAGCAAAAACAGACGTCATAGGTATAGACGTCTGTGACGTCTATATATGTATCTATACGTAGTCTATATGAGGCAAAAAAAACAGCGTGAAAATTGCTATAAAATTACTTGTTCGCAAAGCACTATTACGAGCAAAGGTTATTTGCGTATAAAATTGCTTTTGCTGTTGAAATGGGAGGCTTGTTTCTTTAGTCGAGTGGCGTAAAGTACTGTGTCTGAAAGAGTTGTTTAAATAACATTATACCACCATATATATATCCGGCGAAACCCTCTGACTACTCTTTTAGGGTGCTAAAGGTGTTATAATATGTATGTATCAATTTATATTATACAAGTGGACCGCACCGGCTTAGAAAGAGCAGGTATTAAGGGTTAAAGTATGAAATTGCCGATTTGTATTGAACAATTAAAATTTGGTGTTTTTTTTATTTTAACATATTTATTTAATCAAAATATATCACTATTATCTTTACATTGCTGCCATAATAGGATGGTCATTTATGCCATCATCTTTGCGATAGAACTCTGGTGATCTAGATTCGACAAACTGTGTGAAAGCATTTGTACTGCCTCCTGGGAAGAAAACTTTTTAAATCACGAAAAAAATGGTAGTCCGTTGGTGCAAGGTCTGGCGAATACAGAAGGTGACGAATGGTTTTTTATTGCAGTTCCTGTAGAGTTAAACTGATTTCTCGTGCTGTATGAGGTCTCGCGTTGTCATGGAGCAATAATGGTGAGATCGGTTCATGAGTCGGGGCAGTTTCACTGCTAATTTTGCTATCATTGTTCGAAGTTCGACACAGTAGACATCTGCCATTATTGCTTAACCAGATCGGAGAAAGCTATAGTGAATAACACCATTCTGAGACCACCAAAAAGTTACCATTACCTTTTTATTTGTAAGATTTGCTTTAGGACACTGTTGCGGCGTTTGACCTGGGATCTGCCATTGCAATTTTTTGCTTACGGTTATCGTAAAGAATCCACTTTTCATCACATGTCACAATTCGATCCAATATTCCTTCATTTCTGTATCGATTCAACAAGGCAACACAAGTCAATATTGGTGGTAAGACCTGTAGGTCTTCCACGTGGTTCGTTCATCAAATCAAAGTTTCCACGACGAAAGCGTTTAAACCAAAATCGAACGGTGCGTTCAATACGTTCCAACATTGATATTGCGAGCTGTTTCTGCCGCGTTAGATCCGCGTCGGAACTCGTATTCAAAAATCACTCGAATTCGAGGTATTCACCTTTCTTGTCTAAGCTGAATAAAAAAAACAACTGAAAGTCGATAATCGAATGTTGCACATTTTTAAAAGGAGGACCTCATAGGTACCATGTGAAAAAAGTTTCACTCAAAAATCTCAATCCATGAAGGTTCTGTGTCAATTGTGTACCTACTTATTACAATAAAAAGGCAATTTCATACTTTAACCCCTACATAATACATGGGGTACACTCAAAGTTTTGCACTTCTAGCTAATCGGAACTATTTGAATTTCGCATGTTATATTTTTTGAAATGACTTGCAACCTTTTTAGTAATAAAAAAAAAATGGCGGGTAATCATTTGTCGATTGTTTTTTTTTTATATGAAAGTTATACGTACGCAACGAAAATGGAATTAATTAAGTCGAAAAGATTTTAGAGCGATGGTTTTTTATGTTTTTAAAAGTTCTCTCTCCTCGCAAGACTGTGCCGCTCGTCTTTTAAATGCTTTTGGGAGAGAAGCACCTTGTTTGACCACCGGGAGGCGATGGTTTGCTGAATTTGAGAGAGGTCGGGTTTCTTTACATGACGAATTTCGTGAAGGGCGGCCTTCAACTGCCGCCAACGAAAATAATGTGGCTACTGTTAAGCGGCTAATTGAAGAAAACCCGCGTATTACCTATGAGACAATTCAAGGACTATTGGGGATTGGTATGAGCCAAATTCAGAAAATTTTACACGAAGAATTAAAAATTCGGAAACTTTGTTGTCGTTGGATCCCTCATGAACTGACAGCGGAGCAGAAGCGGGCTCGCGTGGAATGGTGCTCATATGCTACTGAAGTACCTACCACCACGGACATTCTAATGCTGTTTATGACTTTGTCACTGGAGACAAAAGTAATACACGTTTTGTCTCCTGTGACAAAGTCATAAATTAGTTGTCATAATATAGTTTTGAACCCGAAAAAAACAGCGATTTTGTGAATTGGTATTTGAAAATGAGAATAGGCCAATAAAAGTGAGGCAGGCGAGAAACGGTGAAAAAAATGATCGCGTTTTTTTTCTAAGCTACGGGTCCCATCTGCACAATTCCACTTTGAAGATCAAAAGAGTGTCAGTGACGTATTCTACCATTTGTTTACTCAGGGTCTTAGAAAAAGTACGCAAAAGACGACCAAAGCCGCGTTCTCCTACATCATGACAACGCTTCTTCACACACGGCCAACAAAAAAGTCATTTTTAAAAAAGTACAACTCGTCACGCATCCTGATGCACATAGCCTCGGCCTAACACCCTGTGATTTCTGTATTTTCCCCAAAATCAAAGATTTGATGAGAGGTTTCATTTTTACCAACTCCGAAGACGCAGGGATAGCGTTCAGTCAGCCCGTAGAAAACATGTCTTCGGATCTGTGGGTGTGGTGTTTAAAAAAAAGTTCAATCGCATGAAAAATTTTTTAAAATGTAAAGGAGAGTATTTTGAAAAGCAATAAACATAATATTTTGTTGTACTTTGTATGACATGTTGTTTTTTTAAGTTACGCAAAACTTTTAGTGTGACCTACGTAATTAACAAATTAAAAAAAAAAAAAATTGTTACGAAAATACTCTATAGCCTATGTTCATCAGGAATAGCGTGGGATATTAATGGTGAAAGATTATTTTAAATCTGGCCTGTAGTTTTTAAGTTATTCGTTACAAACAAAAATACAAAACTTTCCTCTTTATGTGTAGATGTACTCGTAGATTGTTATATTTTTTATCCTCATAGTATAACGAAACATATACATATTTTTATTCTTGAATGTTGTTATAAAATCAAGTCTTTGCCATGGTTGATGAAAATCTGATCAGCGGAATTCAAGATATTCAGGTTAAGATCACGTGTTTTGAATATATAATCAATGTGTATCTTGATGACTATAGATGATAGTTGGGATGGATTTTATTACCAGGCCAAGGTGCATGCATTAGTTGACATTGTCACAGGCAGGATACACTTTTATTTTTTTAAAGGGACACACACATAGGTACTTTTTATTATTGCAGAAAGGTTGGCCTTTGACCATAATCTCACCCGAGGGTAAGTGAAGATGTGGTCGAAGGTACTGATAGGCTAAACCTAGAATTACTGCCTCTCAAGGATAGCAGCCGGGACACACCTACTATACTTAATATGATTAAAATTACATTGTTTATTTATTGTATAATGCAAACGTACCCTATGATTATAACTCAGGACTGTTTTATCGTAAATTTTGTTTATCAACCAAAGTCCGTTCGTTGTTTTAAAAAAAATACAACAATTATGTAATTTAAGCAAATACGTGATTTTATCAATAACTATATACATCAGGAGTATAAGCAAAATTGGCGTAACCGCGGATGA
The DNA here is from genome assembly GCA_963854805.1 of Plagodis dolabraria. Lineage (NCBI taxonomy): Eukaryota > Metazoa > Arthropoda > Insecta > Lepidoptera > Geometridae > Plagodis > Plagodis dolabraria. Next base: position 21,454,031 of record OY978449.1, on the reverse strand, counting down.
TACGCTTGTATAAAATACTCGTAATGACTGGCAAAAAATCAGAGTTCATTTTCACTTGCCAACAGTTCATTACAGGAGCCTTGTCAGAAGGTTGTCTAATTCAAACGTCAAAGAAAATGATCCTCATTTTAAAATCCGAACTTCTTAAGGCGCATTGTTTTACAAAAAGTTACAAAATTATATCAAAATTAAATTCATCTCTATTACCATTTTGTATGACTATGAGACCCCTAGTCCTAAAGAAAATGGATATTGCATAAAACTAGCCTCTCAGTTATAAAAAAGGACAAGCCTGGAATAGCACGGAACCTCACAGTTTGAACAATACGACCAGGACACTTATTTAACGTTTAAAAGTCAACGCCACAAATATAAAGTTTATATACCAGGTCATACATCTGCCCTATCTGATCAAAGTGTATTTGTAATGGCTCCAAGAATATACAATCACTTACCTACATCTTTATTAGAATCCGAATACCAAGCATTATTTAAGCGGAAATTATTTGATTTTCTTCTTGATAAATGCTATTATTCTGTAACTGAGTATTTAAATGACCAATATACATAAATTTATTTCGTATTAGTATATATTATTGTTATTTTATTATAGATTAGAAGTTAGCAACATTAAAGTTTCTTGACGGTTGACGCTAAAAATTTGACAATAGATTAATATGACATTTAAATGAACGGAATGAATGGTATTTAATTGTATATGACATTAATTAATGTGGGTAGATATCTTTGTGACTTATTTCGTAAATGTTATTATTACCGGTGATTTTTTTAATATTAAGAACAAGCTAAAAATGTAATTCATTAATTTATGCTTGCATGAGCGTTGGTAGTATATTTATGTAAGTACATAATCTAGTTTATAAGCAAGGCTTGGACCTACACTTTTGCATGCCAAATATGGTGGAATGTGCAGAACTGTTTACAGTTAACTAATAACTTTACTGTATTGTTTAAATAATTACTCACATTCTTGCAAATAAATTGAATTTGAATTTGAATTTAACGAGACAACAGGTGAACTATAAAGAAATATACATAAATAATAATAATCACTTACCAAAAACGGAGCACAAGACCATATAAAGGAATTGGCAGAGCTCCAATATGCGTTCTGTTTAAGTACATTCATTTCTTTATTTCTGATTTTAAGTATTTGTTCTTCGAAACTAGGCTCCCAGGCGTACATTTTAAGTACCTGAAATTGAAAAATATTATAATTTAAAATAATACATTAAAAATATTTTCAGAAAACACGCTAGGGTATCAATGGACTTCAAGTCCAGGCAATCGACGACAAATTAGATGAATGAAGAGTAGTAAAGTCAATGATTTGAGGAACCTTCATGACCACCTTATATTACCGATAAGTCATACCTGCTCAATTAATCGAATAGCACATGGGTACCGACGGAAGCACATGGGATGTAAAGAGTGTTAATTATCGATTCTACAATATCAATAATTTGTACGCCACTAGTCACAACAGTAACTTACACTAACGTATATATAGATTATAAGAATGCATTTAATAGTGTTCCACATACCTGACAATTACATGTTTTACAATTCTTTATAATAAATCCTATGATCATCAACCTTTTTGAAGGGCGGTTTGGCCAATTGGAGTACTACTTTATCGCTAAATACCAACCCAGCTAGAATCACTACAAAGGAAATACTAATCGAAAATGGCATCTTTCAGGGAAAGATTTACAATAGCAATCCGAGATCAAGTTATCAACACAAAAAATACTAGAAATGTATTCTAAAAGACCCTGATCTACTAAATGATAAATGCAGAAAACGCCAACGGTATTTAGAAACAACAAAACATACAACAGGCGCCTGACCTAGCTAGGTCAGTCAGAAGTTAAGCTTAATTCAGTCAGATTACACACACCGACATAATCAAGTAGCTAAGTATCAAAAACTAGCCATCAAACAAACACAATGTGATCTCGAAAACCGTCACGCCATTTTATCAATATTATCTAAAACAACGGAGAGTGCCGGTTACAAACTATAGGTACTTCGCTAGAGTAATTTAATACTTACAGATAAGACCATTCACAATAACAGACCTGGCTTAACTATTATAGACACACTAAATAAAACAGTATAATATAATCGATATCCCAATATTCATGATGATGATGAGAACACCCACCTTAACATCTACAAATGATACGCTGTAATATAGGCCAAGGCGCGTAAATACGCGCCTTCACAAGTAAAGTTTTAGTTGAGAATGAGAATAATAATAATAAGCATGTACTTTTCTTCCACAAAAGGTTAAGACAAAGGGTAGTTTAACTAACTAGTAGTAACTTTAACCATTACGCTGCTGGAACAGCTACTTAAGTAGCTAAAGCAAAGATCGTAAAACGTCTTCAAACATGACAACAAGGTTTTTTTTATAAAACCTCTATTACAAGTCACCAGCGATCTACTCCACGGATTCGAAAAAATTACAACATGTAAAAAAAAATCGCAACATTTTCTGCCAAGATATTGTGGGTAGGTTATGCTAGGTTCAATATGCAAAAGAAGTCATTACCAAAACATGATTGATGTTTTAAACTTATTGCAAAATATAAAGTAGTTAATTCAATAACTAATCACAGATCACGTACCAAAATGTTCTAAGTATGTAACATTTTATTTTGCTTAATATTTTGAGTTCTTATGTATTGATATTTGGATGTGTAAAAAAGCTTGAGAATAGGTATATTATGTCTATTGGTATTTTATTTTAGTGTGGTGCTTCTAAATGTAGGTAAATATACTAGGACGCCTTAATGTAAGAGGATGTCTGAATCATTATATTTAACTCCAGATATTTAAAGTTTTGCGATACTGTAGCTATTCGGTAGAGTTTCGAGTCAAGGTGTAAGTCGAAGATTTTTTTACACTCTCTGTGTTGAGTAGTTTTTTCCGTCAATGACGATACTTCCAAGTACCTACTTAGATGCTAAAATTTCGAGATTAATTGTTCAAAATACTTCTGATAATGGCAATATAAGGCGTAATATCTATTTTTGTATCACAAAAATGTCCAATTAATATAATATAAAATATTTACCCGCTTAATCGTTTGCTTGAATATTTTCCGTGCATTGATAAAAAATCTCAGTAAGGTCCGACTTATACTACCCAGTTATACGCGAATTTAAACATACGTGGATTTTCTTTATGACAGCTGCGCGCATCAGCTTTTCTACTCCGCCCTGTTACGACAGGTTCGAACGTGTTCCGCATGGAATTGTTTTCATTCGAATTGTCGCAGTGCGTTTTATTAATAATGTCGAATTATATCATCCAACACAGTCTTAGCGGTTGGTACAAAATTTCATTAAAATCTTTATCGTCGTAAACTTTCGAAATGGGTTGTAAATATAATATATTTGCAAAGGTATAACATTTTTTTTTGACTCACCTTTATCCCATTAAGCACCTCATTCATGAGCTTGACTCTTTCGTCTTTGTACTTCATCTGCCTGATTTGCAGAGTTTTGACCTTATTAGCTATGATAGCGTTCACCGGGATGAGGATGATCATGACGGCCAGACCAGCCAGCACTGACGGGCCCAGGATACCCCACAGGAAGTAGAGAGCCAGTGCGATCTGCAGAGGTGCTGACCATATCATATTTAGATATGCTGTCAGTTCAATGAATCTGCGAAAAGAAAAGAAGATATAGAGAAAACCTCGCGAAAGCGATGGACGGTATCATATTGGCATAACATATCGGGACATTTTACGAACGATATGCGAATCTGTGACTCGACTTCTTGGGTCGTAACTTCGAATCCCATTCGTTTTCCCGCGTTAGTCGGGGGGTCGCCGGCAGAAGGAAAAAGGCACGGGCTTGTTTAATTTACAAAAATGTCAAATTGAGGTACTATTTTCGAAACGTTAACAATCAAATCATTTTCTAATTCCCGTTTTGGTTATAATTTCCACCATTAAAAAGAATTACAGTTAATACAGGTATGAAGTGGCGAATGGTACTAATAATTTGAGAGCTTCTCCCTTACTAGATCTGTATATTTTTGCTTTCTTTTCTTTCAAAATTCATCTTTGTGAACAAAATTTAATTTGAAGCATTCCATCAGCAGCTAAATCTATGCAGAATTCATCTAAATTTTTAGAGAGATCAGTCAGTTCTGTTGTCTTATCCAAGAAGAGATTTAGAATCCACTTGTCAGATTCAGAGTATTACATATTAATTAACAGTCGGGAAAGTGAACTAAAAGTTTATCTTGCAAATTATGCCAACTCTTGCAAAATCTTGCAAATTATCTTGCAAGGAATGTGAGCACTTACCACTAGCGTGGTCTGATGCATCATTTTTAACAATCTTCTGAACAGATAGAAAACACTTAAATATATGGCTTTGGAAAGAGGTTGATCATAAATTAAGTTATGCAAGAAATGCTTTGACTTAGCTGTTAAAATATTTTCTTCTCTAAAAAGTAAAGGTATCAAAGTCAAAGCAAGTCATTATCCTACGTAGGTACTCATTTAAATTATAAATTCTCTGTCTGTATAACAAGGGGGTCGCCAGAATTTTTGAACTTGTAAGGGGGTCGCGAAATCTATAAGATTGAAAGACACTGAAATAGAAGAATTATTCTTATTCATTTCTCTGAGTATCGGACTAAAAAGTCTGTTGGCTCGGAACCAGCGCGTTGCGCGCGCAGAGCACTCACCACAGATAATGTGTACTTGAATTGAATTGAAACTTCATTGGTCGGGCAGATTGTACTTTAATAATTAAAAAATTGTTTTCAAGCCTTGTTTTGTTAGGAGAATAATGCTTTAATTTAATTTTTAATTTTCTTAAAGAAGTATGTAAATAAAATATGCCGATAAAAGTCTGAATTTCATTTCATAATTAGAATATTACCGAATGAGATTACATAAACTATATTATAAAATATTACAATATTTGTTCAAACTACGTAGGTGAAAGACGATAGCTTGATAGATAGTTGATAGATGACAGAGGCGGAATTATCCAAGCATTTTTGTCGTTTCAGTAACAACAAACTGTGTAGTAGGATTTCTTAATCTCAATGTTTTACACGTGCAACTTGAATTTTCCCTCTGTGAGCGTTGTTTTTTTTTATTGCTGATAGGTAAGCGACAATATGTTTGTGAACTTTATTATAAATCGGCACACAATTACCTAAAAAGGACCATTAGAAAGGAATTATAAGGACTCTCAATTCCCATCTATTGTGTTTGATTAGATCAGGTCTAAATGATGATGTGGATCTAACTCGAGGTTCCAATGCGAACGATATTGGCGTGGCTAATCGTTGGTCGTTGTTTACACGTTGAACTAGGTAACAAACCATTGACGAGTGAAGTGAGAACTTCTATGCAAATGTGCTTACCTATGAGCATCCACCGACATCAAGTTGACGATTTCTCCAACGGTGGACTCCTTTCTCGCCGCGTTGGACATCCTCAGCGACTTTCTATAGATAGCACTGGTGAGGGCGGTTCGTATTCTCATGCCAACCAGGTACATCGCCATGAAGTAGTGGGCGAGCAGTAAGGTTTGCACGGTAGCACATCCCAGAAGGGCCACAGTGTATACATAGCCTTTCCAGTCTGGTTCCTTGCCTTCTACGAAGCCTATGAGATACCTGGAGAAAAAAACGCATTATTAGCTACGTCACAGCGAGCTAGAAATTCATAGCGGTATGGTTGAACACCTTGCCTGGCTAGCTAGCTAGCTACCGCCCTCAACATGAGATAAATTTGTCGAAAAGAACCAAACAGTATTTTTTATAATATTGTTATGGGTGCAATAACGCTGTCTCTACGGATTATATTACAAAATTACAAATTTACAAGTGAGAAAAATATGGTCATGTGCGGGATTCGAACCCGCGTCCATCCACCTACGATGGTTGAAGAACGAGAGCAAAAATTAGAGTTATGAGTCATAATGCCATTACAGCTCAGTCAGTCAGAGCATACCCCGGCTATAGGGGTGGATGGACACGGGTTCGAATACCGCATATGACTATAATTTCTTCTCTCGTAAATTTGTAATTTGTAACCAGTATTTTCTGAAGAATGTCCTGAAAGGCAGATTCATGGTCAAGTAACCTGCTTTGCTACCATATCATCATTTATCAGGAGAGGTAGTTGTCAAGGAGTGGTCTAAAATGCTATGAAAATAGTTTTTTTTGTGAAGCATGTTCAAATATTTATTTGTAAATAACTTTCAGTATTCCTAATTCACACACATAATATATTTGAACTTGGTATAAAAGTTCTGAGAAGCCCTTGAAACCTGACTCTGCCACTATAAAACACGTTAACAATTTTCTTATTTTGAAATTATACTTTAAGTAGGTAATTTATTTTTGACAGTTAAAGCTTTATACGCATCTACTTATTTCCACCGCGAAGCAGTAATTTCCGCATCACTGTGTTCCGGTTTGAAGGGTATGGGTGCCGGTGAAATTACAGGCACATGAGACTTAACAATTTTTTGTCTCGGGTACATTGCAGTTCATCACTTTTGACGAACTGCAACTGTTATAGGCGGAGGTTGATTCACATCAGGTGGATATCGTGCTTTTTCCATCCCAATAGCATAAATATAAATATATAGTGATATATAAATATTTAGGCATTTGCATACAAAGGTTGGCAACGCATCCTATGTCTCTCTGTCCTTCTATCCCATAAAAAACTTACTTAAGTAGCTGTGGAGATGCGAACATCAGAGTGTCATTAATTAATTTCAACAAGGCCCCGAACATGAATTCACCTCCGTAGGCAAGGCAAAGAGCTGGAAGAATTGAGACTGGCTTCTTTTCCTTCTCGGGTTTGAAGTTCACGCTGGCAGAAGTTTTGCGGTAGATTGCTTTTGCATCCGTCGACCTGGGAAAGACATTTTCTATTTATACTAATGCAATGTGAATAAGTTATGTTCTACATAAATGCCACTACATCACCTCTTCATTAAAATTGGCCATTGTTTATGATAACCTAGATAACAGCCTCAGAGGAGTGGTGGTTATGATTGCAAAAAACGATAGATAAGCTGCGCCGAGAGCGAATGAATGATCGCATTTTAAAAATCAAATTAGATGCTCATCTTTACCGAATAAATGTGAAAATTCGCTAGAAAGTCATATCTATACCTACGAAGAGAAAGAAGACGAAATTCAAACCTAACTGCTACAAATTGACCCATTTGAGGATTCTGAGATCCAAAGCAGAATGGAAATGTATGGAGACATGAGATAAGGTTAAAGAGAGAAAGCGTTAAAAGTAAGGTACTCTTTGAAAATGATTGATGCCACTACGCCAATTTGCAGAAGACTTAGTAGGAGGAATAGAGATGAGTTAATCAATGTTATATGCAAGGCATTGAGAAGTGCTTCGAATCCGCTCACACTCGTGATATGTTTCAAAAAGTTCAAATCGAAACAAGTCAAACCCAAGCATTAGTCTATAGAAAACGAGCTCATAATCCAGAAAACAGCAATTCTTGAGAGGTAGCGAATCTATTGTTAACAACTTCATAGCAACAACGCTGAGGATGATAGAGAACTGGATTATAATAATAATAATAATAATTCTTTATTTCGACCAACTTGGATCATACAATATTAAATTTAAACAAAACTTACAATGGAAGGTACATAATATTTTCAATCAATTAAATAGAAGAGACATTGCAAAATATTAGTCTCAATTTTATTATAGCTATATACATAATTTAAATAAAAGGAACGGTAATTTAATTAATGTCAAGTTATAAGTAAAAACTTCCAAATATATTAAATTAAATTTAAAATATGAAAATAATTAAATGTCAATAAAAATAAAATAAAAATAATAAATTATGTACGTATAAAATATGAAACAAAATACTTAGCATCATCAATTCCATGTCAATATAACTCAAAGTCAATTATGTCCTATTTATAGTCAATAAGTGAACCCTAGAGCACTGGTTCAAGTACTGGCAATCAAATCTTTCACCAAATACCTTCAGGATGCTATTAGGGCTGGCCCGAATCCTGCGCACCATGGATGTGCACCGTTTCCGCATGGTTGCATAGAAACATTCCACACGCGATTCGGCAAACATCCCTGATGCACTACAGAACCGTGGCAACCGTAACAGAACCCTGAATGCATTATTATATATTGAACTCGCAAGGCGCTGTACTGCTTCTGAGAGTAGCTTAACCACAGGCTGCTCGTGTAGAAAGAGGTACAAAAAGCTCTGAAAAGAGTGATTTTGATCTCATCCGAGCAACGAGCAAACCTGCGGGCAATCATGTTAGCTCTCACAGACAGCGCCCTACGTTCTCTTTCTATATCCGCATTGTCTTTCAAGTCAGAGGTTATCAAGTGGCCAAGATATTTAACTTGTTCAACTTAAATTATGATGGATTATGCCAATAGATAACACGACATATTCCGCCAAGAGCTTGAGGAAGCAGTCAACAAACCAAAAACCAAGGCTTGTGAAAATGATGAAGTCACAGCCCTAACACTACAAATCATGGGATCTGAAGGGATAAAAAATATCCACACAATAGCTCAAAAGTTCTGGAGAAGAGCAATAAGTCAAGACTGGATTGAAGACTGGACTGAATCGACGGTGGTTCCCTTGCACAAGAAATGTACAACATGCAAATGCGAAAACTGCCGCACCATTTCATGTCATTCCTCCCACGCCAGTAAAGAATTTTTGCGAATATTAAACAGGAGACTGGAAAAATTACATTTGTAGACAGATATCCATCCATAAGGCAAGCTGGTTTCGTAAAAAACAGGCATGAAATGCTGAGCACAACATTAGTGCTATCCATCATTGTCCTTCATGAATTATACAAAAATTGTTGACTGCAGAAACTGGAACAAGATGATGGCGTTATGATGAAAATGGAGACAGACCATTTTATTCTTCTCTTTAAACTTTCGTGAACTAAAAAAGTTTCTAAATTATTAACGTTTCTATTCACGCACCAATTAACATCAAAATAATATTTTTATTAACCTCGACGTTTCGATCAAGTTGCATTGACCGTAGTCAAGAGGATACAGTCAACACGTGATCACGGTCAAAGCAACTTGATCAACCAAAAAATCAATGTAATTTCATGCGTGAATAGACCCTTTAATAATTTAGAAACCTCTTGCATTTTTGTGCAAAAGCTTTACGGATGTAGCAAATCGAGAGTACTGCTAGAAAACTCTCAATCATTAGGGATTCATTCCTTCATCGGCGAGCAGGAATATAGGGTACATAAGGATCCAGGCATAACAAGCGTGCGGTATTTGCTGAATAACCTGCGCTTTACTGATGATACCACAATTATAGGTGGCCCTGAAACTGAACTTCTTGAAACTTGACTTGCTTCTATATCCGCTTACATTCATAATGTGTAAGGATATAGAGCTATTTTCAAACTGACCAAATGCGAGTCGCACACCGTACCAACACAATTTGTTTATTATGTAAAATATATAAAATACGTTATTTTTTACTTCCATTCAGGGTTCTTAGCGTGTCCACGCTAATTAATCTCGATTTTTATTATTTGCTATTCCATTAATCTAAAACTGCTATGATAATGTGTTCTATAATCATACTAAGTTTGATGCTTTGTAGGTACATATTACTATTTTACAACAAAAGCAAAATAACGTTTAAAATACTGGTTTCAAGCCCTTCATTTTACAATTAATTTTATTATCATTTATGGTGCAACTCACCGTAATAAGACACGTTCTGTGAAAAATTAATCAGTCGGTCGGTCGGACGGAAGGCGTACGGACAACCAAGGCCATGAATTCCTGTTATCCAGTGCGAAACCTTAAAAGGCTAAAGTCGATGTGGATGGACTGAGTAAAGAATATTTTGTATGTGTCAATAAGTACCAATTGAGGAATGAATGAAAGCTAATGGTGCAATAAGGAAAAAAAATGTACAGACTCCACTTAGTGTGGCATAGGCATAAAAAGATGAAATATATAATACTGTACTTACTGTTCTCTTTTCCTTAATGATCTCTCCCAGAACTTGTTGAATCTCGGAACTACTTCCTGTGATGCATCTTGAGGGTTTAGTGACCAGAGGTCCTCCTCGGTGAGAGGTCGACGTAGCCCTGTCAGCGCTAGAGGATCAAACCAGCTGAACGTCAGCCGGCTGGGGAACCATGCCGATTGCTCTGGACTTTGGTTCTGGAATAAAAGAGTTTCTATGAGGTTCCGGAAGTCACTCAGCGGCTAGAACTCTCTTAACCTTTGTAGGAGTAGGCGGTAGGCCCATATAATGATGAAAACAGTTTATGACAAACATTTTGTTTATGCTCTCGAATGAAATAATGGAATTCATCAGCAACAGCCATAATACCCAGAATAAGAGCCTGCCCCATAAGGGGGAAACCCCGCGCTTAGCAGGCCACTTGAGTATCGCAGTCATGTAAGACGGCAGTTCACAGAGAACAATACGTTCTCTTCCTCGCCTCTTCGACTCCCACAGGAAGATATAGGGGGTGGGGGATATATATAATATACATTTCTGCCCAGTCTGATATAAAACGTGCCTTAACTTTCTAGAATATCGTTTTTTATAAATTTGTACAAAAAGTTTAACACATTTTTTTTAATATACAGTTTTGTATTTAATTTTTACTGATATGAATGCCGGCAATTGGATTTTTAAGACCATAAAATTATGTAAAGGAGCATATGAATATGTAGATTTGAAGGAGAACAACTATTTATGTATAGAGCCTTAATGAGATTGTCGGCATAGCGCTCTCTCAAGTTATTTTTAAGTTGATATAGTGCGATCAGAAGTGGTATACCTGCTGTCTCCTAGCTCTTTGCCCCCATAATAAGAGAATGAACTAAAATCCTGTTTGGCTTTTATTTTCCTCAAAAGTTATTAACAAAATAGTTGACATTTCGTTAATATTTTTTAAATAAAGGCCGCACAGCTATTGCTTGATTTGCGTGACATTTAAATGAATAGATAAAAGTGATGAGATCAATGATTCGCCCGACTGTTCGTAAGCGTCACATCCGTCTATTACAGGAACAGTATCACCGTTTCGACCTGTTTGTCCCTGCACTACGCTCGTCAATTCAAGACGGTAGTTCTTATGTTCGTGCGCCCATTAATTTTACTTGCTACAGTGTTCTTAACGACTAAAAACATTATGGTGTTTACAACAGAACTTCAGGACAGAATATTGAACATTAAGGTGATACCTACCAAGACAGAGAGATAAATAGACCTTCCTGGTGGTACGTCACCTATAGAATATAATATATACCTATATAATGCTCTTAAATGGAAAGATTTAAACTAAATTAATTATTAATTTTAAGTAAATTATGTTTTTTTTTTCTTTTACTATCAACGTGATTTTTATAATATTATGTAAGTAAGTTATACCGCTTATATAATTATCATCACACGGTTAGATATTCAATGAACCAGATTCCCTTAAACTATTCGCAATAAATGTACCAAACTACCTTTTCATATTTGTAGGGTGTATCTCTGGCCGGCAAGTCTGCAAAGCAATTCAGCAAGAACATGACCACTATCAGAGTATAGTAGACCATATAGCTGACGAAATGGTATCTGACGTTTTCATCTTGGCTCAAATTATGGTGCTTGACAATCTCAGTCCGGAGCTGAGGTAGCCCAGCGAGAATCAACAACAACCAAAAGAAGAACAGCACCCCTGACGCTCGCGTGCCAAACTTTCTGTTGTAAAACAACAGTGTAGCTGACAAAACCTGTAAAACAACGTGTCATTAGTAAGTACTTCGAAACGTGATATGACTGAGACGTCATTATTTTATTCTTGGCTGCTTCTTTACTATTATAGAAACAACTAATGCCCTTGAACTTTTAAACTGTTAGTATCACGGATTTAGGAAGGGATCCCTCCCTTCCTAAATCCGTGATCATGTTACATCATTGTATAGTTCACACTGAGATTGACTCCGGTCAATACACTCACACAATATACACTTAGAAAGGGTTACGTTGCCACATGGCACCGAATATTGTTAATGGTTATGTAAAATGGCTGCAAACTTTGTAACAGTATTTAGAGCTTATTACTTATACCTACTGCTTATACTGAACACTTTTTTATGTTACATTCAAAAATACCAACCAGTTGTGATTTACCATGCATTTAAGGATCGTGTATTAATAGCTCCTTTCATACAGACGAAGTTAAGCGATATTTTAAATACCAAGCTGAAGGTATTTAAACACAATTATGTTGAAATCCTTCTCAACACCACATAGCTTGGTTAGATACGGCAGAAGAAAAATTGGACGGTACGAAAAAGCCTGCATTTTGTTTCGTACCGATTGCGATAGAAATGGCATCCCTATTGTGGTTGAATAGTTAATTAGTACGTTTTTGTCGATATGGCAACACGGATGTGCATGACTTTGACTAATCGCAGCAGTCGTTAACCAGATTTAACCGATTTTGACAATTTTTTTTTTTTTTTGAAATCTGATGATTGTCGTTTATTCCCGTCAAAATTTCATCAAAATCGTTTTTGAGTTACGCTGTAATAACTGAAAAATATTTTCCATCTTGATGATATAGTTGTTGACAATGAATGACAATCGATCCCGTAAGTAGCAAGGGTTCCTAAAAAGAGAGAAAAAAAATTGTTGACCAAAACATGGAACCGACTTAACACCCAAAAGTGTGAAATAACTTGTCGAAGTCGGTACCACGCGCACAATATTGAGATAATAGGTACTTTTAAACTATTAAATAAATCCTTAAAGGCCGGCAACGCATCCTCGAGACCTCCGGTTTTGCAGATGTTTGTGGGCGACGGTGATCACTTACCATCAGGTGAGCCGCCTGCTCGTTTGCCCTCCTATACAATAAAAAAACTACTTAACCGACTTCAACCAGTTATTTCACACTTTTGGATGTTGAAGTCGGTTCCATATTTTGGTTATTTTTTTTATTAGAGGCTAGATATCGCCGCGTGTTTTTCATGCCAATTGAGTCGCACCCTTGTATTCCTCATACCAGTAGAAGTACTCTGCTCTTTATACTTGCTGGTGAGGGGAATCTTCGTAACAATACAAATTTGTTTATAAGCCGTAATTAAAACCAGCAAATATTTATCAGGGGTGTTTCGATGCGGAACCCTAATAGATCGAGGCCCGACTCGTAATTTTCCAGTTTATTGGTAACCTAACAGTTGAGGTGATAAATATTAGTGACTAGTAGTCATCTGATTTTGATTTCAGTTGATCTCGAATATCAGTTAGGTAAAAGCCTTGTGATATGTGGGTAAAAGATTACATGTGCCCTACCTCCTAATTTTTCCAGTTAACTGGTGTATGAATTTGATAGAACAAACATCACAAATAAATGTATATTGGTACTTACAAAAGTTAATATCTTTATAATAGGGGCATAAAAGTCAGCGTTGAAGACTGGCTCTCCTTTGGAAGACATGTGAACCACTACACCCAGGTCCACAAACGTGAGGACTATGAGTAAGCAGGTTAGGATTAGTTTTGTGATGTTCAGGGGGTTCCATGGTATATTCCGCTCTTTACTGTTGTAGATATAGTATCCGTCAAGGAATCCGAACACCCACAGATATATGCATGGGGTCCATATAAGGACAGTCTTCTGGAAGCAGTCGGTTAGCTCTGGATTTTCTGTGTTCCATGCTGTAGAGATATTCTGTAACAAAATTGAAAATTAAAATATTACTCTGTATATTCGAAACAATTTGTTTTACTTTTCCTAGGTAGGTAGTCAGGTGGCACGGTAAAGGTAATGGTAGCAATAAATTTCTAGCCCAAATGCTTCAATCATTGTAACTTTGGTCTCAAAATATTTACCAGTCAAAACTTGTGCATACGAATAAGAGATACACTATCGAGAAATAAGAGAAATCAAAGGGTGAACTACAATTGGCAATCATTATATATTTCATTGTTTCCATGGCCAAAATGTTAAGGCACCCGGGTCGAGGGGAAAGTGATGAGAAAAAATATTCAGGAGTACCTACTAGGATATACGTAGGTAGGAGTAATATACTTCAGTAGATTGAGATGGTTAAGGCATGTAGAAAGATTGAATAAAATAAATTAATGACGAAACATTGTACCCAGTGTATCGAATAAAAAATGTCTCGATAAATAAAAAAAGTGAATAGAGTGAAGGCAAGTGATTGACATGAGTGAAATAGGTAGTAGTTATAAGCAAGTTATAATAATATTACAGGTAGTTATTAGAATGTGGATTTTTAATACTTTAAAATATAATAATAAAGCATTTCGTACGTCTCACAAATATTTTCGGTCGCCAATTTTTAAGGACGATTTTTTATTCAAACATAAACATGTTTTTTTTGTTTAAGTCTACCTACTGGTCAAGGATATGGCAACAGGATCTGCCCTATATGCTATTATACGAGAGCCAGCCCTTGGAGTATCGAGATAAGTTTCAGCTGATAGACTTAGTGATCGCTGGTACAGTGATTATCGCTGTTGCTCAGTTGATCTTGTAGTGTACGCATCGATGGATGGCATGTCATCCAAGGGTGAGACGTTGGCGGCTAGTTTTTACTTAGCGAAGGCTTATATTGGGTGTGGTATAAGATGCTTCTTTCGAAGTTTCCTGCCTATGGGCTTTCAAAAATTTCTAGTATGGATCTTTAATTTTTGGTCAAACTGGACCATAGTCAGCGTTATCAACGGTGCATACCACAACTTAAACCGGTCAAATGCTGGCGTAGAATGTAATAATGAATGTAGAATACAAATCTATGTGTTCCGACTCTGTTTCTCTTGCACATCTATGACATGTTGCAGTACTGGAGATGCGTCATTTACCGACCGTGCTATAATTTCTCAGAAAAACGTTGTCAAAAATTGCAACAAGCTTGTCTCTGCAGTCGAGACCCTGTCAAATGTCTCGAAGTTTGGTTCGAAGTTCGAGTTTAGTCTGTCCATATAACCACAAGAAAACACATGTGTGTGAGTTAACCGCTATACTACCCTTCTTTGTCGTATCCCTTTTTGAAGACCTTGCTGCCTCAAACAGTATCGGCCGTGGCGTGGCTGTCATTTGGAAGGTAAGGCTTAATAAAACCCTCTAATCAGGATAAATAAGCGCAGAGAAGCTCGAATCGTCGACGATCAATTTATCTCGAATAGGCTCGTACAATAATAATTGGCACTGCATAGATATGTCGGATCACCTTTTAACGTGTCCATTACGAGGCCTGTTCCGAGGAACTGTAAGGTTTAATACCTGCAGCTGAATTAGGACGATGCACCATATAATAATTCACTAATTTCATGTCGATGCCTGGAAGACTCAAGAAGGTCAAAGCGGATCCCATACGGTTAGGTACAATTTTATTTCAACGTACAGTAAGTTCCGCTAGACGTGTAAAAATTCTGAACTTTCTTGGAGAGAAATTTCCAGTGAAATCGTTGATAAATCCGCCATAAGTAGTCGCGAATAGTACATCTTCGTTAGTGTAAAAATTTTCCAACTGTACAGTTAGTTGCGTTATGAAATATTGTTGAGTTTTTCTAAAAGTAGGTATATATGTATGGATATATGAAACCTAAAATGGAATGAAAATCACGGATTATTGCGGTCTATGTTAATGTCATAATCATTTATTCAATTTAGTCATATAGATACTACACTCAGAAGCCCAATTACCAATTTTACTGATTAAATATTGTATATTCTACCTACTGTCACATAATAGAATATTCTTTTTATAGCGTCACTGCGAAAAGATCGGACAAGAAACTCTGGAGCCATTATTTTCAAACGTCTTTTCCAATACTTTAGAAAGTTCATTATAATATTATTGCAATATTTGCTTAAATTAAGTATGTATTTTCTTGACAGCTTGGCAGAACTTTCAAATTTCCAAGCGATTTTGTTGTTTAAATGGCCACAAATTGTATTAGGCTTTCTTATGTAACGGAAGTGACGTCAGCCACAGTGACAGCCCGCCATGCTGAAGCCGCCAAGCCGCCATTTTGCCACTTCCCCTCTCGCCAAGCCAAGCCATGCCAGCCAGGAGTGGGGATGTGTGCATATAAGCCATTGCCCGCCATTTTTTCGTTCTATTTTTGCTCGTGAATAAAAGTAATAGCAACAACTCTGTCCGTTTTCATTCTGCCCGCTACACTCAGAGGTGGGATCGAATGAAATGAAACGACGTCATATACCCACGTTGCAACAGCGAAGCTCTCGATCTTCGGAGGAGCTAAATGAAGATAATGATGAAGAGCCTACACCACCGGCAAGAAAAATTTTGAAAAGCCTGCTCGAGAAGGAAGTTCATAAGGCACTACAAGATCTGCAAGATGAAAGCCTTGTTCCCAGCAAACGAAGGGAACTCCGTGCTGCCTCTTTGATACCCGAGTTCGATCCTGACAGTGAGGAATGCTCAGTACAAGCTTGGATAAGAAAAATTGAACAAATCGGTGAAATTCATGGATGGGACGACACTACCAAATCTTCCTACCTGCAAGACAAACTACGAGGACAAGCCAAGAAGTGGTACAATCGATTGGATGACTACAACTATACATGGGATGATTGGAAAGAAATGTTATTACGTGCATTTCCTAAACACAGGGATTACGGTAGTATGTTAGAAGAAATGCTACAAAGAAGAAAATCAGCAACTGAGACAATGACCAAATACTACCAAGATAAACTCGCCATGTGTTTCCGGTGCAAGTTATCAGATAACGCCAGTGTTTCCTGCATAATTAGAGGTCTACCCTCATCTTTGCAACCAAACGCTAGGGCATTTCAATGCCAATCTCCAGGAGAACTGTACGAAGGGTTCTTGTGTGCATTAGACGACTACCGTTCTTTGCCTCTAGAACCCAGGTTTCAAAAGATAACCGCAAATCGACAATCTACAGATAAAAGGGCAGTCTCTGCTAATCCCGAAACCGATCCATGCCCCCGATGCAAGAAAACTGGCCATTTTCTTCGAGATTGTACACAAGCGGACACGCGTACTTGTTTCAAGTGCGGAACTCAAGGACATATTGCACCACGTTGCCCTATAAACCACACGACTAGCAAAACTACATCGAGCAGTACCGTCAAAGAAGTGAACCTAGTAAAACCGTACAACGACACCTATAAGAAAGTTGTGAAAATTAATGACATATATGTGAAAGCGTACTTTGATACAGGAAGTCAAGTCAACGTGTTGAATGAACAAGTTTCACGTGCCTTGTGTCTTCAAGTGAAACCTGCAAGTGTTGTCCTGAAAGGATTTTCGGGAGGGCTAATTACAAGTCGAGGCGAAGTGGAGTTTCAGCTAGAAATCGATGGCACAAAAATCCCATGTCATGCCTTATTGTCCAGTATAAACATGGACGAAATTAATTTGTTAATCGGACAGCCAGTGATCAACAGCAAAGGTATGACTCTGACCGTTTGCAATGGCGCAGCTAAACTTGACTTTGTTTCAGATCCCATGTGCGAGATTGAGGCTATTGAAGAAAACTGTCACTTCGAAGTCGTTACTGCAAATGAAGAACGCCTGCCACCCGGTTCCTCGATCATACAAGTCCGCGTGTTGGGGAACAAGATGGACAACAACGTGGTGACCCCTCCGCGTCACTACGAGCTTTGTGGCGTGGTCTACTCCTTGCCGGCCACCTTGCTACGCGGCAAAGAGGGCTACATCAAGGTCGTCAACATGGGCAGCGAGACCATCACGTGGCCACCAGGAGAAGTCCTAACAAAAGCCGAAAGCTGCAACGAGCCACAGCCAGATAGCCAGGTATGTAGTCTTTGTAGTTGCATTGCCATTGCCAGTAACTTGCGCGATTCTAGCCTGTCCGATGCTTTAGAAGCAATCACATGTATAGGTGGTGTTGAAGTGAATAATATTAAAATAGGCCCATTAAATAAAAAGGAACATTCAGATTTGATTGCTTTATTGACTCGCTATAAAAATTGTTTTGCGTCCAGTACTCATGAGTTAGGTTGTACGAGCTTAATGCAGATGAAAATTAAGCTCACTAACGACAAGCCCGTGCATCGACAGCCTTATCGCCTCTCGCATAGTGAACAAGCGATTGTGAACTCTAAAATCAAAGACTTATTAGATGGGGGCATCATAAAAGAGTCTGAATCCAGCTATGCGTCCCCAGTGATCCTTGTTAAAAAAAAGAATGGCGACAGTAGACTATGCGTTGACTATCGCGCCTTGAACGCCATTACTGTAAAAGATAGATACCCATTACCAAATATAGACGATCAGGTTTCAAAATTGGCAGGCAAGAAATATTTTACCAGCTTAGACATGGCTCAAGGGTATCATCAGCTAGAAATTTTCCCGGAAGATGCACACAAAACCGGGTTCGTTACAAGCCAAGGTCATTACCAGTATATTCGCGTCCCGTACGGGTTGGCCAACGCCCCTTCAGTTTTTATGCGATTAATTAATAAAATAGTAGAATCCATAGGTAAACCGGGCAACACAGAAAACGCTCAACAACAGAATGTAGGTCAAACAGAAATTTTGGCTTTCTTGGATGATTTACTTCTACCCTCAATTGACATTGAATCTGGGTTGGTTTTGTTGAATAAGGTGCTTGAAAAATTTGATACCGAAAATTTAAAACTGAATATGAGTAAGTGTGCATTTCTGCAAAATGAAATTACTTATTTAGGTCACGAGATATCTTTGAATGGCATACAGCCTGGCCATTCTAAGCTAACTGCTGTGTCACAGTTCCCAATTCCTAAAAATGTCCATAGTGTGCGGCAGTTTATTGGATTGTGTAGCTACTTTAGGAAGTTTATTGCTAATTTTGCTATTATTGCGCGGCCTTTAACAGACTTGACAAAAAAAGAATGCTCCCTGGGTGTGGGAAAGTGAACAGAACAGAAGCTTTGAACAATTAAAAATATGCTTATGTTCCAAACCAGTACTAGCCTTATATGATCCCGTGCTTCACACGGAGATACATACAGATGCATGCAAGTCTGGTATCGCAGGTATATTATTACAAAAACAGAATGACGACTCTTTACGACCTGTATTTTACTTTAGCCGTGTTACCAGTAAGGAAGAAAGCATGTACCATAGTTATGAACTTGAAACACTCGCGGTCGTCGAATCATTACGTAAATTTAGAGTTTACATCGTAGGCAAACATGTTAAGGTTGTAACTGATTGCACAGCAGTTCGCGCTACGCTCACTAAGCGCGACATAATACCGCGCATCGCGAGATGGTGGCTTTCAATACAAGATTATGATATTGACGTTGAATATAGGCCTGGAGAACGTATGAAGCACGTAGACGCTCTTAGTAGACATCCAGTTGATACAATGAACATAAACCGTCTTGAGATTTCGGACTGGTTTTATACGCTCCAATGCCAAGATGACAACATAAGTCTCATCAATAATCAGTTGAAAACTAAAACCGCTACTTCTGAAATCATAAATAACTATGTTCTCATAGACAACAAACTTTATCGCAAGACTCTAAACGGAAATCGACTCGTAGTTCCTGGTTCAGCTAGATGGAAAATTGTGCAAATGCACCATGACGACATTGGTCACGTAGGCTTGCATCGCTGTTCTGAATTAATAAAGAGCACATATTGGTTTCCCAAAATGACGAGATTTATTAAAAAATATGTGACTTCATGTATTCATTGTGCATATGGCAAGGGTAGTTATGGAAAGAAAGAAGGAAAACTGCACCCAATTCCCAAACCTTCGGAACCAATGTGCGTGGTTCACATAGACCATCTTGGGCCATTTTGTAGAACAATGAAAGGGTATCAATACATGTTAGTAATGACAGATGGGTTTACTAAATTTGTTATAGCTGAGCCAACACGAACTGTCAATTCGATCGAGTCTATCCGAACGCTTAAGAAAACGTTCAGCCTTTTTGGATATCCCAATCGCGTAATAACTGACCATGGTAAAGCTTTTACTAGTAGGCATTTTAAGAAATTTGCGACGGATAAGCAGTTTCGCCACACGTTAAATGCTATAGCTTGTCCACGTGCTAACGGCCAAGTTGAACGGACGAACCGTACAATTCTCGATGCATTGCGCGCCGCTGATCCAAGTGAAGCTTCAAGTAACTGGGCCAATACTTTACCTGAGGTAGTTTGGGGCATTAACAACACTCTAAACGAGAGCACTGGGTACAAGCCTTATGATTTGATGTTTGCGCGTGTTGGCAGATCAGTGTGTGATGTTTCCGTGCCTGACCAGAAGTCAGATCCTATCGAGTCTCGCCGCCAGAAAGCTATTGATAAGCTACAAAAAGCGAGTGAGAAAATGAAGCGAAATTTTGATAAGAAACGAAAAATCGCTCATGTTTATAAGAAGGGAGATTTCGTGCTCTGGAGACAGGCTCCTACGAGTAGTGCGTCTAAAGTAAATACCAAATTAGACGATTTGTATTCTGGGCCATATGTAGTTACTAATGTGCTAGGAAATGACAGGTATCGCATCAGGAGTATAAAAGGGTTGCGTGGTTATAAGAGTTTTACAGGCTTAGTAGCTGCAGATTCATTGAGACCCTACAGGAGTATAGCCCCTATGTCAGATAGTGCCAGCAGCTCCGATGAACAGCTTGAAACTGAAGACTTAATTGATTTATTGGAGAGCTAATCTCAAACCTTTTTCCCATTGCGGGAGCAATTGTTGCAGGATGGCCGAATGTAACGGAAGTGACGTCAGCCACAGTGACAGCCCGCCATGCTGAAGCCGCCAAGCCGCCATTTTGCCACTTCCCCTCTCGCCAAGCCAAGCCATGCCAGCCAGGAGTGGGGATGTGTGCATATAAGCCATTGCCCGCCATTTTTTCGTTCTATTTTTGCTCGTGAATAAAAGTAATAGCAACAACTCTGTCCGTTTTCATTCTGCCCGCTACACTTAATCATAATTTTTCTCTCACGTTGATCTAGAGTTTTTCTTCGGTGAGCATTATTATATAATGGCACACAATTCCCTAAAAAGCACTTCATAGTTGTCTTTTGCTAATATTAATTAGAATAAGATGTACCTACATGTGCCTTACGTCACATCATCGAGTGTCAACGCATGACCTTAAATCCCCTCGAGTGATATAGCGACTTTATAATATTTCCTCGAGAGTTTGCGTGTGACCGTTATTTCTTTTTATAAGAGGGGGCGGGGTATTCATGCGCACTTTCCTTCCGCCACGGGTGTTATGGAAAGGAAGGAAATAGTATAGAATATTAATAATGAGATAAATATAATGCATTTTATTATATAAAGTTACATTTATTTATTTTTGTTAATAAGTTAATGATTCGGTAACATCCGTTATTTATGTAGGTATTGAATTATTTGACCATAAGAAGCCCCGCCCAGTATTTTTTACCATATCCCTTAACGACGGCTTTTCTGGAAGAGATCACTCTGAGCGATAATACCGCCCATTGATACAATTAGTTTTATGTAACGTTTATTGTTGTTATTATGGTGTTTTCAAAACAGAGTTAGAGTCTATCTATCAATAAATTATACATTTGGTGAACAGTTTTCTAGGTCCTAAATTCTATGGCGCCCCCAAGGATAAGCCCCAACAAAAAATATGAAGGTACCTAGGTACACCGAGTCTAAAGACGAGCCTATATTTATAAGTATTTTACCGAAATGTTAAAGTAAAGTAACATACTTGCTGATTTATCATAATATCAACTTACCCAAAATGTACCGCCGCAAAAATCGTCAAGCGTGGAATCGTACGACATTGTCATAAATTGTGGACGTTAAATGTTGTAACTTTCATATATTCAACTTGCTTGGCACTTAATTTTTAAACTATCCAAAATTCAGTGGAATTTTACACAACATTCTAAATATATTATTTTGACACAAAGTAGGTATATAAACTGTTTAAGATTAGTACACATATCTCTCTATGAGATCAGTGGTGTTACAGTGTAACTTTGAAATTGTAAGTAAAATCGATTTAAACTGTTTGCGAAGCATCACACCTCATCCGAAACTCAAAATCAAAGATAATTACAGTCTCCACTTGTCTAGCTCGACGTCTGACCGTCACTGGTCACTCCACAAATCAAAGAGCGAGCTGAGCCGAGTGAAACTTGAGGGACTACAACGTCACTGTTTTACAAATCAGTGTCTCAGTAGATTTGGGGACCTATGATGTGTGTAGTGTGTGTTATGGCAGTGTTGCCAAGCCACCTCGAATATTTGAAAAGACGTACGGCCTATAAAAGTACGTAAAGTAAGACTAATGTTATTGGACTTCATCATTAAAATTGTTAATTGAATTTATATTTTTTTAATACTGTTGATTACAATGTCACCCGATAGTGCCATACAACCATTAATTTACTTACTTATATTATAAAGAGGAAAGATTTGTATTTTTGAATGTAACAGATAAACACAAAAACTACTAGACCAAAACTGTTTCACCATTAGAATCCTACACTATCCCTGATGAATATATATATATTTTTTTGTTAAATACCCATGCAAAGTCGGGTCGGACCGTTAGGATAAAATAAAATAAATACATTTTTCATCCCACCATCTCGGAAAGAGTATTTTTAATCTTCAATATCTGAGTGGAAAAGCCGTTTTTATTCTCTAGAGGATAAAGTAAATTGAATTTAGAACATCGTGTGCACTAAGTTTGTGAATTAAAAAAAACATTAAACCTATTTACTGCTACCTCTATGGTGCCGAATATATCATACAACTTTTTTTTAATTTGTTAAAAACTCAGACTCGGAACCTTCTTGGTGTTCTTTTTTCAATTTGCTTTGTACGATGTTCTTTACGCGGCATTTTTTCACGTCATTGTTAAACCTTATATTAAAAACAAGAAACTTGAAAACAAGTGAAAAAACTAAAATGAGTGATTCTAGCGACGAGGAAGTTTGTTTGACGCCAACAAAATTGAGTGAAACTGTTAATAATGCGCAAATGAGCTTTCTCCCTCAACAATCAGCATTTAGTCATTTCCTCGCTGAGGTGGAATGAAAAGTTACGTGTTGCACTCGAGTGCAAAGATTTTTCACCTCGTGTTCTTTTGATTCCCTCGCTAACGCTCAGGATTCTAATTTTGAATCACTCGCTGCGCTCGTGATTCAATTTTAGAATCCTTCGCTTGCTCGGTCATCAAAATTGAACACGCGGTTAAAAAGCAACTTTGCACTCTTGTATAACAAATAACTATTAGTAATCGGACCCACTACCCCCACCTAGCGCTAGTCCCACGTACTGGGAGCCTTAAGCAATGGGTTATAGACAGAGATTTGAAATACATAGATTAGTTATATCCGAACACCACTGCTCTAAAAGCTTACTAGAATTTACCTATCTACATACCTACGCATATGTATATGCAGTTTGTTATGACAAGGAAAGAACATTCAAATATTATGCGTCATATCTGTTGTAAGAAAGAGATAAATAAGAAATTCGTGTTACCACCGAACCGCCACGAGATGTTCCGATCACCATTATGCTGCGATCTCTTTCACTCTCTCACACCAAACGATACACATATCTCGCTCATCCATTTCATTGAGATCAGTTCCTAAGATAAAACAAAATGAAGATATTTTATATTTCAACAATAAAAGCAATAATTACGCGTGAAATGAAACAGTTTTCTTATCTCTCACAGTGCCTGTATAATTGGTGCAGAGTCTAAAGACACAAGGAAGGCATATTGTCCACACATTATTCCTAAAAAACACGATTAGCGGTGATGTATTCACCGGACGCTCGGAAGTGCAAGACTGGTAGTGACTCAGGTAATTACCCTGAATTCGTCTAGTAAATATGGAGGCCATACAACTCATCTAAAGGTAAAAAAATCTTAGGTTATAGAGGGGACCTCGACTGAGCCGAATTTTGTATTACGTTAACCGTCCACAGGGGACTATGAGGCCATGAATTATGGTACTTAATGCCGACTTTAGTTAGTTTGCCATAACTTCTGAAACATCTTACATTAATGCCCATCATGTCGACTCTATTTTTTTTGTTATTCCTTACTAATATGTCGACTTTCCCTTGATGCTAAGTTTTTAAATATGTCTTTATGTCAGTACCACGAAGTCGAAAAGTTAATTGTTCTAAGGATTGTGCTACGATTAATACATATTTATTCGTAGATTTTGTGTCACTAGAATGCCGACAAATTGGCCATAATCTAATGTGTCTAATCTATATGTAATTTGAAAAATCACGAATAAGTGCCACACCTACTGCTTATCTACATCGTGCAATAGTGGGGCGATGCCAGTCCACCGGACAGGGAATTCAAGATTATCCATCCACAGACTGCACTAGACTAAGCGAATAAGGGCCTATAGTGCCTACCCCTTCCGTCTGTAATGCATTCGCACTAACCACAGTAAATAATACCTACTTGCCAATTTTGTTATTCTATTGACAAAATTCTCTCCTAGAGTCTTTGACTCAACAAATAGGGCTATATTTAAATTTACGTTTTGTGATGTGTTATGTCAAAATTTTTAGGTGCGTTTATGTCTAAAGCTCCCAAAACGGATAAACCGATTTTGGTTAAGTGTTCTTAACAATAATTCAAGAAATTTTGCTCATTTCAAGATTATCAGTTATTTTCTACTTGATAAGCCATTCTTCAACAGCAACTTCCATTGGTCTGATCGATACGAAATTCAGTATCCTGTTACTTCAGCGATATTGTAAGTGACTGGAAACCTTTAACCTGCAAGATACCGAACTCAACAACTTTCTGCAGGAGTGTCGTGTTTGGGTCAGGGTTTTTTTTTTTAATTAACTGCAGGTACTAAAGAGGTATTTAATATATTATGTCTTTTATACCACACCCATGATATATTCAATCTGTATGTTTGTTAAGCGTAATGAAAATATTTTCTTTGAGATTAAGTCAAGCCGCTCCGATTTATTAAGATCCAAACAGAAACATAATATATGTATGCCACAAATTAATAACAGCATGTTTCGCAATAGTCCATATGTAATGGCTCTATATGTGTACAATAGACTACCCAATGAAATAAAAATATTAAAAAAACAACACATTTAAATACAAATTAAAAGCATGGCTTACATCAAAAGTGTATTATGATATGAAATAATATTTCAACGATTTCTCCCGGTGCAACTGTGGATTGTGCAATTCTAGTTAATTAATTAAGACATTAAGATACATAATATTTTATTTTATACTATTGTACCCTAGATTTTTATTTCCTAGTTAAGTTTAACTAAATGTAGTAGTTGATACCTACTATAAATTATTGAACGCTCGCAATGGGCAGACTGTTGAAACTACATTGTTATGTTATCATCCATCATCATATGTACACAGGTATTCAATAAAAAAATCTAATTTCTGATTTCTGATTTCCCACTCAGAAACTTTTTCGTACTCAATTTTTAATGAAAGGAGGTTGGCCTTTCTCTACACTACGAAAAAAGTGCGGCAATTTATTAGTTTCGTTAAATAATTTAACAATACGCTTTTAATTATTCTAAATAATTTTCCAAAATGCAATCTGATATTGAAAGTGACGATTTTAAAGTGACGGCGCCACTCACAAATAGTCATATGGAACTTACTTCCTGAGAAGTCTCGAGACAAATACGAGAAAACTCATAGGTAGGTACTTAATGATTTTATTTTCCTCGTGGGCGTAGTATATAGCACTGGGTATGTATAATATACACTCGGGAGAAAGTTCTATTTCTGTTCGAGAGTATGTTTAAGCCCAACGCGTAGAGGCGGGCTTAAAGAAACCGAGATATCTCGAGATCGTTTTCTTCCCTCGACGTACAATGCACTATTAAGTGTTTGTGAGGCAAACTTTCGCCGGGATTTGAAGTTTTTCTAGGTAAAATTTGATATAGGTAATCAGTATTACGTGAGCTCATGTATATGTGCATAAAATGTATTTATTACTACCTATTAGAACCGCATTTATGCCAAGTTTCATTGCGAAACTTCAGTTTCAGATATTGATTTTAGCTTTAACCTAGGTTAATCTCCAGCTGCGACACGCTTGACGGCCAGTTGGACGACTTCCATCAGCGGAAGAGTTTCAGTGTTCTGCTGCAAGTCCCCGCTGTTGAGAATCCTTTCCGTCCGCGTCGTCTACAGACACATACACTCGCAGATAAGAGACAGGAAGTGCACAAACGTCAAACTCACATTCTGAAATTGGAGATTTTTGTTGCGTTGCCGGTGCGTGGTTAGAATTTTATAGATACGTACTTGTTATTGTTTTACTGTAAAACAATAATTTTCACAATAGACTGCCTTGAAATTTGTAGCATATTGTAAAGGGAAGTTAATTGCGAATAGACAGCACTGCAATGCTCAGCTTAACATTAGATGATGAATTCAGTGTTCTTTGAAAGAATTCACCCATTGGCATCCGCGTGGACGATATAGTCCATTTAAGTATTATAAATTAAACCGGTAAAAACACTCACGTTGGGGATCGAATACGTCAACACGGGTTGTGTACCCGTCGGGAGCTCGCAGAAGCAGCGCACTCGCCCTGATGATGAGCATCTGATATGCGAAACCTGGGTCGACGTATTCGATCCCAACGTGAGTGTTTTTGCCGGTTTAATTTATAATATTTAAATGTGTGTGGAACTCGTGAGAATTTCATTTCAAAGATATAGTCCATTTATGAATGAAATTTTATTGTTCTCGATATCTCACATGCCAAAGGATTACTGTGGAGTTTGCGTGACACGTTCGCGCACTCGGAACACACCACGCTGGAAACTAATGATATTGACAAAGTTGTTTATACAACATTTTGCATGTAGGGCTAAGACGTTGGAGGGACGTGCATTTTTATACTCGTACTAAAAGACCTGTAGCTTTCCAAACAAAAAAATCTCTTTACTTGATTATAACCAGGGCCTGCGCTGGGCGAGTGCACATGTGAGTGGACTGACAGGTATAGGACAGGCTGTAATCGCTAAATGTCGTCTAACAACATGCAGAGCTAGATCGTTTTTAGTATGATTGCAGATGACGTGGCATTGAAATTTTAATTTCTAAATATCTAATGTGGTACCTACCTATTTCGATATCATTATCTTATATTATCCACATTGTATCTGTATACTTGTATATCCAATGGTTATTGGTAAAATGCTAACAACCTCTTAGGGTTTGACTTCTGCTAGTCCTAACAAACATATTGAGAAGAATTTATTTTCGTTTAGAAAAATATATATATAATTATATCGAAAACACTAAAGTAAGGATATCAGTACAGTTAAGTCGAACAGTCTTGTATACGTAGTACCATGCCCAACATGACACTTTGACCTCATATTCAAAGTTGGCGACGGCAGCCGTCCCCCCTGTCTCAATGACTTGCCTGTGTGGTTGTATAAGAGGACGGAATAAAAGCTGCATTACATTTCTTAATACGAAAGCTTTTAATTAAATCAATTTTATAAATATTGATTCATACAATGGATTTCAAGATCTTTCAATTCACAGAATATTCAATAAGAGAACCATAAATTACTTGAATCAGTAGTTTCTTTGTAATAATATTAACAAAAAATTATAATTGACACACACTGATCCTCCTGGCATCGTATCAACTCCTTTCTACAACGCAGACTATTCAGCACTATTCATCTTTGCAATGACTTTGCGTGTAGTACTGAATCGGAGGTATAGGGATATTGATACGTTGCCGAGGCAATACTTCCGATCCTTTAGGTATTACTTGAAAATCACATAAGTGAGTAGCTACTAATGTAATTTTCAAGTGTTAGCTTCTAACAAATATACAGATGCAAACATAGGTACAACATGAACGCATGTTGATACGGCGAAAGAACCTCGAAAATGTATGTGTGCTTCTACAGTTCAAATCCGTGAATAATCACGAGAAAATATTTTCGTGTTGAGAATTATACGCTATATATATTTAAAAGACAGTAATTCAACAAGTACAATATAAGTATACATGGCAAACAGAACATCTCAGATTGTATTACAAATTATTTTCATCAAGTAAAATTACGGCAAGTAACAAAGAACAATATATTTCTTATACTAAATTAAATTACACATTTTACTAACAATCTATATTTTGTTCATAAAAAATCTCTATACCATATCGTATGTCTAAGACTATCCGGAACAAATAAGCTGTATCTTTTCCTATTTTTAGTAGGCACAAATAGTGTGTTCTTAACTTATCTTATCTCTATAAAGTTCTGTTGTATTGGGATCAAATTACGTAGGTACTGTACTAGTGCAGATTTTGTAACATTAAGTACAAATTTGAACAGTAATTAACGACATGCAATTAAGTAAATAGGTAAGTACAAATAGACGGGATAATTTAACATTTAAATAAAACAAAGAAATCCATTGTAAAACACAAATCTATTCTAATTCGAGAAATTTAATGCAAGATTCTAAAACGCTTTAAGTACATGTATAAGTCAAAATTGTAATTCAAAGGCAGTATATTGGTAACTAAACGACTAAAACTGTATTGTGTATGTACTTATAATAATAAGTAGGTATATCGATAATAAAATCATCTAAGTACTTATTTAACTATTTCAATATATCATGTTACAAAATACCCACTATTTAAATGCAATAATATGCAATTATAATTTAGCAATCACAAGAGATAAATCAGTAGTCGAATTAAACTAAAGATTTCAGCACCCGTTGTATCCATTTTGTTTACGGCTACTCAATCTGATCTAACACTCACTCCTACAAAAGGTACAGGTTTAAGGTTCACTTCCACTGACGAAAACGTGCTCCTCCACATTTTCTTAGTGTAGTTGCAAGTATTACTGCCTACACAAGCAATCGTATTCTAAATTTTATTGCTTACAATTAGCATTTGCACCCACACTAAGACGTTGAGTACAAACGAGGCCCACCCACACAAATGCGCATCAATTTACCGTGGAGGGGCACGCCTTTCTGAGTGAATAGGTCTGTAAAATTATTATATTTTTTGTTTGGGCTTTTAGAGACAACGATAAATTAAGCAAAATGAAATAATCTCTTAATTACTAAATTATATTGCGCTCAAGATTTGTACGGTTCTTATTGGTGTATTATTGTATACTATATGTATAAATAATAGCTGCCTGATTAGTGGAGCGATAGTGAATTAAGTACATGAGTATGTGTCCAATTAGAAACCTTAGGGCCCTGCTTCCTAGATTTTAGTCCCTTTGAAAGGGTACTCTTTTGGATGATTATATCAAAGTGAAAGCAACTATTGTTATATGTGGACATCGACAGATATTTAAGACTTTTTTCAGCATATTTGATTGAACGTAAAATATGAATCTGAAGGGAGCTGAAAAGCACGGCAAGTGAGAATTTTTGTGGAACTCAACAAGAGACCAATGAGCTTCATATACTTTTCACTTGTGACCATTTAAATCCCTATTGGACAATTCAGTATTATTTATGAAGTTATTGCGGCATTTGTTTTAAAGCCTGGTGAATGCGACTTATATAACGCTGCACTCATCAGCCCGCGACACGACTGTGAGTAATTGAGAGAGAGAGTGATTGAGAGTAATCGCGTAAAACGCGGGGCTGGCGATGTCGCCTTAGAGTTTTAGAAAAAAAAGTCGTAGGTGAGGTAATTTGTAAGCAAATAGTTCTTTTTTCCATTGCCGCCATTGGGTATTGAAATTTGTACATAAACTTTGCGATAAAATGTTGTGCCTCCTTAACGATTACTTGGAAAATGAAACCGTCAATTGTATGGAACAGGCAAAACCGAGACAAATATTATTGAACAGACTAAATTCAATTATAAAATTGGATTATTAAAATAAGTAAGGCACGTGTATTTCATTTATATTGGTTCGAATTAATAGGGCAATGTCGAGTTTATTGTTAGGATTTTAAAGGATTGCGGCCATAGCCGTTTGTCATTGTGGAAATCATTGGATATTTCGGACTCAAGATAACTTCGAAGAAGAATTCTCGGGCTATGCACTGGTTGTGTAAATGAGTTTACACTTGGTGTACGGCTCTACCCATCACGGGTTAAAAAACGATTTGTATTGCATTGATAGGTGATTGTTTTTAATTTAGTTTTATGATATTTTAGATTATTAGTGTGGCTGAATGTTGAAGGTTGGAAGGTGATGTACTTATAATGAATACTAGTAGTAAGGACTGTTGATCACCTTGGATTGCGCTTCACAAATCGAGCATCACCTCAGCTGAAGTACTAGTTTTTCATGTGTACGTTTGATAATTATCGTCTTTACTTCCACGCTGCTTTAATTTACTTTTAGAGCAAAGATAATGTTCCGAATCATCCTACACATATAATCTCATCGGTTTCAAACTGTACGTTTATTTGTCACAAGTGTCATATCAAGAACGGAAAGCTAACTTGCGACTGAGTATATATCAACTATGTACCCGGTTGAAACAAACCCCAAACCCAATGAGCGTTTGGCCGAATATTTATTCGTATATCGATGGATACAATTGTTTCTAGTGGATCGACAACTAATGCAGAATAGATTCGTGTAATTCTCCGCCACTTTGTGTCGGAAATTTTGTAAACATAGTAAAGAAATTTCACTTCTGAGCCATGATTAATTTTAAGGCTAGCGATTACAGTGCATACTTGTACTGTTGAACATAAAATAACCAGATTTCTGGCTTGATATCAATATATTTATGACTTCCAATGTGTCACACTATTTCTTTTTAATACTACTAAGCACTTATTAATAATAGAAAACGTGATAATCACCCTGTTCACTTATTTTACACAAATAGTTCTTACATTTTAATGTGATGTAAAAGTGTGGGGGTAAGTCAGATTAATAAAAATCAATTTTAAGTACATATAATGTACAATAATTATTTAAAAGAGAATATACTGAGTAATAACTAAGCTATCTTACGATGGGTTTGAGCCAGCAATTCTTCTTCATAACTTAGTTGTGTAAAAATTATATTAAAAAAAAATACAGGCATGTCAAATAAATAAAACAGTGAAAGCCTATCGTTTCATCGATACAGAAAATAAACACAGTGTATGTAAGATATTGTTGTGATGTGTTTTAAATTAATATTTTTATGACCAAATATTTTATATGAGTTAATGAAACAATAGGACTTTACCTAAGTAAATCGATTTATAACATTGAAAAAGATTTGCTGCTCAAAAATTGGTAAAAATATATTTTACTCCCTTAACTAAATAAAAACAATAGGATAAGTACTAATTAACAGCATGCAGTATATAATACAGCAAGCGATAAGTATCCAATTATTGTAAGTATTGAGTACCAAAATCACAATCTCGTCGTTCTTCCTGTAAGAAGTATGTAAAAGCTAGTACAAAAAGTTTCACCGATAAATAATTAAGAACTTCTTTTTGTATGAACTTTTACCAAAAGAAGCTCTCACAGTAGATAAAAGTAACTTTAGAGAATTAATAGATACATGTGTTAAATTGCGGAAATCCGTTTTTAACATTAACGAATATAGAAAAAAATATTTTAAGAAAAAATTTTGTTTATATTTTAGATGTATACTTAAAAATATAAAATCATGTCACTTGATATAGTGACAATTCCGTGTTAATTTCCTGCAAAGCCGACGTGATATCATCTCTTCACAGCCATCGAATTTCTCGATCGTAAGCTCAAGGAGTTATGAGCTAATGATGGTTCGGGTAAAAGCGAAACTCGTCGAAAAAAATCCTTCCGGTTTGGCTACGTGGCGTTTGTGAGGTCACGTCAACTTAGCAGGAAAATTAGCCTGAATTGTCATTAAACATATTTTAAGTGGTTTTT
Organism: Plagodis dolabraria; assembly: GCA_963854805.1. Taxonomy (NCBI): domain Eukaryota; kingdom Metazoa; phylum Arthropoda; class Insecta; order Lepidoptera; family Geometridae; genus Plagodis; species Plagodis dolabraria. Next base: position 21,422,079 of record OY978449.1, on the reverse strand, counting down.
CTAAAATATTTTATTTGTACCTGATAGGCTAGCTTTTGACCACTATTACACCTGATGGTAACTGATGAGATGGTCGAAGATATGGTTCAGGCTAACCTAAAATTACTGGCTATCAAGGATAGCTGCCCGAACATACCGCTAGGCGCTTGGCGACAGATATTCTACTTGAGGGTAGTAGCTGGTCAGGCGGGCATTTGCAAATCGCCCTACATATAACGAGTTAACGACTGCCGTCCTAAGACAACAACCTATTCATCGCAGTAGACGTTGCTTAACTAAGCCGATCGGTTAAGAACGGCTATGCAAACTACAGTACGAACGCTTCAATAAAAAAAAAATATTTTCTTAAAATATTTTCAAATTGTTATTATTAAAAGTAACTTTGTTAGATTCGCTAATGCCGATTCAATAACTAGAAAATAAAGTACAATAAACACCATACTTTGTTTTGGACGAAAACTAAATCATTCCGATTGGAATTTTCCGTTTAATATCGATATCGACATTAACAAGTCGATATATTTCCATGGCAGCGACACTGTTAATGACGCACGTAATGTCGTGAATGAAATCTTTGATCTTGGTACGGAGGTAGGTACCAATTTGTGATGACAAAATCTAATGAAACTACGTGAAAACATGTGCCAATACACTATTCATCTATACAATAATTTGGGCGTATTAATATGTATGCAACCTCTGTACCTGTATCAAAGAAAACGATTTCAAGCGACTATTTCGTCAACAGTTGCCACCTCTTTTGTAAGGCAATAAGGCTTGGATTTTCCATTGAAACTATGCAAGACACCAAAGTAGAGAGCGAGGAAAAAATTCAGCATAACGATTCCTTCATTTTCCTAAAAATTAATATAAAAAAAACAATTTGAAGCAATCGTATTGGTGAATTTTTACCTCGCCTACTCAGTTATCTATCACCTTCGTGATAGCCAATCAGAGCGGTTAGCTCTTAGGCTAGGGTAATAGTGAAATACCGCTAACACAAACTTTAACTTTTTTAAGTTAAAAATTGAAATAATAATGATATTACTGGAATTATACACTGGATATGTCTGATATAACGTATTTCGAGTTTACAATAACCTAGTTTAATTCGCATTTTTTTTTATTTCTGAGCTACGATAAAATTTGCCACCAAACAAATGTATCCCTACCCCTACGAGATAACAAGCCTGCCTACTCGTAGTTGGCATTCGTTGGGTTATAAAATTTTTTTAACAGATCTACCCCTTAAAGGGGTTGAAACGAGAAAGTTTTTTTTTGTCACAACACCCTTTCCGCTCTGACTTTGTTAAAATGTAGAGCTAATTATAGGATAGGTATATAATGTAAGGTGGATTGTTGCACCTAATTAACAAGTCCAGCGTCCTTAGCCATGCTGTAGAAGATGGAGTTCTTGTCCGCGAGGAGTTGCTCCGGAGGCGCGTATTCGACCAGCTGGCCCTTGTCGAGGACCATCACCTTAGTGGAGTCCATGATGGTGTTGAGCCGATGCGCGATCGTCAGCACTGTGCACGATGCAAACTCCGACCGAATTGTTTTCTGTAATAAGTATTCATGATGGTTATACAGTTCTATAAAAAAACTTCCCAGCTTTCACTGCCGCCGATGGGAATAATAATTATAGTTACTATTCCCAATTGCCACTGTTGACATACTCGTATATTTGTTTGCTTGCGACCAGTCAGATATGAAGGGGTTGACTTTAATCGATGGTTGGGAACCTATTGACCCTTAGGCTGCTGCCTGCCTGCTCCCCGGCGGGTGGGTATGCGTAAATGCATTTTCCCCATGCCAAAAAAAGGGGTGGCTGCCGGTCCCACAACAGAAGCTATACCTTTTTATAATTTACGTTATTATGTTGTCCTTTGTGTTGTTATGGAACATTGTAATCCGTATATAACGTGGGATAATGATCCTACACCTTATGCAAGATGTATTAATATGATTTCAAGCACAATCGCATGTAAATCGTGAACAAACATTTTTAGAACCAAAAATTTTCATCTCTTCCGGAAATCGAGCCCACGCCTTCGGGTATACACACCGGACGCAAACAAACAAAAAGCCACCGAGACGACGGAAGATGTGAATTTTCTGCTCTAGTTGTAGTTTAAATATATGCAAATGTGACATTACGTAAGTCTATATTGTATGTTGTATGTGTTACGCTTTGTTGTAATAGCATTGTTATTCGACGACAGAATCGGTTGAATGCAATCACGTACAACAAAATTGGTTTTATCGGTCGTCCGACGTTGTCAACGTTTCTAAACTGGACTAGTAAGTCTTTAGTCTTCTAACTGGGTTTATCAATGCCCCATACGCTAGAAACTTTGTAATGTTATGTTTATTAGCAAAGAAACTAAAACACCCAATATGACCGACCCCAACACACATAATGGCACGACGATATTTAATGAATTTCTTCACTACAATTAGGCTAAGTCAACACTAAAATAATTAAATAAACGGAACAGACTTCTGACATTGAAAATTATGAAATAAGTTGTTGACGTCGGTACCGTGCTCAAAATATTGACGTCACATACTTTTCAGTGTCGGAAGTCGGTTAAGTTCTTTTTTTTTGTGACGCAAACTGCTTACAAGATTCCCTCGTCCAAAATACTATTCAGAAGAAGACTTTACAATTACCATTAAATCATCTAGGTATGCAAAAACATTTTCATTAAATTGACTATACCTTAAAAACTATTTTAGTGAGGGGTGACCGACTTTGACAACATTTTAATGGAATCACTGAAAAAGAATCATCAAAATCAGTCCTTTGTTGGCGAAGTAATCGCATAAAAACATACAAAAAAACAGTCGAATTCTTTTTAGAATTCAGTTCAACGCAGAATTATTTAATTAGGTCTTGCCTGTACTTCAAGCTTTTATTTGAACACAAAAATACTTGATTTTTATGCGACTAACACGACAAAAACGAAACGATTTGATATTCAAACGCGCCGGTCAACAAATGCGATGTTGCCTGACCGTGCGTATAACTAGTATTGACAGCTCCATTCGAAGTGTGGTGTTTGGATTTTGTCGCGTTAGTCAGTCGGATGAACAATCCATGTTGTGTCGTATAACGACAGCAAATTCAGACATAGTCTAGTTACCTGAATAAGGTCGTCGGTCTCTAGATCGACAGCGGCGGTGGCCTCGTCGAGCACCAACAGCGGCGTCTTGCGCAGCAATGCTCGAGCCAAGCAGACGAGCTGCCTCTGTCCCACAGATAGATTCTCGCCGCCCTCGGAGATCTCATGCTTTAGTCCCGCTGACAGACCTGCATTGTCATGTTAGAACGGATTAAAAATGTATTCACATACAACATTACGACGAGAAAAATATGTTTAAACTACGAGCAGCATTCAAACCTGCGACTAACTATCCCTGGCTGACAAAATTTGCCAATTCGACCTACAGTGTTGATGATGAGCCAATGTTAAATTTCATCTTTTATTTCTTATTATGTAACCACTTAAGGAGGCAGAGCGACTGTGACATTATGTACAAAAAAGATTGATTTAGTATTATTAATTTAAAAATAACAATGTTAGAGTTGATTTCGTTTTTATGACGAGGTAAGATGTTGTACTAACAAAATTAGTGCGTTCGATTAGAGACGATAGCGTTTGTAGCGGTTTCAAAAATCAGTATTCAGATCCCAGCGTTCGGAAAGCAATATTTTGATAATTTTACTAACAAATAATTTGCCCCAAATCGAACGACAGACAACACTTTTTGACAAGAACTGTCATTCTCAAAAAACGCACGCATGTGCGTTTTTTGAATTGATTTATAGTAATAGAACTGTGCAGTCATTCATGCAAACAGGGCGAATATAAATACTATGCGATTTGTAATTTGATCAATATACATACATTTAAATGCGGAAAACTTAAGTGATAAAATTGTTTCATTATTGTTCAACTGTCAAACTAGCAGTTGTCAAAACACTATCACCAAGGACCTATCTTCGTCTACCTATCTTGTTAAGGGAATATCCGTACTAATATTATAAATGCGAAAGTAACTCTGTCTGTCTGTATGTCTGTCTGTCTGTTACGCTTTCACGCCAAAACTACTGGACCGATTTGAATGAAATTTGGTATGGAGATAGTTTGAGACCCGGGAAAAAACATAGGATAGTTTTTATCCGACTGCGAAAAAAGAGGTTAATGTTTTCGCGCGATAACCGACATACGCGCGGGCGGAGCCGCGCCCGGAAAGCTAGTATATTATAAAAACGTTTAAAAGCTATTTTCTTCCACAACGTCCCAAAACAAACACTCAATATGATAATTTCTAGTATTAGTGTTTGTTATTTCTGCTAACAGTAGGCTATCTGATCTCCCTGAATAAAGAGAAAAAGGAAAAAATAACGTAGTTTCATATATGCAGTTTTTTTTATCTCTAACAGTCGATGTGCATATGCATGATTCATGTGTGTGTGCCAATGTCAGATACTTTTTTTTATTGCTGATAGATAAGCCTTTGAGCGATGATGTGGTCGAAGGTATTAACAGGCTTAACCTAGAATTACTAGCTCTCAAGCACAGCTGCCGGAACACACCGTTAGGTGCTTGGCGACAGATTTTCTACTTGAGGGTCGCTAGTCAGGCGGACATTTATAAAATATCCTTCCACCATGCGGTTCACCGCAAGACAGCGACGGTTTCGAACCATGGACCATCTGCTGTCCATAGCCAATGGGCTATGGACTGCCAAGCTGTGCAGCAGATAGTGGCTATCTACTGAGCCATCACTGCTTTAAAATACTGCCTCGAAGTAATAGTATAACACGACTGTGTTTAGGCGTGAAGGGCACTACAGTGCCCTTAAAATTACTGGGCGTACAAATGAAATTACTGGGCATACGAGACGTCTCGCAGTGTCGAGCAGAACGAGAACGGTGACACTGCAATTATGTAATGGACATTCATGATTCCACCAGGTGGGGCTCAGGTAACTTGTCCGACTCGCCCCCTGTATAAGTCCGACTCGCCCCCTGTATAAATAAACCGTTAGAATAGGTATCTGACCTTGCACGAACGCCTTGAGATGCGCGTGTTCCAGCGACCGCCAGATGTCGTCGTCGCTGAACGCTTCGAACGGGTCGAGGTTCATCCGCAGCGTGCCCGAGAACAGCACCGGGTCCTGCGGGATGATCGTGATGCGCGAACGCAGCTGGTGCAGCCCGATCTTGGATATGTCGATGCCGTCGATCATTATCTTGCCGCCCATCGCTTCTACTATCCTGTATGGCATATAAATATAATATTAATTGATTAAATCCGGATAAGCCAAAAAACACTTTGTCTCGCAGGGAATAATTTGTGGTGGGTTTTGGGTAACCTCTTCTTTGGACTGTCATTGTAAATTGGTTGTTTAAAAGGATGGTTGAAATAACTCTATACCTTTGTCTTTTTTTGTTGTCTTCTTAAAAATATAGCCTTTTGTACTTCACGTGAATTTAGTGTCACTGCCCCAAGAAGTCACCGAAGATACAGAAATGCGAAGGTAGCGTTGGTTGGGTGAGTCCACGTTTAGCTATTATAATTCTGGACAGTTTTATTAGGTAGTTATTAGTGTTGGTGTAGCTATGAATATTGTATGTATTTGTTTACTTCATTTTTAGTCGCAATACAAACCGGCTTTGAACAAGACGTATTTTAATATTCTTTCATACCTCCAGCTACCTACCCGGACGGTAGAGCCGTGCGAACAAAAGGCGCTCTGATTCCGAGAACTCCGCGCAAAACAAGTCATCGTATTGTTTATCAAGACTCGATTGGCGTAAAGTGAAACGGAGTTTGTGTTTCAAATTGTGAAAAGTGTTTTTATAAATGACAATGACAACTATGAAACCCGAACAAGAGCAGTTATTGTCAGTATTGGAGGACAATGCTAATATGCTCCGCAAGACACTTACAAACTGGAAGAAAACTCCAAAAGCCAGAATTACGAAAGGTTACATTGAAGTACGCATGAAAATTGTGGAAGAATACTGGAAAGCGCTTAAACACAGTCACGATGAATTAGTCAAGATAACACCCAAAACAGAAAGGGATAAGTTGCCATATTTTAACCAAGAAGAATTTTTCATATACGAAGACCTGTACGTTACGCTACAAGGTGAATTAAAAGACGTATTCACATCTTTAACGGAGTCTATTCGGGACAGAAATACTGCAGACAGGCGCTAGTGTATGTAACAACAAAAGCGGATTTGTTCATCTACCCAAGATCCAGCTTCCAATACTTATTCACAAGTAGTTATGAGCAGTAGCCAGCCTTTAAGGATCTTTTTATTTCACTCGTGCACGAAAATTCATCATTAAGTGATGTACAGAAACTACATTACTTGAACCAGCTTAAAGGGAGAATCAGAATCGATTCTTCTACATATACAAGTAGTTTGAAGCAATTATTCAACAGCGTGGGACATTTTAAATACACGGTTCGGCAACAAGCGTAAACAAATAGTAAACAACATTATGAAGAGATTATTTAACCAGAAGAAGGTGACAGGTCAGTCTGCAACACAACTAAAATTACTAGTAGATACAACCACGGAATGCCCGACCAACCTAAGTAACTTGAAGGTATCTACAGACTCGTGTGATCTTATAATTATATGTATACTTGTGCAGAAGTTGGACTTTGAGACTCATAAAGACTGGGAACAATATGTAAGTGATCGAGCTGAATCAAATGACGACCAAGAGCTACCGACTAGGAAGCAACTTAAAAAATGTATGGAGACCAAATTTCGTACGCTAGTATTCGTCACTACCAACATCAGTCAGATTAAACCAGTCAAAGACCGTCTATGTCACGTTGCCACACCTACAAACGAGAAAGTGTGCATTATGTGCAGTGAAAACCACTCTCTCTGTCACTGCAGGGATTTTATCAGTATGGGACCTACAATAAGATCCGAATACGTAAAGAACAAACACTTGTGTTTCAACTGCTTAGCTCCAGGACACTCGGTATTAAAATGCAAACTGCCAGTGTCTTGTCGATATTGCCATAGACGTCACCATTCAATACTGCATGAAACTAAGAACATAGAATCAGCGGCTTCAACAGAAACTTAAAAAACACAACCTCTGGCTTCACAACATGCAGTAGAAGAAGAAAATGGAGAAGAAGAAGTACAGGTGAATACTACAATTGCATCACATCTAAAAACTAGGCAGGGTGTAGCACTATTAGCAACAGCCGTTGTGGAAGCAACAAATGAATACAGTCTCACCATTCCACTGCGCGCGCTAATAGACCAAGGTTCCCAAGCTACCTTCATAAGTGAGAAAGCGACTCAACTTCTGAAATTAAACAGACAACCTGTTAAAGGAAGTGTTGTTGGAGTAGGATCAACTAGAACCGAGATCAAGCATGCCTTACAATTTCAACTTAGGTCAAAGTGCAACAGAAGCTTTAACTTGGCTATCCAAGCTTATGTCATGCCGAAACAGCTAACCAGTATGATACATGCTAAAACGATACCCACCAAACACTGGCCTCATCTTGAGGGGCTCAACTTAGCTGATCCAACATACTGTCAAGCAGGTTCAATAGATATACTACTAGGAGTGCGAGAGTATACCCATATCATACAACAAGACTTGATAAAAGGACCACCAGGCACACCTTGTGCACAGAATACCAATTTGTGTTGGATTCTTTTTAGCGATATTTACGGAAAACCAACGGAAGATACTTACCAAGTGATGCACCACCAAGTCGACGTCGACGAGATGTTGCAGTCAATCTGGGAACTAGAACTTCACAATAACAGACATCTTACTAAAGAGGAGAAGCTGTGCGAAGATTTTTACGAAAAAACTACAACTAGAAATCCAGATGGAAGATACGCCGTATAACTTTTCAAAAAATACAGTCCACAAGCTAGTAATACAAAAGACATAGCCATACGCCGATTTATACAACTGAAAAGAAAATTAAAAAATCACCAAAAATTTAAATTGGAATGTTCAAGAGTGATTGATTATACATGACAACTTGCCACCACGAAAATGGTCACTAGGTCAAATAGTCAATAAATACCCCGGAACAGCCGGCTTTACGCGAGTTTATAGCGTGAAAAGCGGAAGGTCGTGGATTAAAAAAATTGATATAAAAGTGTTAATGCATAAAAAAGTTGTCACTAAAAGTAAATACAAGCGTAGACCATGTGATGAAAATAAAGCTGTGTATGTTAAATCTCGCAATCGCTGCAATATGGTGTGTAGGGATGCTTTACGTTCACAAATCTGTCGCTAATGAGGACCCTGCCAAAGTATGGAAATTTCTCAGGTCATTGGGAATAGGTAAATCACGACAAGAATCTATTCCAAATGATGTAAATATCAATTCTCTAAACCAACATTTCTCTTCGTTGTCTGATATTAACATCTCAGATAAAAACAATACCTTACGTTACCTTTCAACTTTACCGACTCCCGACCATTCGCCATTTATTTTTAATCAACTGTCCGCTTGCGATGTTAAGAAGAGCGTAATTTCAATCACTTCTAATGCTGTTGGTGTTGACGGCATAAGTCGTAACATGGTTATGCCCATACTAGATGTTATACTTCCTGTTCTTTGTCACATTTTTAATAACTCTGTCTCTGATGGAGTATCTCCCTCAATTTGGAAAGACGCTCAAATTATTCCCTTGGCTAAAAAATCAAACCCTAAATCTTATTCCGATTATCGACCCATTTCAATCCTTCCATTCCTGTCAAAAGTGCTCGAGCGTCTTATCTACAACCAAATTAGCAAATTCTTAACTAGTAACAGACTTTTAAACCCTTTTCAATCTGGCTTTCGACCTGGGCATAGCACTGTAACTACTCTCATAAAAATTACTGATGATATCCGTCTTGGAATGGACAATGGCGAAGTTACTGTATTAACTCTTTTAGATTTTAGCAACGCATTCAACACTGTGAATTTTGACATTCTTCTTGCTCTCCTTAGCTCAATTAACATTTCTCCAACGGCAGTTGATTGGTTTCGCAGTTTTCTGTACGGGCGCAGGCAGCGTGTTCGCCTTGAAGATGAATACTCTTCCTGGTGTAGCACGACCGCAGGCGTCCCGCAAGGTGGCGTCTTATCTCCTTTATTGTTTGCTTTATTGATTAATTCGATTTCTCACAACCTCACTTCTTCCTACCACCTATATGCAGACGATCTACAGATTTATTCTAAGGCTCCAGTGAATAAACTACCTGAAGCCATTCAGATTGTTAATGCTGATCTTGATCGCATAGCTAAATGGAGCAATTCTTTTGGGTTACAAGTAAATCCCATTAAGACACAAACAATAGTTATTGGTAGCTCAAGATTAATGTCAACAATAGACTGGGTATTACTTCCTCAAGTTTTCTTTGGTGGTATTGCTATTGCCTTTAGTAGCTCTATAAAGAATCTTGGAATAACAATGGATCGCTATATGAGGTGGGATCAACAGTTACAAATTACCAGTCGCAAGCTATTTGCCGCAGCAGGATCCTTAAAAAGGTTGCGCAACTTTCTTCCAACAGCCACTAAAATTGCATTAGCTCAATCTCTATTACTTCCAATTCTTGACTACGCTGATGCCTGCTATCTCGATCTCACGGAGGAACAGCTAGATAAACTTGAGCGTCTTCAAAATTTTTGTATTAGATTCATATTTGGTTTACGCAAATATGATCACGTCTCTCAGTTTCGTTCTAAGCTCAATTGGCTGACAATAAGTTTTCGCCGGAATGCTCATATTCTTAGTCTCCTTTACAATATATTGTTTAATCCTACATCCCCGCGCTATCTCAAGGAACGTTTTGATTTCCTTCACTGTTCTTCATACACTTTAAGGTCATCAGAAAATCTTACACTTGAAATCCATCCTCATACTAGTTCGGTCTATAGCAAATCTTTCACCATTCAGGCTGCTCGCTTGTGGAATTCTCTTCCTGTATCTATCAGACAAGCACCGACTCTCAGAATGTTCAAGGACCAAGTTAAAAAGTTTTATTTGTCCAATTAATTTTGCACTACATTTTTGTCAATGTCTAGGCTTTGTATGGGATAATATTATGATATGTATGTATCTTTATATAATTTATTTATTTATATATATATATATATACGTATATATGTATATATATATATCATTATCTATTTATGTATGTTGATATGTGTATATATTTGTATTTATTTATTTAAAAAGGTAAGGTTGCCTGGTAGAGATCACTTTTAGTGATAAGGCCGCCCATTGTAACACTATGTTATTATTATTTAATTAAATGTTATGATGTAAACTTTAATATTTTATATGTGGTGTAACAATAAAGAGTTTTCTATCTTTCTATATCTATCTAAAAGAACTGTTACTTAACTATGCGCCCTACCTCAATGACTCCACTTAAGTATAAAAAAAATGTATTAAAAACCAATAATCCTAAGTTCACTTGATTAATAATTGTATAGTGTTTACATTACATTAACATAATTTCTTTAAATCGAATTAGTTACATTTTATGTAGTGTAACACCACACAATTAACAAACTGTCCCTACGCATATTCAAGTAATATATGCAACGCCATCTTACGACACCTACGCAGATTCGAACCATAATGTTCACCGCCCTCTATAGTACATTTCATGCAGACGCCAATAGATGGCGATGTGCATGCTTAACACACGCAAACGTTTGTATCACGTCCAACATATGACTTATCTCGATGTAAACTTAACTATAACTTCAGGTCGTATAGAACCTCACGTCTGCTGCTCACTTCACTCTTATGTGGCCCGTCGTTGTTCGATCGACTCTGAATTCCTGTGTATCGCTAGCTGTATACGTATTATTGGGCAAATATACAATACATACTATACTTAGCGAGCCGTGTTTTTTTACTATCAAGCCGACTGGTACAGTGTACTAGTATTGTTCAAATCCGCTATACAGCACCAACGCGCTAGAGACTATAAACTATATTCGAATAGCGCGCTTTATTATACGCTATCGTTATAACGAAACAAGGCACTCGCGCTAGATGCATATGCTAGGTGTCGTCACAATAGCGTCAGGCGCAACAGTATAACGCGGATATGCGCAAAGCGTGTTAACGCGACCGAAAGCGCGCGATGACTGAAGCTTGGCGCTATGCCGCTATCCGCTATACTGTTATAGTGACAGTATAGCGGATAGCGGCATAGCGCCAAGCTTCAGTCATCGCGCGGTTTCGGTCGCGTTAACACGCTTTGCGCATATCCGCGTTATAGGCCTACCCAGCCACGTTAGTGGACGCTTGATGCTAAACGTTATATTAATAGCGCGAAGAGAATAATATACAAAGCGCGCTGTATGCGCTACAAGGCAATAACACGCTTTGCTATGGCGCTAGATGCTATATTATCCACCACTACAGTGTACCCCGTCTGCTCACCAAACCCTCCTACATCTGGCGCTCCAACTCGTGGCATGAAGACCTGGACCTCAAGTTAAACTCAGCAGTTCCAGGAACCAGACCGAAGACGACGCACTCAACACGCTGGCGACTCGGTCGAATAAAGAACCTACACTAAAATTTGTTGTAACGAGGAGTGGGCGGACGACCACAGTCAAGGCTAATAATAATAAAACAAACGAAAACCGAAATATGGCACTATCTGACGCCCAATTTCGGGAACTTCTAGCTGCTCTCGGCTCTAACAGGCGTAGTACACTGGCTTTCTGCCAGCATACATATGATGGCCGCAAGGATTCAGAGACGTTGGAAGCGTTCCTGTCTGCTGTCAACGTTTTTATGAATATAGAAAAGGTCACAGATACTGAAGCACTGGCTAGCTTGCCCCTATTGCTACGCATGGACGCGGGAAAATGGTGGCAAGGTATCAAAGGGAAAATAAAAACCTGGGCAGAGTTTGAAGATCATATCAGATATACATTTGCCCCAAAGAAACCAGCGTGCATGATCTATAACGAAATCATGAGCATTACACAGGCTCCAACTATTATGACAGAGTCCTTTATCGCTACGAAACGTCAGTTATTTTCGTTGTTACCTGGACCTGAACATACCGAGACGCAGCAACTAGATATGATTTATTATTTAATGCATATAAACATACGGGAACGTATACCCCGAACAATGTTCAAAACATACGATGATTTATTAAAAACAGCACGCGAAGTAGAACAACTCAATATGGAGAAGCACAAGAATAAACCACCTGTTCAGATTGGTGAACAATCAGAAAGGCTAAGGTGCGGTTTGTGTAAAGTTTTCGGTCACCTTACCGAAAACTGCTTGAAGAAACTAAAATATCATCATCAAGCTCCCGCAGTCTCTTCAAAGACCGACACGGTTGAAGTGAACACACAAGCACCGTCACCATCACAGCCCATGGTCTCTTGTTATGGATGCGGTGCACCGGGAGTTGTTCGAACGAACTGTCCAACCTGCTCGGCAAAAACTAAATACGATGTCAAAACCGAACAATTGGATTTCTGCACGGTTAACGTCCGTACAGATGCGCGCTCAAGACCAGTGATTCCCATAGGAATCACATTTAATGAACCAACACCAGGTGAACTTTTCTCAAAGGTAGTAAGTAATGCTCTGGTGAGGACCTATCCTGACATAGAGTCTGCACAAAAATGGGATGTCCCGCCGAAGATGCAAGAAGCTGCAGTACCACGAGAAAGCGCATACATGAACTACGAACGTATGAAGCTTGAAACCAATCAATCAAACGTGAAGACAACCAGGACGGTATTCGATGGTTATTCTCCATACGCTGACTACATGATGCGTGATGCGAAACTAAACATTCAGGAGATAGGTGTAGATCTATCACCGCGATCTCAAGAACTTTTGCCCGGTCCAGACCCTTATGCATTAGAAAATTGTAACTCTGAGATTACTCCCAAGCTACCCCATATAGCTACGCTTAGACGTGCGAAAGACATTCAAGAAGGAAAAGAAATGGGAACGTGTTACGCTGATCAGCGACGACGACAGAGCTTGAATTATCAAATAGGAGATCACGTTCTAGTAACGTTACGACCGATCAGTAATGCATCCAAAGCATTTAGCGCAAGAGGAAGACCTAATAAGAACAACTTGGTTCTGTCTACAGCAATTGTAGATGATGCATTCAGCCGCAGAGGTAGAGGACGTCACAAGAAGAAAAATAGTGACTGCCTACCTTATCTTTCACCTCGTCGGGACGCCTTCGGATTTGATCGGGGAGACTGTAACACCACACAATTAACAAACTGTCCCTACGCATATTCAAGTAATATATGCAACGCCATCTTACGACACCTACGCAGATTCGAACCATAATGTTCACCGCCCTCTATAGTACATTTCATGCAGACGCCAATAGATGGCGATGTGCATGCTTAACACACGCAAACGTTTGTATCACGTCCAACATATGACTTATCTCGATGTAAACTTAACTATAACTTCAGGTCGTATAGAACCTCACGTCTGGTGCTCACTTCACTCTTATGTGGCCCGTCGTTGTTCGATCGACTCTGAATTCCTGTGTATCGCTAGCTGTATACGTATTATTGGGCAAATATACAATACATACTATACTTAGCGAGCCGTGTTTTTTTACTATCAAGCCGACTGGTACAGTGTACCCCGCCTGCTCACCACACCCTCCTACAGTAGTAAATTTGTATTAACTACTTGCAATCAAAATATTGATCACAAACATGTTTTAATTTTAGTTACTTAATACAATACATGTATGTTTTTATGTTTTCTAACGGTCTGCAAGGTAAAAAATTTAAATTCAATTTGTTGTTTACCACGTTCCAATTTTACACAACCATGTCGCAATTCGATGTACGAGTACCTACATCACTAGTTGGATTGATGATGTTTAGTTACCCACAAAAACGTTTGATATTCTATAGTTTATGTAATATTTAGTACTATTTGTATATTTTCACATTGTTTAAAAGGTCCTACAGTCCTTTTGGTGGGCGGCATGGTGTAGCTATGAACACCTTCATGTATTTGTTTACTTCATTTTTAGTTATTAGCAATACAAACCTGCTTTGAACAAGACATATTTTAATATAATTTCCTAACTACAAAACAAAGTGAACCTTAACACCGTCACCAGTGTACTTAACCTCCATTGCAGCGTCATTAGTGCTGATGAGTGAGTAATGTTCCGACACATCAACCACACAATTCACGTTTGATACACGAAGAAGAGGTCAGCAATACAGCCGTAGGTGATTATTAATTTATAATAGGTAAGCTTATTATATTATATTCGGTTAGGACTTGCACTGTGCAGTCGCAACAAATAGGATTCCTGTCCTCTTCAAAAACATTTCACAGCAGGCATTTTCATGAGAGGTGCGGGCAGCTGGAGCGGGTGCTCTAAGACCCTGACGCCATTCAACTAGCGAACAACGAACAACATTCCGCCTACTGTACGTGGATTATGTAGACTAGGTTCCCGTAACAGAAAGAACCGCTTCAATAATTTTTATTGATAGGTCTCAGTAACTAGCTGACTAGCCATTGCCAATACGGTTTTTGTCGTGGTCGCTCAGCTGTTGATCTACAAGTATATTTTACACATCGATGGGCGGTAGTGGTGGAGTCTGAGTGACTGCGTACGTCGATGGTGGCTTGTTTGACTTTGGATATAGCGAAGGTCTTTGAGCCGGTGTGGCATAAAGCGTTTGTTTCGAAGCTTCCTTCGTATGGGCTTTCCGAGAAATTGTACGAGTAGATCAAACACTAACAAATATTTCTAAAATACTTTAGGTAACCTTAAATTAATATTTTAGATATACACGTCAAAAATATAAATGATATATCTAGAAGCAAGCAGATTGAGCAATGGCGTGACGCTTAAGACTTGTCTCTGTTGATTTGTGTTTGAGTGTTCCTCTATCCTTGTGTCGTATCAGCACCTGAGAGCGGTCAGTTAGTTACCTGAAGAGTCCTAGTGTGAGCGTGGACTTGCCGGCGCCGGTGCGGCCGACGATGCCGAGCTTGTCCCTGGGCGCGACGGCGCACGTGACGTCACGCAGCGCGGGCTCCCCCCCCGCCCCCGCGCGGTACCCCAGCGTCAGCCGCTCCAGCTGCAGCGCGCCCGTCTCCGGCCACGACGCGCTTGGGCCCGCCTCCACCGTCCATGCCGCTTCCTGCATAACAAAATTTAGTAGTTACGGCTACTGTAGAACTATTTATAAACGAGTGGTGAAAAGGGTATGGATGCCAGTGACATTACATGCACATGAGTGAACAACTTTTTGTATCAGTGTGATGGGCGCATTCTCCCCTTGTGATCAACTGCAACTGTTATAGGCAGAGATAACCGACGAGATCACCAGGTGGGCCCTCATCCTTGTTCCATCATGATGATATACTTAAATAAAATGCTCTAGGGTTGTGACAAGACTAGTCGGTGCGTTCACATGTAGGTCGTGTGTAAATGAATGATATTTTTTTGAACTATTCTTATATAAATGCTTCAAAAGACACAATTCAATTTGGGGTGCCCTGCCCTTAAGGCTTTTACCACAGATCTATATCCAATTAGATAACACAAACGCTTCAAACTGTAGGAATTATTGATTGTTAAATAATGTCCAAAGTCCCAACTGAGATGTGGGAAGTGAAACGAAAACTTCACTTAGTCACTTACTAGAAAATGTTTTACTCAAATTTCTTAATTAATTACATGAGGCATAGTGTGACTGTGGCAAGGTACTGGCCCCTGCTCTAATTCATCGAAGTTTAGAACTTCGGGTCCGAAAGAAAGGTATCCGCAAAACACGTATTGGCTCACTTTTATTTAACTTCGTTCGTAGCATAGACTAGCAAGCATTTGCCTGTGTAGATTCTGAATAAGATATTTTTTAAATCGGATTCGTATGGTTTGTACATTTTCAAAATATTAATATATAATTTATTCATAGGTAAGTAGACAAATTCGAGTTCTAAATATGCAGAACACAAATACTAATGAGGATATAAATACCTATGGAGAACAAAGAAATTAACGTAAATTTTAAATACGAGTATCTAACTTTTAGAACAGTAGCGACACCTCTCGCTGATCCATAACTACATAGGACTTCTTCTTCTTACCATGTGAAAATGTTCTTTCATTTCCCTAATTTAAGATTTAAACTTGATTGAGGTTTAATAGCGTTCTCAGAGTAGTATGGGAGATTCCCTAGAAGGCACGATTTGTGATGAACGATGCGATCCGACCATAGATAATATGAAACAACGAACTTCGGACCGCAAATACTATTTTCTTTGTCTGAAGTGTCACTCGTAACACGAAAAACAAAACTTCGTTGAATTGTAGTAGCGGCCCTGGGGACGACTGGCTGCGGAGGGGGGCGC
Source organism: Plagodis dolabraria (assembly GCA_963854805.1). NCBI lineage: Eukaryota > Metazoa > Arthropoda > Insecta > Lepidoptera > Geometridae > Plagodis > Plagodis dolabraria. The sequence goes on along the minus strand of OY978449.1, from coordinate 21,405,641 downwards.
CCGCCAGTCGCTCTACATAAAATGCTAAATTGCACTTACACGTAGTATCTGTGCCACTACAAAACTATACAATATTCATCATGTCAATTTTTTCCGACTACGACATCACAAGGGCAATTTCGTTATGGTATATATATGCTGCATGAATTTAATATGGCGTACATTTGAATTAAATTTATTGAAACACACTGATTCAAAGGCACCTCCAGTCACAGACCTTTGTGCCTCCATCTCCAACGAAGCAATCACAAATTTTGATGATGCGTGGCAAGCATGTTTCATCGTCAACCGCGTCATCACTTTCCATCAGGTGATACTACGGTCAAACGCTTGCTTAACTAATTTAGTTTCATCAAAATCTGTTCAATTTTTTCAGTGTGAAGAAGGACACACACACACTCATATCGTCACCCACTCACTCAGAAACTTTCTTATTTATACTACTATGTGTGATAGCATACCTGAGTTGTTTCCGCATACTCCTTTATCCTTTCAACCGCTACAATGTTGGTTTCTACTTCTGACGTCATTCTAACCAGCCAGTTCAGTGTTTGTGTGATCTGAAAAAAATAGTACATTGTACATCGAGGGGAGAAAACGATCTTTTTCTGTTCGAGATTATGTTTAAGCCCTACGCTGCGCGTCGGGGAAATAGAACTTTCTCCCGAGTGATACGAGTACATATTGATTTATACTACACCTGCGACGAAAATAAAATCATTATGTACCTAGTTATAAGTTTTCTCGTATTTGTCCCGAGACGTCTCAGGAAGTAAGCTCTTTACGACTTGAGCTGTATTTTTTATTTGTGGTGGCGCCGCGCGCCGTCTCTATATAATCGTCACTTTCACTATGAGATGACATTTTGGAGACTTATTTAGAATAATTGAAATTATATTATCAATTTAATTTAACAAAACAAATACTTAAATTGCCTCGCTTTTTTATCATAGTGCAGAGAAAGGTTGCCAACCTTCTTTCATTGAAAATCCCGTACGAAAAAAATCCCACATCTTTTTTTCTAATTATTTGATGTCAAACCTTTTTTTAAGTAAGTTCTGGAACTGTATTTTTTATTATTGGTGGCGTCATCTTTAAAAATCGTCACTTCTACTATCAGATGACATTTTGGAAAATTATTTGGAATAATTAAAAGCGTACATAATGTTAAATTATTTATTTAGTAAAAAACATAACTTAATAAATTAATTGCCGCGATTTTTGTCGTAGTGCAGAGAAAGGATGCCAACCTCCTTTCATTGAAAATTGAGTACGAAAAAAATCCTACCTAATTCCTAATTATGTAATATAAAACCTTTTAGAGATTTGACGATTGTGTTTTTTTTTGTTGGCAGCTACAAAACAAAAGATCGCTACCAGGGCAGGTACGGATTTTCATACAACATTCCTTCACTGCTACGGAGGGATGGTATGAAATTCCAAATATTTTTTCCGCCGCACATGTATAAGGGAGAAATGACAAACTCCATAACACGTTTTTGAACGAACAATAAGACACTTTCTGAGTGGGTGTGGTATAAAAGTTATTAGTTCAACAAGTGAACAAAGATGTTTTTTGGTGCGCGTGCAGTCTTTTAAGCTCGAGCAAGCCATCTAGATTATAATATGGACTAAAGAGCACAGTGACAACACAGCAACTTTTCATCGCTATACCAGTGAGAAAATTAGCAAAGAGTATCTAATACAGCAAATTAGTTTAGAAGATGTTGCGGCTCGTATTTATTTATTTAACTATCTTGTTTACCACAATTTTAATGTAATGTTCAGTTTTTACTGTAGTATAGAAGCTGCGTTCAGAAATTTTATTTTATTGTATGACTCACGCTTAATTATGAACGGGAGGACAAATTAGAGTTATGAATCTTATGTCATGTTGGCTTAGCGGACCCCTGCTATAGGAGTGGAAAGCGCGGGTTCGAATCCCGCACATGACTATAATTTCTCCTCTCGTTGTAATTTTGTAATATAATCCGCGGAGCATGCGTCATTGCAAAAAATATAATTATAGGGCCCAGATGATAATTATATTTATAATTAGAGATAAAGACAAAATTAAATGTAAATCTATTTTTATTCCCTTGCATATTTTGAGAAAAACACTGTTTGCCTCGGCGCTTAAGGCAATTGCCAGTCTCGTATCATTGAAGTGAAGATCGTAGATATTATACCTACCAAAAGATTACTAATAAATAAATTTCCTTTTCTAATGTCGATATATGAAGTGAAGGTTATTTTGAGTTCAATACGAAGAAGCAAATTAACAGCAGATGTAATGGGCGCGGCTACTAATCGGTTCAAATGGTTTGCACGCAAACAGTGCATATTCTGTTTTTTTTGTTATGAACCGAGCTTTTGCAGTGTATTCAGCGACAGCAGTGTGTGCGTGCTTTAAACTGTAGTTTTCGTTACATTACATCTATAGTTGTAAGATTTTATAATAAGCTTGGTTTAACAGTAAAGACTATCTGTAGAATATGTATCGTTCAGTTGATGATTTATAAACACATACTTGTAAAGCATAGCTGACTGAGAGTCCCACGAGGCCAGGGCTGATAGTGTGCCGGCCCAGCACTGCAAACAGCGCCGCGAAGAATATGATGAGGTTGCCGATCATCTCGAGCCGCACCGCCAGCCACCGGTTGGCGATCGTGCTCGGGTAGTGGCACGACTGGTTGTGGTCCACGTGCCGCTCTGATTCTAACACGAATCTGTACACAATACAAATGAACATTTAAGTTATTTTGTGGGTATAAGTTTAACTAACTATATGAAACCAACAGAAACACATCACATATAATTTTACAAGAAAACGGGACCCTATTCCTAAGCCTCGGCTATACCTCCGCTCGTCCGTCTGTCCGACCTCTAAGGAGCCTTTTTAACTGACAAACTAGAAGCATACATTTTAGACTCAATAACATGCAAGTAAAATTTCAACTTATTACAAACATTTGGTATTTAAAATATGAGGAAACTACGCTTGTATGAAAGCGCTACGAACACACTAGCCTTAAAGAGCTGTATCTTTGGAAAGGTAATAGTAGTTTCATATGTTAATATGGCGGATGGCCTAACATATAATATTTATAACAAAAAGGTTAAAATAAAAGGATTGTCCGAACAAAAACCATTTTTTTTAATAGTACATTATGCAACTAGTGCGCGAAGTTGTTTATTACAATCGAGTCGGGTTTTAAGCCTGAAATCGAAGGCCATGGAGTATAGAAAGTACTAAATGGAGTATAGAAGGCCAATCTATACTCCATTTAGTATAGATTGAACATGCACGTAAACAACGGGCACGAGTTTCATACGACGTTTTTCAACACACTTGCAAGGAACGAATACGATTATTTCGATACGAAAATATTTTCTTGACCTTTTTGATAGCAATAATAATCGGATTAAGAAGGTTTACAATTAAATATTCTAAAGTACTATGTAGTGTTTTAAATAGAAATAAAAACAACTTTTCCACACATCTCACCAAGGAGATTGTAGTTTGTTGCGTGCGTTTTTCATATTAAAACAAACCAAAGAGTTTTTTACCTATACTAAAGTAGAACCTTAGAAGATTTAATTATAAACCTTCTAATCAGATTATCGTTTTTCATATAAAAACAAACCAAAGAGTTTTTTACCTACTGAAGTACAGTCAATCGGGGTAACTTTGACAGATCGCCACTAGATCTTTTTAGCAAATTTTTACCATATGTACTGTGTGACAAAAGTGTTAACGTAATCTGTGCTCTCAGATTGGTTTTCGTACTCTCAAATTATTTAAACACTTTAAGAATCATAAATTATATGAAATTTTTGTTGTGTGTTAAAGTTATAACCCATATACGGGTAACTTTGACACACATCAGATTTGTCGCCGGAATCATAAGTTTTAAACATATTATACTTCAGGGTTGACTTGTTTACATTTTTAATAAAATGTCAGATGAAGTGGAGCCATATACAAGTAAATAAAACCATTAAAACAAGTAAATAAAACCATTAAATTGTTGTACCTTGTGATCAGCAAAATTCGCGTGTAATTAAAAAAGATTATCACTGAAAAAAATGCACCAGTTGCGTGCGAAACATTTTTTAACATTCACTTTGTTTGACAGTTTTGTTTTTTTTTTTCAGTGATTTTGTTTGCGACATTTGTTAAGTACACAAAAATTATAAATTCTTTGTTATTGCAATAAATGTATCCAACATAAAATATAAAAAAGTAATTGGAGATTTGACTGTCAAAGTTACCATTGATAACCAAAGTTACCCCGATTCACTGGTCAATCGGGGTAACTTTGATTAACAATGGTAACTTTGACAGTCAAATCTCCAATTACTTTTTTATTTTTTACGTTGGATAAATTAATTCCAATAACAAATAATTTATAAATTTTGTGTACTTAACAACATTCGCAATCAAAATCACTGAAAAAAAACAAAACTGTCACACAAAGTGAATGTGAAAAACCTTTCTAAAATGTTTCGCACGCAACTGGTGTATTTTTTCAGTGATAAACTTTTTAAATTACTCGCGAATTTTGCTGATCACAAGGTACAACAATTTAATGGTTTTATTTACTTGTTTTAATGGTTTTATTTACTTGTATACTTCAATTGACATTTAATTAAATTTTTAAACAAGTGAACCCTTTAGTATAAACATGTTTAAAACTTATGACTCCGGCGACAAATCTGATGTGTGTCAAAGTTACCCGTATATGGGTTATAACTTTGACACACAACAAAATTGCCAGTTTTTTATATAATTTATGATTCTTAAAGTCTTTAAATAATTTGAGAGTATGAAAACCAATCTGAGAGCACAGATTACGTTAACACTTTTGTCACACAGTACATATGGTAAAAATTTGCTAAAAAGATCTAGTGGCGATCTGTCAAAGTTACCCCGATTGACTGTACTTCAGTAGGTAAAAAACTCTTTGGTTTGTTTTTATATGAAAAACGATAATCTGATTAGAAGGTTTATAATTAAATCTTCTAAGGTTCTACTTTAGTATAGGTAAAAAACTCTTTGGTTTGTTTTAATATGAAAAACGCACGCAACAAACTACAATCTCCTTGGTGAGATGTGTGGAAAAGTTGTTTTTATTTCTATTTAAAACACTACATAGAACTTTAGAATATTTAATTGTAAACCTTCTTAATCCGATTATTATTGCTATCAAAAAGGTCAAGAAAATATTTTCGTATCGAAATAATCGTATTCGTTCCTTGCAAGTGTGTTGAAAAACGTCGTATGAAACTCGTGCCCGTTGTTTATTTCAATCTATACTAAATGGAGTATAGATTGGCCTTCTATACTCCATTTAGTACTTTCTATACTCCATGGCCTTCGATTTCAGGCTTAAAACCCGACTCGATTGTAATAAACAACTTCGCGCACTAGTTACATAATGTACAAAACATGTGACAAAAGTGTTAACGTATAACACTTTTGTCTCACATTACACATGGTAAAAATTAGCTTAAAAGATCTAGTGGCGATCTGTCAAAGTTACCCCGATTGACTGTAGAGTAAACAAATTTAAATCACGAGTGCGTAATAGACTATATTATGTATGACACTAGAATCTGTGCATTTAAAGGCCCGTTACGAGCGAGTGTGTTGAAATATTATTCTTTTTGCTCTATCGTTAAAAACTTAAAACAGTAACACATATAAACGTCAAGTACAGTATGATTATAGTTCTATGTATATACATGCAAACAACAAAAAATAATGAAAACCAGCCAAATGCAGGTCGGAGACCCGCTAAAGATCTCGAACTTTATAAAAAAGATTCCGGCACTTTCTAGGTAAGATTAATATTCCAATTTCTTGCATAATCATTGAACTTTCCAGTGTCGACTTTATCAACGTGGTACGTTATTGTATATTGATAAAGAAGATTAAAACAAGTCCTACTTTACCTTTCAGTAACTCCATAAGCTCGTATGGTAGTAGCTCCTGTGATGCTCTCTCCGAAGTGCGAATATATCGGCGAGCGCGACACCGACTCCAACCTCTTCAGTTGTCTTGATGTGGCCACGTAGAACCGTTGAATCACGTAGTAAATTAATCCAATCGGCAGAATCACAGCTAAGAATATCGGCGTTGAGAGACTGATCACGAATAGTGTTCCCAAAACCTGAATTGATTAAAAAAAAATATAGGACTCGTCGTTATTAGAGTCAAATTAAAAATACGATTGAACATCCATGGTGTGGTTTTAACAATTTGAACTTAACGCGTCTTACTGGGCTGCTTCGTGAGTTCTCAAAATTATTATCATATTTAAAAACAGGGGAATATGCACTACTAGGAGAGCCCAACGTTAATTTTGGTGATCTTTATAAATTGTATGTCACTTCACTCACAAACGCAAAGTCCGACGATTAAGATGAAGTACAGGTAAACTTTGTTACCGTATTCGTATTCTTATACATTAAAATATATGGTCGTATTTAGCGGAGCAAAAACATAGCACAAGCTCAAGGTCACAAGTGTATCTTTTTGGTTTGAAGATTATATCATTAAAAAAAAAGTAAAATCGATGTCCAGTTGAGTACCTACAAACAACTATACTATCCTGCTGTGAAATATTTAACACATGTCATTGAAAACTTAAGTTGTGCCCACGAAAAATCCAAAAGTCTTGCAGGCTATTGCATCATTTTCAACAAATAGCTTTTATATTGTGTTTCTATTTTACCAAGGGATAAAAACTTCGTATAATCACATAATATCTAATGTGTTCGATAACCGGATGTACTGCGCAAATTGGTCAAGATTGGCACCCTAGGTTTCGGGCATATCCGATGCTCTTCATCTGGTGCGTTCACGCGTCTAAATCGCAGCAACGACTCCGCGCATCAGTCGGAGTTGTCGTCGGTTATTTAACACATTAAAATGTCTCTTACTAAAGACTCAAACATAATATTTAGTTATTACCAGAGTTCAGCGTGGTAGAGTTTTCATGTACCAAATTATGTCCAATCGAAAACGAAATCTTAATGAGAATGTGTCTTTTTAGGAAATTCCGGGATCGATATTTTTTTTAATGGCTGATAGTATGTATAGGCTAAGACCACTATCTCATCTGATGGTAAGTGATGCGGTCAAAGATAAGCCAAGCCAACCTATAAACACAGAAAAGCCAAGGAAATACATAAAATTCAATCACACTCAACGCACTGAAGCAGATGTATAGTCTCACAGTCGTCCTCGACAATAACGTGAAAACCAAGAGCATTACGAGATAGTGGCACCTTAGGTGCGGCGATACATAAATATACTGTCTTTCAAAAAAAGTCCCATTTTGTATGTTCCACGTTTTTGGCTTGATTCAGGATCAGTTTACAAATGAAGATTATGAAGTATTATCTAACATTAAGGTAACAATTGGAAAAAAAAACGAACAATACACATGAACAATTATTACATGTATAAGCTACTTTAACTAGATTGTATATTTTTGTAGATATAGAATATTCGAATATATCTTGAAAGATTATTTCAAATTAATAAAATAAAATATTGTCTTCTTTCAGTTAAATGTTCCATCTACAATATTCAAGGTACTTTCCCGCCGTGTGGCATGTCCGTGGGACGCCCTGTATATTCTATATTTTCATGACAGGAATTTAGTAAAAATCGACAAATATATTCATATTAGCAATAATACTCCGTAAACCCTCTTCAATCTTCCTCTGTTCACGGACGATCTGGCTGTCCAATTATTATTAAGTAATGCTTGGGCTTTCTCCTCAAAATATGGTCTTAAATCACAATACTCATCAAACATGTATCGAATGATAATGTGAAACTTGCCTGTGACGTCATCAAGTTTACAATTTAATAATTCACATCCATAAAACATTTATAATATTATGATCTTCACGTGATCACAAAAATGCATTTTAAATGCGTGTTTTTCGAAAAGAAAACTCTACATTTTGTAATTTGTAAATATAAAATAATTTTTATACGATGAGATTGTACCAATTTCTATGCAGTCAAATGCCCTATTGCTAGTATGAATACCTGAGTTCGTAATGTCCCAAACTTGACTTAGTGTTTCATGCGGATGGTTACAGAAAACAAATAATACAAGCATCGCTGCTACTCCCGAAATACAGTGACAAAGGATTGTAGTATCGCGCAACATTCCAGACAGCCAAAATTCAGCAAATGAATCAATAATAAATTATACCTTACCTATGTAATCGCTAATAACCAAAATGTAAACAACAAGAGCCAAAAAGCGATCAGGTTAGGGTTACCTCGAATGCGCAAAACAAGGCGTCGCTCAACTGCGTGGGGAGTGACGAGTCCATAACGTCAACGTCTTTAGAAAATCTAGAGAGGATCCTGCCAGTGGGCGTCACTTCGAAGAATTGCAAGGGCGTCCTCAACACAGTGTTCAATAAAATCGAGTGCAGGACCTTCGCCGCCCGCCAACACGCCAAGTACGGCATTAAGTCGGCGAAAAACGATGATATTGCTGCAACAACGCCATTACACGTTTCATCAGTGATCGCCACTGCCGCCGCTAGTCTAAGCACATACGGCTATTAATAATGAATACATTATTTACTGGAATATATGTCGAAACTACAGGAAGCTAAGGCTGTGAACCGTATGGGTGTTAAAGTGCAAAGTGCGAAATAACGTCTACACTAGAAACGACGCATGCATGGAATAGCGGCTTACCAAACATAAAGATTTTAGTTATTATTTAAGCATTAATAAAAAGCATACCTTCATAATAAGACAACCAGTCTTACGTGTATCCAAGTATTTGATGTATTCTACTGTACTATAATATTTATAAACTGATCCTGTGTTTAAGCGTTTAGTTAGTTACATAACAATTTTTACAATGTATGTATTCACATCATCTTAGACGATGAGCTTCAGACGGTTAGGGTAGTAATTCATACTTAACCTGTATATCTCATCTCTATTACTTACAAAGAATAAAAAGATAAAATTCGCTAAGATACATCGAGCATACAAACAGCGTTACAACCATCTCATAATTAGGTACATACAAATGTAATGGAAAGGAATGTTGGTACTCCGCAGGCATATATGCATACTTAGATGCATGAAAGAGAGCGAGAGAGCATAGTGTTAGATCCCCGGTTCATACCGCAAAGAAGCAGGATGTCCAGCCGCGCAGCGTCATGGGCAGCACGTTGTCGAGCACGTCGACGTCCTTGCTGAAGCGGTTGAGCACGCGGCCGACGGGCGTGCAGTCGAAGAAGCCGATGGTGGGTGCGCGCAGCACGCCGGCCAGCAGCCCCGCGTGCAGCACGCGTGCCGCCGCCAGCGACCCCAGGTACAGCGCCAGCGACGACACCGACACGGACGCCACTGCCACACGCCACATACCGTCGTCACGACACGCGACACGGAACACGCAACACCACACCACACCACACCACGCGAAACGACACTTCACCCCACATCGAGTGACGTGTCTTTGCCCAAACGCACCGTGCGCGAATGCCCTCCCAAACATTTTCTAACGATATGATTGTTAAGGGACTGACAAGAGCAAAATAATTAAGTTTTTTTACAAAAAAAAGTAGAGTTTGTAGCAATTTTTTTTTGGTAATATCCTCGAACATAAACGTTACTTAACTTTTAAGCAATACTTTAAACAACGGTTAAATATATTTTGCATTCATAAACTCTAATCAATAAAGCCAATCAACTACTTCAATAGCTGATTGAGTCTGTGACTGGTAATATGTTTATACCTCGATAAAGTATACGCATGAAAATAATAAAAAAGTTTTACTTTGATGACCATTTAACTCTCTATAAGCACGTAGAATATACATAAATCATTTTAGGCGACCAACTACAAAATATTATTAACCCAAGTCGAACCCTATGTGGACTTTCGCAGAAAGTACCTTTTTTGGAAATGTAAATGAATAAAATTGAATACAAATATGATGTATATAATAAATCTTGTGAAAGATAACGTTGTAGATATAAAAACGTCGGTATACCTGTACATATTCAAGTAATTACTGTGTTCAGGCACTGAATGGCGGTTACATAAGGTAGGTATAAGTAATTAGTAACGAGTGTTTTATTTGTAAACACATTGGACCACATCACTTACTTTCAGGTGCAATTGCGGTCAAAGGCTAACCTCTTAAAATTGAATTATAAAAAGCCTTTGACCAGAATCACACCTGATGCAATCAGGTATTCTGAGTCTGAGGTCTGAAAATTTACCCTCCGATGCACGGTATCGCTCAACATTAAGGCTCGGAAATTACGAAATAGGGCCAACATGATATGGGAAATCTCATAAACCAGGTACCGGATGGTACTGCAATTTAAATACACGATACTCAAGGATATAAGTAATACTTTCATCGATTTCAAAACATGTTTCCTAATAATTGGCTCGATAGAAAAAAATCTCAAAAACACCTCTGAAAATAGAGGATTCCTACTTTTTCCGCCAGATTTTACTGTTTTAAAATTTGTTTTTTTTTCTAAAATATTGATTTTTTAAGTACAATAAATTTCATTGATTATTTTAATCCAAAAAAAGCACAGTTAATGCGTACTGAGCCTGTTTACAAAATGTCACATACGCCCTTTCATTCCGAGAAGCGTTAACATCATGTCGCACTATTTACTCCAGCGATCTACGTATATTGCTATCATCCTCGCTCATATCGCGGTCAGCCGCGTCGTGCGTCGGACCTGCGTCACTTTTCTCGGCGATCTCAATTAAAATAAAACATGGGTAAAATTATAAATAAACGCTTTGGGAGTGCAAAAAAGATGTATAAAAATCGTCAAAAACGCATGATGGACATAATAAGGTATGCATCTATGGCTTCCTTTCTCCATGTACCTATGTATATATCTCTTATATTAATGAAATTATCATATGATTGTGAACCCTAACGCAATAAAATAAACACTTCAAACATTTTACAAGACGTAGGTACAACTTTAGCTACCTAAAATAATTATTATAAGCAATATACAGAATTTTTCGTAATGAATGAAAAATGAATTATTTTAGATGGATCATGATTAATTTATACAGTTTCTGACAATAAGGCACAAAGGTTATGTACATAATTTTCGACTAATCAATCGTCGTTCAAATGGCGCATAGTAAGTGACATCGCTTCGCAATTGAGAGGCACGTGGATCGAATCCAGCGTAAAGAGATTCTTTTTGGTCAAATTTTAATTTTACGACATAATTCTTAATAATACAATAATAATTTTACGTATGTACGTGGACCAATATAATGTGTCTGACAGTAAGGCATAAACGATATGTGTGTAATTTTCGACACCTTGGTCAATGATTGTATAGTGTGTAACTTCAGAAGTCGAATCAGAAGATCGAGTACCGTGGATCGAATCTCACATACCTAGATTCTTTTTGGTGACTTTTTTATTTGTATTACTTTTTATTTGATACGTATTATATTTACGTATAATTAAGTTTTCTGACGCGTATTCAATTTACGATTACAATGCTTGCAAATTTATTAGGTATCTCGAGTTTCCATGTTTTCATATAATTAGAGAGTTTAGTATATCTAATGAACGTGAACATTAAATAGGTACTACCTAATCTAGCTACCTGAACACGTTTTTTTCATAGATCTCGAAAAAGTATGTCTTGGATGGACACGAGTTGCCACAGCGTAATAGTTACAGTAGAACAACATTATCAATTTACTACATAGTAACAAAGCTATGTTGAGTAAACACCGTCCTTCTGTCCACTACTATAGAAAACACAAACTTTCATACATGGAAAGTTATTGAAATATTCATGGTATTATCGAGTACGTAATATATTAGTACATATAAATTAGTAGTAAAAAGATGGCCGTAAACGTTTGATGCGATAGAGATAATGAAATTCTGAAATGAAAACTTAATACAAAAAGAAGAAGCCTAAGCTTCTGCTTTAGAATGAGACTTTCCATGGTTTTCTTGAATAGCATAATAATTAAGAACTGACTAAAAGAAAATGAAATAATTAGCACCATACCAATACTTACGTAAGAACATCGAGTAAGGTGCATTATAGGGGACTTAACTATAACGCCCTTAATAACCAAAGTGTAGCGGATATACTACCAAAGAGAGTATTCCCCAGGACGTTTTGGTGTTAAGGGGCGGCCGGTAATTCAACAAAAGTTAAAATTATACACATTATAGCCATTATGTTTTTAAATGTTACATCTTCTGTGTTGTATAAACAACATATGGTAGCCATATAAAGAACCCCATATATTGTAGGATAGGAGGATGCTTCTTGGTTATTGATACTATCCCATAACTTACTTACCAATAAAATTCTTACCCCCGGTTTCTGAAACGCAAATCAGCGACAAATTATTTTAAATGCTTGTTAATCCATTGTCATACGCAGATTGGGTTGCTAAAAACTTAATGTGACTGTTTGTCAACACTAATGTCAAATCTCCAATTAATCGACAATTATTTCAATTTTGGGTTTCTGAAAAGCTTTTCGGTACGTTAACGGTTTGTCAAACTGACTAATTCTAATTGCCCAAAATCGACCAATTATTCTAAGATTAACGTCTTGATATCGTAAAAATATATAAAAATAGTTTTAAGCATTCCTACCTACAACGTTTACTCTAATAACTGATAAGATAGAACAAGAAAAGAATTATATCAAGTATGATTACTCTAAAAACACATATTGCTATTTTTCATACCGAAGGTACTGGGTATCACTTCACCACTATCTCACCTGATGTTAAGTGACGATGCCATCGATGATGCAGCTCGCTTACCCTGAAGATACCTATTCACGTAATTAACCAGAAACACAGACTCAGGCAGAGTGTTCCATTCCCTAGCGGTGTGTATGATGAGCGAGTATAGAGGTTAGAATAAATGGCAATACTTCTTCCGGGTCTTTGATAAGAATAGGAGTACCGCAAGGATCAATTTTAGGACCTTTTCTGTTTCTAACATATATAAATGATCTGCCTTGCATGGTTAAAAATTTCTGCGATATAGTTTTATTCGCAGATGATACCTCCCTGATTTTTAAAGTAGATAGGAGGGATAGTGAACTTATTCAAGTCAATAATGTGTTATCTATGATCTCTAAGTGGTTCGCGGCTAATAATCTTCTCTTAAATTCAAAAAAGACCAAATGTTTAAAGTTTTCTTTACCAAATGTTACTTATGTTGAACCAAACATTAAGCTTGGCCTAGAAAAACTCTCTTTTGACAATGCGACAGTCTTCCTGGGAATTAAAATGGATTCAACTTTACAGTGGAATCCACATATACATGATCTATCCGGAAGACTTAGTTCTGCTGCATATGCAGTTCGTAAGATAAGACAGCTAACAGACGTAGCTACTGCTAGGCTCGTTTATTTCGCGTACTTCCACAGTATTATGTCTTATGGTGTATTGCTGTGGGGAGCTGCTGCTGAGATAGAGACAATCTTTATCTTACAAAAGCGTGCAATTCGAGCCATATATGAAATGGATCCTAGGGAATCCCTGAGAGATCTTTTTAAAGAAATTGATATTTTAACTTTACCAAGTCTGTATATATTTGAAAATATTATGTATGTTCGTAAAAATCTGAGCAAATTTAAATCAAACAGTGACAATCACGATTATAACACTAGGAATAAAGATAAAATAGCGGTTTTATAATAAATTGCCCAAACATATTACAATGCTCATAGAAAGAAAATTCAAGTTGCATGTGAAGAATATTTTGATAAAGAAATCTTACTACACAGTTTGTGATTACTTAAACGACAAAAATGCTTGGACTGGTTCGCCTCTGCCAAGTTAGCGCCTGTCACCTACGTAATGTAAATAAAGTATTGTAATAATTTTACTATATAGTATGTACTTAACACATTCTTAAAAAACGTTTAAAAGAATGGCCCCAAGTTTCTTGCCCATTCTTCTAGCAGTGGCTCTATAATTTTTGTTGGCTGAACGTGGCAGTACAATGTAGTATATTTCAATATTAAAATTTGTAATTGACCTTCATAAGAGCGTCGTAGACGCCTAAATTGAATAAATGATTTTGACTTTGACTTTGACTTTAGAACAAGAGTCCGATTATAGAACTACGTAAATATATTACTAAAGACTACGTGATTATAGTGTTGCTGCTCATTTGTTACTCAATAGGGTGCTATAAAATAACCATAGCAGCCATTAAACAAACCGCAGCTGGGTAGATTGTAATACCAACAAAAGCATTTCCAAGATAAGTAGGTTATGGACCTTCCAAACCCCAACCCTCTTTGAGAAAACACCTTTCGGCTAAGGGCATTAAGATATGGTTTAAAGCTCTGATGTGCGGCTACAACATATTCACGTTGATGTTAGAAGTGGTATTATTTTGTATTGATGCGCAGGAGGTCCATAGTTAGAATCTCACCGCGGTCTTTCACTTCACCGCATGATGCGAGGGCGGGAGTTTTGAGAATCATTGATAGGCTTGATAGTTGTTGGCCTTCAAGTAGAAAATATATTACCAAGCATCTAATGGTATGTTACGACGGCTGTTCTTGCCTATTCTTCTCTACTGACTTCATCATCATCAGACGTCAATCACTTACCATCAGGTGAGATTATAGTCAAAGCGTAGCCTAGCAGCAATAAAAAATGCCACTCATCATTTTTTTATTTTAATCGATTTTTACGATATAAAGCAACAAGTAAGGGGAGACAAACACGCACATTTTCACGTACGCTAGTGACTTTCACTATCAATAAACTATTACTGACATAATAACTATAAAATTAAAGAGTATTATAATCATCGTGATGGTATTGAGGATAAAGGGTTTTTTTTTTTTTGTAGCTGATAGGTAAGCCTTTGACCACAATCTCACGTGATGGTAAGTGATGATGTGGTCGAAGGTGTTAACAGGCTTAACCTAGAATTACTCTGGCTATCAAGGACAGCTGCCGGAACACACCGTTAGGTGCTTGGCGACAGATTTTCTACTTGAGGGTGGTCGCTAGCCAGGCGGGCATTCACAAAATGCCCTTCCACCATGCGGTGAAGCTCAAGCCTGCGGCGGGATTCGAACCATGGACCTGCTGCGCGGCAGTCCATAGCCAAAGCCACTGAGCTATCACTGCTGGATTCATAAAAATTAATGAAATTTGATAATTCCACTAGCGATAACCCATCAATGTTGACATTTTAGGGATTAGAGCGTACACTCGCACGACTGGACTCTGTCAATTAGAAATCCGAGCGCAAATAGTATTGTTGGATGTGAATGCCCAAATGGGCTTGTATTTTGACAAATAGGAACGCTTCGAACTCCTCTCTCTTGTTGTTTTACGTTTACGATCATCCGTCATATTTAATTGGTAACCATAGTAACGGTGGTGATGCCAAAAATGATTTGGGATTAATTTCATGTCAAAACAGAAGAGACAACGCTATGTGTTAAAAAAAGACAGAACACTAGAGAATGAATGAATTTGAACGACATTTTCAAATTTCATGTTATCATAGATAAACAAGCATTTTAATCAGGTGTTCTGTAATTTTTCATTAATATGCGTTCCAGAAACCCGTTGAAAGTTAGCGGATTGTTAATTGTGATGGCTTGTCAGATGAATTGAATTTTGATACGCGTACCGAAAACCGGCGATTAATATCGGACACCAAAAATATTATTTGAAAATCAATAAAAGTTTGTTATTTTTCTAGTATAGGAAATGGAGGAGAAGAACGACGCATTGTTGATATACACTATTACACAAAGAGTCTATTAAGACAAATCTCGAAACATTCACCTTTCGATTATTTTTTTGATTAATATGCAGGGTTATTGGTAAAATGCTAAATCCAGGGAAACCCGGACGGATGGCAGCCCTACTCTCATAGAATGTCCGATTTTATGTCGCACTCCGGTGCATCTTCGCAACATAATCTACCTATACAAGTACATACATCAAGTGACGGCACGGGTGTCGTTTACAAACATAAACGTATCTTTCGTAATCTTTGACTAATACAGTTAATAACAGTAATACCACGGTTTTATAATCGATATGTAATATTGTGGTATTACGTATGAATAGTAATACAAAGTAATAAATTTTCAAACAAAATACTTATCTTTCTCCTTGGGTGATTTCAATAATGGTATTATTTTGTTAGAAGTTTTGTTGTTCCACCCATCTACACAATAGCATCCACGAGATGTATTTATTATTATTAACAAATTGAAACAATAACTGTACCTACCTACTACATTCTCCATGTGATTTTTTGTTAGTGAAATCTTAATATGACTTGTAGTAATGACACGAGCAGGTACCCTTGATTGTTAGCGGAAACAAAGCCAGGATCTGAATGAACTACGCTACTTGATAAAAAAAACAAAAATTGGAACCGACTCCAACACCCAAAAGTGTGAAATAACTTGTTCAAGTCGGTACCAGGATAGTTCAAAAGTACCTATTATCACAATATTGTGCACGTGGTACTAGTGTTGGACTTGGACAAGTTAATTCACACTTTTTGGTGATAAAGTCATTTCCATTTTTATTTTTAAAAAAAACACTTCTTTTATGACCCTTGCTACTTACGGGATCGATTTTCATTCATTGTCAACGACTATATCATCAAGATAAGTAAATATTTTTCAGTTATTGGAGTGTATGTCAAAAACGGCTTGACCGATTTTGATGAAATTTAACTGGAACCAAACAACAAGTATCAGCTTTCAAACAATAAAAGATTTTTTTAAATCGATTCACCCAGTCAAATGTTCTGAGGTAACAAACATATAAGAAAAAACACACGAATTAAGATACTCCTCCTTTTTTTGAAGTCAGTTAAAAATACCCAATAGTATAACCCGCTGTTTGTATTTTGATCAGGGGTAAAAAAAAATTTTTATGATTTTCTGTGTAAATTTTACACAATATACTTGTTTTTGTAATAAATAAACCATCTTTTGTGTAACAGCTTACGCCTTGCATCAAAGTAGATACATAGTTCATGTTCATCAAAACCATAGTTCATGTTCATTAAAAATGAACATACACAAAAACTGCAAAAATCAAACAAGTTGGTAATAATCAAGACTAAACTTGTTCTACTGTAGGTATGGTAAATTTATTAACTCTGTCACACTATGATATTTACAGCATACAATCAACTAATGGTTGGTATCATGTATGCGTACTAGATGGCGCTTCAGCACACATCACATTCGTGTGTGACAAGATAGTTTCTACTAGTTCTACTAGAGAGCGCTCTAAATTTTTAATCAAATAAAATATTACCGTTGACTTACGGACGTGGCGCCATGTACACCGCGAAGTAAACACGCGAGGAGAAGTGGGGACAAAATCTAACATCTGGTTTTAGAATTCTGTCCCTTAAATGGTACTTACGGCCACTTATCTAAGCAATGACCGTGGAGAACATTACTTCACACAGTTAATCGGTTAAAAACAACTAGGCACGCTCACTACGAGCACATCTACATACAAAGTATCTAGAAATGCTGCAAAGATAGCGCTTATGAATAAACAAATTTTAAATACCATTTAGGATATAATTGAGTAAGTAAATAATCCTTAGAAAGTTGATTAAGTAAGTAACAAGGCTATAAATGTTTGCTCAACAGGTTGCTTTAAAATAGTCTAGATTGTCTAGATTATAAAATGGCAAAGAAAACGATTTATTTTCTAAGGCTAGCTTCGATTTTTTTTCCTGGAAGCCATAAAAGTTTTCTAAGTTTTAGACTATTATGTTTTCTTCGCGTGAATTGAGTTTTCGCCACGTCAATAGTCTATCCAGCCTGGCTAGCATGCGCAAATGAGACGTATGTCACGCATGACACGAGAAGAGTATTTTTCTCGCGCGTAGAGAGAGTGTTGGACGATAGCAGTCGCCGCACCACGCTAAGATCCGTGATTGAGATTATCTATGGACGATCCTCCATTGCGCTATTTGTTGGTTCAATTGCGAACAGTTTTATGAAATAACCAGCGATGGACTTTGTACTAATAAAATACCATACTATTATAAACGATTAAACATTTTTACCGTTTTCGACACTTCATTAGGAATTATGATTAAAATTGTTCCCGTTGATGTAATTTTCAAACGAATGATGAAGATGTAAATAAAATTGGCGATTTTTGCCTGCCTAATGTAGGTAGGTAGGTATTTCATTTTTATCTCTGTTGACGATGGTTGATTATCTGTTTTTCTTGTTGATGAATGCTAAGTAGCGAAACAAAGTTTTTAATTTTTATCATAGCTACTTAACTAGTATTCAGTGCCCCATTTATTTTTTCTTTATTAAACAATAGAATAATATTTTATAGCAATATATTGAGTTCAGAACCCTAAAAGGAATTTATTCATATAGATTACTTTAAATGTTTACTGTTGCAAATTTCATGAAAATTTTATAAATTTTTAATACCTACTCATTTATTTACATATAACAGTTATTTTGAGTATTCAGCGAAGTACCTATAATTCCATTACTTTAAAAATAGTTAAAAAAAACAACCCACACTACCTACAGCATTATTCAAAGATATTGTATTTAAGCTACGCACGAGTTCGTGGGTTGTGTTCAAATTACGTTATTGTATAGATTACGCACACATATATCAAGGGTCTGCTAACACTGGACGGAAAGTAAATTTGTACTAAATCGTCGATCGCCCCCATTATACTTAGACGCGCGAGAAACACTCGAATTATCTCGTCCTCAAAACTGAGCTAGAGAAAATACACGCAGATAAGTGTCAAAAATCGATTAAACGAAGGGCGCGCATGTTAGTGTTGGTCGACAAGTTGCCACAGGTAGCACAAAATGTACGTAAACACGGACGAGTTCTTTGCTTTGCCATGTTAGCATTCGTAGACATATGTCAATATGTCTATTTTACAATAGATAAAGGGTAGACAAAATTTACTCGCGGCGTGCATGCTAGCCGGGCAGGTGTATAGCAAGGTATCTGGTTTCCTCGAATTGTTGTATAATGGCACACACACCCCGAAATAAAACATGTCCAACAGTAGAAATTAATAGCAAACACTATTAATTTCTACTGTTGGACATGTTTTATTTCGGGGTGTGTGTGCTGTTTTTTTGTCTCATTAATAATACTCCAAATGTAACCCATGCCATGACATTATTTCGATCCACCTGAATCAGTTGAGAATCCATATTATTTGGGTAATAATGTGAAGTATGTACGAGTATCGTAGTATCATCTGCATAAGTGGCTCCCTTTGATTGTTTGTTCACAAGTCTTCATTAAGTGGAATATACAATGTTGGACCTATTACGCTACTCAGTGGAAAGTCCGACATAATCTTACATAAATTTTATTTTTTTTCTCTTCTTTATTTACTATAAAAATATGTCTGTCTGTGTGATAGGATTTGATAACATTGATTTCTTTCAGTGGTTATTGTAACTTGATTGTAGAAAGAAAAAAATATTCTCTATTAATCTATGGACTTGCGCTCAACTGTAGAATGAGTTTTACAAAATTCGAATTAATGAGGTGGAATACTTTATTTTTTTAACAATATTTGTGAGAGACTTATAGGTCGAAACGATGTAAGATCTTGATGACTTTCCAGATTTATTTACCATAGTAATACAAACAAAATTAGTGAATGAAATGATTTTATGGTGTTGTGAGGGAACATGAACGAGGCCCATCTTTAGTTGAGCGGTACCTGAGACATAGTCTCAATGGCCAGCCTTTCCTTTAAAACCGGAACACAGTAATGCGAATATTACAACTAGAGAGAGCGGTAGATAAAGGTATGGTATGGTGTACATAAGTAATCCTTACTAAGAAAATTTATTTGTCAAACATTTTAAATTTTAGTTCCTAATTTAATTAATCTTTGGGTTTTTCACCTACATGCATCAAGATTTCACTATTACTATTTCGCTTTCGCTCATACGCATATTGAATTTTAGCTCTTGTCAGCGTCTTAAACGATTTATGACTATGTATATGAGCTACTTAAGTATCGATATATCGTCATTAACATGTAATAAGGCCGTCGAAAGGCAAGGCCCAAAAAAATTAGTTAACATTTCAGCCATGATGTATGCATGTGAGGGTTGTGTTGTGTCAACCAAAGAGACGGAAAAAATATATTTGAATAAATTGACCAACATGGATATTTGCGGTATCTAGAGTGGACAAGATTAGCAATGATTTTATCAGAGAAAGTTTAAACCTAGCACCATAGGTAAAAAAGATTTAGGGAGAAGGTTACAACAAGCTATGGGCAGGGACGATGGAAATGTAACTCTAGTAGAAAAGTGTAGGTAGACTGATATGAGTAAAGAAAAACCAAAGAAGGTGATAGGTTGCGTGAAAAAATATAAGCATGAATGCTTCGGGTAATAAATATGTCGACATGAGAACAAGAAGAGATGAAAATAGAGGTGACCGATGTTTAGATGACTTAACATCTCTTTACAATATTACTATTTACAAATGATTTAATTCCCATTATTATACAAATTTCGGAGGGCATCCACGCACTTCTAATTGTATAGTACAAATACAAAGAATATTATTTACATAAACAGAAAAAAGTATAAAAACTTTGTAAACATGCATTTTTTAAATGATGGCTACCAAAAGTCACGAAGGAACAAAAGTTAGTCAAATTGTGTCAGTCTGTAGAAAATGTACATAATTTATAGGATTTACAATAGGAGTTTGAGTTGAATCTATTCAAGTCGATTTTTTGACGTCTTACATATTTTATTGTCAATGCCTCCGTGACCTTTGCCATGTTATAATCATATATCATTCACTATAATATATAAAATCCATGCTTTATATAAATAATGTATTCATCCGTAAACATGCACTATTTATTAATGAATCGAAATATATAGATAAAAATGAAGAAATACATGTATTCATTATTAATGCCAAAGAGCACCGATACCATTGAAAACTTTGTACATGAATGTATGTATGTATAAATGTGATACTTATATTATTCACCTCAATAAATGTATATGTACATAAATATAACAACATTGATTAAAAAGAAAGATATATACATATATATGCCGCGAACGTATCAGATTTTACCAAGTTCTCAAAG
Organism: Plagodis dolabraria; assembly: GCA_963854805.1. Classification (NCBI taxonomy): domain Eukaryota; kingdom Metazoa; phylum Arthropoda; class Insecta; order Lepidoptera; family Geometridae; genus Plagodis; species Plagodis dolabraria. Next base: position 21,384,437 of record OY978449.1, on the reverse strand, counting down.
TAAGGAAAATACAAAAAAAAACAAATAATTAACATGAAAGAATCGGTGACCTTATGGGCAGATCTTGAAATACCGCCAAGACTGAGTCGGTCCCGCTTCAATTACAGTTTCATAGGTACATGCGGCCCATGCGGTTATTAAAACGGATTGAAATTAGGTACTTAATTCATAAGAATAGAATGTAGGCAATCAATAATATTTTTTTCGGTTCAAACTATATAATGAAATGGCATTTTCTGTTTAAAACTCCTAAGAAGATTTCCAAACTCCTAACATTTTTTGAGAAAGAGAATGGATCAAAAATGTTCTCAAACTTATAACATTGCAAAATGGGGCAAATTATTTACTTTTGAAATAAAAAACATACCATGAACTTCAGTTAGAGGAGGACAAAAGCCAGTATAAGCAATATTTAAGTATTTTTAGTAAGTACTTATTCTTAAATTATCATATGTATTTATTTAAGAATTATTAATAACATATGAAAGAATTTGAATAGTACACAAGTAACTCAATCCATTTAAGAGCTTGAGATCCGTGAGGTATGGGCGGACAGGCAGACAGGAGAGATCAATAAAATTGGAACCTGTTGCGCATTTTGTGTACGTAACTTTAAGAGAAACGGGTGTAATTTAAATGTGATTTTGGCCCCGCAGAACACTTAACACATAACTCTAGCCCGGTCACGGTGGGCCCCACACCTTATATAATGCCTATATAAGTAAAAACTATATAACTATCCGTGTCAACCATAATCTTTAGAAAATTAAATTGGAATATATATAATGAATAGATTCAGGCGTTACTTTGCGGAAATCCATATTTAATAATAACAAATACTTTTAAAAGTATCCTAAAAAACATTAAATAATATTTAAATAAAACACTTAAAAAAGCATAAAATTATATATCTAGTGACAATTCCGCCTAATTTTCCTGTTATCTACGTGACGTCATAAACATCACGCAGCCTAACCGGAAGAATACCCGACTAGTTTCGCTTCTAAACAAAGCATCTTCAGGAGGTCTTGACTTACCGAGCGCACGATCTCGATCGCACGCACGATCTCGATCGTGCGCTCGGTAAGTCAAGACCTCCTGAAGATGCTTTGTTTAGAAGCGAAACTAGTCGGGTATTCTTCCGGTTAGGCTGCGTGATGTTTATGACGTCACGTAGATAACAGGAAAATTAGGCGGAATTGTCACTAGATATATAATTTTATGCTTTTTTAAGTGTTTTATTTAAATATTATTTAATGTTTTTTAGGATACTTTTAAAAGTATTTGTTATTATGGAATATATATTTTATTTCCTATTATCTATTAAATATTAGAAAACTCTTTCCAGTCTTTCATGGGAACTTAATCCAAATATTATCAGTGAGAACTTGGGAAAACCACAATATTCAAAAGTGCAACAAATCCGCCTATTAACCTGCATTTAGGTTAGCGTTAGGATTTCAGGAGTTCTTACCTTGACCAATACCGAGGCCGCCGTATACTCCCAGATACATATCCCGTCTAGACTTGTCAACTGTGCCGTTTACAAGCTGTCAAACAAATGTATTCACTGTATTAGGGACTAATACTACAATGTATATTAAAGGATAGCTAAGGTACTAATAACTAGGTCAGTACTACTAAGTTATTGTGGTCATATATTTTAACATTTGCCTAGCCTTGCGCCTTTCCAAGTTGGCCATCAAAAGTGGCAATCGATGCGAGAAAATTATAAAATGATGAGCAGAGTTAATCTGCACATTTGCCAGGAAATCTGAAAACACCGCTGGTAGATGCTGGACGGCAGATTTATAAATGTATTTATTATTCCAAGGCCTCGTTTTACAATCATACATACATAGTTATTATTCATAAGAATGCACTACCAATACAAAAATAACCAATGTTGGATTTTAAGAAGAATTCTTCATTTGTTTTGAATTTGGTTGGTTCACATTTTATCAAGCTAATATTTTTTAGCTGATGATTGAAAACCAAGTCTAAGTTATTCAGCTAGCTAGCTCTAAGATTTCAGCAATAGTTGAGCTAGCTAGCTGAGCATGCCAGTTGCCTTCCCACCATGATGTAATATTAAACCTGCGGAAGGATTCATATTCATTTATTCTGCCCAAATGTGATATACTATGTGCTTTTTAACTAGTATACAGTATATCGTTTTGCCAATTACCAATGAGAAAATCGAAACCATTTATGATATTAACTGTCATAGAAATTAATTGTTCTTTTTAGAGTTCATTTCAAGTGCCAAGCACAAGTTCCTCTCGAAAATAACTTAAATTTAGTTCTTAATCACGCTAGGATTTTTCATTGTATGGGAAGAACTAAATCTGAGAAAAAAGAAGTTGATTAATCTGAAAAGAAAATTTCGCCAAATTCATTAAATATACGTCCTTATACTGTTTCTCTGTATCTTCTCGTGTGCTAGTCTCATATAGTGCCTGTTAATAAACACACTCACGTATATACAAAAATCTTATGATTCATTAGCCATGTGCCAGGCTGGAATTGCACCCCGATATGTTCCCGTGGGAGTCATCAGAGGCGACGAAGGGAATAACACCAGAAAGTGGGCAGCAGCGCCTTTCTGAAGAATTGCTACTTTACACTGAGATCCCCAAGACGCCTTCCAAGCGTAGTGATTATGGCAAACCCCCCCGGAGATGTTTTCCCCCAAATACCCAAGTGTTCATCAGTGGCCGATCCGGCTGATACATATGTAATATACATACATATATATTAGCCATTGTATACAAACCATATTTTACCAGGTGGTTTTTTGCAAGAGACCCTCCTCGTGGGTACCACCGCAATGTCAGATATTATACCTCGAAGCAGTCGTAAGCAAACACTTCTGCGTGTAGGCGTGAAGGTTATGAATATTAAGTTTGCCACCAAAGAAGTCACATTTTTATGTAAGAGTGTAAACATTACTTAAACTTTTAGGACAGATGGACAGGCAGGGTTTTAAATAAGAAAGGTTAGTTACCATATGTTCGTCGTTAGACCACTCTGCAAGCCAGTAGTTGGAGCCGACCTGGAACACTTGCAAGATGAGGTTCATGAGCACCGTGATCACGGACGCGAACACGCCTACGCTCATCAGGTAGTGCTTGTATACGCTCCACTTTACCTAAAACAATATTTACAAGGGCTTTAAATATTGTGAGTTAAATGAGTTAAATTATGAACTTAAAATGCTTTTGACAACATATCTTAACTAAATAAAAGTAAAAAATTTATAAAAGTCAAAAATTTGTATTCACATAACATTTCTAGAATGTCTAACCTAGATTTAATTGGCTTCAAATTGACCATTGAAATGAACTCTTTAGCATATAATTCAATGTATAGAAGAGATGCATCACACCAAAATGTTGTTGACCTTAGTAATGATGTTAAAGATAGAAAAATTTTTCGAGGCTCATAAATGTAATAAATCGTCCCATTATGAGCAAGACGCATTAAATAGAAATCAAGGAAAATTGACAATTATGCACCGAAATATAGCTGGTCTTTGTAACAAAATTGATGAGTTGGAATTGGCATTAACAGAACTAGCAGAAAGGGTACACACGTCGATATACTTTGCTTAAGCGAGGCTTTTGTTAAAAAAGATACGGAGGAAAATATAATATTTTGTAATTACAATTTAGCTACGGCATTTTGTCGAAATAAATGTAGGGGAGGGTCGTGCATCCTCAAAAGCCCATTGCATACCAAGCCATTAAAGCTCCCATCTTATTTGATAACTTCATTTTCATTTGAATGCTGTGGTACCGAACTTATTGGTTTAAACTTAATAGTTATTAACATTTATAGAACCTCAAAACAAAATAAAAATGGCAATTAAATTTATTTCTCTACAAATTTGACAAGTTGCTTGACTATTTAACGGAAGTTATTAATAGGAAAATTGTTGTTATTTGTGGAGACTGGAACATAAACATTATAAAAATAAATTCGATATCTAATGAATTACAAACTATTCTAGCTAATTATAACTTTCAGCTTCATATAAAATCTCCCACTCGGCTTAACTCGTGTATAGACCAAATTGCTAGTAACGTCAAACACGTCTGTTCTATGATACATGTTATTGGGTTGATAACCCATCATGAAACTGCGCAATCAATAACAATAAACTTAAAACAGCGCCAAGTTTTCACTAGCTGGTTTGAGTATATACGCGATTATAGTATATTTTTATAAGACATTATGTCTATTTTACGATCTGTGTTTCCCTTCTATTAAAGTTGAATGTAATAATAAATCAGCAAAACTAGGCTGGTTATCGAAAGGCCCAAGGCGGGCAAGTAAAACAAAACGTTATTTATACTTGTATTATAGAAATGTGCACAGAAATAAAACGTTAAATAAAATCAAATAGAATAAATATAATAAAATATTTAAAAATTGTATTAAACAAGCTCAAAAAGTAGCTAACACAACACATATAAATATGGCTAAGAATAAAAGTAAAGCCATATGGAATGTGATTTCATCTACGACATCTAGAAATAACCCAAAAAATTACATCGATACAATTAAATATAATAATATGACATTTTCTAATTCTATTGACATTTGTAATGCATTTAATAACTATTTTATAAATTTGACTCAAAACAATGACTTTACAATTAGAGACTCGACAACAACCCATAATAAAATAAATCAAAATACTATTTTTCTAAATCCTACTACTCCTAGTGAAACATATAATATAATAATGTCCTTAAATAATAGTAAAACAAGTAGATATGATGACATTACTACAAGGTCATTAAATCATTTTGCCTTTTGGTTTTCCTCTTGCCCACATAATTAACCTTTCCTTTGAAGAAGGCATATTTCCTGAAGAACTTAAACGATCTATAGTAAAACCACTTTTTTAAAAAGGGGACAAGTCAGTCCCAAATTGTTATCGGCCTATAACTATAGTTCCAATTATTTACAAAATATTGGAAAAAGCTATGCTGCGTAGATTGAATAGTTTTTTAACAAAGAACAATATATTACAAAAAGAGCAATTTGGTTTTCGTAAGGGCAGTTCTACTACACTTGCCTGTTTTAACCTAGTGAAAGATATTATAGAAAACATTAACAATGGAACATCAGTTATATCCCTCTTCTTAGATATGAGCAAGCCATTCGATTTTGTACATCACCAAACGCTCTTAAATAAATTGGAACTCTACGGAATCAGAGGGAAAGCCGTTGAATGGATTGCAAGTTATTTAAAAGACAAACAACAATGTACACAAACAACAAAGACAGTTAAAGCTACACCAGGAGTAGTTTTAAGACATAAGTTTACATCGTCCCCACTGATATACAATACTGGTGTCCCTCAAGGAAGTATTCTTGGTCCACTACTGTTTTTGTTATATATTAACGATCTCCCTGAGGCTATCCCTCATATATGCTTATTATTTGCGGATGATACTACAATTGCTGTTAAGTGTGACAAGAAGGAAGATGCTCAACCAATTGTGAACAAAGCTCTTTAAGATACAATTAAATGGATGGAAAATAATAAATTAAAAATAAATACTAACAAAACCAAAATATTACAGTTTAATTCTTATAACACAATTCCAATAAAACTTGTCATTAAAAATAAATTTCATAAAATCGAAGAAGTTGACATGATAATTTTTTTGGGAATTATAACTGACCAAAAATTTAAATTGGAAAATGCATGTAGACCAACTGTGTACCAAAACTTGAGCGTTATGTTTTCGCATTGAAAAAAATTAGACAAACTGTCTCCATGGAAGCTGCACTTACAGCTTACCATGGTTATGTGTCATCTTTAATAAGTTATGGTCTAACTAGCTTCCCGGGCGCTTCTCCGCCCGCGTGTATATCGGTTATCGCGCAAAAACATTAACCTCTTTTTGCACAGTTGGATTAAAACTATCCTATGTTTTTTCCCGGGTCTCAAACTATTTCTATACCAAATTTCATTCAAATCGGTCCAGTAGTTTTAGCGTGAAACCGTAACAGACAGACAGGCAGTTACTTTCGCATTTATAATATTAGTACTGATGCTGTGGGGAAACTCAGTAGATATGGACAGAGTTTTCAAAATGCAAAAGCGCTGCGTACGTGTGATAAATGGAGCCTGGTTCTTAGATAGTTGTAGACCACTATTTAAGAAATGCAATATCCTTCTCTGCCCAGTATGTACATTAGAGATGTTTGTATTTTTATTAAATTCCATCCGGAGTATTTTAAGAAGCGCAGTGAAGTAATGACTAAAAAAAAAAAAAAATTTGTGAACCTGATTTATCAACCTCGTTGTAGTAAATATATTTATAAAAAAAACGCGTATAATATGTGTATATTTTTGTATAATAAACTTCCAAAAGAGTTGTTATTATTAGAAGGACAGTAAATAGTAAATTTAAGAAAAGAATAAGTGACTGGCTCTAAAAATTTGCGATGGAAAACCTGGAAAACCATTGGGCATTGGCCACGCCCCCACCCGCCGGTAGCTTGCTGACCGAGTAGAATAGGGCGTGTGTAAGGCGAGCAGTGTTTTGTATTGGATTCTGGCCTCCAGGTAGCCTGAGAATAGGCCTGGTCTACCGTAGTGGCCCATAAGCAACCACTACGGTAGACAGAGCGTAAATTATTTTAATGTTTTGATAAAGAGTGCAATTCGAGATACCTACTAATTTTGTGTGAATATTTTTTCCTTTACTTTTCACCTAAAATTTATCGTGATTTCACCATCGCTGCCTCTCTTTCACCCTTAAATAGTCCGATAGTGACGAAATTTTAGCATTTGTAAGCGTCTTAAGCTAGCACTACGGTAAAAGCTAACTGCGAGATAATTTTTTTTCGTAAAGAGTTGCGGAACTAGCGGTCCACCAGCATAGCGTCCAACGTAGACGAATGTAAGTTACGCGAAACGAAGTGACACTACGCCATAGGTTGCTAACATTTGTTGGGTCTCAAGTGTGGAACGTGGTAACGCCACGTACGAACCCTTCTACTGTATCCGTTATATTTGAAACATTTAGCAAAAGCATCGCGTGAATGATTTCACAAACGCGTCACTTTGAAAACTATCCCTAGTTTTGTCCATATTAAATTATTATGAATCGTTTGGACCGGCGTTATATTTACTGGAAAGATTCAGCCCAGTTCGAGGAGCGAAGGCCTTCAAAACAGTCCAATACCGGTCAAAATCTTTCCCTCTTTCCGGTCTGTCAAGTGTGGAACGTGGTAACGCCACGTACGAACCCTTCTACTGTATCCGTTATATTTGAAACAAGTAGCAAAAAGCATCGTGTGAATGATTTCACAAACGCGTCACTTTGAAAACTATCGCTACTAATTGTGGCCTTATTAGGAATCGGTTAGGACCGGCGTTATATTTACCGGAAAGATTCCGCGAGGAGCGAAGGCCTTCAAAACAGTCCAATATTGGTCGAAATTTATAAAGCGCTCGTAGCGAGGTTTGCTTAGCCGTTCTGAACCGAACAGCAAAGTTAAGCAACGTCCGCCTCGGTCAAGTGTTTGATGGGTGACCGCTGGTGACATTACTACTGAGCGCTTCCGTGCTTCAGAGGGCACCTTAAGCCGTCGGTCCCGGTTGTTGTCTTAGGATGGCAGTTGTTATAGCATGGTGGTAGGGCATTTTGCGAATGCCCGCCTGGCTAGCTTCCACCCTTATGTAGAAAATCTGTCGCCAAGCACCTAACGGCACATCTTCGACCACATCATCACTTACCATCAGGTGAGATAGTGGTTAAAGGCTAACCTATCAGGCATAAAAAAAAAAATATTTCCGGTAAATATAACGCGGGTCCTTGCCGGTTCCCCAGAAGTTAATAGATTATTTAATGTTGACTGGTATTGACCATTCAACATTAAATAAATCTATTAACTTCTGCGGCATCTCTATTAACTTCGTGCATTGGCACGTTACATGCATATTTTCTTTCAATTGAAAGGTTTATAGGACACTAACGAGACTTAGGGCCTGTTTCAGAATGTTCGAGTATATTCCGGTTTTACTACCCAGAACATATTTAATAAATAAAACACTATCTTTGCGTTTTACAGTCATCGATTTAGCCTATCCATCGGTTAAAGCTTGAAACGCGCTGTATGTTACTGTTATTTTTATCATTCAGTTATTATATGTGTTAGTTGGCAACCCGAAACTTTATTAGGACAATCTGAAATTTGACCCTTAATTAATGTTAAAATTAATAACAAAATAACATTTTCGATCAAAGTATTTTTCGTATAAACACGTGAATAGACCCATTATAGTGCCATAAAATATAGTAGATTTATCTTAACTTACACTGCCAGTTTCCGTTTTCTCCGTTTCAATTAGTTTATTTTTCTCTTTCAGTTCGTTAGGCGTCGGTCCATCGGGTGTTTTCCTTTTAACACTGCCGGATCTGTCACCTAAAAAAATTTATTAGGAGAAAATACTTCTATTCTGTTATTTTCATAATGTGCAGAAATAAAACACGTACTTGAGCACATAAAATAGTATTTGAAAAATAGCGGGATTATTTATGACACTAATATTATGGAATACAAAAGTTTTTGAGTGAATGGGTGAGAACATGCTCCTTCACGCTGACACGGGTGAACCGGTTTGGATGAAACATGTTATATACATAGTCAAGGTCCTGGAATAACACAGGATATTAATTATCCTTATCAGTTCTTGTCTACGAGGGTAAAACTGTGGGGCTCAGCTAGTTAGCACTATATAAAATACCAAAGTTTTATGCTTTGCTATTTTTACTTTCACTCCTTTCATACATGATGTTTATTACTCTGTATATATTAGCTATACATATCGTAATGCAAGTCAATCTGGTCGACGCGCACTATAATATCAAAGACTTTTAAATGTAATAGTTGAACAATAGTAAAATTATACGGTCATTACATTTTTGATGGGTAAACGGCCGGCGCCGTATTGGCGCTCTATAATTTGCCACTCTTGATTCTCTGCATACAGTCTCATATTTAGGCACGTGGAGACAAAACTTGTCATTCATTTAACAAGGACAACATGACGGTATGGTAATGGTAGCCCCTTAGCGACCAAACTTCTTTTCACCATTTTCTTTAGCCACCGACGTTGGCAACGAAAGAAATCTTCTCCTTGTGTAGAAAAAATATAGACATTGTACAGAGTAGTTAATCAGTTACTTTTGTACTCAGCGATATTATTATTAAATCTAGCTACTTTTTTTACCTGCGGCTTGTTCTGATTCCGAAGTACTTTCTGACAATGATCGAGCTCTTTGTAATTTGTTTTGGAATTCTGATCCCAGTTTGCTTTCTAAGTCCTGTTTTATCTCTTGTAATTCTGAAATAAGTGAAATATACATATGGTTTGTATTAGCTTAGCGTACAATAAAGACTATGTAATTAATTACAAAAATTTCAACGAAAGGAAAATTCCAATCACTTACAAACTAACCACCTTTTTACCCGTAGCTTGTTCCAGGAAATGCTCTTCTATTCTAAACTACGAAATATTAACGCGGTAATGATTGTTCGAATTTTCCTTTCGTTCTTATTATAAACCACCTTGGGGATATTGGGATAGGTACGGTACAACTTTCTTTTTGTTGAGATTCAGTAAGAATATTCGGTTCGCAGGCATTGGTACAGACTGTCACATCTAAGAAATACACTTTATCAGATCTTAACAGCTGCCAGATTTACTTGTCTATGTCGGATCAGCATCGGAAATGTATGATTTTAATGAGAAATCGATATATTATTTACATCAGTTAAAAAAAACCAAACGGTTACCGTAATATCGGCAACTTCATTTATATTTTTATGTATTGTTTTTATGAGATTCAAATATACATCATTGTACAAGAATGTTACTCGAAATTGATAGATATATACTTATACTATGATAGACTTCTTAATTATTTTTCTCAAAAATGGTATTGTAATGTTGCCATAAACATCTCTAAAAAGTATCCAGAAAGTGTACTTTACCGGAGACTTATTCAAAACTGTCCAGTAAGAAGAGAGATTTTAAATTGGGAATCTTCTACTGTGCAGTAAGTAAATCACATATTACTTACTGGACAGTAGGAGATTCCATATCAGTCATCCTGTTTAGATCTGCTTAGAGAAAAAACAGACACAGATTAGAGTTTAGCCATTATAACATGGTAATGAGGCTCCAAATATATATATCTATATCTCTTTTTGGTATGATATTTTATGAGACAGATATATTTTTGGAGCCTTAAACAGCCATTTTATAGTCTATGACACTAACGCGATGCAGAAAATGTATGCACGTTGCGTTTTGTACTTAGTAATGTTGTAGAAGTATAGTGTGGGATTGTATGTATGTTTTAATAATTTCAGTTTATATGTAAATTTGTTGTTAAAGTTTTATTAATTTTTGAGAAAAGCATTAACAATAACAAGCCTCGTATTTAACCAGGAGGTCTACTCCCAAAAACGAAGTTCGAAGTTTCGTTTGACGGATCGCACCTTTTCATACCACGAAACACTTTCGGATCCGAACTTCGATCCGTACTTCGTGAATTGACATATTGCCCGTATTTGACCCTACTCCCAAATGTTATTTGACATTTATTACTTCGTATGTAGACAGTAAGTTGATTATGGATGAATGATAATCTCATGATAGATACGCCCTACTGTTGAGTCTGTCAGAGTCATCACTGCTTCAAAATATATATATTTATAATATGTATAATGGTGATGCGCTTGGTGGTGGAAGAAAAAGTTATGGAACATGAATGTACAACATATATCCTTTGTATACAAGAGTCGCCGTTACAATAAATAAGAAATCATTCTTATGTTTTCAAGAATATGTTTACTTAATTTAGGAACGCGTTGCATGGTTGTTCATAAAATGCAGCGCGAGAAATAGGTACTTACGTCACAAAAAAAGAAGCCCCAAAAATGAGTCTGCTACTTGAGAAAATAAAAACATTCTGACGAACGGTGTATTGAACATATGGGCTTATCTACTAATGTAAGTCCATGGTTGCGTTCTAGTTCGAAGTAGAATTTACGAAAGAGTTTATAGTGTTAGGCAACATTCAATTAGGTTCTTTGTTTGTCGACGACACAACCATCACTCTGAAAAATACTTGTTTACTAAGAAAACAAATTGTAGAATACATTAAATTCCACATACACATTCATGAATAAATAATTTATTAATTATCGAAACATTCTTCTTCACAAATTCTTTTTGGTTATTAGTTTTTGATTTATTCATCATATCTACCATAAAGAACCTGCCCAAAGATTTCAATATCACTCCACTGTAATATTTGTCTATGAATCCAAAACGAAGATCGTCCGTACAAGTCACATCCGAAGTTATTTGGTAGTAGGTACAAGTTCGATGTTCGTCGTTACTTCGATCCGAAACGAAGCTTCGAACTTCGTTTTTGGGAGTAGACCTCCAGACCTCACCTGCGGTTCGGTCCGGTTAACTCATGCTTGACCAGGAAGGCTTACTTACTGGATTCTGCAGTAATGTACTATTAGGTACATTATAGGATATACCGTTTGTAATCGTGTGTAGAAATTTGAACCATTGCGTAATGAAAAATGCGAATCTGTCAAAGTGTATTTCTGAGATTGAATATTTTATAATTTTCAGATATAATATGCTGTCGGAAATTCTGAATAATTATATCTCATTTCACCATATGATGAGAGTATGGTACAAACAAGCTATTACTCACTTCGGTATGTGGGTAAGCATGTAAAGGTAGAAGTACAGATTATCCATAGATTAAAGATTAGCAAACAAAATTCATGTTTTACCTTCTGGAGACGTCCGTTCAGCGTCACTGAGATGATGTAGCAGGAACTCTGCAAAAGCGCCCTTTTTCTCCAAAAGCTGTTGGTATGTTCCTGCTTCGGACATTGCTCCGTCTTTCAAAACAACCACTAGATCTGTGTGTGCTAGATATGACACATTGTGTGTCACCCACACGCGGGTCTTGCCTTTCAGTAAGCCGCTCGGACCTATAACCTAAACAAAAATGGTGTTTCGAGGTTTGATGCGAAGTTGAATGATAGAATATATTTTTTTTCCATCTACTAAGTAATTTCATAATTACCTACAACGGAAGCATGTTTTCAATGCTCTTATCATCAAAAAACAGTGTAGAAATGTGTAATTACAACCCAGTTGCAAAAATATTGGCCAAAAATAATGCCTTAGTACGACATATTACTAAAAATAACTTATCAAGCTATAAAAATGTCCAGACAAAGTACTATATGAAAAAACGTTTACATCACGGTTTACGAAAACAGTGCAGAAATAGTGATAGATCCAAAAGGTAGGCACTGAAACTCCATAATATTCCTTTATCTATTTCGTTGCCGAATTTGGGCTTGTTGCAATTATTTCGAGAATCATGTTATTAAGTAACTTAAGAGCAATCATTCGTTATAATATCATCATATTCATTGCTTGGGCAGATATTCTATACGCTAGTAACGTAATTGTTGTCATTTATATTCAGAAGACCGGAACACTTCATTTCATTCACTAAACTTGTTTACCTTTTCAAATATGTGTTTCCCGACGTGTGAATCTACAGCACTGAGAGGGTCATCTAAGAAATAGTTATCCGCGTCGTAGTAGACTGCACGAGCGAGGGAAACCCTCTGTTTCTGACCACCGGACAAGTTGATACCTGTGGTGAAATGTAGGATGAGATCTAGGTGATAAGATGTCAAACAACAAAAAAAAGAGGAAGGAATTACAAAGTAAAAAAAATATAATAGATTTTGGACACGGTTACTCAGAATTTTGCCCATATTCACGGGTAAATTGTTAATTTAAACTACCTAGAAAACTCGTTTCAAAAAGTCTATAGAATCGATTAGTACCATTGTAGAATGAGTATTTTTTTCCCCACAGCTGAGATCTAAAATAAATAGTTCGATCGACATTTCGCCTCCGAAAACATGTATCCCATAAATTTTATCGAAATTGTTGGTAGTGTTTCCGTGAACGCCATTGCAAGTTACTCTTTTCGAGTATAGATGAATTAACAAGTACTGTAACGTTACTAGATTTTTCTAGTAATACTACTGATAGGATAGCTTTTGACCACTATGACATTTTATGCGTACTTGAAAACATATACTTACCCATAATACAAACGTGCTTAAGTACATCAAACGATAACAGATTACCTAAGATTCTAAATATAATAAAATTACATGCACTATGGCGTGCTAAGGGTAAATCATATTTTAAATACAATTCGAGCACGAAATTTCTGCTAGAAATAGCGTGCCCAAGTTTCCGAGGGGTTTGGGGATCCCTATCCCTCTTACGGTAAAAAACTAGTTTTTCGACCGATGACGATCGTTGCCGTATAGTCTCTATATGGTAGGCTGGTCTATGTTAAGCTTATCCTGCTGTATAAATGCAAAATTTCTTACCTTTCTCGCCAATTTCAGTCTGATCGCCTCCTGGTAATACATCGAAGTCCGTTTTTAATGCACACACCCCAATGACGTTGTTGTACTTGTGTTTGTCCAACGGTTTGCCGAACAGAATGTTGTCTTGTAGCGTCGCGTTCTGGATCCACGCTTGTTGCGGTACGTACGCTACTGTACCTGCAAGTACAAGTTAAAACATAGAGCATTGACTGAGGGGACAAAGCAGATACGATATCTTCCTCACGAGAAAATTTAACATTCCACGATAAAATTTTGACGTACGAGGTTTGTATGTATTCCACTGTATCGTTGCACGGATTAGTAAATAATATTTTTCACCTGGCAAGCTGGAAAGATGTTGTTTATCATTCGAAATCTGCGTTGAAATTTGCTTTTTATCCGCAAGGGTCGAAATTGTTTTTGGAGTTCGAACAAAGTCCAGAAAAATGAATTACTTTAAATATAACCAATTTTACTACATAATTTGAGCTCTTTTTCTTGCACCTAGCATTTTCCTCGCGGGAGTGAGGTGAAAAATTGTGTATTGCACTTCAGCAGCAAAGTTTTTTGCATGTCTTACATGTAAAACCCTCGGTTCGCTTAGGATACTATTTTTGAAGGACCCAAGAATCCTTGGCTTCCTTAGGTTTCAATAAAACTAAAGCAATACTGCAGTTATTACTTGCTGCTAGTACAGCAAGTAATAACTTTGCAGTATTGCATAACAAATAACTATTACCAGTATATAATAGGGCGCGACAACTTAACTGTGGCTGCAATTTTGTATATCTTAATAAAATGTGTGTATTGAGATGAACTCTCTCGAAAACCTTGTACATCTCTCCTGAAATTGAAATCTGAACCTGTCTAGGCTCACGTTTCAATTGATTCGTGTAGGATAAAAACTAGTCTATGTGTAATTTCTTACCATTCAGATTAACTCTCCCGGAAGTCTTGTTCATTTCTCCCAACATTGCGGATAGCAGCGAGCTCTTGCCGGATCCGACAGCACCTACGACGGCCACCAGCGACCCCCGGGGAATGTTCAGGTTTATGTTCTTCAAGATATTGTCCGAGTCATCGTCACCCCACGAAAAGTGACCGTTCTCTATAACTATTGGATTAGCTGTAATAGAAGTATCATAAAGTTACTGAATATAATAAAATGCATATGTAGTAACACAAAATTAATCTGTATTCTTAACATTATTGGTCTGTAGCCTAGAACGGACCAGGCAACGACACATCAATTCGAGTAGAAACTGCCACGACATCGGGGTCTTTAAACTGATTGTACTAGGAAGTTCAGTTTCTTGTTTAGAATTTGTAATAAAAATACACTAAGCGGCTAAATAACGATCAGGGTGTACGTTATTTGATCACAAATCTGTAGTAATCAATCCGCGGTGTCCCTATTTTAGAGCTGGGTAACCGATAGGAGCATGAGACATCTAATAATGGCCGTTTCCTCCAGGTCCTACCAATGTGTCGGTACTGGCAGACCAAGAAGGAGACCACCTACTCTTCGTTTTACTAAATGAATTAAAAATGTTACTTCTGTATAAAGCACGCGCCAATGAAAATAAAAACTTATAAAAATGATATGTTTAAACTACATCATTACATATAATGACTGGAGTAGAGAACGCAATGCTATAGTCCACGTTGGTATTTTGACCAGAGTTGTAAATAGTGTATCAATCATCATGCACGCATTTGCTCGTTATGTCACACTAAAAAAATTAAGCCATAAACACGCAATCGCATGTTAGAGGTTTGAATAGAATCTAATAAAATGATTAGAATGTATATAAGCATGATCTAAGTTACTTACGTTCTTTAGCATCACGTTCCACCGAGTTGATGTCCAGTTCATCGCAGTTCATGAACTTATTCAATCTTTTTATACCAACAGAAGTCTGAAAACGTAATATATCATTGTACCTCATATACTTAAAGATCACATTGTTCCATATCAAAACATTATTATGACATATTATTTCATAATAAACATGAAATTATTTTTTTTTAACACAATAGAATCAAGTAAGCAATATTATTAAGTTAACCTACCACAACCACACTGGTAAACTACCCTCATTAGTAGCTTGAAAATTAATGAATGTTTATCAAGTTGTTAACAACATATTTTGTAACTTAATATATAAATAGATTGCTGAAGTATCTGACAGAAATTAAGCGGTAATCATATAAATATAGGTTACTTTAGTACATATACTGAAACTTTAGAAATAACAACAATAAACTCTATAATATTATGAATTATATAAATATGCTTATAAAAGTAATAAAGAAAAGAAAAGGAATTGTACTTGACAAGGTTTAAGAACTCAGTGCCTATTTTTATAGCATCTTTTTATTTGTATACGCTGTAATTTTGCCAGATACGTGTTTTATTCTAAGGACAGCACTACAAATTATCTTCCTAAGTGCAGGTTTTCAATCATCAAACAGCGACTTAACCGTAGAATAAGAGTATAAATAAATATAATAAAATGTACACACGTTGATAATACAAAAGACATGTCATATTTGTTCTGGATTTGTTGAAGTTACAACAAATCACCCAGATAACTCACTACCTGATGATTGAAAAACTGGTCTAAATGAACTTACTTGTACGACATTCGATATTACGTTAGGCAGCATGGACAGTGGGAAACGCAGAATGTTGAAAAGAGACAACGCTACGAAAGCCCGCTTAGAGTCCAACACTTCTGTATCGTTTACCAATACAAAGCACCCGAAGGACATCAGTGACACCTATGAGACCATTCCAGTAACTCAATTAGCTGATTTGATATAGGCATGCTCTATGCTGAACTGAAAAGAGCTCAGCTCGTGAAGATATACTCGTATAATATTACTAAAACTGCAGATAAGTGCAATAAGTAGCCTCTTGTACATAATATTGTTGTGAAAATTTTGTTATTTATTAGGTCATTACACAAATTGAACATGATCGCAATAAAATAAGGCTTAGTTTTGGACACATCTTAAAATATTATGTACCGCTGTATATCTTCACTATGGCTCTAGGCAAATATCATTATAATAATATTAAGACTAAAATAACTCCGCATTATTTTTCTATAATTCTTTCACCAAATGGAGGCGATTTATTTTAAAAACATGCTGCCTTATTCCAATAGTTAACTTGTTTACATTGACGAGCTTTGTGTTTGATTTACGCTGAAATCTGGCAAATGTTACAAAACACGTCATTGTACTAGTAATATTCGTATCTAATCAGATCACCTCAGTGCTTACATAATGTTTGTATGCATGTTAGTTTGGAATGAACAAAGAACCAAAGCCTTAGATAAAGGTGGGGTTTCCATGTTGTGCACGGCACTACCTCGATAGCTGACACGATGATCAGGGGGAGCAAACCTAGCGGCAAATGCATAGTGTAAAACAGGGACATCGATACGAATATGTTCGTGGCAGTCAGGATATTTTTCTCGGGGTCGGAAATCACAAACGTGAAGAAGGTTAGGAAGGTCACCTTAAACATAAAAAACAGCATTTAACATTACTGTTTACACTGTTATTGCCAACTGCATCTTATTTTTGTCCTGTATTAATTACTTTATAAATATTTCATAGTTATCTTTCTTATCTTGTTGCGATGTTGCACAATATATTATATACACAAATAAAACTGTCTCGGTCGACAAAGAGACTTAGTTATTTTCCTGTGCCGATAATGTTTACAGGAGTGTGTTCCAATATTTATAAAAATATCATCATTACATCAACCGAAACATCCACCGTTGAACAAGTCTCCTCCATTTGCCAATAACACCAATGGGGATCGCTGTTTATTGTGACAATTCCTCAGAAGGCGCTGCTGCCCACCTGCCGGTATTTTTCCCTTAGTAGCCTCTTACAACACCCACGATCTATCTACTGTTCTGGAATTCTATACAATTCTATCCCGGCAGCCCACGAAGGGTGATATATATACAAACATATAATATATAATCCGAAGAACGATTGAGAACCAATTACGGCGATTACTTTAGAGGTTCCTCAGGGTTAATTAAAAACAAAATTGTCAATTAAGAATATTAAAAATACCGATACAGGGCAAAAAAACACAATATTTTTAAAGAGTTACAGTTATCTTGTTCTACCTTTTCCTGTCCTTATTCCGCGCAAAGTGGGATTGGCCTAACATGAATTCTACTTTACCATTTTTAAATCGAAAACTTTTCATCTCTTACATGACTTAAACGTACCACGCCATTTACTAATATTTCTTCCCTGGTCTACTTACTATAATGTCATTCCCAACCTTGCCCACCCTAGTTTCACAACCGATTCATTTTAAAATTAACATCTTTTCCACGAGCACTTGGTTGAAAGATCTTTTTTTGGCAACATATTAGATCTATACAAAGTCAAGTCTTCCAAATCCAGTAAGCATTTTAAGAATTCTTATCTTAATTAAATAAAATACGATTTATTTGATAGGTGCAATCAATAACGATTGCTTGACATGGATGACTCTTTATCACGTTTTATGATCGTGATAAGCTTGATTGTACGAATAATTGACTTATAATCGATACTACGATGATGTATCTTTGCGTAGTTTTATCGGATTTTCCTTCTCATATCTATTTTATATATTTGAAACACACTTATTTTTTTCTATGTTTATTTATAGTTAAACCTAACTTGTACACGATATTATTTTAGAATCGGTAGTTCTTGTCTAAGATTTACTGGTTAGTTGACAACTGAAAACTATTTCGTAGAGGTCGCAGTACGTTTGTAACGGTGTGTCCCTAGCTGTTTAAAAGGAGCATTTTCAGTTCTCCGATCAGAATTCTACCATGTATCTAAAAGACAAGTTAGAAAGGGTTGCTTCCATCCAAAGAAAGAAAGCAGATCGAGTCAAATATCTTTTACTTATTTTAATTTGCCTATATTCGATAACTTTTACATACATTTTTTAATTTGCTTATTTTTAGCCGTTTAATACATTTATTAGGTTTGTGTTGATGATTTTTGCATCCTTAAATGAAACCAACTTATGTTTCTACTAAACCCGAATACGCTTCAACGAATACTAAATAAAAATACTTTTTTGGCAAATATATATATGATTAATAGTTATGAGGCAGAAAAAAACAGAGTGAAATTTTCTGAAAAAATATTTGTGTGGTAGAATTATTTATGCTGTTGAAGTGGGAGGCCACTTCAATATACTTTTTCAATATACTTCCTCTTTGGTCGAGTGGTGAAATGAGCCGCATTTGGAGGTCAGAGGTTCAGTTTCCGGGTTGGACAGTTATTTTAATTGTCGACGTTAAAATAGGGGTGGACTCTTTTTGCCTTCGATTTTGTTCATTATCTGACAACCTCTCGTCATTCCGAAAGTCAGAAACTACTGCACATAATTGGAGAAAATATAGTGATTCCTAAACATAATTATTGGAGAATGTTATCATAGGGTGATGTCTCATTACAAAAATTCAGCAAATCATTTCTTCAAAAATCAAATTAAGAGTATACTTATGGCGCAAAATCCCCGTGATTTTGCTAGTGTAAATTAATTACAAAAAAATATCATCAACGCTTGTATATCCCACAAGTATTTGATCTAACTAGTATTACCCATTCTGGGCTTAGCCTGAACATTATCTTCGACCACTCCATCACTTACCAACAGGTGTGATATTGCTCACAACTAGCATAACAGTAGAAAAAATAAAGGAAATACCTAGAATCGCACCCGGAACCGCACTCCGCTACTTTCCGCAGAGCTACATTATGGATTCCTTCGAAAAGGGAAAAAAGAGTCTTACAGGGTCGGCAACGCATTGGTAACGCCATTGGTGTTGCAAATGTCCATAGGCGACGGTAACCGCTTAACATCAGGTGGGCCGTCTGATTGTTTGCTACTAAATTTAATTTAAAAAACTCATGGTTTAAATTTGACGACCAGGCCACGTTCATGTTTTAACGAGACAACTGTTTAATTATTAAAACTATTTAAAGAAATGCACATAACAATAATCACTTACCAAAAACGGAGCACAAGACCATATAAATGATGTGGCAGAGTTCAAATATGCGGTCTGTTTAAGTACATTCATTTCTTTGTTTCTGATTTTAAGTACCTGTTCTTCGAAACTAGGCTCCCAGGCGTACATTTTAAGTACCTGAAATTGAAAAACACAACATTATAAAAAAATTTAATAAAAAATATGGTTTTAAAACTTTATGATAGGCAAACGAGACCATGTTATATGAATGTGTAGTTGAGGATGAGGTTTAGAAATCCTCGTTAGACACCTAATATTGCTGTCATACAAATTTAAGCAGTCACGAAGGCTTAACCCTCAATATTTTTGAGTGTACTTGCAACTACTGCTGTCTACCCAACGATAATATTTTTCATTCTATTGTTTTCATACAGTATATGGTACATTTACCATTAGCATTTTACACATACTGTAGAAACAAGGCCTACCCGTGAAAAATGCGAATCAATAATATACATTGGAGGAGCGTGCCTTCGTAAGTGAATAGGTATTTGTCAGCTTACCATTAAAAAATGCAGTTCGTGTGAGTAATTGAAAAGCAAGTTTCTTTTTCAGAAATCTTTCCTTTTGTGTTGTAGACTACATAACCACTGGTACCTAAAGCTATACATGTACATCCGCGTATTCGTCCGGAGGGGACTAGTCTACGGTGCGTGCCGCGTCAGAAGATGAGAAGAGATCAGAGCTATGAGTGACTCATGTGAGTCATATGTCATGTTGGCTTAGTAGTATTATATAGCATACCCCGGTACGGCGCGGTTTCAAATCCCGCACAAGACTATAATTTCTCCTCTCATTGAAATTTTGTAATATAATGTTAAGCTTTATGTTATAAGTGATAGGAACAGTCGGATGTTATACAATCGCTATGCCTGCACATCATCATCAGCCGGGAGACGTCCACTGTTGAACAAAGGCCTTCCTCATTGCCTGCACAACATTATGTTATTCTTGTACTTCACTTAGTCAGTTGTCGTGTCAATACTCACACCTTTCGTACATATGATTCTTTATGCAGCCCATTCTTATCTTCTTTTCAGATTTCCTCTATTCGCTTATCTTTACACATATTCAACAATAAGCTTTTACTTATAGGTTTCTATACAGGAGGACAGATGATATTCTTAGTCTCTCGTTGATTTCAACTAAGCAATGTTACCTGTTAATTGATCTATTTGATTAATGACTGCTTGGCGTTGGAATTAAAAGAGACGGTCCCGTCTGTGCTAAGCGAGACGTCAACGCGGGCGTCCCGAGCTCTCCTTGAAAAAGACCACCGAATGTGGTTGAAACTATAGTCGGAGCTATCTGACTGATTCACGTGAGTTATCCCGTATTATTTACTAAAATGAGTGAAAACCACGTTAGTTTTTATAATAAAATAGAGAAGGCCCCGGTTTATCTGAATCTTACCCTAATCATTTTCGCAATGAATGTCAACACCCGATCACCGCACACCGAAATATATAGAAGTTTAATAGTAATAAAAAATCAACTGAAATATAGCTATATAATTCAGTAAAAAATCAACTGAAATATAGCTATATAATTCAGTTATTTTTTATCTTTTATGCTTGATAGGTAAGCCTTTGACCACTATCTCACCTGATGGTAAGTGATGATGTGGTCGAAGAGGTTGTTCAGGCCAACCTAGAATTACTGGCTCCCAAGGACAGCTGCCGGAATACACTGTTAGGTGCTTGGCGACAGACATTCAACTTGAGGGTGGTAGCTAGCCAGGCGGACATTCGCAAAATGCCCTACCACCATGCTATAACGACTGCCATCCTAAGACAACAACCTACCGACAGCTTAACGTGCCCTCCGAAGCACGGAAGCGCTCAGTAGTAATATCACCAGCGGTCACCCATCCAACTCATGACCGAGGCGGACGTTGCTTAACTTTGCTGATCGGTTCAGAATGGCTAAGCAAACTTAGCTATGAGCTCTTCAAAAGTTGTGAATATTTAGTGATCTATATTATTCTATATGAGCTATTACTGGTTAGCTTTTATTTATTAAATATCACTATCTATCACAGAAATGGCCTTGATACAAGGAATTCGGTTATTGGGGTAGATATCAGTTTTATTTGATTTTATCGATTGGTATTTCCAGCTGAATCTAGTATAAGAGTATTTTCATGTATATTACACAATATGCCAAAATATTATCTTGAGATACAATCGACTTTATAGTATATATCTTTGCGTAAAATAATATTGATATGAGCGATAACATAATATTGTTTTCTCAGCAGCCTCAAGATGAAGGTTTTTCTGCAGGAAAACAGTGGGCAAAATGCGATTTTGCTGCAAAAGTTTGACAAAGTGATTTGAATTTAGAATACCATGAAAATCAAATGAGAAACATTAGAACCTTCAATTTGAAATTTATCTGCTTAATATTTAAATTCATCCCATCGAATACCAGTTTTAGGATGCACTAATGAAAAAGTAGCAGGAATTATAATAACCGTGAAAACGACAAACTATAAAATTATTCCAGTGACGAGGGGAGCAATTTAACCCAAGAGAACTGGAAAAATCAAGTTAAGAATGCTGTATTAAAATTCCTGGATAAAAAATGAAGTCACGAGAGAAATAGAAATAAGCCTAGATTACCTTCTCTATACGTATATTCGGAATGCTGAGATGAAAAGTTGTATGAGCAACACGAGACCAAAGTTTTTTACATCCCGTGCATTAGAATATAAATACGCTGAGGATTATAACTTAGAATCAATTATAGAATCCTTCGCTTACTCGGGATTCAAATTTAGCAGACGCAGCAAAAAGAAACATTGTTCTCTAATCTCTAATCGTTAATGAATGGAGTGAAACGGGACCTTTTTTTGCAGAAAGGTAGTATGTATAGAAAATAGGTAGAAAGTTATACTAAGGTCGTTTATAATTAAAATCTTTCGAAGGCTTGTAGAGGTATAAGGTAGAGCAGGTTGTGTGATATATGTTGGCGACATTTATTGGACAAGGATAGTGTACTTACTTATATAATATGTATCCTTTTAGAAATCATTCAAAATACATCGAATGCTGTACACACATGGAAGATGTCAGTTAGTGGCGAACTACGAGTGTATCTGGCATGATATAAGGATAATAATTATTACTGTTACCTTCTGATATGGGCATTAAAAACATTATTATCAACTTCATCGGCAATCGTCCAATTAGTCGGTTTATTATTTTGTTCCTCTCGATTTCAAACCGGCTTAAGGGTTTAATAAACCTAGATTCTTAATTACAAATTTAGCTAGATTCCTAATGTTGATAATTTACTCACGACGCGGCGTTGGTATTATGCCCAAAACTTTCGCAATTGTTGCAATTCATACATCCATAGTTTTTGTTGAGCTTAAAAACAGTCGTTTAAATTATTTACAGAGAAAAGTAAACCTCCGTTATATCGGGAAGAGATAAGAAGTTTACGTAGCTCTACAAAAACTCCTATAACTACAGCTCTACAAAAAGTCCCTTTAGGTTGTTAGTTTCCATGGCGATACACAATATGATTGTGCTTAATTTAAAATAGTTACACGAACACCGCGGTCAAACTACATATATAAAATACTAGCTTTCCGGGCGCGGCTCCGCCCGCGCGTATGTCGGTTATCGCGCAAAAACATTAACCTCTTTTTGCGCAGTTGGATCCTCTCCGCAGTTGGAACTCCTATGTTTTTTCCCGGGTTCCAAAATATTTCCATACCAAATTTCATTCAAATCGGTCCAGTAGTTTTGGCGTGAAAGCGTAACAGACAGACAGAGTTACTTTCGCATTTATAATATTATAGTACTGAAGTACTGATTTAAAGTATGTATTCATTAGTTCTACTGGTGATTCATAATTTTCTACCATGGTTTCAGATTCAGTATGACGGCGCACAAAGTGTGACGTAAACATTGTAGATAAACGCTTCTAAAACCGTCTGCCCAACACAAAACTCTTTCTCGTACAACATTCTCAAGGGCACGCTATATTTGTATAGTCACTAATAATTATTGAGCTGCCTGGTTTGACTAAGTTCACGGGTCGACTCATACAATTTAGAATTGCATGATCCTTAATCGACTGAAACATATTTTATCAGTATTTGTTCTCGGGTATATAAAGATCACATATACTAGTAAGTTCGTTCTATAGCATCATAAACTCTACTGAACCAGTTTAGTTGTGTTTATCATGTCTTCTTAGGATTACATTACGAATGTTTGCAATCAATGTCAGTATAGATTGCGCAAAATAACTTCAGCCATCTGTCCTGTACTATATCAAAACTATACCAAAGAAGATTCACTATAAATATAGGCATAGCTTTCAACCAAAAATTAACGTTTTACGTACTTTCTATAACTTACTCGTAATTTATTACATACAGTGCATTAATGAATATTTACACCACAAAATTTCTCACCTAGAGTGGGAATCGTACCCATGTCCCCCGATGTTACGCACCGGGCGCCTTTATTTTATTATTATGTTCTTTTTTTTCTGACAGACATACACATTAAGCTTCGATTAATATCTCACTTGTTGGTTGATGATATCCTTGAAGATTTTGTTCAGGCTAGTCTTAGAATGAGAACTGCCTCTAAAAGATGGCTGCCGGAAGACACTGTTAGCTGCTTGACTATCTACTCGAGGGTGGTAGCTGCTCAGGCGAGCATTCTTAAACCGCCCTGTGAAGCTCAAACCTGGGGCAGGATTTGAACCTTAAGCCCTTACCCAGAAGTTTATAACCATTGATTTTGGTCCATTATTGCTTTAAGGTTCAAGCGTCGTTGCCATGTTAAAAGAATATAAACTCGCCATAGATAAATATTAACACAAAAAAATTGGGTAGAATTTTGTGTAAATATAATTTGTATGCGATTGTACTTCGTAGCCTCTTAGGAACCGATTTTAAAAATCTACTTAATAGTGTTGAGGATAACCGGAGGCTTATATCAGGATTTACTACGACAAATCCGAATGACTGCAATCCTCTTTATTTCTTAAAGCTATAGCTACGAGTAGTAGTAAACACAACATTTGAAATCAAAGGAGATTGTTTATGACTTCTTCCATGGCATCAGAACGAACTTAAAATAATGAAAGTTAGGACCAAACCGCGGCCAAGTCGAATGACATGCAATTTAATTGCAAATATAACACAATACCCAAGACTACTCAAAAGTCCACTCAATATGATTGGAACCTCAACGTTATTGTATTAAACAGGCCAGATGTTACTAGAGTATAATTGATAACATGTAACGAGATAAAACTGTTCATAGATAGATAATGGTAAACAAGGGCCTTATCTACAAGATATAAAACAAGTGGCTCGCGTTAGTCTACAATAAATATTTACCTTAATCTTATCAGCCAATTAATTCTTAATTTTAATACATAATCAACACAGGTATTAACAATTTTTATTTGATTAGAATGACATAGACACAATTCAAAAGATGATATGATTAATTAGAATGTTTTTTAAAGGTGACTAGTCGTTTTGTATTATGATTATCTTGAGTATATCGATAAATAATATAGCCGTACAAGAAGTGATTCAGTATATGATTTAGCTGCACAGAGATGATTTTGCAACTTCTAAAATTTAATGCAAATAAACGAAAACTAGACTTCGTTAACATCGTATAAGAACTTGTTTACTATGATTATTTTCCTGCAGGGGAAATAGTGGTCAAAGCCAAGCCTCTCTGTGATCTGATAGCACAATACTATATCTTTGACCAATAATCTATTGTAATGGCCGCCTTTCTAGCTACCACCCTCAAATTGAAAATATGGCACAAAGCACCTATGAGTGTTTCTGTAGCTCCCTTTTGAGAGCCAATAATTCTAACAACTACACTAAAAACACCTTCGGCCACTCGTTACTCGTTAGAACTTTGTACAAAATGTTTAATTATTCCTTACACACACTTTTGCAATTATATTTTATGCAAGAAAAAAGATTAAAAATATAATCTTATTTAAGGAAATAATTATAGTAACGCCCAAAGTTTAATAAACATTGTTTGACTCACCTTTATTCCATTAAGTACTTCATTCATAAGTTTGACTCTTTCGTCTTTGTACTTCATCTGCCTGATTTGCAGAGTTTTGACCCTATTCGCGATGAGACCGTTCACCGGGATGAGGATGATCATGACGGCCAGACCAGCCAGCACTGATGGGCCCAGGATACCCCACAGGAAGTAGAGAGCCAGTGCGATCTGTAGAGGTGCTGACCATATCATGTTTAGATATGCTGTCAGTTCAATGAATCTGTAAAAAGGAAAGATGATAAGTATCGCGCGAAAGAAAAGAGCCCGTAAAATTGTAAGTACATACGAGTATATCAAGAAAACAGGTGGACAGTGACAGCTGGTTCGAAGACAATTTCCGGAAAACAGCGTTATAGGTTTTTGCGGGATAAAATTCTGATATGTGTATATGCAATATGCTGTACAACCGTGATTTAATCATGCTGCCCGCGTTGGGAATTGAACCTGTGACTTCGAGAACGGCAGCAACAAGTACCAAACAAAACTCCTTAAAAGTTAGATGTTACTGTTGCTCAGTGGTAATATTTACTGATGTGCATAGAGGAACACGGGATGAAATTTGCCTAGCTTTAAAAGACAGAACTATATGCGTGATGGATGAAAAATTAATTCTTAACGATAATTACAAGCGAAAAATGCAACTGACGGATGATTTCCTGTGAACCAAAGCTCACCCAAAGGAATGTCACGTAACTGTTTGGTGGTCACTTTACTCCGTTCTATTGCAAAAGTATAAATCAACTTCCTTTTACAGAACGAAAACGTATAGAAAATTGACAAAAGTTACAACTTTTTGCTCTATACGTTTTCGTTCCTTATGTTCCTCTATGCACATCAGTTAATATTACCACTGAGCAACGGTGACATCGTAACTTTTAAGGAGTTTTGTTTGGTACTTGTTGCTGCCGTTCTCGAAGTCACAGGTTCAATTCCCAACGCGGGCAGCATGATTAAATCACGGTTGTACGGCATATTGCATACACACATACCAGGATTTTTGGCCGCAAAAACCTATAACGCTGTTTTCTCAATGTAAACAGGAACTTCATACTTTAACCGCTATTATTTAGAACAATGATGGTGTACATAATTTGTGTGTAAATATATTGTTTCCTCAAAGAGTGGGACTAATTACTAAATACATTGTTTTGAATTTGTAAGCAAATAAATACCACTTTACAGACGTTGATACATATAATAGTAATATGCATATGTAACAAATCGATTCTTGAGACATGAATGAATCACAAGAAACTATGACATAAAAAGAAACAGTTCATTCTTTAACATATATATTACACATTAGTTATTTATGCGAATACACAGTTTTTGTCGTTGATATTATTATTAATTGTTTTCAATGCTAGTTTTGAGCATTTGGGTGTTTTATTGACTTATGAGATACTATAGACTACAATTAGATTCATCATAACATTATCTTTTTTATATTCAAAACGTTTTACAAGGTCATGAGCTGATGTTTTCAAGCTATCTTAGGCAAAAAATCTATTAACGAAAACAGGCTTTATATATTACTCGACTCACATAAAAAAATACGAAATATTAAAAATCATTTTTTACAATTATGTTTTATAAGAATAATTGAAAATGCCTTGTTGTACAGAGGCGTCTCGTGTAACATTACATCCCTTACGTGAGGTCCCAAGGTCCCCTGAAGAAGTAACTCAGCCTAGACAGTGTTGTAGTACTTAGTGTTTTTCTGAGAAAGAACTTTTCACTAGTCTGAAACTGTGGCCATAGATGGCAAATGTCTCGCTCTTATTACACACAAACTAAAGCATGACTTGCAAAATGTGGTGACTAAGAATCAATATACTATTTTAACAGTAATGGTCAAAGGGCGTGTGAATAAAAAAAGTCTCATTAGTAAGTGCCCTTCATAACATGTGGTAACGATCTATAAATATCATCAGAAGGTTAAAACGTTCAGTTGAGCAATTTAACATCAATTGTGTTAATCTATTCACATTCATAGCCCATAATTACTATTCAACTATTTCCAAATATTATGCAATAATAGTCGACAAAATGTTAATGTTTGTTTGATAACCGACGAATAATGTATGTATTGACAATATTGTGAGATATTATTAAAAGATGATGGGGCAAATAATTCGAGTGTTTTTTTAATATCTGAGCTCCTACCAATGGCACCTAAACTACTGAACTGATTACGATAGAATTTCGCACTAAGGAAGCCTGTAATATTTTACGTCTCCAGACTGATGGTTATCATGACGCTTGCCCTTGCAGTATCACCGTTTACTGTCTCTATGTGACGATTCGATAATAACTCGTCAGAGACATTGTACACAAGTTATTTTGTCTCGCCCGCCCAAAAATTTAGTTCGTTACAGTGCCTTCCAACATTAAACAGTGTAGTACTTACTTGCAGTAGACATCGGCTCGAAACAATATTTAACACTATTTAACATAAAAATACACTACAGTACAAAAATAGTACTTTTTTGGAACGAAATTAAGACGTCTGAAAAAAGGTTTTTGTCCGCGAACTTGTATACTAGTTTTTGTCCGCGATATTAGCGTGCTTCTTCATACGAACTTCAAAGCCGGTAAATTAATAGACGGAAAACATTAATATTAAGGATCCTAAGTTGTTATTTGGCGCAAGTACTTTTATCGCAATTTTAGGAAGCGAAGGATTCTAGGATTGAACCATGAAAGAAGCGAGTGGTTTAAATGACAGAATCCTGAGCGTACCGAAGGTTTCTAAAGTACGAGTCACAGAACAACTGCTGCCAATGCAAAAACGATTTACGACTTTTAATTCTTCACTTTTTGGAAGAAATTTGGATTTTTGGTAAAATTTATTATAATATTTTAAGTAAATTAAAATTTTGCTACTTTAATCCACATTTTCCACACAGATTTCGGATGAATAACAAAACCTCTCCGAGCTTGGTGGTATAGTATTTTATCTGACTTGAGGGACTGTTGGCCCAGTCGTAATAGAAAAGAGAAATGGATTGCCGGAACATAGTTTGAATCCCGCCACGAGCTTGATTTTTACAGTATGGCATTTTGCGAATGATCGCCTGGCGCTGTGTTTCAGCAAATGTCGTTGAGAGACAGATAGCTAGTACCTGTTTTATACCCATATTTATAATATCTGTTTGCCACCAGATCATCACTTACATCAACAGGCGAGATAGTAGTCAAAGGCGTATTACTTATGGCAATACTGCAGAAGTCGTTCTGATATTTATGTTACGTTTGAGCGCACCGTGCCACTACACTTGTGTAAAATCACCTTGTCACACAATCAAAGATGATACATGTTTTTACTTATCATATGCCATTTGATTGTAACCGTAACCAAACGTTTTTATACTTGATACTTATTGCACAATACTATGAAACGCAACCTATATGACATCATAAACACATACTAAAGTAGTCTTTGGTTTGTATTGGAAATGTATTTTAAATATTTTAATATTTTAAATTAAATTCTAATTACGACTATGTAAACAATTAATTAAAATTTAAAATCATAATTATAAAATATTTTTGGTACAACCCGAATTTCATTATTTTTTTATCATTCGATTTTCATTATTACGCAGATAAGGTAGAAGAACTTTTTCCTGCTTTTCTGGAATATTCCTATCTTCATGAATTTCTAATAAACAATTATAGATGTAAAGAGAAACAACTGTCATATATTTGTCTTTCTTAAAGTGCTCCCTTGCGGGCTACACTTTTTCAGCCTATTAGTTGTTCTTATTGAAGGTTTTTGACATTTGAGAACTCTTGTTACTGTAGCATTACCCCAAACAGTAATGGAATATCTTATTATTGAATGTATATATGCATAGTACACGGATATACGCGATTTTTTATCTAACAAGGGTTTCAGTTTAAAGAGAACGTAATTACCGCTCGCCATTTTCTTGCAAATTTTATCAATATGTGCTTTGTGAAGTAGAACACAATAGAATAGTAGGTACATTAAGCAACAAGTGCGCGAAGTTGTTTCGTTCTCAGGCCTAAATGGAGTAGAGATTGTAATAAACAACGCGTACGAGTTTTATACGACATTTTTCAACACACTTGCGAGGAACGAATACGGAAATTTCGATACGAAAATATTTTCTTGATATTTTTGATAGCAATAATAATCTTGTGATGTAATCTGTAACGTAATCCGCAGAGCATGCGTTATTGAAAACATAAAAACATTTAAAAATATAATAATCTGATTGAGAAGGTTTATAATTAAATCTTCTTAAGTTCGACTTCAGTAGGTAAAAAACTCTTTGGTTTGTTTTTATATGAAAAAAGAACGAAACAAACTACAATCTCCTTGGTGAGAAGTGTGAAAAGGTTGTTTTTTTTTCTATTTAAAACACTAGTGCAGTAAAGTAAACAAAAAGCACGCGAGTGCGTAATAGACTATATTATGACACTAAAATCGTTGCATTTAAAGGCCCGTTACGAGCGAGAGTGCTGTTAAAGTGCAATTTCCCTGTCTTTCATGACTCTACAGTCAAATTCTACTATTATATTATAGATATACTTATGTATGCGACAGAGTCTGTGCGCGTGTGTTTTTGTTATCATCACTCAGCTCTATCTCAGCTCCGAAACTGCTTAATATTTAAGCATTTACTCCATAATTGAAGGGTAGTGTGCGTGGTACACTATCAATGGGAGCGTTCGCAAGGAGAATAGACTTCAACTTGGCAGCCGGTCTTAAGCCGATGCAAAAACCTATCCTTGATGGAAGAGGCTGTGTTTAGCAGAGGATTATACGGCTGATACAGTACAGAAATATGGTAATATTCAGTAGGGTGCCGGTCTAGAATTGTGACCTCATAAATTACTGTGGGAGAGGTAAGAGACAACCAAAGAAAAATATACCAGTGGGCAGTAGCAAAAATTTAAATCTTACACTGTGCTCCCCAAGACGCCTGCCAAGCGTGGGGATTACGGCAAACTCCCCCTAGCAGGGGAGGAGTTTGTTATACGGTGAATGTTATGGCTGCTGACGATGATGATATGGTAATACGAATGTACCGACCCCATCTCAGAGGCGGGATATGGGTAAGAAGCTCATGAACCGTTTGAATTAAGTAGATATAAATATTGTAAATATACGAAATATAGGTACATCGGCCGTTGGTCTTATTTATTACGACACAGAACACTTTCTCCTTCTGACCACGACCGATACGGCGCGCTCGAGACATCGAGGTTAACATTAACAAATATTATTTTAAGCAAATAATTCCCACCTCACCTCTACTCAGTTATACATGAATCATCACTGTCGAATATGCTTAAGGAAAACCTCCTTATTTGTTTGTTGAATATAATTGATTGATAAGTTACCAAGGCGATTGTATTAAGACGATTTAAAAAAAAACTCTATTGAACTTTGCTAGTCACAGTTTAAGCAGGAGTGTGCACCGAGCCTTAATTTTAAGACACCTTCCTTTCTAGTTACTTCCCGAGAGATTCCGATGTGAAGAAGAGTTCCAGGCGGAAAGCCGGTAGAGGATCAAAATAGTACCTGAAGTAGTACGACAACAATGAGAGCTGTTCACCGGAAATCAGACTATCGAGCTCTCAATATGCGAAAACGTAGCGGCTAGATTGAATGGCATGGTTAACCCATACTATACATATAGAAGCGCTTTGCATAACGTGTGATTTAGAGTTTAGACCTGGTTACACACCCTTCAACTCAAGAAGGCGAGGCCCTCTATATCTTTGAGTGTATTTGCAACTACTACTCTGCCATATACACGTGCGATTATATTTTACATTTTATTATTGTATTGTATGTACCATTAGCATTTACATTCAGACTAAAACGTTGTGTACAAAACAAGGTCTCCCCTAATAATGCGCATTAATGATTTACTGTGGAAGGGGGGGCTTGATGAGTGAACAAGTTTGGTCACCCAATTGATCAACTCATGTTGATTGTAAATTGAAGACTATCTGGTAAAATGACTTGTGTGTTCCTGTGGATTGCCAGGTTAGGATAAGCATCTACCATCTCTTCTCGAGGTAGTCGTAAAAGGCGACAAAGGGAAACTTCCACAGAATGGACAGCAACGTCTTCTAGGTACACTGCGAAACACGCCTGCCAAGCGTAGAGGTAATGGCAAAATCTTCAACTTCTTGAAGGTAAAATGAGATAATTATATTTGTCTGTATTCTTCCTTATATTAAACGAGAGATTATCTGTTTTTTACTACTTTAAGTCCTTAAATGGAATTCAATTAAACGTAATCGTATAGGAGTATTGTGAACAGAAACAAATCATCATAATCCATCTTTTATCCGAATTAGTGACATGGTTCGTGATGCTATGCGATATACCGCGAGGACAGTTAGGGTCTGATAAACTAGAAATAATTACCTGACAAAATAATTGTAGGAATGTTTGACAAACACATACATGGAAAAGTATAATAATAATAATACTACGTAGCATGAGGCCGTACATAAAGTCAAGACATAATAATCAATCAACGTTCATTACTGAGTCGACGTATTGCTGAGTTAGCAATGCTGACCTATTAGACGTGTTCATTCATACTTATGTATATGGTGAAATCATAAATGTCTAACTCAAGGTTACAAAACTATGCGTGTAGTTAGTGTTTGTCCCCAATTATTAAAGAAAAGGCGGCAGTCAGGTCATAAATAATTCATACAAATTGATTTAAAACGGAACATGTGTTTGAAACAATTAAGAAACTAGCAGGTGGACGTAGATTCGTCTTTGTTGGTAGTTCTTCTCGTAAAGGTACCTGTGTAATCGTTCAACCACCAAGAAGGTTACTTGGTGGAAACTTACAAGTACATTAATTGGTAAATATTGTTTTCTTCTTCCTGTTCTTCTATCAGGCAAGTAGGTTCGGCACAACACGTATATTTTTGGTCAACTCTGTCTGTTAATATGCTCACAAATGGTGAAATTCCACCACAAGCTGATTGCGTAGGAGTGAAACAGCGGTAGCGATAGTGAAATCGCAATATTTTTTTTTGGTGTAAAACTAAACGCTTAATAACACAAAACCACTAAATTTTTATAAAAAAATTGATTTATCTCGTCCTCAATATTTTATTGTTATATTTTTATACGCAGTTTAATTCGATCTAGAAAATTTTATAGAACCGTGTTTCGGCATTAACTTGGCCTGAGAGAATATGATCAAAATTAACCTATAATTTACTTACCACTAGACTAAATATATTTTTCTAAAATTTGTTCAAGTAAGGCTATTTAGCACTTGTCAGAGCCTTAAATACTTATAATTTTACCACTCGCACCTTTCATGTTCATATCCTTCTTCATACTTTTTTTTTTATACTGGATAGGTTAGCCTTTGACCACTATCTCACCTGATGGTAAGTGATGATGTGGTCGAAGATGTTATTCTTGCTAACCTAGAATTACTGGCACTCAAGGACAGCTGCCGAAACATACCGTTAGGTGCTTGGCGACATATTTTCCACTTGAGGATGGTAGCGAGCCAGGCGGGCATTCGCGAAATGCCCTATAATACTAATACCATGCTATAACGACTGCCATCCTAAGACAACAACAGGGACCGATGGCTTAACGTGCCCTCCGAAACACAAAAGCACTCATACTGTTCATGCTTTTCGCTGTTGTTAATTTTTCTCTATCTCATAACACTTAGACTATAAATGGTAAAGTTTGTGAGTGTGGGTGTGTATTTTTTTACTCCTTATGCAAAACGGCTGAACCCATTTGGATGAAAAGTGGTATAATAGTCATTTAAATCCCCAAATAACTTAAATATAGGATAATTTTCACCCTTGTCATGGTCACTTTTCATCATAGATATCACCACTTTTGATCATTTTCTACGTAGATGTAACCGCGGGGCGTACGTAGTAAGTATATATATTTAAAATACTCTTTACTTAGTTGTATGTTTTTCGCCCGTCCTCATGTCACGACCCATACTCTTAATTTTTTTGATACTGGAGCTACTTTATTAAACTTCCTTCGATATACCTATTCATTCCCTGTCATCTCCATTCTAGTTACACAACACATCTCAAGATTCGCATTTCTAAGTGTCAGATATGCAATGTACTTTCACCCGTCTCTTCACTCAACATTCAGATCTAATACATCAAATGTCTTCTGAAGTTATGAAAGAACACTCAACTGGTACACGAATTTCAAGCATCATGTAAGGCACACGTGCGACGACCAGTTGTGCCTCAGCAGGTATAATGTGTCATATTTTAATATGAATGTCATGTAAGTAAAAAAATTTGATCGATTTTTTTAACAAGTTTTTTTTAATTATAATCTATCTATATCATTATCATAAACATTAAATATAACTAAATAGACCATACGAAATACGAAGCAACATTTTGAATCAGGAAAACCATGATTTGTTGGTATCAGACATAAATTTTACAAAAAATATCTATTTTTCTCATAGAGGAAAATGTGAACTAAAACAAGACTTACATTCGTTTACACATGTGGAAATAAATCTAAATAACACAAAATTCTTCAGCTATTTTTTGGTATATAGGTGATATCAAGCAAATTTTGTAAACATATTTATGATGTTTTACAAATTATGTTAGTTTTGTGGTTCTTTTTTTAGTTGGCAACTGATAACGTTTGCTCTATTTGTCACGAACCTATTTGGATCCATTTTTAACAACAAAGTTTTACACATAATGTACTGATGTGACCGGGGATGGCAATATTTTCGTCATTGCTGTAAAAACAAAGAGTGATGTGCGTTCAGTGCAGTCTTTAGCGTATTTGAGGAATACATGG
The DNA here is from genome assembly GCA_963854805.1 of Plagodis dolabraria. NCBI lineage: Eukaryota > Metazoa > Arthropoda > Insecta > Lepidoptera > Geometridae > Plagodis > Plagodis dolabraria. The sequence continues at coordinate 21,349,947 of OY978449.1, read as the reverse complement.
CGAAGAGATGTTCAGAAATAACTTTTTTAAATGTATGAAGATAACTTACTTCACCTGGGTCACTTATGACCCACATATCTGGTATATATAGGTCAGAAGTTGACATTTATACCCCACATGATTAAGCGTTAACCCTTACTTACCACGCGATATCGTCCATTTATGAATGAAATTCAATTGTTATCACTATCCAATGCGCATGGATTTAACTACGAGAAAACGAATACAGCGTTATAACTTTTATATATAGTTATATAGAAGCCAAAGGTGAGAACGACATACGCCGGCCGGCATCATTCACTACAAGTGGTACAAGGACCACCATTATATATAGCATCCAACAACTATGTCACCGTAAAAACCCTAATATTTACTTGATTGGCACGCAAGTGTCAGAATAACAAAAAAACGAAATAGTACAAAAATGTTGGCATATTTATGGAGTTATTCGTACTTATTAGGAAACCGGTAAAGTGAGTTCACATAACATATTCAATGTCATTGTATATGTGTGCAACGAAGCCGAGTGGAGCTACGGATATCGAATGTCGTTCGAACGGCGCGACGATCTGTTACAGATACTAGAAGACTTTTATATTTTTGTACACAACTACTATGGAAAATACAAAATGTAACCATGTCACACCGCTTTATATAAAATATAAGAGATATATTTACTAACGAGATATACAATCTCAGAAAACAACCAATTTCCATGACACATGATAACTATAAAGTCTGTGTTTTTTAACAAACGAGTACCGAAAATTTTACTGTGTTGCTATTGGCCCACATAATCAACATAAAGTCCGTTCCACACGAACTCTGTAGTTACATGTAGGTACATACATTCAGTTGAGTCTTCGATTACCTGCGCGTCGAAAAATATTGCTTGTAACGAATCAATACTAAAGTTGCAACTTTTGAATTAGGGTAAGCAAAACAAAGATCGTTTTGAAAAAAATGTTGTAGCTAAGTCAACAAAATCGTCTCGTCATACGTTTGCCGTACGTCAGTAAACGTATGACGAGAGGATTTGTTGACTCCGAGGTCAACCCAATAGGATTCGTTTGGTATCAAGTGAAGGGCTATGGCAGGAAATAACAATGTTATAAAATTTATGAAGTCATATCAATCATGTGAAAACCAAGATAGAAACAAAAATGTACGGAGTCGACAATCATGTACAAAATATGTTAGAACAATTTATTATTGACGTATCTGCAGAAGTTCATCAGAAGGATGACGATAATATTTTATGATTACAAGAATTGTAGTAGATTTATTTGATTTATATGTTTTAGTGGATAATATATTATACTATTACAATATTGTTATATATCATAAACGTGAACAGAACATTTTATTACGAATAAAATAAAATGATAACGTATTTTTTTTAGAAGTATTCAATATGAACGGGCCTTAACAATCTCAAAACAAGAACAAAGGCATTGACCAATGACGGCAATGATCCATCTCACTCTGTCAACATCGGAAATGTGCGAGAGACATACTTAGTACTCGTTTTGAAAAAAAAACTATAGTAACTACCAAACGACCGATTAATGCAGAGTTACTTTTTTTATCCTTGGAGATTTTGTGACCATATCACCACCGTAAGCGGAGTTACTTTAAGAAAATTCTTATGCATCCTTAACAACAAATACATGTATTTATAATTTGTTTTTTTAATTCCGCCATATTTTTCTTCTTCTATACACCGCTTTGACGTCAGAGATACTAGGTAACCCAGCAGGATGAATATTCGACGCTTTACGATTCTACATGGAGCATCTTTAGATGTATACGTTATCATCATCATTATTTCTCTGTATAGAAACAATAGACTTAGTCATACATAATATTACAAATAGGTATTTTATGTTACTTCTTGTGTTCTTCTTGTATGTTTTTAAAATATTCATGAAGGAAAATATAAAATTAATGAAACATTATGCACATAGGTTTGATATTATAAACCGCAAATAATATTTACTTCAAGCATGATATGAAAAAGTCCCGATGTTTTTATCACCGCTGCAAGCCACTTTATGTTAAGAAATAACATGCTATCACGACTGTATTCCACTAAGGGCTAAGCAAAGATGTGAAAAACGTAAGTTCCGATAGACTTATTTTGACCTATTGTAATGGGGAGCGAGCTTTTAGCCATCAACCGCACGCAATTTCAGACAACAGTCTGCACTGCACAGTATTATAATTTATCTTTAGTCACCTCTTAAGTCCCGATTACCCCTTACAGGTAGCGATGGAGGGGGGGTGAAATTTTATACCGGCACACCACGCGTGCCATACAGTTACGCCAGACAGCAGTCTAAAACTGATAATTTCGTTATAAGGAAAAAAGAATAAATGTAGTACTCCGTAATTCTAAAACGATACTTTCTCCTCCCAACCCGGCAGTCTTTTGTTATTTTGAACTAAGAACTAAATAAACATTACGTTAACTATCGTTTTTGTAAAACCTAAAACCAACAGGTGGCCGTTATATTATCTTCCGCGATAAGGCAAGATCAAACCAGGAATATTTGTTTTAGATAAAAAAGCTAATTCGATGTTTTTATCTTAGAGTTCCTACTTGCGTTTCAATGTCACAACGTGGTGAAAAGAATACGGTCGTGAGTGTTACATAATATAGTCATGCTTATGGAATGAAATATGGAATGGAAATGGGTTAAACTTGGACCTACACTACCTACCTTAACTGATAAAAAACAGCGAATGCGAGTTCGTATTGAATAAAGTCAAAATCATTTATTAATTTAGGAATTTTATTAATGAATTTCAATAAAAAGTTTTAATATTGAAATATTCTACACGGCACTGCCACGTTCAGCAAAAAAAAAATGTATAGAGCTACTGCGAGAAGAAACTCGGGGCCATTCTTTTAAACGCCTTTTAAAATGTGCTACCTATATACCAAAAACAATATAATTATTGCAATATTTGTTAAGTAGGTGTCCGGCGATAGGTTGGCAGAGGCGAAACAGTCTAAGCATTTTTGTCGTTTAAGTAATCACAAACTGTGTAGTAAGATTTCTTAATCAAAATGTTTTTCACGTGCAACTTGAATTTTCATTCTGTGAGCCTTATAGTATGTTTGGGAACTTTCTTATAAAACCGCACACAATTACCTAAGAAGGACCTTTTGAAAGACAACTTTGCTAATCTAAAACCTGGCACCACTATTTTATTTTTATTCCTAGTGTTGTAATCGTGATTGTCACTGTTTAATTTAAATTTACTACATTTTTTACGGGCATACATAATATTTTAAAATATATGTATACAGACTCGGTTAAGATAAAATATCAATTTCTTTAAAAAGATCTCTCAGAGATTCCCTAGGATCCGTTACATATATGGCTCGAATTGTACGCTTTTGTAAGCTAAAGATTGTCCCTATCTCAGCAGCAGCTCCCCACAGCAATACACCATACGGCATAATACTGTGGAAGTACGCGAAATAAACTAGCCTAGAGGTAGCTACTTCTTTTAACCGTCTCATCCTACGAACTGCTTTTGTAGCAGAACTAAGTCTTCCGACTAGATCATGTATATGTGGATCCCACTGTAACGTCGAATCCATTTCGATACGCAGGAAGACTGTCACATTCTCAATAGAGACTTTGTCTGTGCCAAGGTTAATGATTGGTTCAATAAAAATAGATACAATTGTTTCAATTAATTACCGATCTGAAGCGGATACTATTTCACTAAATCGGTTCAGCCGTTTCAGATTAAAATAAACTAAGGGGTAATAAATATACATCACTCTTATATCCACACTCAACTCAGTTACTCACAGACTTTCGCATTTATAAATGGTATTTAATGTATGTGATTTTATATATACGATTATGTATATGCTCGGAAAAAACTGATGCAGAAAGTACGTCCGTATCAATATAATAATAATAAAAATAAAAAACTGCATGCGCGCCTACTATGGGGCTACGGAGGGAGGAACAATTCTGACCGCGTATCGTGATCGTATGCTGCCTCTGTTTCAGACCCTTGAACCGACTGTCGCCGTATCCGCCCAACGCCTATCAGATCAAGTGCGGGCTATCCACCGGTGCAAGCTGTTAGACCAGTCTGTGCTTGATCGGCTCCGCCTGGAGGCGCTTACTACTCGCGCGACTCCTTCCATGGCACAGGATCTGCCCGCCGCTTCGTCGACCCCGGCCCAGGCTATGACGCCATCGTCGGGTATGACACCAGTGGCAATGGTGGATCTTGAAGTCGATGAGGGAGATTGCGCGAATATGAGCGTGACTAGCCAGGTGAGTGAGCAACTGAGGAGGGCTTTGGAGGACGCAATTAGCCAGTATCGATTCACACCTGATTCTAGGCCGCGACTACCACGTTTGCCTACTCATAGACGCAATCTAGCGTTAATGGGAGCCCTGAATACTTTGCTGGCCCCGTATTTGCGGGCTAGCGAAGATTTAGTTGACACCCACTCGATTTTGTACTGTGGCGCCATTGCGGCGTGTCGTGTTGCTCATGTCAAGTTCCCGGACACCGACCGCGCATCACGTCCCTCCGGGTGTGCGCCCGCATGGCAAGTACGGATCGAGCGGCGTATCAACTCATTCCGGACTCTCATTGCTAAACTTATCTGCTTCAGTCGAGGGAATAACCGCCCTCGAGTCATGCGTTTCGTGACCCAGGCCTTTGCCGGAACCGGTGTCTTACCCCGAGACTACATGGCCTGTGTCACTGATCGCATTGACTACCTGAAGCAGAAGGTCTATGCGTGGGCGAGTCGAATTCGCCGCTATAGAGAGCGTGTGGATAGATACTGGCTTAATCGCCTCTTTCAAAGTGATCAAAGAAAGGTGTACCGGAAATGGGAAGGGACCGATCAGCGTGTGATCGACGGGCAACTGCCTGATGCCAGTACCATGAATGATTTCTGGCGTGGCGTCTGGTCGATGCCCGTCGAGCATACAGAAGGTGATTGGATTCGTGTTATCCAGCGGGAATGTGAGTCTATCGAATCCATGGGGTCTGTTAATATAGACCCCGTAGATGTTAGTTGTGCAATTCGTACGACCCAGAACTGGAAAAGTCCTGGTCCAGACGGATTGCACAACTTTTGGATAAAATGGATTCGATGCTCACACGACCGATTGGCGACACAATTTCAAGAAGCCCTCGAGCTTGGTTATCTTCCCCGTTTCATGACCACCGGTGTCACCTTTCTGCTCCACAAGTCCGGTAGTACCACGGACCCGAAAAACTATAGACCCATCACGTGCTTACCTACCATCTACAAGCTCCTTACATCCATTCTGACTACAAAAATTAACACGCACATAGTTGCGAACAATGTTTTGGCCCCCGCTCAGAATGGATGTAGGGTTGGGTCCCGTGGTACTAAGGAGCTCCTCCTCATAGACATGACCATTAGCCAACAAGTTCGGCGGAACAGGGGGGCTCTCTCTGTTGCCTGGATTGACTATAAAAAGGCCTATGATTCAGTGCCTCATTCATGGCTGGAAAGGATATTAGAATTGTATAAAATTGATACAACTCTGAAATCCTTTTTATCTGCATGTATGAGACAATGGACCACAGTACTTCGTCAACCAGGTGGTAGCGATACCCCCTCTGGCCCGCAGGACTTTATAAGGATTGAGCGAGGCATCTTCCAGGGTGATAGTCTGAGTCCATTGTGGTTCTGCCTAGCACTAAATCCTCTTAGCACTTTGCTGAAGGATTCAGGGCTAGGCTTTCGACTTTGTAGAGGAGGTGAGGTCATTAGTCATTTGCTGTACATGGACGATCTCAAGCTGTTTACTCCGAAACGCCAAGACTTGATGGAAATGCTAAAAATTACACAGATTTTTAGCAGCGCCATTAGGATGGATTTCGGTGTAGATAAGTGTGCGGTCTTGCATGTACAGCAGGGGAAAGTTGTAAATTCTCCGAATTTGCAGCTTTCTGAGACAATAACTTTCAGATCTCTCTCCGAAGTCGAGTCCTACAAGTACCTCGGTATGTCAGAGTCGTTGGGTATTTCGGTAGATGACATCAAGGAATCGGTAAAGGAACGCTTCTTTTACCGCCTGACAAAAGTACTTAAAAGCTTTTTGTCTGGTGGCAACAAGACGCGCGCCTTTAACGGTTGGATGATGCCTCTACTGATATACTCCTTTGGCATCCTGAAGTGGACGCAGACTGAGCTGGACGCCCTGGATAGAAAAGTCCGTCAACTGCTCACTTTGCATCGCATGCTACACCCGCGCTCGTCAGTTATGAGACTGTACATTCCACGGAAATGGGGAGGTCGTGGCTTTTTAAATGCCAAGAGCCTTCACAACCGTGAAGTGTGCAGTCTCAGGGATTATTTCCGTAACCACGAGTGCGGGATGCATCGTGATGTCATGACGGTTGACAAAGGCTTCACACCGCTCTCCTTGGCGAACGATAACTGGCGCAAACCAACGGTGCTGAGCACTGATGACCGCAAGGCAGTATGGAAAGGCAAGGAGCTGCACGGGAGGTTCTTTCGGGCCCTTACAGGGCCTGATGTGGACTTACTCGCTTCGGTGAACTGGCTACGCTTCGGAGACCTCTTTGGAGAAACCGAGGGTTTTGCCTGTGCAATTGCAGACGAAGTAATGATGACGAACAACTATCGGAAATATATCCTGAAGGACGGTACGGTCGACATTTGTCGAGCATGCCGCCGTCCCGGAGAGTCACTCAGGCATATCATTTCCGGTTGTTCGCATCTTGCTAACGGCGAGTATTTACACAGGCACAACCAAGTAGCCAGGATCATCCACCAGCAACTTGCCCTTCAATATGGCCTTGTCGAGTCAGAGGTGCCGTACTACCAGTACGCACCGGCGCCAGTTCTCGAGAATGGTCGTGCACTGCTCTACTGGGACCGCTCTATCATCACGGATAGGACTATTGTTTGCAATAAGCCTGATATCGTGGTGGTCGACCGATCCCAGCGCCGGGCAGTGCTTGTCGACATCACCATCCCACATGACGAGAACCTCGTGAAGGCCGAGAAGGACAAAGTCAGCAAGTACCTTGACTTAGCTCACGAGGTAACCGCCATGTGGGATGTTGACTCGACGATCATTGTCCCGATAGTCGTTTCGGCGAACGGCCTAATAGCGAAGAGCCTTGACCAACACCTCAAGAGGCTCTCACTAGACGGTTGGATCAAGGGTCAGATACAGAAGGCAGTGATACTCGACACGACACGCATTGTCCGAAGGTTCCTTTCTCTGCAGTCCTAACCGCTGGTAGCTTAGGCCCTGCCCCGCTGCTGGCGGCATCCTAGTTTTAAGTTTTTTATAATATTTATTTTTTATATATGAATGTTGTAAAAAATTTAAAATTATGTTATTAAATAAATAACGATAATAATAATAATAATAGCCTTTATTTACAACCTTACTTAATTTACACAATTATAAACTATAAAATATAAGAATTCGTTAATTTCAATAGATTTCTTGACACCAGTAAATTACACTTATTGAAGATTGTCTTGCTTTCCAGCATAGGCCTCCTCCAGAGCTTTCCATGCTGTACGATCTAGCGCCTCCCTTTTCCACGTTATTCCCGCTACTCTTTTTATGTCATCCTCCCATCTTTGTCGTTGTCTGCCTTTTCTTCTTTTATTATATCTAGGACACCACTCTGTGACTTCCATGGCCCATTTCCTTTTTTTGCATCTTATCAAATGACCAGCCCATCTCCATTTGAGCTTTTTAATACAATATGTTACATCAGTAAGTTTTGTTTGTTTTCGAATTGTTTTTATTTTAACCTTATCTTTTCTTCTGATGTTTAGCATACTTCGCTCCATCGCATGCTGGCAGGTTTCTAACCTTTGTATGTTCTGCTTTGTCAGAATCCATGTCTGACACCCATAGGTCATGCTCGGTAGGATACAAGTATTGAATACTTTTCTCTTAGCGTTGAGTGGTATCCCAGGATGTTTCATAATCTCTTTAAAGGACCAATATCTCTTCCATCCAATATTTATTCTGTTATAAATTTCTTTTGTTGTGAGATCAATGGGAGAGATGATCTGTCCGAGATATGTATATTCATCAACATATTGTATTTTTATGTTTTTTGTTGTGATTGGGATCTTACTACGATTTGTCATAACTTTTGTTTTATCCATATTTATGGACAGGCCAACTTTATCGCTCTCAAACACAAGTTTTGTAATCATCTCTTGTAAGCTTTTTGGATCTTCACAAATTAATATCAAATCGTCTGCGAATCTAAGGTGGTTCAGCATGACTCCATTTATTTTTATGCCATAGTTTCTCCAGTCGAGATTTCTGAATATGTGTTCAAGAGCTGCCGAAAAAAGTTTAGGCGACAGTGGATCCCCCTGCCTTACTCCTCTCTTAATAGGAAACGATTCTCCCACATTTTCTGTTTTTATTTTTGCCGTCATGTCCTTATAAATATTGCTAATTAGACTTATATATTTCTTATCTACTCCTTGAGCGACTAAGGCCTCCCATAATTGTTCATGTCTTAATGAATCAAATGCCTTATTATAGTCCACAAAGGCTAAGTAGTATGCTATTCCATATTCGTTACATTTCTAAATTATCTGTTTAATAGTGTGAATGTGGTCTATAGTTGAGAAGTCACTGCGAAATCCAGCTTGTTCCATAGGTTGGCATTCATCCAAAACTTTAGTTATGCGGTTTAGCAGTATCTTTGAAAATATTTTGTACATATTTGACATAAGACTGATTGGTCTATAATTAGCAATGTCATCTGTTTTTCCTTTTTTATGTAGAAGTATTATAGTTGAAGTAGCCCATTGTTGCGGTATATACTCAGTAAATAGAATTTTATTAAAAATATTTGTAACTGTATTCAGTATTGTTTGACATGTTCCAATGAGAACTTCGTTGGAGATTCCATCTTCTCCTGGTGATTTTCTTTTTTTCTGCGTTTGTATGGCCTTGACAACTTCTTCTTTCATTATGACAGCTACTTCATTTTCTTTATCACCTCTCTCTAATCTCAGTGACAATCTTGAACCTTCATCGCTATATAGTTCACGGTAGAAATCAGTCGCTATTTCTAGTATTTCTCTTCTTTTCGTTATTTTTCTCTTGTGTCTACGATGAGTCATATTCTTGATCCAACTAGAACTGTCTTGTAACTCTTTCCATGCTCTTTTGACCCCTCCAGATTTGTCTATGTGTATATTGATTGTATAATTTCTCAATTTTTGTCTTTGTTTCCTAATGCATACATTAATTTTCTTGCTTATTTTGACTATATCTTGTTTATTATTTTTCCGGTCTTTAAGTAAAGATGCTCGTTGTTTGATTAAGTCTCTTGCCTCTGATCCCACTCTGTCTTTTTTGTTTACATTATGTATCGCATTGGATTCAATTTCTTTCAATTCTTTTTCCAGAGCATTATATTTTTCTTGAACCCCTTGAAGGTCTTTTATTATTTCTAATCTAATTTTTAAAGATTCTAAAGTGTTACTTGGAAGTGGTAAATGTATTGGTTGTGTCTTATTGTATATATTTTTCCTTGATATTTTTAACTCAACTGGATACAATTGAGCTCGAAGTAATCTGTGATCAGTATTGTAATTAAATTGGTTTACAACTTCGACATTACTAAATAGTTTTGGCTTATTAGTGATAATGTACTCAATTTCATTTCTTATTAAACCATTTGGAGACTGCCATGTCCATTTTCTGTTAAATTTCCTCTTATAATAGCTGTTCATAATATTTAAGTTATTTTGAAGTACAAAGTCTATTAGTCTCTGGCCGTTGTCATTCCTTTTTCCTGTAGTGTATTGTCCGAGTATTTTATTTCCATTATTTCTCCTCTTTCCAATTTGAGCGTTAAAGTCTCCAATTACAATAACGGTCTTAAACAAGTTTTGCATGGTTGCGTTGAGCTGTTCATAAAATGTGTTTTTCTTGTCGCTTTTCGCATTTTCGGTAGGAGCATATACTTGAACTATAGATGTAGGATGCTTATGCCCAGGAAGTTTTATGTTTAAGACGGCGATTCTATCAGACACTCCTTTAAACTCTATAATTCTACTTTTTAGGTACTTTTTCACCAAAAATCCTACTCCATAGAGTCCAGGAATTTCATTTTTATAGTATAAAATATATTCTTTATATTGCTCTATTTTTTCCTCTGATCTTCTTACTTCACAAAGGCCTATAATTTCTCAATTAATGTTTTGTAAAGCATGTTCCAGTTCAATTAAGCATTCATGTGTTCTGAGTGTTCTGGTATTAAGCGTCGCTAAGTGTATTCTTTTCTTTTGTTTTGGTATATTAATCTCATTATGGTTATTTAAGGGTTTGTTTGACTCATTTGAATATAACCTGCATGATGAAAGCTCTTGAAGGGTGTGGTCTTTTACCCCGCGGTGACCATCCGTATTGGGGTATTTTTTGTTTTTTAAATGTAATGTATTATCTGTATTGTATATTGTTTTTATTTTACCGGTGCCTGCTATTTCCTATGCTTTTTTTTGGGAATTTTTGTCTGACAAAGACAATGATCTAGCTCTCATATGTGCGAACGCATCTGTTTTGTGCAGTTTGGCTGGAGCTATAATATTTTTGCCCCCTGATGTCTGCGGTGGTGTATGTATATTTATAGGAGATGTAGATAATTGCCTTTTTCTCTTTTCTATTTCCGGTTGTTCTCTTATGATAAGTTTGTTGTTCTTTATGTATGCTTCATTTCCTTTTTCTTTCTCAAGCTTGAGCTTTTGCTGTAAATCTTTACGCGATTCCAGCGTTTCTTTCGAGAAATCCTCTGTAATGTATATTGGTTGTGGCATTTTGTTTTTATTTTTTATTATTTCTATTTTCTTCCAATATGACACTAACGTTATAAGTATAGGTCTTACTTTTCTTTCGTCTTGTTTTTTTCCCAATCTGTAGTACTTATTTAGTTCGTAGTTTTCGATGTTAACATCTATATTTTGCAACCCATTTTTTATTAATGTGTATAGGTCTTGGTAATTGTTTTCTGTTTCTGTTACACCATGTAGTAGTATATTATTTTTTCTGTGCATATCTTCTAATTTCTTCACTCTATTATTCGATATTTCCATTGCAATTTTGAGACGTTTATTTTCCTCTATTATTGGTTTTATTTTATCGTCCACATGTTGCAGTATTGTAGCAGATACATTTTCTGTTATTGTAGCGGTTTGCTTATCCAATTCCATTTTCATCATTTGAAAAAGCTTTGTCATTTCTTCCGACATGCCTTCGGTGTTCATAGTTTAGTAGTTAAATTTATGCGTGGATCGGAACGTAATCGGAGGTCAGTTGGCAGTATTGGAAGTTGTCAAACAAGGCTAACTTCACTCGTTTGTGTTATTGGAGGGATGGTATCTTTTCAAATGCGGCTAGCTTCAGACGGTTGATTTCGCTAGTTGGCAGCCTTGGAATCTGTTCAATTGCAGATATATTCGTTGTTGTTTCGAGAATAATAACAAGAATTTTCTAACCTTTATATACACTTTGTTTCCTAGTTTTGCAGTAAATATGGTAAATCCAGGTTATTTTTGGTCTCTGAAGTGCAACATTTATCACCAATTATCACAAATTTCACTTTTTTTTTAAAATAAAATCGGGAGCACACTACAAACAATGTTATGACTTTGACAGCCGGTAACCTTACCTTCCGTATCAATACTGTTGCACAAATATGCGGGTGGAAAAAGTTTGTGAAAATCCATTGTTAATGCATTTGTTGTTGTCTCGCTGACTAGACTGACATACATTTTCCGTGAATATATGGGGCGTAAAAGCAGTTTCATGGTGTGTTTTGCTGAGTATGGAATAATCCAAAAACACGAAAATATCGTCTGCCAAGTCCAGCTGGAGATACTACTTTCTCGGCAAAATGAGGTAGACAGAGTCGAGCGCATAAAAACAAAAATTGCTAATTATATTTCTAATAATTCTTTTGACACTGCTGTGTACAACTTCCCTGTGTGAAAATGTATACTAGAATACTACTGTTCGCAAATTGGTAGCACGGAGTTGTCTCGGGGTAAGGATTCAATACCATAGCGGGTAATAACCTCGACTTAGTAAGGCCCTAGTGAGTCGTAGGCTAGACTAGGTACTAATAATGATAATATCTATTAATATAAATATGATCCACTGCAGATAAAATACCATTAACCATTGCACAATGAATAATGATGCTATGGTTCTTAACCATAGCATCATTCCTTCATGATTGCCATTTATAATGACAATTGCATAGACTAAATGGCTGTTTGGGGAAAGAAACGGCGGTACCAAAGCCTAAGCTTTTCTGCATTTCAAAGGCGATATCGGCGTGGCATAACCTAATTATATATATGCTTAGTTTTGATTTTCAGTTTGAACTATGTTACATACTTATGACAAGATAAGTAAAATTTTCTAAGCAAATTGCTTACCTATGAGCATCCACCGACATCAAGTTGACGATTTCTCCAACGGTGGACTCCTTTCTCGCTGCGTTGGACATCCTCAGCGACTTTCTATAGATAGCACTGGTGAGGGCGGTTCGTATTCTCATTCCGACCAGGTACATCCCCATGAAGTAGTGGGCAAGCAGCAGGGTCTGCACGGTAGCACAACCCAGAAGGGCCACGGCGTATACATAGCCTTTCCAGTCTGGTTGATTGCCTTCTACGAAGCCTATAAGCAACCTGGAGGAAAAGACGCATTAATTAATTACTACTATTTACTTATATAATGCTTCGTGAGCTTGAGAATCATAGCATGATGGCTGGTTACCTCAAGTAGAACAGTCGACAATAACAGGTTGTTGAAACAATGTGTCCTTGAAAGCCAGCTTTTGGTCTAGTTCTGCTCTGCTAACATATCATCATTTACCGAAAGGTGAAATAATAACGAAGTTGTCCATCGGCGATAAAAAAAAGTTCACTCACCGCGGGTTCAGCTTCTTAACATAATGTAGGGCATTTTGCATTGTGGCTTGGACAAAATTCCAACGAATAGAAAGTTTCTTAGCGAGCAGGCTACAGTGTTCCAAAAGCCAGACCCCATTTTAGGTAAAGCCGCTACCATCTTCGACGCAGAAAAAGGGCCATAGTGAGTGCAATAAAAAAATCACAACTTGCTCTATGTACGAGGGTGGATTGAAAAGTTCGCGGCCTAACACATAAATACTTGAACTACTTTAATGTAACTGACCTTATTCGATTTTCTTACTCTCTGGTTGTCACATTGTAAAATTTTATCGCAATAGCATTATCAGTTTTTAAATTAGACTGAATTTTGTGAGCCTAAGTGCAGCATTTTTAAAGAAAGGAGAAAATTGAGCAACGTGCGATCATCAAATACCCGTTTAAAAAAAACTAACTCCAAAAGAGATTCACGAAGACATGTCAACAACATTGGGGGAATCTGCTCCGTCGTAAACGACTGTGAAAAAGTGGGTTGCTGAATTTAAACGCGGACGAGAGAGTATTGAAGATGACCCTCGCTCCGGCCGGCCTACGACGTCTACGACTGAAGAAAACATCGGGAAAATCTGTGATCTGATATTGGCAGATCGGAGATTGACCATCAGGGAGATTACAGACACTATTGGAATCTCGTATGAACGAACACAAAACATCATAGTCAATGAACTTGGATTTATTTTACTTCTCACGTATTTGCATGCGATGAAAATTGCCGGCTCGAAGGACCAGTCATTGAGAAATGGGTAAATGTATCTGTTCAGATAATATATCGTACAATTTTCAACTCAAGTCGTTAAGTAAAAAGGTGCCTTGTACTAAAATCTCAACCTGGATTGTTTCAAACTTCCCCATACCTACAATAATATTATGCACGGTATGATTAAATCTGTCCTTATTTGTGATTGATGACCACGAGTCAAATAAAAAAAATGGTAACGTCACTGGCTAAAACATTGAAATGACTTTCAGTTTGTTGTTTTTAAAATATCTTCAACAGTTCTTAAATGTAAATATAATAAACAGTATCTTAGATAAGATAATTCAATATGTATTTATTTCTCTTATCTGTTGGAATATTGAAAATCATGGCGACAATGACATGATAACTTCTTCCATATGAAATACGTTCCAAATGAACAATACGGTCTGGAAAATATAAATAAAACCACTGATTTCGAATAATTATTGATACATTGTTAATAACTTATGTGGTTGTTTTAAGATACGTATATATGCAAATCATATGAATTCAGTCATATCATATAATTTTGTAGCAGTGATGGCTCAGTGGCATTGGCTATGGACTGCAGCAAAGCAGGTCCATGGTTCGAATCGCGCCGCGGGCTTGAGCTTCACCGTATGGTGGAAGGACATTCATTTGCGAATGCCCGCCTGGCTAGCGACCACCCTCAAGTAGAAAACCTGTCGCCAAGCACCTACGGTGTGTTCCGGCAGCAGTCCTTGAGAGGCAGTGAATTTGAAGGCACGTGAGACTTAACAACTGTTTCAAGGTAACGGGCGCCGTGCAATTCGTGACTTGTGACGAAATGCATCTGTTATAGTAGTTAGTTAGTCCATCTTAACATCATTTAGGTCATATCAATTAGATGGTTTTCATAATCATATCGGTTTGTCTTTATAAATCCGACGGTGTAGGAAGATTTATCTATGCATCCGCATTTCGCAAGACATGTTTGGCCTCATGTAATAGTGTGATATTATAAACCACAAAAAAGAGTCCCATTGTCTGAACAAAGTTTGCTTTAGAGATGGATTATGATTAACAAGATATATCGAATAAAAATTTATAAACAACAAAGGTCATCCATAAAATGACAGCAAAAAAATATCCGCGACCGCAGATACTTGCCAATAAAAACCTTATGACTCAAGAATTAAGGTTAATTACTTTCGATCTTTGTTACTCGTATATAAGATCTTTTGGCTTAATTTGAAATGTCATCCAAAATAATGTCTACGAATGTGTAAAATGTCAAGTTGTATTAATACCTGACTTGAGCTCTTTGCAACCGCGTCTAGAACTTAAACTAAACTTATTTTTTTCTTTGCCTTGATGAAAAAACTTATTTACAATGAAGCCAAAGCAGTAAATACCGCAGAACGTCTGTACGGTGTTTCTCATATAAGTAGGCATACTTAAACACGTACAATTGTTAAAATTGTGATCATTACCTTCCCAAATACTTATCTCAGTTTTTCAACATCACACAACTTTGAACAACATGATAATCTGCGCAGGAATTAAAATTATCATGATATTTAAGTGATTTTATGTATTTCTTTTTATCTATCAGTACTAATAAATGATGTTTATCTGTATTGTTTTGTGTAAAGCAGATATGAGATGATTAATAGACAAAGTTGTTGCAAGATAACAATGGATTTGTTTTAAGGCTGTTGACCTACATGGTAGAGCAAGCTGCATACAATGAAAATTTAGCATACTGTGATAACTGAAGACCTGGCGACTAAAATATGTTTATTTTTACGTTTTCGATCCCTATATCATCCTACTTTGAAAATTTTCCAAAAACTGATTCGAATAAAAAACTCAATATAATTGTCGAATCGGATCACAAAATTTCACGTGATTGGTTTGAGAAATGCGACTGGAACTAAAGATGAGAACAGCCGAACATTCGGATAGACACTGAAGCGAAGACGCTTCAGTGTCTATCCGAATTGGAATGGCGCGTCAAAAACATGGTCACGACCTCATTCTCTAGAGGTAGGCATAAATGTTTGAGCACTCACGTTTGCACGACATGTTTTGATCCTATTTGGGGGGCAAATCTATCGCCATCAACTCACCACAATTCTAGACTCCGTACTCAAATTCAAATAAAAAATATATTATTTCAGGTAAGTTAAATTCACATTAATTACAATGAATCTAAAATACATTTCACAATTTCTATCAAAATAAAATAATTGTACAGCAACAGAGAATTTCTTAATCAGGAAACCTCAGTAACTGCCCTACCTAGGGATCCAATCTAGGACCTAGGGATCCCAAGCGGCGCATTCACAAACTCTTAAAAGATAAAAAAATATCTACTGAATATTAATAAACAATGTTCAGCCCAATCACATAAAAAAATCAATAACTTACTTGAGCAGCTGTGGAGATGCGAACATTAGGGTGTCATTGATTAACTTCAGCAAGGCTCCGAATAGAAACTGGCCTCCGTAGGCGAGGCAAAGAGCTGGTAGAATCGAAGCAGGCTTCTTTTCCTTTTCAGGCTTGAAGTTCACGCTGGCAGAAGTTTTGCGGTAGGTTGCTTTTGCACCTGTCGACCTGAGAAAGACATTTTCTTTTAGTATTTATTCAAAATAGCCAACGAGCTATCCTTTTTCTATATAAATTGAAAATAAAATGTTAGTAGTGAATCGATTCGATTTAATTCACGGAACGAAAACGTACTGAGTCTGGAAGACTGAAATAGTGTCACCACATAGGAAAAAAAAAATATTTGGCGAAACTTTTATGTTTATATACCTCTGTCTACCACTACAGTGATATAAATGACTAGCTTTCCGGCTGCGGCTCCGCCCGCGCGTATTTCGGTTATCGCGCAAAACCATTAACCTCTTTTTGGGCAGTTGGATAAAAACTATCATATGTCCTTCCTCGGGTCTCAAACTATTTCCATATCAAATTTCATCCAAATCGGTCCAGTAGTTTTTATGTTTATTCGTTGCATACAAAAAGCAAAAAAATACAAATCTTTCTTTTTTATAATATTAGTATAGATATTTGATAGATTATATTACATACATCCTGGCGTAAAATTAATAAGGGCTTGTTAAGAAATTGTGATTTAATGTTATTCTAATTTATATATTAGTTTTATTAACAAAAAAACTACACTTTACACAATACTTCAGATATTACAACGAAATCCCCAATTTTCGAACATAAATTGGCAAATTGGCACTCAAAAGAGCCAAAAAATAGTGCGGTAATGTTTTCCACTTATGTATACTTTGTATTGTGGAAGACAAAAGAATTTGCGGAAGCTGGTAATACCACACTAGAAATTTTACGTATCCTTATGCCTCCCTACAACACAGGGACTGAGGCTTGCAACTAAGGCCTGTCATCACAGCATTCAAAACCGAACTATCTTTTCCTAAGTTGCCTGCGTGTACTTTGTACTGTGTTTCCACAGCTGACAACATCTCAAATTATATGCAAATAGGAACAAAAAAGCCAAAGTTTAATTAGGTATAATGAAAGCCATATCACCGTAAATTTTGATTTATCTGCTAGAGGCACATCAACCCTTGGAATTAGTTCTTCGAGAAAAGGTGACATTTATTCGTCAAGAATCGGTGAACCCAAAGGATGAAGCGAACATTTTTGAACCAATAATATTATACTTGTACAGATTTTTTTCAATAATCGATCTCTATCCGGACAAGTATCGCAAATAAAAAGTTCACATACAAATACAATACATTCAAAATACTTTATTGCATGATACAATATGACACAATATGTTAATTGGTGAAGCCCTGCCTTTAGCGTTTTGAAATATTTAATAGGCCATTAAGATGAAAAACGTCAATAAGTACTCGCAAGTCATTCAATACAGTGTTCGCGTCGCCTTCTAAGGTTCCGTCATCTTAACAAACTTTAAGTTTTGAGACGTTGAATTATTGAGTGGATGGCAAGGCTAAAGCATTAATTTAAATTAAGCATCTATAATTTCTACTTTTGATTAATATTTGCTATTATTGAGTTAAGGAGTTTTTGGGTGATAAATTGTAGTATTTTTTTGAATTTTCGCTCAATATTGAGATGTACTAATATTTTATATATAATTTATGTGCAGAATTTTATTTGTGTTTACTAAAAATTTACATTCTTTTTTTAGTTTTAATTAATGATTTGATGAATGCTTCGTATATTTTGAAGCGCTCGTAGCCAAGTTTGTTTAGCCATTCTGAATCGATCAGCAAAGTTAAGCAACGTGCGCCGCGGTCATGACTTGGATGGGTGTCCGCTGGTGACATTACTACTGAGCGCTTCCGTGCTTCGGAGGGCACGTTAAGCCGTCGGTCCCGGTTGTTGTCTTACTGGCTAGCTACCACCCTCAAGTTGAAAATCTGTCGCCAAGCACCTAACGGTGTGTTCCGGCAGCTGTCCTTGAGAGCCAGTAACTCTAGGTTAGCCTGAACAACATCCTCGACCACATCATCACTTACCATCAGGTGAGATAGTGGTCAAAGGCTAACATCTAAGGCATAAAAAAAAAAAAAAAATTAAAAAAAAAAAAAAAAAAAAAAAAAAAAACTACGTTTAGAATTTTTAGTACCTACATATGTATAATTTTAAAGACTGAATACCTAATTTATTAATATAGTCAATCCAGTAACATTAAATAAGAAATATATTACAAAATTCTTATAAATAAATTAACTGAATTGAAGAACGAAACCTACAAAAACCTACGGAAGATAATATTACGTTATATTGGTGAGTTAATTATGACTGTTTGTCATAGTATTGCCAAAGAAACTGGTATAAATACGGAATTTAATCTAACGTTTTAGTCAAAAGGGTATGCCTCAATATAAATTAGATTAGCTTATGCTGACTAAACTATAATTAATTATGTAGACCTGATTTCTAAGGAAGATCACGAATCACGAAAACGAAAGTGTATGTACATAAGTTTGTTACTAGAAATTATTATCTCACAGAACACTTCAAATAAACTTCCGAATTAGAATAGAAATATAATAGAATCAGAATGTATAGTTCGTTAATTTTTGCAGCGTCATTGAGTACCTAATTATTATTATGAGCTTGGTGTTTAATTATTATTATGTTTCGCCTTACCCATAATAAAGGTACTGTTGATTGAAACGTGCCTCAATTCTATGAAATAAGAGGTAATGGTAGGTTAATAACTGCTACATGCGATGTTTGTCGCTATTGTCGATTGTATATTTCAACCATATTGCTAGTTGAAGCTATTAGTTAGAATTGATTTAAACCGTTTGATATGATTTTCTACTTCAATCTCACACCTACTTTCCGCTTCATCTACTAGATAGTCAACAAAATTCTTACAGAAACATCAAAAACGACTGATAAAGCGCATTAGCTCGTAAATGTAACTACGGGTCTGATTTGGAAAAGATGGTTTTTGTATTGCATATGTAGGACTAGCTTTACGGGCGCGGCTCCGCCCGCGCGTGACATACGGTTATCGCGCAAAAACAATAAACTTTTTTGCGCAGTTGGATAAAAAACTATCCTATGTTTTTTCCCGGGTCTTAAACTATTTCCAAACCAAATTTCATTCAAATCGGTCCAGTAGTTTTAGCGTGAAAGTGTAACAGACAGACAGAGTTACTTTCGCATTTATAATATTATAGTACTGATTAGCAAAGTAACATTTCGTTTCGACTTTTCAATCATTAGATAAAGAATATCAGACTGATATTAAAACAACCAACATTTGTTCGATCAATATTGGTTATGTATTATTTTTTGGGATATAAGCTTCATGAGGATTAAAAAACCGGGCCCTTTACATATTATATTTGTTTGACTTTATAGATAAAGAGTCCTATCAAACGTAAACACGATTAAATCAATTAAAAACTTCGTTCGAACACATATTTTTTTCTGAAATCTGAGCGCCTTGCATATATATATGATTGTTAATATGTAAGATGAGTAATTATAATTTGTAAGGTTACTTAGAGCAGAATTTCGATTGAGTTTCTATGTAATAAAATAATCGTATTATATTACACTAGCTCGTGCTATGTGCATTTCTCTGCATGTGCACGGTATAGCCCTACCCTTGTATTATCTCCTAATCAAAAGTATCAGTAAGTAGATATCATGGTAAAAAATCATAATTTTTAAGCAATAATTTGCACATAATAATACTTTTCACTTATTTCTACAGGTTTGGTAATATCGGTATTTCATATATTTTCTTTATTACAATTTAAGCTATTCTTGATAACATATTTTACTATAACACACGCGAATGATACTAGCTGTTATTGCTATTTATCATTTAAATTTGTAGACATTAATTTTGCGGCCAAATAATACAATGCCCGCATACAATGGTGGATCGACAGATTATAGGCAATATCGGTTACTGTGTGACTGGATTCGCTACGATAACTTCATTCGGTACCAGTAGGTACTTAGTGAACAAAGAGAACATCACGTACCGCTCCAAAGGAGTATTTCCAGTGGGTGTGCCACGGTTGTCAAAATACGAAACTACAGGAACTTTTATGAAACCGGCCAAGAACGAATACAACTCTCACACGAGCGTAACAATGCATAACATAATAAGTATGTTGATTTAAAGAAAACATTACTTAATAAGTATACAGACCACTCAGAAATAAGTGATCTGCGCTACACAGATTTATGTCCGTAGAGAAAAGACTTAATCCCTTCTAAGAGATCTTACTTCTTAAGCCATACCGCTCAAAAAAAGACCTAGGTCAAAATCAGACTAACGTAATAAATCCATTCTCATAGGCATGATATTATTTACTTGTTTACTTGATTGCCTTTTAAATTACCTAATGGACATGGCGTTGGTGCTTTTACAGACTTGTCCATGACTGTATCACCCGATATTAACTGAGAATACCCTCAAAGATAAAGCACATTAACTAAGACTTAATATTCTAAAAATTTACATACCACTTACATTAATATGAATATATTAAAGAGGCATAAGAATACCAAAGTAGATGCGGTTGAATTGAGAAAAGAATATCTAGTACGAGAATGTAAGGTGTGAATGAGGTTGATTGAGATGACAGGTAACTGACCAGAAAAATGACAATACATGTCGTATCAACCCCACTTACAGTGTGTATAAAGGGCAGGAAGAAAACAACATAACATTGTACTTACTGTTCTCTTTTCCTCAATGATCTCTCCCAGAACTTGTCGAACCTCTGAACTACTTCCGGCGATGCGTCTTGAGGTTTTAGTGACCAGAGATCCTTCTCAACGAGGGCTCGTCGGAACCCTGTCAAAGCCAGTGGATCGAACCAGCTAAACGTTAGCCGACTGGGGAATCCCGCTGATTGCTCTGGACATTGGTTCTGGTGATAAATAGTTTTTTATGAGATTCTGGAAGTCATCTAGCCTATTATATCATATATTAATCATAATTTTCTTCGTGTATCAAATTATTCTCAAAACAGATCTTGTAACAATATGCCCATAAGAGTATAGGTATAGTATATTTTTCTAATGGTTTTAATATATTCTCTTGTTCATATGTTGTCAGATTTTTTAGTAGAATGTAAATTCTAAGATACCAAAAAGTATAGAGCTCACAACAAAAAAATATTCCCTGGCAATTTTTTTTTTTTATACCACTAAGGTGGCAAACAAGCATACGGCCCGCCTGATGGTAGGCAGTTACCGTAGCCTATGGACGCTTGCAACACCAGGGGTATCACTCGCGCGTTGCCGGCCCTGAAGAAATCTCTTATTATTTGGCTTATGCTCCCGAAAGGGTATAGATAGTTATACAGAAAAGAACAGATTTGATAGACCCCTTTTTATTTCGTCAATATACAGTCAAATTTCAAAATATAATAATAATAGAAATAAAATATAGTTACTTAATGTAACTCAGTCAAATAAACCTCCGCGCAATGGCCTTTGGCCGAAGGTACCCATTATACTTATGTTCAAAATATTAGATTTAGATTTGATAGATATTTATATTCAAAATATAGTCAAATTCGATCTCTCACATGGATCTAGGTTTTAGAATAAGGATTTGTCTTGTCTATGTTTGTACAAATTTGTTTCAACACTTTTGTATTTTATTGTTTGATTTAAACAAATCATCTGGGTGCCGATTGGTAATCAGATTCGTAAAGACAGTACATTGTTCGCAGGTCCATGGTTCGAATCCGCCGCGCGGGCTTGAGCTTCACCGCATGGTAGAAGGGCATTTCTGAGAATGCCCGCCTGGCTAGCGACCACCCTCAAGTAGAAAATCTGTCGCCAAGCATCTAACGGTGTGTTCCAGCAGCAGTCCTTGACAACCAGTGAAATTACAGGCAAATGAGACTTAGCAACTATGTCTCAAGGTGACGGGTGCAGTGCAATTCGTGACTTGTATATAGGCAGAGGTTAGTCCGCTTATCATCATGTAAATACGACATAATACGTTGACATTTTTAATAAACAAATTCAGGCTTTATAAGATTGTCGGCATAGCGTGATCTCGATTTCTTAAGGTTGATATTGTGTGATCAGATATACCTTTATGAAACTTAGTTACAAAGGAATAGGGATTTTACAGAAAAGAAGCGTTCAGCTATTAAACTGTACGAGTCTTGATTTGCGTAACATCTTCATTAATTAATTACGTTATCTACAGAATTAATTGATGCACTTATATGGAAAGATTTAAACAAATTAACAAATCGATGTCTATTATGTTATATAATACCGCCTACATAGCACCATGACGGTTACAAGGTCAATGGTCAGATGCCCTTGAACCATTCGTAATAAATGTACAGACGTTAAACCCAAATTACCTTTTCATATTTGTAGGGTGTATCTCTGGCCGGCAAGTCTGCGAAGCAATTCAGCAAGAACATGACCACTATCAGAGTATAGTAGACCATATAGCTGACGAAATGGTATCTGACGTTTTCATCTTCGCTCAAATTGTGGTGCTTGACAATCTCAGTCCGGAGCTGAGGTAGCCCAGCGAGAATCAACAACAACCAAAAGAAGAACAGCACCCCTGACGCTCGCATGCCATACTTTCTGTTGTAAAACAACAGTGTAGCTGACAAAACCTGTAAAAAAACGTGTAGTTACTACTTCGAAACGTTTTATAACATGTAGGTTAGACATGATGAGGCCTGAGACTTTATTTTATTCTTGGCTGCTTCTTTACTATAATAGAAACAACGTGGAAGTGATTAGTGCCCTTGAACTTTTAAACTTTTGCTGTCGTATTACATCATTGTAAACACTTAGAAGGAATACGTTCCCACATGGCAATTGTTGGCTCGGGGCCAGACAATTTCAATATTGTTAATCATTTATTCAGCTGTAATTTATTTAACTGTATAAAATGAGAAAATCATGAAATTGAAGCGAAATCACCAAAAACTTCAAGAGGAGGTATATACATGGATGTCTCTTACATAAGAAGAGTCCAACAATTATTCGATATGATGATGCAAAGATCAGCATAATATGATTTATATCGTCATTGTTTGGTTACTGTGTAGATAATACATCTTAAAATTCGTTCATAATATTATAGTTTATGTACTTCATAGTCGTATTATTAGGATTTTTATTGCTGCCAGGCTAGCCTATGACCACAATCACATCCGATTGTAATTGATGATGTGGTTGAAGCTGATAAGCAGGCTTAACCCTAAATAATAACTGGCCCTCGGAACATATTACAACAGATTGAACAGATTTTTAGGTGCTTGGCGACAGATTTTCTAGTTGTGGCTGGTAGCTAGTAAGACATTCGCAAAACTCCCTATTTCACTGCGTTTAAGCTCAAGCACGTGGCGAGATTCAAACAATAGACCTCTTGCATGACAGTTCAGTGATTGCCACGAGGCCTTTACTGTTGGTCAATACTGCCAATACCGTTGATAATAAAGAACATTACCGTTATCTCTCCAGCTGTTAAATTTTCCGAGATCACTTTACATTCTCTTTATCCAGATGTTACACACTTTGCAATTATCGTGTTCCAATAAAAACCCCAAGGGTGTAATAATCGTAAAAACTACTGCTGTAAGGGACTACATTTCTGTCTTCGAAAACTTTCAACTGTGGAATAAGTATATTCCGGTCTGAGCCAGCCCTACAAAGTCAGCAATCCTTTGATTGTTACCTACTTTGCTGTTAGAATAATTGCTGGATGAAGTGGATAAATATGCTACTGCTTGTGGCGAGCATAACGTAAATATAAGCTCCTTTTAAGGTTTTTTGTTCAGTTACCTCGTTTTGTAAGGTCGTTTATATCGAAGATCCGTTTGAAATACCGTAGTGAACTGTAGCTGAATATAACTAAAAACGTTTCGCTAGGTAGGCACTGATGTAATCATATTTTTTGTGGAATGTAATCATGAGAATTCTTTGAGGTCGTCATTATAATGGGACGCCTAAATTGGGAGCCTCAAGGACAAAGTAATAGAGGTACATTTAACATAGTACATAGCGAGTCCCTTTGTTGAGTTATATTTAATGGATAATTGTATATTATTTAATACTGAATGACATTTTTATTGTAATTTTCTGTATCTAACAACCTTGAGCAAGGCTGTTCAAGGGTTCCGTATCCAAAAAGCTAAATGGAGACCTGTAAATATATTTTTCAGGGGATCCAATACATGTAGATATACGTAATGTAATACATGTAATACGGTAGACGGGATTTTTTATATCTTAGCATATTATTTGATATCATTGCTCATGTAAAGAAATAAAGAAATAGCCGCCACAGTCGTCGGTTTTAGACTATTTTTGTTACTGGTTCTATCTCAAAACTAGACCAGTTAGCAGTCTGAAATTTTAGTATAATATACCATATCCTCTTATTAAACAACAAATACTAAAAACACTGATTTATAATGTAGATTTCAAGCTGCGATCGATGCCAACATTTATATTTGTTTCACGGATTGTAGCGTTTCGGTGCAGTACTCTGATATAGACCTCTCCTATTATCTAATCTGTTCTCTCGGTACCTTAGGCCCTATTGCGGAAATATCCAGTCGATTCATGAACATCTATTGGCCTCTACGCCCATTTTTCTGAACGTCCAATTACTTGAATCGCCTTTCCCTAAACATACATTTCCGTCAACGTGAATTCTCTGAAATTCACTTTCCTTACCATTCATTGTTAAGAACGTTGCTTCCTTCTTGAAAAGTATTATCGACAATAAAGTCCCATTAATATTATTATGTTTATATTTATAGTTTGTAAAAGATACCATAATCTGACCACGAGTCTTACCAGGTGTTATGTGTCTTTAGGAAAAGTCCGTCAACGTTATAGTTATTGATAGGTTATCTGGTAGATTACACAGTTCAAAACACCATCAACAGTAACAGTACAGTCAACAGTAGTAAATGTTATGTAGAATTGGCAAGCACAGCTAGTAATGTAGCTATGACCTAGAGTTGTTCGGAGTGCGTTGAGCACTAATTACTTGATTGAATCAAATTGATTGATATTAACTGAGCATTTGATACATATTGCTTGTGCTTATCAAGCTTCCCTTGCCCCGCATTGCGAACCCAAACCAGTTGCTCCAAATAACACTGTAATGTAGGTTCGGTTTTGTTATCAAAATCGTATACATTTACAAATTGACATTTATGGGGGACAAATCAAAACTTGGCATTATATACCTACTAAAAGTGGTCAAAGGCATACCGAACGAAGCTTTGTGCGACTTCCGTAGCTATTAAGGGGATCACCGTAGTGAAATGCGCACTTTTGGAATCTTCTTGTACTGAAACTATGAGTTAAAAATGTGCGAAAAAAATATATCATATTCTTTAATTCTTTATTGAGTGAATTAGTTGATTAGTTTTTATTGAAACCAATTAGTTCTTCTGTAATAAATTGTAATCGACGACCCTTTTTAGATTGTTTTTTATTAATTTAAGAGACATAGTTGAATTAAATGCAATGATTCTCTTTTTAAAAAATAGCTAATACCATACTCTAATGAACTACTTACTAACTTGTGTTGAAAACATTTTTATGAATTTTTGCCACAAAATTCTTTGATCGCGAGAAGAAATCGCAACGAAAATCAGTCTGCCCGCAGCGCTCGGGCCGTTTGGACGTGGGATCTGTGCCGTTCGTTACGCCATCATTATTGTGCATTTATTTTACGAAATATTACAATATTTTTTTACCATACGTTAATTTGGAACTCATAAATTATTGAAACGCAAGTAAAACATTTATTGGGGAAGTACTTTTGTTTATATTGATTTATAAAATCTTTATAATAACTTTTTTGAGCGAGTTGATTAAAGTTCAGACACGGCATTGTTAATTCCTATTTAAGTAGGCATCTAGATTTTTAACCCTTGGTAAAATATTTCATTTTGTTATTATTAGGTTACTGTACAATTAAATGAGAACCTATTCCCAATGCCTTTAACACACTTTCCGAGACGACCAACTACTTTCTAGGTATTTATATATCCAATCATTCAAATAAAGGGAACTTATATATCTCTTTTATCTCTTTGACTTTAACAGTTAAATACTTAGTATGTAGTTAGACGGATTGAAATGTGTGTTACAACTGTATGACTCCGCTGTTCTTTCGTACTACCTCTAAAAGCATGTACCCGTAACGTTTGAACCGTTACTTCTGTAGATAGTTTCATTTTCATAGCAAAAGTGATAATGTGTACTATTATTATATTTTATTTTATATATTTTAATAAGTGGGGTTCCTTAGGCAAAGTGACCCGGTACAATTCTTCTCGTACAACTTTTAATGGCAGCAGTCGAATGAGACTTGACAAAAACCAAAATTACATATTCAAGATGGCAGGTAAAAAGTTGCTCCGATCCGACTGAAAATCAATATCTGGGTGGTTTTAGGCGTAGTTATTCCGAATTTAGAATTTATTTTTACATGACATCATTTTTTAAGATGGCCGCCATACATAGATGTTTTGAAACCATTGACTTAAATTGTTCTATGGGAAGGAGTCATGGGGATAGAAAGTATTTTAAACTGAAAATAACAAAGTGCTTTTCGTGATAGGATAATAATGGGAAATCTGAAATAAAGCTGAGCTTCAGTGTGATCGGAGTACTTTGTATGGGGGCTGTCTTGAATTCCGACATTCTGGATTTGCCCTATGAACTCTTCTTATTCATCATACTACATTTAGAGCACGGATAGTGCGTGAGTTCAAAGGGCGAGTGCAAGGCGAGGCTGCAGTCCGATTCGTGTGAGTGACTTGCGAGGCCGAAGGCGGTCTGACTTGGGAGTATTTTCCATAGTTTCAACTGGTCTCCATGATGAATGGCTGCGATAACCGAAGCACCTACGAGTGGGGTTCTTTAACCATTGTGGCTCAGAAACTTGGTACGATTCTGCCTGTACCACTTTTAGTAGCGGTAGGGTGAATTTTATATGGCGGTTTCATTACAGTTATCGGGATTATACTTCTATTAAAATTTTGAACTTTTATTATATTATTATTTGTATTTATTATATAACAACAAATACTTTTAAAAGTATCCTAAAAAATATTAAATAATATTCAATTCAATTCAAAATTCAAATTCAAAATCAATTATTCAATTTAGGCGTCTACTACGCTCTTATGAAGGTCAATTACAAATTTTAATATTGAAATATTCTACATTGTACTGCCACGTTCAGCAAAAAAAGTTTATAGAGCCACTGCGAGAAGGACGGGCAAGAAACTCGGGGCCATTCTTTTAAACGTCTTTTTACAATGTGTTATAAACAATATAATACAATTATTACAATATTTGTTTAAATTACGTAGGAGACATGTGATGGCTTGGCAGAGGTGGAATTTTCCAAGCATTTTTATCGTTTAAGTAATCACAAACTGTGTAGTAGGATTTCTTCATCAAAATATTTTTCACGTGCAATTTGAATTTTCCTTCTGTGAGCATTGTAATATGTTCGGGAATTTTATTATAAAACCGCACACAATTACCTAAAAAGGACCTTTTATTTGTCTTTGCTAATCTAAAACATGGTACCGTTAATTTATATTTGTTCCTAGTGTTGTAATGATGGTTGTCACTGTTTAATTTAAATTTACTCAAATTTTTCCGAACATACATAATATTTTCAAATATATACAGACTCGGTAAAGTTAATATATCAATTTCTTTAAAAAGATCCCTTAGAGATTCCCTAGGATCCATTTCATATATGGCTCGAATTGCACGCTTTTGTAAGATAAAGATTGTCTCTATCTCAGCAGCAGCTCCCCACAGCAATACACCATACGACATAATACTGTGGAAGTATGCGAAATAAACTAGCCGTGCAGTAGCTACATCTGTTAACTGTCTTATCTTACAAACTGCATATGCAGCAGAACTAAGTCTTCCGGCTAGATCATGTATATGTGGATCCCACTGTAAAGTTGAATCCATTTTGATTCCCAGAAAGACTGTCGCTTTGTCAATAGAGAGTTTATCTAGGCCAAGCTTAATGTTTGGTTCAACATAAGGAACATTTGGTAATGAAAACTTTAAACATTTGGTCTTTTTTGAATTTAACAGAAGATTATTAGCGGCGAACCATCCAGAGATCATAGATAACACATTATTTACATGAATGAGTTCACTATCTTTCCTATCTACTTTAAAAATCAGAGAGGTATCATCCGCGAATAAAACAATATCACAGAAATCTTTGACCATGCAAGGCAGATCATTAATATACGCTAGGAACAGAAAAGGTCCCAAAATTGATCCCTGCGGTACACCTATTTTTACGAAAAACCCGGAAGAAGTATTGCCATTTATTCCAACCATCTGTAGCCTGTCAGACAGATATGACTCTATTAGATTCAAAGCTTTTCCACGAACACCATAGTGTGAAAGCTTACGAATCAGAGTGCAGTGTTCTACACAGTCGAATGCCTTGGAAAGATCACAAAATACGCCAATAGCGTCATGTGAACTCTCCCAGGCTTCAAGTATATGTGACATCAATTGAACACCTGCATCTGTTGTCGATCTGCTCTTAGTGAAACCAAACTGATTCTCATTCAATATATTATGCTCATTAAAATGAGATAAAAGTTGTTTGAGCATAATTTTTTCGAATACTTTACTCAGAACGGGTAAGATGGAAATAGGTCTATAATTGCAAGGGTCAGATGCAGCCCCCGACTTCAAAATTGGAGTGATTTTACTTAGTTTCATTATGTCGGGGAAACTTCCTCTATCAACACAAAGATTGAATATTGTTACTAAGTATGGTGCAATAATGCAAATAATAGACTCTGCCACTTTAACTGACATACCCCACAAGTCTTCAGTACTCTTTATGTTTAAACTTTTGAATGTCTTTATAATTTCAAAGTTTGTCGTGTATCTGAAAGAGAAGTCCGGTGTTTTGCAGGGAAAATTATGTTTTAATAGGGCTTCTGCTACATTGGGACAAGAATCCAATGATTTAGTGGCTTCTAGGGGTAAGTTAGAAAAAAAAAATTCAAATATATTCGCCACTTGTATTGGATCAGAGATTTGATGTTTATTAATAGTTAAGACATATGTTGAATCTCTAGGTTTATTCTTACCAGTCTCAGTATTTATAGTCTTCCAAATGGTTTTTATTTTATTTTTAGACTTGCTAATTTTGTCTCTAATAAAAAGAGATTTAGCACACAAGCAAACAGACTTAAAAATTTTTGAATAGTTCCTAACATAATCATGAAACTGCTTGCAAGATGTTAAATTTTTCCTGCGATACAGATCAAACAAATAATCTCTACTTTTTCGGATACCTCTAGTTGCCCAATCACCAAACTTCAACTTTCCATTTATTTGTTTCTTTATTTTTGGACAAACTTTTTGAAACTCAATATTTACTAAAGAAAATAAGTTATTGTAGATGTCATTCGGGTCACAGTGAGAAAAACTTGTTATGCCAAGCTTAGCTTCCATATTGGTACCGAGAATTTCTAGCCTACTGGTTGTTAACGGCTGCGTGATGTTTGTCACGTCACGTAGATAACAGGAAAATTAGGCGGAATTGTCACTAGATATATA
Organism: Plagodis dolabraria; assembly: GCA_963854805.1. NCBI lineage: Eukaryota > Metazoa > Arthropoda > Insecta > Lepidoptera > Geometridae > Plagodis > Plagodis dolabraria. Next base: position 21,320,077 of record OY978449.1, on the reverse strand, counting down.
ATTTTATGCTTTTTTAAGTGTTTTATTTAAATATTATTTAATATTTTTTAGGATACTTTTAAAAGTATTTGTTATTATTAAATATGGATTTCCGCAAAGTAACGCCTGAATCTATCCATTGTATTTATTATGTTATCTCATAAATAAACTCAAAAATTGCAAAACGACTTTCTATAACTGAAATTATACCTATGCATAATATTTATTTATCTATAGAAATATGATCAAGAGTAAAATTGCAAGTTTCTGTTTTAGAGTTGGTAAGTATATGAAAGTAACCCAGTGGTTAGTGCGGATAACGTCCTATAAGTTCAAGTACATATTTAATATGACGAGTAGGATATATTGTGCTGTTTTTGGTTGCATGAATTCGTCCAAACCAAACTATAACCAAGTAAAACATATTTCCTGTTCTCCACCTTGTCCATGTTTGCAAAAACAATTTTTGATTAAGCTTTATACTTTAAAATTCAATAATAAAGCATTTCGTACGTTTCAGTCGAGGTGCAAATATTTTTTTACTACCAATCCAAAACAACACGCATTTTTACACACTTTTTATTCAATTTACAAAGTATTTTATCTAAACTAATATAGGTAATAAAGCGGAAAGATTTGATTGTGCATTTGTTTGTTTGCATTGAATAGGCTGAAACTAATGGACCGATTTGAAAAATTCTTTCACTATGAGGATCCCAGATTATCCTTGATGAACATGGGCTATAGAAGATTTTCAAAAAAGTTAGGCCGTATGTAAACTTCGATAACGTAACATAAAGTGCGAAAAAAATACCAAAATAAATCGTTAGGTATATCGCATACGCTGCGAAAATTATTGAAAATAGAGCCAAGTGATATACTACAATTTTAAAGAAGACATCAATAAAAAAGTCCGCAATACTATAAGTCTAACTATTACAGTTATGTCACAATAACTTTTTTTTTATATGTTTAATTTATAAGTTATGATTTTTTTGTTAAATAGCCGTGTGTAACCGGGGCGATACACTTGTTTGCTTATATAAAAAAAGTATATTTACAATCACAAAACAAAATTATTATTTTTTTTATTTATTTATTTTATTCAATTAGTACCGCTTTCACGAATTACACTAATGATAATGTTAAATATTAGAGAATTATATAAAATTCATGTCAAAAATGATAATTATTAGAGAATTAAAATGGAAACACAAAGTAGGCAAATGTAATTCAAATGCTAAAAGCGGGCAGCCCTATCGCATGTTTACGTACCGCGCGGCTGTAGGTAGTTATTTCGAGGACAGGGCCGACTTAAAATACTGTATAGATAATATTACCGTGTTTTCGTACCGCTTCATGAAGTCAAAATACTTTTTTGATCACAATATTGAGATAATACTCTTGAATTTTAAATTACAATCTCGTTTTATGGACCCTATAATCTCAGCAAACCACAAACCAATTAAGCTCTTACAGGTTCTTACTTGCAAATTCTGTTGATATGCAAGATAGACACCTTTCTACCAAATTTCATGAAGATCGATTCAGGCAATCGAGATTTATTGACGGGGAAATATACACTGCTCAGACCTCCACCGAGACCTCGCTTCGCTTAGTCTATTAAAAAAATATCATTACCTACAAGTGATAATATTTTTTTACCTTAGAGGTTCGCAGTAACTACAGATAAAAATGTTGTTATCTACACTTCTGTTCTGCCGCTTCTAATAGCGCACGAAACTCTACAATTTTAGCGACGCTATCCGTGGTACGGCGTCTAGTGCCACCGTGCGACTGAATATTTTTATGAGTTAAAAGTAAACGCCCATTTCTATTAGCTCCGCCTGAATTAGAAATTATTTTGACTACGGTCTTGCCCTTAAGGCAAACAATAATCCGCAGTTATTATAAGAGCAAACTTACAATTTGGTTGGGTTTCTTCTACTTCCCGTTACAAAGTCGTTCCTAATAATGTAATTGACGTTATAATTGTTGGTCATGAGGGAAATAGCTGAAACAAGTGCCTAAGTCAACACTTATGTACAATCTATAGAGTTTACTCCATTATAATATATGTGGTATAACTCCACCGTGCTAGAGTCAAATTGAGAATTTTATAAAACATTGACAAAGCGACACTGTAATTCTAACAGGGTCAGACTAAATTAATACCAGTAATACCGGTTGAGAGCCAGTCATTCTAGGCTTGCCTGAACAACATCTTCGACCACATCATCACTTACCATCAGGTGAGACAGTGGCCAAAACTAGGCTATAAGCTATAAAAAAAAACAAGTTTTACATCTTACCTTTATTATGTTTTGGATAGATTGGAAAAAACAAATGTCATACTGGCAGAATTTATAAAAAAAAAACTTTAATTTGAATATGCTGCGCTCAATGCATGCTCATTTCAATAGTTGAATCGAATCAATACATTGTTTATAGACGCCCAAAATGTGATATAAATTTATTTATTGCCAATATAGATTACCTTAAGCGACTAAAAAGACACGGAGAATAAACAATATAAGGAAAAAAACTTTTAAAACTTTAAGACTTTAATCTTTTAAAAACTGAAAGTAACAGCACTAAATTGTTAATGAACACATAATACCTATGAAAAATTAAATCATCATTCCAAGAAAAATTTGTTCGCATTTTCAAAAGTACATCGATAATTTAATATCAAACAAAAAACATTCTACACCGTCAGACCACGTATTGTCTAGGTACGTAGAAATATTGGTTTGAATACAGAAGGAGCATGAGTGCAAATAATAATAGACGCTCTTATGAATGACATTTCCCAAATTAGTTCGACGAAAAAGTCGTCATGAATCAAAGTTATGGCACAATTATGGACATATTTAATATGATTTAGAGACTGGGCTTTCCTTATAAAAGAAAAAATAACATAAAAACAAGAATAAACCCATCTGTAAATCGAAGGGTATAGCAATATTCAGCAAAGAAAACGGTCGCTATATCTACAACTGCAAACAAATATAAATAAATTAAAAAAGTAAAAAACCCAACTGCAAATTATTTATTTTCGTTAAGCATTTTATTGTTCCATTGAAATCAAAAATGCAAGTTTTATATTTATGGAATCGTTTTTGGAATCCCTTCATATTGATAGAACACTCGATGGGTTAAGAAGAACAATTTTTTTTCTTCTCATATAATGTGGCTAAAATCCGCCAGTTTTTATTTTAATTTTGTATGTACCTGTGTCACTCGCGCTATCAAGACCAATCTAACGATATCTCATACGTCAAAGTCGGTTAAGCCGTTTAGAAATTATGGTAGAACTAGCTTTTGCCCGCAGCTTCGCACGCGTTAAGAATTATTATAATTAATAAGCTAGTCGTCGAATATAATCCGCTAGATATATTATCTATGCACTATACACAAAAATGGTTAATTGAAAGTTCTCTCTATAATAACTCAATGTAGATGGCGCTAGCATACAGAAATTGGTATATTTTAAAATGAAAAGTTGATAATCTTATATAGCCTGCATCTCAAAATCCTTCCTTAGGGGATACCTACATCATAGTAGCTTTATGCATGCAAAGTCTCAGCCCGATCGGTTTAAAATTGACAAAGTTTCATACAAATTTTCATCCCCTATTTTATGGCCTTGGGGGTAGAATTAATCCAAATCCTTTCTTAGCGGATGCCTACTTCATAACATCTACCTGCATGCCAAGTTTCAGCATGATCCGTCCAGTGGTTTGGGCTGTGCGTTGATAGATCACTATGTCAGTCAGTCAGTCACCTATGAGTTATATATATTTAGATAAAGAAACATACATAATTATATGAACTCTGAAAACATAACATTCATTTTATGGGCAGTCGTGTAATAAACAACTTGTCAGATAAGGTGATTTATTATAAATCATCCAAAACGAACTCTCTTTAAAACTAATATTGGCACCTTAAAGAGTAACAGTACTTAAAAAGTGAGAACAAAGTAAGGCAACTTGGGGACTATTAAGAATGCACACTACACCAACAAGTAACATAAAACAGACACTATATTATATTTGTAATATTAATGAGATACTGTCGTATTAGTTCAGATTTTTTCGGGTGAATGAAATAAAACCCATGCGATACAAACCTCGATAATAGGTAGTCAATTGTGTCTTAAATATCTCAAGAACGAAACGTGCTTTTCAATACAGTTATAAGAATTATTCAGCTTATAGATCAAACTTTTCATTTCGTTGAGATTGTGTAAGCATAATCGCTTAAAACATCATAAGATCCATAATAGAATAGATACCGCGATGATTTGAATCTAGTATAGTGGCATATCATTATATCCCACTAGATAAGATTTATCGTCCCGATAAACATATTTTTAACAATAACAATACCCGTTTAAAAGTATGGTAAATCAATTATGGACAGGTTAAGGAGAAATTCGGATATTATTTTAGATTAAAAACTAGTAAGAGTATTTTTTTTAGATATTGATTAGTCTAAGCCCTAAGCTATAATAATTAATAATTCTCTATTGTGTGAAGCAAATTTCAGCGTTGTGTATATTATAGTCTGTGAATAAAATCACTGAGCGACACAGATGGAAAGAAACGGCTCGCGGCGAAATAAGATTTACGTTTTGGTGTGGACCACTAAAAATATATAGAAATGTTTTGGTGTTATTGAGGATAGAGTATTTTTTTTACTGCCGTTAAGCTAACCTTTGACCACTATCTCACCTGATGGTAAGTGATGATGTGGTCGAAGATGTTATTCAAGGTAGCCTAGAATTACTGGCTCTCAAGGACAGCTGCCGGAACACACCGTTAGGTGTTATATTATTTATACTTAAATGCCAAAATGGACTTGTTACCGAGATAGATTATTAAGTCAAGTCCAATTCGAGTTTAGCTCTTACATGGAACAAAAAAAATAATATGAATGAATTTTAATTCCAGTTGATATCGTATACAGAAAGATAAAAGATTAAAAGTCCCTATACCTACTATTACATACAGTTTACTGGTGTATGAAGTTGACAGAATAAACATCAAATATGTACAAATAGCAGTATGTACTCACAAACGTTAATATCTTGATGATAGGGGCGTAAAAGTCCGCGTTGAAAACTGGCTCTCCTTTCGAAGACATGTGAACCACTACACCCAGGTCCACAAACGTGAGGACTATGAGTAAGCAGGTTAGGATTAGTTTTGTGATGTTCAGAGGGTTCCATGGTATATTCCGCTCTTTACTGTTGTAGATATAGTATCCGTCAAGGAATCCGAACACCCACAGATATATGCATGGGGTCCATATAAGGACTGTCTTCTGGAAGCAGTCGGTTAGCTCTGGATTATCTGTGTTCCATGCTGTAGAGATATTCTGTAACAAAAATGGAAGAAAAATATTACTCTTTGGCTTATACAAAATGATTTGCTTTAGCAAAGTCGGGTAACCCGGGAAATAACTAGGCTTAGAAAATCTATATCTAACCAAATGGCACTATGATTATTGCCTTAAGATATTTAACAATAATATTTGAACAAGAGCGACACACTACCGACAACAGAAGAGTAACTGCAATCAGGACACATGACGGGGGATATCCTTTTATGGTATCCATATAATTATGAAATTGTTTTTTTTTATTCCTCATATTTAAGTCATTATCTCACCTGATACTAAGTGATGACGTGGTCGAAAATGTTGTTCAGGCTAACCTAGAATTACTGGCTCTCAAGGACAGGTGCCGGAACATACCGTTAGGTGCTTGGCGACAGATTTTGTACCTGAGGGTGGTCAGTGGTGGCCAGCCAGGCGGGCATTCGCAAAATACCCTACCACCATGCTATAACGACTGTCATCCTTAGATAACAACCGGGACCGACGGCTTAACGTGCTCTCCGAAGCACGGAAGCGCTCAGTAGTAATGCCAAAAGCGGTCACCCATCCAAGTCATGACTGCGGCGGACGTTGCTTAACTTTGCTGATCGCTTTAAAACGGCTAAGCAAACTATGCTACGAGCGCTTTAAAAAAACTATAGAACAGAGGTTCAAAGATCAATGCTAGCGCGGACCCAAGGTTCTATTGAACGTTGAATATGGTGGTATTGGAAGTACCATAGTACCCACCAAACACATCAAGGTCTAAATAAATGCAGCTATTATGAGAGCCTTTAGAAGAATGTTTGCCTTAATATTTTTTTGTTTTGACAAACAAGATAAGACTCATTTTTAAGGTTCCGTACCCAAGGGATAAAAACGGGACCCTATTACTAAGACTTCACTGGTCGTCTGTCTGTCACCAGGCTGTATCTCATGAACCGCGATAGCTAGACTGTTGAAGTTTTCACAGATGATATATTTCTGTTGCCGTTATAGCACCATAATATATATAAAAATACTAAAAAACGGCCAAAGGACACGCGCACGTGAAAACTAAAAAAAGGTTTTAATACAGTGCCTAATGTTGTATAGATAATGGTACGGAACACGTCATGCGCGAGTTGATTCGTACTTGGCCTATTTTTAAATATAATTTCAAGTTTTACGTATCGCATTCTAAGCGAATAACATATTTTAAAAAATATCCCCACAAAAGTTGGTCAGCCTAAGCGAAACCTAGTAGTTTATGTACAGGCAAGAAAAAAGTGAGGTTATATTATAATGACAAAATACGTTCCAGCATTAAACTTTATCCATACGATAAAGCTCGATAAGGGCCCCTGCCCTTAGGGCGCTACTAACTATATTTTTCTAGTTAAATGTATATCTAAAAACAAGTAGGTACTTACATCATCACAGAATGTACTTATCTGAGTTTAAAGTGCAATTTTATAGACTTTTAATTTTTGGTAAGGACTTGCCTTATTAATAGGTCTTGCTATATTATTATAGGTCTTGCTATATTATTATTGTATGCTTCATTATGTACGTTTTCATTCCAACTAATCTTGTATAATTCCTGATTAGATCTACTACGTATTTATTTATAGATCCTATAAATAAATAAGTAACTAACTACGCACTAACTGCCAACTGACTGTTTAGGTTAAGTATTTTGATTTATATGCTCTCAGTTGATGTAAATGATGTGTTCTGGTTTAAATAAACGATTATTATTATTTGGAGGTCGTTTTTATATCATGGAGTATCAATATGCCGTATTATGGCTTTGATCAACCTACTATCGCAAACCCTGGGGGCCAACTCTCACCTCTTATAGTAATAATAAGTTGATCTTACTGCTAAACTTTATACCTCCACGTCAATTAAGCAGGCTTACAAGCGGTAAAGGAATCGATCGGCGCTTTGATGACGTCACAACAAATAGTTCACACTTTTCGCGAACTCTGACGTGACATTTAATACGAAGTATTACTGTTCCAACGACAAATCCGTCATGTTTATCCATCTTAAAAAAGTTACTTTCTAGCAGCGGATTTAAACTTGATTTTGATTATTGTACGACAAAAAAGGGTTAAATTAATGTGTAAATTACGTACAATGTTTTTATTTCTATTATTCTTTAAAATAAACGCAGCAAAATTATTCGATGAGTGAAACTATAAAAAGTTAGACAGTTTTTGTGAAGCATACAAAAAATGTCGTAAAACTATGCTAAAACCGTTCCATAACATCGTAGTTCGGAACAGTGCGAGCGGGATAGCGCTATATTATAAACATCTTGCACCTCGCTTGCACATCCGTGATACATATTTCATTCGATCTTTAACACTGTGGTTCAAGTCACGCAAATATGCGCTATTTGCACTGTATGCACGCAAACGGTCGGTTCATAACTTGCTAAATAGACACCACGATAGCGTAATGACGTCATCTATGACGTCACCTCCGGCTGCAAACAACGCTCACAGAAAAGTGGTAGTGCAATGTATGCACAAACGTCAAACTCAAATCTTGACAGATAGATGAGAGATTTTTGTTGTTGTGGTTAGAATGTTGAACGTACAAACATCTGTTCACAAAAGAATGCCTTGAAGTGCAATACTTAATTATCAATAATTATATTTTGGATCAATTGCGAAAAAGCAAATTGACAGTTAGCAGATGTTATTAGCGCGGCTACATATCGGTTCACATCGTTTGCGCGCAAACAATGCATATTCTCGTATTTCAGTTATGAACCGAGCTTTTGCAATGTATGCAGTGACAGTAGTGTTTGCGTGATTTAAACCGTAGTGTAAGTAGGATCAAACCAATATTGCTTGACGCGATTGTGGGTCGGTGATAGTTCGTGTCTACGAATAATTATTTTAAGCATGAAACAAAGCGCTAGGTACTTCTTTATGATGGTTTCGTAAAAGGTGGGAGTTGGCCTCCTGGTCTGTAGATCTAAGGATCTACAGACCAGGAGGCCAACTCCTTTGAGTTTTCCAACCCGACCAGTTTTATATTTGAATACTTTTACATCGATCCTGGGAAATTTTCTTCCAATCCAAAACAACTGTTTTTTGATGTAATACTAGCAAACATTTTTTAGAAGAGGGCGGCGCGGCGGCGTCGTTTAGACAAGGCAAGAATCAAGGAAAAGGTTACTCTTTAATAACTGTCGCTGTAGTAGTGTAAGCGAGCGTCATTTCTTTTTCACGTTTCAATTTTCCGCTGGCCAAACTGCAGCGATTTCAAATACATACATCAATGGAGAAATTTTGTAGACCAAGCATCAAGGACAATAATATGTACTGTAAGCTGAAAGAGTTTGCTACGTTCTTGAACTATGAGTATGTCAAAAAGGCTTACTTATAGCGTAACAATAACAAATATTTTAAAAACATTTCAAGAAAACATTAAATTCATATTTTAGAAAAACAATTGAAAAAATATATCTTGTGACAACGCCTAATTTTTCTGTTAAGCCGACGCGACGTTATTAACAGCCAAATACGAAGAATTTTCGATGCGTTCTACACGAAGCAACCTTAGGAGGTTTTGACTTGACTCTTAGAGCGCACGATCGAGAAAATTTTATCGTGCACTCGAACGCTTGTGGTATGACGTCGCGTCGGTCGGCTTACACAGGAATGAGGCGGAATGGTCACTAGATATATTTTATGTGTTTTTCTACTATGTACCTATATTAATGTAATGTTTCCTTAAAATATTTGTTATTATAAGAACTCAGGAATCAAGCTTATATCGTAGTTCCGGATTAATGGCAATACCCATGGAACAAGCTGAACTCTTTAGCATAGCTCACCTTGAAATGCTACCAAACTGTCAATCAGATACACTATTTGTTGACATTTTGGTGGATCCATTAGAGCCCGGAATATCTACTCGTAAGCGCGAACAAATCGCAAGCAGAAAAATTATGTGTTTTGTTTATGAGGACCCGGGCATCATCAGACATCACAAAACCGGGCGCGTACAATACTCCATAAATCCTAGTCGTAAAGCCACTAACTCTATGATGAATAACAGCTGAATGGCCGGATCGAACGGGGCAGTACCAGCCTACTTTATTTCGACATGAAAAATAGTCGGTGCATATCATTTGACGTTTAGGCTACCCGGAGCGGCGGCGGCCCAATGAAATCAAAATCATTTATTCAATTTAGGCGTCTACGTTTTATGAAGGTCAATTACAAATATTACTATTGAAATATTCTACATTCTACGGCGAAGTTCAGGAAACATAATATTTAGGGCCACTGCGAGAAGAACGGCAAGAAACTCGGGTCATTATTTTAAACGTCTTTTACAATGTGTTACATGTATACTATATATTATAAAATTATTACAATTTCTAAATATTATGATTACAAGCACTACTGCGTACTCTCGGAACTCTCTAATCGGAACCGCCGCGAAATCGGAAGGACGCGGGTTCAAATTCCCGCCTGGGGCAAAACACTTTGTACTCCAATAATTTGTAAATTTATAATTATTACAATATTTATAAAATTAGAAATTTACCAAGAAAAAATATATTCGTGTGCGGGATTCGAATACGTTATTGCAAAAGTTAAAAAATTGGTTGCGACAACATTAATTAGTTTAAAGCTAATTGCAAAAATAGTATTTTTTGTAGTACAACGTAAGTTGAACTAATAGGTGTCGCTCCATCCCCATACGCTGGTTAAAGAACGAGAGGAAAAATTAGAGTTATGAGTCATTGTCATGTTAGCTCAGTCGGTCAGAGCATACCCCGGCTATAGAGATGGATGACCCGGGTTCGAATTCCGATCATGACAATAGTTTTTCCTATCGTACTTTTGGAATGTAATCCGCAGAGCATGCATTATTATTGTAACAGCTGGATCCTCCACGGCTGAACATATATACTATTTACCGCGCCTAAAAGGAGAAGTGTTCCGAGGATTTTTTCAGTATAAGCACCTGAATTTCGCCATTAGATGTCACAACTCACAACAGAATGATGATAAAATTAGTCAGACAGACTAATTGGCAAGATGCAGCGCGGCCGACTATATTTTTCTAGTCTGCCGTGATGGAAGGGAAGAAAAAAAAACGTCACTTCGTCAAAAAGAAAAACTGGTTACCGACAGAGAGATTTTATGGACAGTTATACACCTCAACACGAGACCCCTTGTCAGTGCAGCTCAGGACAAGAGAGCTAAACTGACTCGACACTATACCGAAGACATCCTGGACATCAGCCTATACGAGATTAGAATGGCACTCAAACAGCTTAAGAACGAGGCGCCAGGCGATGACGGAATCACGATAGAACTTCTGATAGCGGGTGGAAAACCGGTACTCTCAGTCCTCCAGAAGTTATTTAATTCGGTCATCATTGAAGGTAAAACGCCAGAAGCGTGGAGCAGAAGTGTAGTGAACTACAGGCCCATTTCACTTCTGAGTCATGTTTATAAGCTGTTCTCGAGAGTCATTACGAATCGTCTGGCTCGTAGGTTTGATGACTTCCAGCCTCTCGAACAAGCCGGGTTCCGAAAAGGCTTTAGCACCATAGCCCACATCCACACGCTCCGCCAGATTATACAGAAGACTGAGGAGTATAATCGGCCGTAATGATTAGCGTTTGTGGACTATGAAAAAGCCTTCGATTCAATCGAAACCTGGGCTGTATTGCAGTTTCTACATCGATGCCAAATTGACTATAGGTACATCGAAGCACTGAAGTGTTTGTATAGAAACGCCACCATGTCGACTCGACTACATGACAAGAGCACAGAACCAATCCAACTGCAGCGAGGCGTGAGACAGGGAGACGTTATTTCTCCGAAACTGTTTACAAATGGGTTGGAGGACGTTTTTAAGCTCTTGGATTGGAAAGAATTCGGCATCAACATCTATGGCGAATACATCACTCACCTTCGTTTCACCGATGACATAGTCATAATGACAGAGTCGCTTGAGGAACTCAGTACAATGCTCAGCGACGTCAGTATAGTTTCCCAGCCGGTGGGTCTTGAAATGAACATGGACAAGACGAAAGTTATGTCTAATGTCCATGTTGCACCCGTACCAGTAGTTGTTGGAAACAATACGCTCGAAGTTGTTGACCACTACATTTACCTGGGACAGACTGTCCAGTTAGGTAGGTCCAACTTCGATTAAGAGGTCGCCCGAAGAATCCAACTCGGATGGGCAGCGTTCGAGAAGTTACGCGACATCTTCTCGTCAAAGATCCCGCAGAGCCTGAAGACCAAAGTCTACAACCAGTGTGTGTTGCCAGTGATGACATATGGCACTGAGACGTGGTCCTTAACTGTGGCCCTTATGGACAAGCTCAGAGTCACTCAACGAGCCACGGAGAGAGCTATGCTCGGAGTTTCTTTGCGCGATAAAATCCGGAACGTGGATATTCGCCAAAGAACCAAAGTCACCAACATAGCTTTCAGAATTTGCAAGTTGAAGTGGCAATGGGCGGGCCACATTGCTCGACGAACTGATAACCGATGGGGAAGAAAGGTTCTCGAGTGGGTACCACAGTACACCGGAAGACGTAGAGGCCCCCCACTAGATGGACTGACGACATCAGATGGACTGACGACATCATAAAAGTCGCGGGTAGCCAATGGTTACAAGCGGCTAATAGCCGTACTTTGTGGCGTTCTATGGGGGAGGCATTTGTTCAACAGTGGACGTGGAGTTTTTACAAAAGAATTTTCCAGGTATACCTTGTTTGTTACCTGGTAGAAGTGTAGCTTAAGAACAGATTTTTTGTGTATTGTACCAGCTCTTTGGTTTGAAATAAGAGTATTGAAGTTCCCCAGTGAAGTCATCTATAAGTGAAACATCACTGACAAAATACAGACTTAAAAATTGCATTGAGGATAAATAAACTGCTGTGGTTAGAACTTTTTGTTCAATTGTGTGACTTTGAACTTCTTCAGAGAAGCTGCACTTTTTATGACCCACTGCATTGACTTGTGTTTCCTCTCAGTGCAGTGATGTGATCGAAATCTCTTGTAGAATTTCATCAAAACAACAAAAACTCTTTATAACTGTCAATTTGCGCCAGTTTCTGCAGTGGTGTGACCATTCATAGTCCGTCTTGAATTTTTTTTGATAGGTTCTAAAAGTTATGAAGCATTGAATGTATGGTACCCATGGATATCTTGGTCATCTCCACACTTGTCTCTGGAGTGGTGTGAGCATTTGTGAGCATCTATCTTGCACAGAATTTTAAGAGGTACAAAAAATCATGGATTATAAATTGTATGGTAACCACAGAAATATTTTTTTATTTTATTGAGCATCTTTGACTACAAGTTCCTACCCTTTTAAGTTTTTCTTCCATGCTCTCATCTGAAGTGCTTTCTCTACCATTTTTATTTGTTTTTACTTCCAATTCAAATGTGGTCACTTTTGAATGGTAGACAACAAAGGAGAGAAGCAGAATCCTAGTAAACATCCACCATTTTTTTGTGGATATTTATGAGTTATTCCTTGTTTAGTCAGAAATATAATAACACTGCATAGCTTTTTTATGGTCAACAATTTTACGTCACACATTTCGTTGCTCTCAAGGCCAGATTGTGAAAAAAAACAATGATGGGAAACCAATAGAATTTTCACATTATCAGCTTGGATAATGTCATTAGAGTACCATACACCAAAACCACCAAAACAAAAAAGTTTCAATACCAAGTATACTAGAAGGAACCTACTGGGCTTTGAAAGAAATTACAAAAAGCAAAGAAATAGCCATTAAAACCAAAAAGAAGACCTTTGACACCTGTATTTTATTCTGCATTACATATGGCTGCGAAACCTGGGCTTTGACAAAACACCATAGGGAAAGCTTGCAAGATGTCAGAGAAGTATAGAAAGAAGCATGTTAGGTTTAAAACTAAGATACAAAGTAAGAAGTACAGACATCAGGCACAAAACGAAACTAACAGATATCCTGACTCGTATTGATCAACTTAACCCGGCGAGCATGAGCCAGGGTATCTCACACCCTGGTAAAATTTAAAAGTTGTGTATTTTTTCAAATCTTCGTATGACAATACTAGTTCGCTCAGTAGCTGGAGGCACGAGCGTGCGGGAGGGGATAGTGACGTGATCGCAGTGTGGCACGGGACACCGGCCGAGATATTCGCGTGCAAACCTGTTTCGGGTATATTATACCCTGCCTCATTTTAGACGTATTTTTTCTATGTAATTTTTCAATTATAAATTTTAACTGTTTTATTAGTGTTTTTTTTATATTATCCATTGTTCTTTTTTATGATTTACTATATCGGTCGTCTATCATTATTTCAGTTGAGGTTTATATATTATTTTCAGTTTTTGATCAAAATGGATATAGTCGAATCCGTGCCATGTTAGAAACAGATTCCCGAATCTATCATTAGAACTGACAGACAACCTAACGGTTCAGTCTTTGGGTTTCAAAAAAATCGAGGGTAATTTGGGCTTATCGATGATTAACGAACTCCTGCATTCAAGAAATAAAAAATTACCACCTACCTCCGTCAGCGAATCGAGAAACAGTTAGGTGAACCATGACCTAGACATGTGAATGTCCCTGGATGATATGTCAGATAAGAGAAAAACCAAGAATTCCTGCAATACTTGTGCGAAGCCCATTATATTGTATGTGGCACGAAAAATGTATTTACCAAAATTGTGCTGAACTCGACAAAAGCCTGTAATCTTAATTTTAGTAAAAAAAATAATTACTGATTTTATAACGTAAAGAATATAATTATCTTATAGTATTAAGTTAATTTATACTCCAAAAAATAATATTCTTGTTTAATTGTAAATTTTTATAATCTCCTAAGTTATTGTCCTTATAATTACTAAGTATAGTAAAAATATTAATAAATAGTCATTATTTCATAATTAAAAATTGTTTTCATTCAATTCCATCAAACAATTCATTATAATACAAAATAAGATCAAAATAATTAGGATAATAATAACAACAACCATATTATGGTACATCAAACTATGGGTATGTCGTACCCTGCCACATGCTTGATGTAACTTTTTTTCACCTCATGCTCGCCGGGTTAAATGGAGGTGGACTGGACATATGCTTAGGTGTAAAAAGGAGAAATGGAGCAAACAGGTGACAATCTGGTACCCAAGAGATGGCAAAAGGAGTCGAGGTTGTAAAAGGAGAAGATGGGACAAGAGTGGCGGCAGACAGGAAGCAGTGGAAAGAGTTGGAGGAGGCCTTTGCCGTAGGCACACCGAACTGAGAGACCTTTTGTAATTTAATGTAGATTTAATTTTAATTACTCATGTTTTTATATATATGTAAAATTTTAAAAAGTTCGGAAATAAAAGGCTTTATTATTATTATACTAGAAGTCACCAAGTTTTTTACCTCCTTTAGTTATAACAACTTTTTTTTGGTTTGGCATTATTTATTTGTTTTTATCTATAACGTGTTTAAATTCTTTATATATTAGGATGTTTGGGTTATTTGTGACTCAGAGAGGTTACCATACAATACCATAGAGAGAGAGTATGCATTTATTAGTATGATAATTGTAAGCATTTTGGGTTTGTTCAACACTTCCTGCACCTATCATTTAGGATCATTCATCCTCTATCATTTAGAGAATGAGTGAAGCAGACTTTGTGAACACCAAAGTATGATTACTATGTCATGGAGCCTGCACCCACAAGCTGAACACATAGTAGTTTTTCTTCATTTATTAACTTATTAAATATTTACTGTAGGTAGGTATACTAATAAGTAAGTACAATATATTATTACTGTAATAAAATATTGAAATTTGGGTAGAAGTGAAATTTAATTATAGATAAGACAGATTCAAATAGAAATAGTAAGTCATGGACATAACAAGCCCATGGTAAATGAAACAGGTTTTGCAGGTAGACAAATTAGTGGATGCTGTAAGTTATATGTAATATGTATTCTATTTAAATCTTATACTCGCGGTATATTTAGAATACAAATGCTAGAGACAAATTCAGATAATGAGTATGCGAGTTATGAGAATGCTAACTTACCCAAAATGTATCGCCACAAAAATCGTCAAGCGTGGAATCGTAAGACATTGTCACAAATCGTGGACGTTAAGTTGTAACTTCCATAAATTCAACTTGCTTGGCACAAGTACAGAACCACTACTTGGCACTGTTGTTTAGCACTATATGCACTGGTATTTTAAACAAATTGTAATAATCAATTTATAACTTTGAAAGTATATTTCAAACTTAGGTGTTTGCGAAGCACCACACCGACACACACATCCGAAACTCAACGTCACTCTCTCGCTCACTCACCGCCCGGGCCGTTCTCCGGCCAAAATCCGAATGAAATGACAGTCTTTTGATTTCAAGATTTTCAAGTGATTTTGAGAAAAAAATTGACACATTCTCTTTGGTTGATGATGTGAATGACCTATAGACAGCCAGACCATAGTGTATATGGGCGTAGGGGTTGAATTCTCTTTGGTAAAAAATGAGTAAATAAAATAAATGGTATTGTAGTAATTAGGTGAATGTTACACGTGCAATAAGATTGTAACACGAATCATAACATTTCCAGTAGGTTTATCTTAAAATATATTCAGATGGTGGCAAAAAAAACATGCCCTTGATAACTAAAATGAAAAAGCTGGAAACGATGTTAATTTAGTTATTAGATTAGTCTGACCAACGCGAAAAAAAACTCCCCGTTTTCAGATCCAATCAATATGCTATATAGTTTAATGGTATAGGTCCACTTTCATAGCAAAAAAAATATGGCAATGCAAACTTTGTTTTAAAACTAACTGATATATAGAACTAAACAATTTTGATACCTGCACTGTTCTTGTATTTTTTTTTTGTTTATACACAAGACAGTATACAATCAAATTAGACTTAGGACTAAACTAATACAGTTTAGATCTGAGTTGTATTCCACAAATTTGTGTAATTTTATAAACATAATGAAATAGACGGATAATGTTAATTTATATACATAACGTTTTACCGAATACACGCAACTAAAAACAAATTTCGAGTGTATTCTTTGTGTGCACACAGCACTAACTAGTAATGTAAATTGCCAGTCGGAGCAGCCAGACTCAACACAGAGGTTGTATCTGGTATGTTTATTTTGGGTTTGGGATAAAGGACATCTTTCAATACATTATTGTATGACCTTAGCTTAGCAGTATAAATGTTGATTTTATCATTGTTCTTAGCCAGTTCATTGTACTGCCGAGTCATCCTTTCAAGGGGATTATAGAAAGAGATGTTATTTTTATAAATCTGTAAAGCAAAAAGATTAGATTTGTTGGACCTGCATGCACTATACTTTATGTTAAAGTTTATATTAAATAGGAAATTAGGGGTGTCTACTACGTAGTGAATTATTTTGTACAGGTAAACGAAGTCAAAATACTTTCGCCGACTTTCTAGCCTTCGGACATTAGGCCTAATTTCACCATACCATGTTTGTTCACGCTAAATCAGGCATTAGCTAATGGGTCTTTAAAAATAACAGACCTGTTAAATCAGTCTACGTTCTATGAAGAAAAATTAGCAGACCGTTAGTAAATCCCATGTTACGGGAACGAAATGTAAATCATTCACTCTCATTCTAATACTACCAAATCGAAAGGTCCGTATTCAACAGGTTACATAATATATGTACACTACTTTCAGTCTAGTCGCTTGTTAGACTACGCTACCGAATTCAAATAACGTTCACGCAGTAGGAGTATAATGCAACCGGGCCACCATTCATTTTACTGGTTGAAATGTTAAACTCCTTCGTTAATTAGAGTTTGAGGATTTTAGGTTGTGAAATTGTGATTTTTTTGTTTTCTTCGTGTTATTTATAGTAAAAAGTGTTTTACGTCTTCTATATTACATCAAATTGTCCAACCAAGAAAGCTCGCGGGCTTAATTTGTCTATAAATTTGTAGGAAATTTTAGTTCATGAGCTCGTTTTGGGTTTACCATAATATTACATACTCGTATCAGCTCAAAATTTGCTGGGGACTTTGCAACATAAAACGAACTAAAAGGTAAGATAAAGAAGACGTACCTGCCTACCTAGTTATTCCATCCAGGTAACACACTCATTCCTCTGGTTTTAATTTGCAGGAGGAGGAAGGCCTGACAGGATTTGATAATCCACAAGATTCTGATATTCAGTTTTTAGATCAACGATTATCTCATGATTTAAAAACAATAGAAGTTACTGTAATTCAAGTAAGTTTTGTCTTTAACATTTGCTACTAACATACACTGTTGATGATCTTACTTCACGAACATCATAGAGACTAAAATGTTTGCATTTTGAGACTGTATTGGAAGGTACCACACCTTTGCCAAATATTTAACTGCTAAGCAGTAGTGTGCAAACACTATTGTGTTCTCGATTGAAGGGCAATTTACCTACCAGGCATAAAGAGATCTAATATCTTGGGGTGACAATTAAGCGCAGAGCTTTCCTCTGCAGGTTCTTAAATGGTTGATTTCCAAATTCAGAGTGGCACTTGTTGTAGGCAACTTTTATGTTTCATTACCCACTATTACAGTTTGTAATTGTGTGTTGATATGATGCACAGTAAAATTTTTGTGGTAAGCTTTGTTTTCATATACATACGTACAAAGATCTATGGGGGAAAAAAATACAGTAAGTTATAAAGCGAAATTTCCAGGATGTGATTAATTCCACTGAGGCAGAGACTTCTAGAAATCTAGCAATCACATTCAATTCAATGCACATCTCCGATCACTAGCTCGATACAAAATGTATTGAATAATGGTTTGTCTGCTTGACTCGCTACATATGTACGCACTATGACTTTTATATATTATTTATATATTGAGTACAACATTTATTTTAGTTTGATTTTTGTGTAATATATTAAAATAATAATTACACGCAGTAATTACAACAAAAATAGTATGTATGCATCAGGATTTTAGTAAATTGTAATAATTTATATTTACATTAAAGATAAGATTCATTAAAGAGAAGATCTATATCTGTTTATTGAATGTCTTTTAGCTGATATATATTTTTGTTTCAGAATGCAGAAAATAAATATTTGGAACATTGGATACCAGACGCATTAAAAACTATAGTGGCCACTACACTTTCTGTTAATAGAGGAGTCACATCTTAAAATAAGTTGAACTTACTGGAAATCATGAAAAAAAATACAGAAACCAATGGTATAAGAAAAGCAGTTAAAGCAAGAAATATTTAAAACTGCAATATTACAAGCAGAGTTTAGGATTATGAAAAATCCGAACATTAATATATAATGTAGAAATATTTATTTTTAGTTAGGTATATAACTTTTGAATATAAGGAACTATAAAATATAATTGTTAAAGTATTTATTTTGATTTATTAATTCTAGCCTTTCCTTAGTAATAGTTTCCAGCAAATATTATTGTCTAGTATTGAATTATGCCATAAATGTGTTTTAAGATGTCTGACTGACTCAGTGCAAACTCTTATAATAATTATTTATTAGCTGTCTTCGCACAGAACTTATGTTTCTTGTGATTTCATCGTCACTTCTTTGTTTTGTGATGTGTCCTTGATCTAACAATTCTTCCCATGATGCTGGTACATCAAATTAAGGGTCATCTCCCTACCAAATCTATTTTTTTTAGGTCTGCACTGCCAATACTTGCACATTAATGGACATGTCGTATTTGCGATTTCTAAAATATTCTGCATTTTTCCCACCAGATGAACGAATATACAAATATGTGCAGTCTCAATTCTTATGTAGTACTACTATCCTTTCCATAATATCAAAATTTTCTAAAACATCAGTTTCAAAAATAATATTATAGGTATAGCGACCTTTTTTGATCGACTTATGTTATGAAGAAAATTGATATTTCACATCACTGACAGCCTGTTAAGAATTTAACGGACCTTTAGGGCAGTGATTAGATTTAACGCCTTGTTAACAGAATTAATCATCCATTAACAGTTGGTGGGACACTCGGTTCAGTTAACAGTCCGTTAAAAGGATTAACAAGGCGTCAAATAAATAACAGAGTATGGTGAAACTAGGCCTAAATTTGATCAGCCTCGCATCATGGTCAAGATTGGAACGACAAAGTTGTTGACGGTAAATTAGCATTCTTAAAAATTTTCTCTGCACCCTCTCAATTAGATAAATATGAACTTGGTAATGTGGAACCAAAATACATACTCTAAAATGCTTCTAACAAGAGCAAAAAATAAAGCATGAAACGTGGGTATGTAAAGCCTTTTGTGTATCTGAAAACAAATCCGATGAGTTGATTGGCTGTCGTCGTCATGTCTTGGTAATGGGCCCTAAACGAAAGTTTATCGTCGAACAGAATGCCAAGGTCTTTAGCAACATTGGATCTTGTAAGAACTAAGCCATTAATTAAATAATCATTAATGAGTAAATGACGTTTGTTAGTGAATGTGATAACAAAGCATTTATTGATGTTAAGATACATAGGTAATATAACTCACACCAGTGAGAGACAATATTTATGTCTTTTTGTAAGAGATGACAGTCGGAAGAGGAAACCAAAAATAGTGGTAAAAATTTTCATGTCGTCAGCATATAACAAACAGTCACAAAATAATTGTTCAACAAGATCGTTTATATATACAATAAATAAGAAAGGCCCTAACTAAGACCCCTGGGGTACCCCAGAGGTTATATGCACCGGAGAAGAGATATATCCCTTCAGAACGACTAGTTGAGACCTGTTACTGAGGTAAGACGTTATCCATCGGAACTAGCTACTTTGAATGCCATAGGTGGCGAGCTTACTACAAAGTAATGTGTCTCACCTGGCGCATAACTTTTAAAGTTTTTTTAATGGCGATGAGAACACTGCCGCCCTTAATTTTCGTTGTATTAGTGTCTATACGATCTCTTCTAAAATGTTATAGCGTGCGTCCATAATTTCTCCATCAAATACACCATGGTTTAAGTTGGTTTTCGTTAGGCAAACAACGTCATAATCAGAGTTTAATACGAATTGTGATAAAACTATGACAATTTAGTATGTATTCCATTATTATATTTTGGTAATAAACATTAATCATTATGATTTTTTGATTAAAACAGAGTATTAAGTAAAGTTAGATAGAAGAAGGAAACCTAGTTTACAATAGTTTACTAAGACAATCAATATTATTGACGAGTATAGGGGACTTTGCTCATCCTTGCGGATATATATTTGGCCGAAGCGGACCCAGACAATCTTAAAATTACTTTAATATCGCACACCTGGATATACTGGTTATAATTTATTCAGAAGAATCCCACATTCATGTCTTGGCAGACCAAATATTGAAAATATAAGTCCGTCTAGAACTAGTGGTTACAAGTATTTAACGGGACTTATACACGATAAAACATGTATATTTTTATTTATTTACCTCGACGTTTCGACCAAGTTGCATTGGTCGTGGTCACGAGCGGACTGAAGAGGTGTCAGCGTCTTGAAGGGTGGGTATTTTCTCCAACTACCCGCATTTGATTTAGAAATGTATCGTCTCGACACACAACACTAACAACATCCACAGGTCTTAATGAAGGTAAAACGCGCTTGGTGCATTTCCTTAGCACTGGATTCCGGGATGCAGCTAACTTAAAACCATCCTCTTGATTGAAATTATGATATTTCCTTATTTCAATAGCTTCTCGTATTAGTCTAGAATGGTAGTGATGTTTCGTTGAGAGGATTTTCGGGTCGTGGAGCTCAATCCAGTGATCAGGTCCTGACTCTAGCAGATAAATAAAAATATACATGTTTTATCGCGATTAAGTTCCGTTAAATACTTATAACTAGGTATGTGTTCAAGTCGCGAAAATCTTAAAGTTACGTCTAGAACTATTTATTCTAGGGCGAGATGGATCACTGTACAAACTGGTGGTAAAAATGGTTTGTACTAAATTGCATCTACCAGGGGCTAGCAATATTGGCATTATAACAAATATAGTCATAGGTTAGATGTACAAATCTATATAGCCGCAACCTTTTTTCACCACTATGAAGCGTACGAGCATGGCTGCAGTAGACAGTTTAGGTTTAAAGAATTTTTATTTCTCATAAGAACAAGTGTTCACTTAGAATGAAATTCATTTAAATATAGTTTAAAAATGAGTCCTCTGGCTTGGTAGGCATTACATATTTAACAAGCTATATACATAGTGCTTAAGTTTACTGCGATATGCGTTAGTACTTTCACATTCTTTCACTTCATTTGGCAACTGATTGTATACGAGTAGCTTTGCTCCTTCAAATAATAACGTTGTTCTCCCATAGTTAGTACGCGGTGTTATCAATCGTAATTTATTTTTATTTCTTAAATTGTGTGTATTTATGTGTTGTGTGAACTGAATGTTTGAGTAAATTGATTGAGTTATGATATTTTTTATGAGAATGCAGGTGTTATATGTGTATATTTGTTTGATATTATAAAGTTTATTTTTTTCATATAATAATGTTGTTGGTGTAAGATAGTGATAATGGAATAGGGCTTTAATTATTTTGTTTTGTACTCTTTGTAAAGGATTCAAGTTAGTTTTTGAAGCTGTTCCCCAAATTTCGACGAGATATTCCAGGTGTGATTTTACTAAACAGTTGTATATCGTAGTGCGTATTTTGAATCGAATACAATTAGCGACTTTCCTTAGTGCTCCTAAGACTGATATCAGCTTCGAACGGACATGCCCAATATACGCTCGCCAATTGAGTTTCTCGTCTATCCACAAGCCGAGATATTTTTCTTTTTGTGATCGCTGTATTATTGAGTTATTAATTTTGAGTGTAGTAAAATTAGGTATTGTTTTATTTTTTAAAAATCATTAAAGATGTTTTGGCGGTATTGATCGTTAGTAAATTATATTTAAACCATTCCTGTAGTATATCAAGATCTTTTTGTGCCTTAGATATAATCTCGTCAATGGATTTACCAAAATAAAAGATACAGGTATCGTATCATAATGTTAAATGTCCAGTGAGTCCTATGTTACTTATATTATTAACATATATCAAAAAAAATAATGGGCTTAATATTGATCCTTGGGGGATTCCGTAAGTTACGTTTTTGGGGGTACTTTCAAAAGAATTTTCTATTTTTACTATTTGCTTTTGGTTTTGTAGGTATGACGTGACCTTTTTTAAAGCTGTACCAGTAATACCAATATTGTTTAATTTTTGTAAAAGTTTTATATGACTCACTGTGTCGAATGCTTTCTTTAAGTCAATAAATATACCCAAGACAATGTTTTTTTCATCAATATTAATCTAAATTTTTGTAATTAAATCCGTAACGGCTGAGAGTGTACTTAATTTAGAACGAAATCCATATTGTTGTGCTATTAAGAAATCTTTGTCATCTAAATATCGGTTTGCGCGTTTGTAATATTCTTTCGAAAATTTTGGAAGCTATTGGTAGCACCGATATGGGCCTAAAATTACTGGGATCAGTTTTATCTTGTTGGGTATTTTGTTGGCTAATTCTATTCCGATTTGAGAGAAAAAGTTGTTAAAAGCTTCACATATTTCGTTACCTTCAGTGACGAGGCCCGAGTTCGACATTATTTTTGGAGGAGCATTGCTATGTTTTATTTTGTTTCAGGCTAAATTATTTATCACTTCCCATGTTTTCTTCGAGTCTCCAAGGCAATTGTGAAATAAATTGTAATAGACCTTTTTGTAGGTTTTTATCATCAAGCTAACTTTTCACGCTCTTCAGAAAACATATTTTTCGTCACCTTATCAGAAGGATTAGATTTTGTTTGTGCCCACAGTATATTTCGTGCGTTAATAGAATCAATAACATTTTTATTAATCCAGTCCTTCTGTGACAGATTTAATATTTTAGTTTTACTTATCTTATTTTTCTGAACTTGGTCTTGGATGAAGTTTTCTAAATAACCATAATCATTATTAACATTAATGTACACTGTTTCTGTTGCTTTTTTTCTGCAAACGTAATCAAGGGCTTCATACTGAATTTTTTCGTTCACTGTTGGCGCCAGTTTTGATATTTCCAAAAATATCTGTCTATGATCAGATAGTGACGATTCAAGTATTGTCATATTAAAAGTATGGTTGCCAATGTTGGTACATACATGATCTAAAATATAAAAGTTTGGTGATTCAGTCTCATTCTCCTCCCATATACTCGTACTCCATCAAACAGGACACGACTGTGATTGAGTTTGAGTCTAGACTTATATTTTGACACATAAGTCTTAACTCGAAATCGTCTCTGAATTTCAGACTATAGACAGACAGTCACAGTCATTTTGTCCCACGTGTTTGCATCAATGTATCTCTTTATATCACTGGAGGATACCAGTGAGTATATATGTGTGTAACTCCAGTCATATATCGTTGCTAAAAATTTAATCACTCGGCTTCTTATGGTCAGGATATTCCTACAAGGACTACAAAAATGAAGCTGATTTTAAACACAGTAATTGTGGTAGTGCTCACCTAGCTTTACCTCAGACGTGCCCTGTCAAGATTGTGAAACAAAAGCAGATCATATGCAAATGTAGCCAAAAACCCTAGCTCTGTATATGTACAAAACTTTTTGGCTATGCCATAATCTCAGCAGCATTTACAATCTGTGCCTGTTGGTGTCTCTGCTGGTGTGTTTACTAAGCCTGCACAAATAAAGAACACTGGCACTACCCAAGAACACTCAGAAAATACATGAACAACAAAATAATATGGTACTCACTGGTACACTGTAATTGATGATAGAATCTTAAATCCAGGTAGTAGTTGAAACATTGGTTTATTGGGAATATGTCTAAAGGTGTTCCTAAAAATGCATCTGAAATAAAATAAATGCTTCTAAAAAAACTTGTAAGCCTCTCAATGGATGAATGTTTATTTAAAATAGTACCACATAATATGTAAAGCTTATACAATAAAAAACCGTTCTCTATTTATTCCTTCACAAATTGAATACAGATATGTAAAGTAAAAATATGTAAATGCTGTAAAAAAAACTTGTATAGAAAAATTCTTGGAAAATTTCCTGTGAATAATTCAACAGATATACATATATATATCTAGAATTTGGAAAAATATTCTTAAGCTTTAACGAACGTATTTATGTATATTGACAGTACAGAAATAATGAATGGAGTCTTGAATTATTTTGAAAGATGCGTCAATTACCAACAATTGACAATTCTGACGTTAGTTTGCAAAACCTATTAAATTCTGAAGGAAAACAGTAGAAGCATTATCTTTGCTGAAACCTATAAATAATCATGCTTTGTCATCGATAAAAATGTTATAATATGAAGAGATCAAATCGCAGCCATTTAACTTGCCAACTTCATATTTTAGGTATACACGTTAATTTAATATATACCTACTAGCTTTCCGGGCGCGGCTCCGCCCGCGCGTATGTCGGTTATCGCGCAAAAACATTAACCTCTTTTTGCGCAGTTGGATAAAAACTATCCGATGTTTTTTCCCGGGTCTCAAACTATTTCCATACCAAATTTCATTCAAATCGGTCCAATAGTTTTGGCGTGAAAGCGTAACAGACAGACAGACAGACAGAGTTACTTTCGCATTTATAATATTAGTACTGATAGTACTGATAGACTGTAAATACAGTCTATAGGTATGAACTTACATAAGTCTAGCAAAAAATACTATTACTTAGATAATTTTAATGGTCTATGAAATAAACAGTGCATTTGTGTCGCATTGAGTTTTCTTGGAAAATATTTACAGTTATAGATGTATGAAAACCTAACAAATCTCCAGATGATTACAAATCATACCGTCGTATTTCGTGAGCTTCTTGCAAAGGTAATATGTTTGAATAAATTCTATATATCATATCACGCTATATCCTTTTAGAATCCAATACTGAATTCCCTGTATTCCAATATTTCTAATTCGGCATCTCTAAGGGTATAAGTGCATCTGATAGTTTTGTACACTTTTTTAATGATATGAAGAAACTTATATCACATTACTTAGCAGTGAGTGCGTTCCTGGATGTGCAAGGTGCTTATGACAATGTTGATATACATCAATTATTTTATGTACTCCCTGATTTTGGCATACTTACCTGGAAAGTTGATTTAATGGACTTATGGATTTATGATCGTACTCTGTTTGTTAAATTCAATAATATTTTACATGGCCTTAGTAAAAAGTTTAAAGACCTTATGCAAGGGGGCTATTTTTCCCCACTACTTAATAATTTGTATAGGTACCTCTAAAATATGTAATTATATAAAAAGTGAAGTAAACACCCGGGGTAAAACATTTTGTGCTCCAATAATTTGTAAATTTATGAAGTAAACATACTCCAATTCGCAGATTATATTCTGAGTTATTATGTGAATAGAGAAGTTGTTACTGTCCAAAACAATGTTAATATCTTACGTCAGCAATATATTATACTATTAATTAAATATACCGGCTAGCACTCACGGTGTTTAGTCGAAATCTCCGACCGGTGTTCGAACAGTAAAGATGTTCATTCTCAAGGAATGCGGGCAGCCTCGAGGGCTGCTTGACGCGCACTGCGAGGTGGCTGCTCGCAACGCCTTCTCCGAAACTTGAGGAACGGCGAGCAGCAATGGAGTCGCAGGCAGGGTAGGGGCGCGTGCGTCACTGTCACCGTCTTCACTGCACTTGTCAAAAGTATGTGTAGGGTTTTCGCACACTATTGCAACTACGTCCGATTCGCGGGTAAACGGTTTAGCACTGGTCGAGGCACAATTAAGCACTGGTTTCCACGCAGATGGTAAAGTCCAGCCACCATCCCTATTAAAATTTGGATGACGATTTATTTCAATGGCCTCACGTACTCTCCGCGGCACGAAATTCTTCTCTCTCGCTAGTACGGATGCCTTATCAAACCGTATGAAATGTTTCGCATCTGTGATGAGGGCGTGCTCGGCTATTGCGGATTTCTCAACTTCAAGATTCTTAATGCACCTGACGTGCTCCGTCAACCTTGTTGCAATGTTTCGTCGTGTTTCTCCGATATAGGACTTACCACAATCACACGGTACTTTATATACCCCGGGCCCGGCAAGTGGTTCACTGTCCTTCGGTGATCGCAGCATCTGTCGGAGTTGACCTTGTGATCGGAAGATCGCCTTAATTGAGTACCTCCGTTTCATCAGGTATCCGATTTTATCCGTTATTCCTTTGATGTACGGTAGATACACCGGCGATCTGTTTATGTTATACCAAAATTCGCTCGGATCAAACCTGTTAAGTGCATTCCGGATTGCGATGAGTTTTTTCGAGTGGCTAATGTTAAGTTGTTACGTCGTGTAGTAGCTGAACATCGTCAAAAAGTTATGTACACAAATAGGACATTGTACGAACTTCATCTACAACTTTCACAAGTTCTGCACCGGGATGTGTGGGATGTTTTGGATGGAATGTCTTTTAATAGAACTGAGAGGGTAGAAATCGATACTAGAAAGAAACATCACAAGAAGTGGTTGAAGTTACAAAAATATACAAACAATAACGATCGACGCACCTACCGTCAAGATAATATAAATGTTGAAGAGGTAAATGCGCACTATACTAAGACCGTGATTAACTTATCGTCCCAACCGTTAACTGAAACTGCTTTTAATGTGTTATCTCGAGGTCTTAATTTCGCGCCTGTGCCACGTAAAATACCAGTGGAAAACATAATTACCAGTATCGAGGACACTATTATGAAGAACAAAATTCCATACCAGGATGCCGAATGTATAAGGCAGGACGTTTCATCGTTATTGCGTAAGTCACAACTACCAAAGAACAACATTACCAAAGCAGAGATTACAGCTTTAAATGATTTGCGCAATAATCAAGAAGTATTGGTTTTGCCATCTGATAAGGGAGGGTAACGCAACAGTGGTTGTCGATACTTTTTAGCTCTCTATGTGTCCTATAATCATATATATATTACTTTCACCGAGCGCGAAAACTTAAAAAGAAACAGTATGGTGGTGGGTTAATAAGCCACAAAGGTTCTATTTCCTTAATAAATAAAACCTTCTTTTGAGAAATCAGTGTATCTATTGTTAGGATTTTACATATAATTTACAAACGATAAAATTATGAAATGTTTATATATGTCGGAGCGTAGCAGTTAGTTTGATACGAGAATGGCAACGCTATGATTAACCGACATTATTCTAGTCTGTGGTCACTACTAGTCTATAGTCATTTAAGAGACTGTGACTGTGACTCAAAGCTTACGTCACAGGACACGGCAGTTGACGGGGCAGTATTGTACTAGCCACTAGAGATGGGTCGTCGACGCATTTAACGTAGACTAAACTAGACCGTCCATTTTCTTTCGTGGACTAGTCGATCGACTAGTTAAATTCATCGACTAGTTGATTTATACCGACGGCGTTTTCTTTATGGACGATTAGTCGACTCGATCCGTTACGTACGACTATTCAACTAGACTAGACGCATTAGTAGTAGTAATGAATGAGTATTCTAGTTAAATGTAATTTGTATCGTAGTTTTATATGTTACGTATCACAAGCATATTATTGAAAAGTTTGACCTTCCCTACATACTTTTTCCAGGCTAAGGACTGGCTGAATAGAATTTATAATAGTCGATTATTTTTCCTATTTATCGTATTTAGAAGATCAACTGATTCTATTTACAATCATTGTTTTTTTTAATGTGTTTTATGTACAATATTTACGACGGTAATGACGTAAAAATAGATATATGCTTCCGTTTTAGATGGCTTTATATATTTGCCGCAGTAGATTTATACGCCAATTTTTCATACATATATTTAGCATAGATTGCAAATCGCCTTTCCACTAGATATGTCCTTTTCAAAGTGATGCCATAATTCACTTAAATTTCGTCCTGCCATTTTACTGTTTCCTACACTAAAAAGTTCACTTAGGTATATCACCTATCTACTTATTAAAATCAACCATAAAGTTTTGAAAGTTTTTTAAACTATTTACATATAATTTACACTATTCACAATAATAAAATACTCGTATGTAACAAACATTTAATCAAATTTTGAAACTATAGTACGTAATTTGGTTAAACACGAAATAAGAAAGTTTCTAATAAGTGCATCGTTCGCGTTTCGACTGTAGTCAAGGCGCCGCGCGGCCGGTCTACGTCTATGACGGAGGATCAACACAACACGCTCAATGTTATTATCAACTCAGAGCTCCTACATTTAAAGTTCAATTTTGTCTGCATGGACGGTTCAACGATTTCAACGCGTTAAAATGACCGTCCATGCAGACAAAATTGAACTTTAAATGTAGGAGCTCTGAGTTGATAATAACATTGAGCGTGTTGTGTAACGGACCAATGAATGAATATATTAACCGACTGTGTTCACGAGTCGTCGTCGCGTTGACAGTCGCTATGAATTTTGTATAGACTACAATTTAGCCGTCCTGCCGTCTACAGATTCTACTAGTCCATTCATCGTCGATGAACTGTCCGTTCGTCTATTGTACGTCGACGGTCGAATTAACTAGTTCGTTCATTCAACGCTCTTCTCTACTAGCCACCGAAGAGGCAATACCTGTGTTGTGAAATCTATGACGGTTAACATTGAAAGTGAGGTCTGGGAAGTAATCGGTCTACATCTGCGCGATACGTTATGGCACACACGCCAAAGTAATGATGGAATATGACCAGAAAGTAACAGAGTGAGATTATGCAGAGAGTGTTCTGCAAGGTGAGGACTGGAATGGCTATAAGGGGAGGATGGAGGCCATTGCGGGGGTCAAACCCCCCATAAACTGTGGATTGAGAAATAAACCAACTACACAAGTGATATGTGTCATCTCACTTAGACGATATTCACTTCTGATCCAACACTATGGTCATTGTTACAAAATTAAACTTTACTCTACTACTTATCCTGGTTTCATTCAAATAATGTGGTCACACAAATCCTTATGAAATACTGAAAATTAACTTTTTCCGTTTAATCCTTACGAAATAGATGCCAAATATATGCAGCGATGAATTGTACTTTGTAATTTAGTAGTCATTACTACTAAATATTAGTATCATTGGCTTTTGATTTCGTTGTGATTTCAGGTAGGTACAATAAATTGTTTGTATGCAGAACGTCAGGATTGAGGAGCCAATTTATATGCGTTGTTTTACCAAATCTACTCAGTTTTACTACTTTATTCCTATATTACAAATTTGAATACTCTCCCTACTAAATGATAATAAAGTAGAAAATAATAATGGACCGATCACATGGTTGGGAATCCACCCTCTTATATATTGATTGAGGAGCTACACTAAATGTATCGTATCTTCTTCAATTTCATCAGTACGAAACTCTCACTTTTTGTAGGTACCATACACATTTACTACTAAATGATACCAAATTTTCAGATATATTGAACCATTACTTTCGAAGTTCTAGGTGGCTCCTCAATTCAGATGTTTAGATTGAGGAGCCACTTTTAAATTGATATAACTTTTGATGCATCATACTACAAATTCTAGAATTTGTCCTACAAAATTTTAAGATTAGCTATTAAATAAGGGTGAGAGTTTACTTTTAAAACCTGGAGTGGCTCCTCAATCCATACGGACATTCAAAATTTGCAGCTTCAGAGAGTGTCCTCTCGTCCTCCTGTTGTCACTCCTAGCTTAGATGTGTGTCATGTTTGGAACATTATAATATCCATTCAAGATTTTATATGTTTCAATTAGATCTCCTCGTTGTCTTCGCTGTATGAACTATATACAACACGAGCTACTACAATGAAAGCATTAAGACAACCTGCAAATTATTGCAGACTCACAAGCAGTCCAAATGCTCCAGCCCTCTTCCGGCTGGCAGCGTGCCCAGCATGCTGACAGCATTGCTTCGTTCGCAAATCGCAATAAACTTTTGATGATTAAAACATAAACCGAACATGATCAAAGGAAAAGTATAAAAAGCCAGTAAATTATAAAAATAAATCTGTTCTATGGCTGACTTTTCATTGTCTAAGCTTTTGGTACTCCTTTATTTCATGACCTATGGTTGACTCAATGACCTTATACTTAAGTAATTAGACAAAGCTTTCTTTAAGCTTACGTATAAGGCTTTGGGCTGACTGCACTGACTGCCAGTCAGATGTCAGTGACTGGTGATGCTTATTTGTCCTCGTCCGCCAGTATAGTGTAATGATCGTAGACCGTAGAAAGAAAATAGCTAGGAGGAAGAATATATATTCTTCCTCCTAGGAAAATAGTAATTTTCTTTCTACGTCGTAGACAGAGTATAGATGCAACTTCTCTCTACGATATAGATATTCTTCCTCCTAGTCTACGATAGTGATTATTCTATGGTCTAGTGCATATTGGTCTCTGGTATCGTCAGTTTTCTTTCCGGTGCGCGGTGTAGTGCTAGTGTACTTTTCTTTTGTCTATGCTGGTTTCACTGGTCTGTGGACGGTGCTCAACTCGTTTCTCGGCGTCTTGTCCATTTTTGTAATTTTATAGTATTATTGGAGTTGCTTATTTTATCATTGAATGTTTAGGACTTAGCTTCTTATAAGTACAAAAAACTGAAACATTACAAAAAGATTCTATGTTGTTTATTTCAAAATAATCTGGTTGTGAAAGTGTCGCTAGAGAATGGCTGAATATTTAGCCGCTATTTTTGGTACAGAAAAGGACAAGTGAGTATATACGATATGTGTTTGATTTAAAGTAAATCAGCGATGTTTGACACCGTGCTGTTATATGACTAAAAATATTGATACAGTCTGTTTGGAAGGTTATGTCGGCGCATCATAAGTTTCCATTCTCCTGGACATCGACTAGAGATTTGATGGCTAAAAATTTAATTTTATTTATGGATGTGAACGCCTGGGCAATTTTAGCCTAAAATTGCCCAGGCGTTCACATCCATCGTGTACTTACGTTTACGTTTGTACTCACTTAGCAACTTCGCACTGAATTTGCAGTTATTATTATTGTTATCATTATTGAATAATAGGCGAGCAGCCACAGGCTGATGTGTCTATATCTAGGTTGGTGTGTTTTTTTTATTGTATTAAGTTTGTTTTTATTAAACTACTTGTGAATGTCAAAATCATTTATTTAATTTAGGCGTCTACGACGCTCTTATGAAGGT
Organism: Plagodis dolabraria; assembly: GCA_963854805.1. Taxonomy (NCBI): domain Eukaryota; kingdom Metazoa; phylum Arthropoda; class Insecta; order Lepidoptera; family Geometridae; genus Plagodis; species Plagodis dolabraria. The sequence goes on along the minus strand of OY978449.1, from coordinate 21,288,531 downwards.
CAATTACAAATTTAATATAACATACATAATATTTTTAAATTTATACAGACTTGGTAAGGTTAAAATATCAATATCTTTAAAAAGATTTATCAGGAATTCCCTAGGATCCATTTTATATATGGCTCGAATTGCATGCTTTTGTAAGATAAAGTTTTTATTGTAATGTGTAAAGATTTAGTGTTTAATTATAGTTTTCTCCCCTATTAGCAAGCGGATTCGTGCAGGCATTCGGAACAGTCATGCTCACGAAAATGTGTTGGCAAGCGGTGGCATCGTGTGTCGGGTCGCCCTCTTCCCTCAAAAATGGTTGAGGAGGACGATGGCTGGCATGCGAGTCAACTCGTGAACGAGTGCTGCTTGAGGACACCGGTCCGTTCGGAATGCCTGTGCAAATCTGTTTGCTACTATTTAGTAGTAGTATATTCCTTAAAACTGTGTTCCCCCATTTAGTATGTAAGAATGCTCCCCATAGTAATGTAAATACTTAACAAATTTCTCGGTTAACTTAAAAAATGGCACGGACCCCGGAGTCTGTGGAAAATGAACAAAACCAATCATAAAAAAAAAAAAAAAGATAAAGATTGTCTCTATCTCAGCAGCAGCTCTCCACAGCAATACACCATATGACATATTACTGTGGAAGTACGCGAAATAAATGAGCCTAGCAGTAGCTACGTCTGTTAGCTGTCTTATCTTATGAACTGCATGTGCAGCAGAACTAAGTCTTCCGGATAGATCATGTAAATGTGGATTGCACTGTAAAGTTGAATCCATTTTGATTCCCATGTCAAAAGAGAGTTTATCTAGGCCAAGCTTAATGTTTGGTTCAACATAAGTGACATTTGGTAAAGAAAACTTGAAACATTTGGTTGTTTTTGAATTTAAGAGGAGATTATTAGCTTCAAACCATAGATAACACATTATTTACATGAATCAGCTCACTATCTTTCCTATCTACTTTAAAAATCAGGGAGGTATCATATGCAAATAAAACTATATTGCAGAATTTAATAACCACGCAAGGCAGATCATTTATATACGCTAGAAACAGAAAGGGTCCTAAAATTGATCATTGCCGTACACCTATTCTTACCAAAGACCCAGAAGAGTATTGCCATTATTCTAACCTTCTGTAGCCTGTCTGACAGATATGACTATAAGATCCAGAGTTTTTCCACGAATACCATAATGTGAAAGTTTATGAATCAGAGTGTGGTGCTCTACACAGTCTAATGCTGAACAAAAGGTCACAGAATACGGCAATAGGATCCTATGAATTCCAAGGCTTCAAGTATATGTGACATCAATAGAGCACCTGCATCTGTTGTGGATCTGCTCTTTGTGAAACCAATCTGATCCTCATTCAATATATTATGCTCATTAAAATGGGATAGAAGTTGTTTGAGCTTAATTGTTTCGAATACTTTACTCTTGTCAAGTCTATTCTTAAAACTGTTGGATGATGGAGCATCAATCACTTTCTGCGGTGATGCCCAACATTTGTCTTTGACTTCCAGTGAGCTAGTTGCATATTGTTACTACATTGTGCTCCAGTACTATCACATTTATTCTGGGATTATTTATTTTTCAGGGTTAATTGTTCATTCTACTTTAAAATCGGAGCATGCCGTCACGGAGACCGATGTTCACGTATTCACAACAAGCCAACATTCTCGCAAACAGTGCTTTTGCAGAACTTGTATGTTAACCCACAAAATTCTGCTAAATCTGCTGATGGCAGTCACTGTAAGTATTTCATTAATTTCTGTTATAATTCATTATAAGCAATGATCCATAACTTCTATTATCCATTAAAAATTCCATCACAGGCCAAAGTGAAAGCCAACATAACACTAATGCGAATGCACTGTCAAACCAAATCACAGAGAGTGAGATATGAGTTAATAAGCATTATATGGATTCACCCTTGATGCATGGCAAGTACAGTCTGCTCTAAGGGTTAAAGCCTGTGTCATGCTTTGGAGTTGCTATACTACCCAAAATGTCAGGTTAATGGGGCACTTATGATGAATAGTCCCAGTATGGTCCTATGCCCCACTCCCCACGCTGAAATTCAAGAAACCACTAGATCTCTATAAACACTTCAGAGTTACCAAAATACAGGTCTTAGTAAGTCTCCAAAAGACAAAAGTGCTTCTGACCTTGATTCAAGACTTCAATTACATAAACAATTTATGATAGGTACACAGTCCAGCAGAGCGGGAAAAATTGATATAAAGACATCATAAAATCTTTTCAACAAAAGACAGAAACCCTAGCTTTAAAGTGCATGTAATGAACTTAGAAATGCAATGTGAATGGCTTACCATAGGTGAATTTTGTATCCCTCTGGTGATAAAGGTAAGGAGAATAAATAATTGGTCACCAACCTTATTAAAATTCTATCTCAGCACCTTCCAGATGAATTAAATAAATTTAAACTGGATTACCTCAGGGTAGCGTCCTTGTCTTTATTGTATACCTGTGATATTCCGCAGTTAGAAAACAACACTATTGCAACCTTTGTTGATGATGCTATAGGGGCCACTCATGAGGAAGCTGTGGTAAAAGTTTAACCAGCCATAAATACAATTTCCAAATAGGCAAAAAAATTGAGAATAAAGCTGGCTATAAAGCTAAGTAGGTTCAAAGAGATTTCACTAATAAAAATGCCAATTACAACCAGTATACATAAATGGCAGTATTTTCATATGGTATTACGTGGCCAACATTACCAACATTTGATGCAGAGCTTGCTGGATAGCTCATGTGAAAAAGAAATGCCAAGTGTTGGAACTTCATTACCAGAAGATGCACTTACTACTTGGGAAGCATTTTTTGTTGTCTGTACAAAATAAAATTGTCTTGTTCAAGCAAGTCCTTGTGTCAGTATGGACTCATGGAGCTCAGCAATGGGTCTTGAACCAAACAAAGCAATATCCAAATAATCCAACAATTACAAAAAAAAATACTTGAGTATTTTTTTTTTGTAATTGTTTCAGGTCTCAATAGCCATTGACTATATCTTTGAAGATATAGTCAATCTTTGAAGATATAGTCAATGGCTATTGAGACCTGAAATTGGATGTCATTGTGGATGTAATAAAAAAACATGCAGAAGCTCATGAACATAGTACACACACATAACTTCACCATCTTCTGAATGTTGAGGCAATCCAGCTCCTTGACAACACAGACATAGTGAGAATTATAAAAAGGACAAAATCTTTTGAGTTAATATATTTGAGCGACAGTGATAAGTTGTGAAGTGAGTGCTACATATAAAGAATTTAAGAACACATCCTCTTAATAAAGACAATAACATAGGTGTTAATAGACACATTCGTAATTTTACTCTATTTAGCAGTTAAAGTCAAATAAAATTACTCATTTGTCCATAATGTAATGCAATGAATACACTAAGTATCTCAAAAATGAGGAAAAAACATATATGATTTATGGCGTTTTAATCTTCTGTAATTCGTTAAGGGGCCCATAACCTTACTCCCTGTGTTGCAAGTCCCAGGCACCTGTAACTTGGATTCTTCATCTGCAACGCTATGGACCCAGCACTCACACAGTGAATCCATGGAATGCTAAGTAATTTGTTTTATGCTGAAACAACGGCGTTGGTTTGCTGGAAATCGCATATGAAGTTTCATAACTATTTATGTACTATATAGGTATAAATTAAGTGAGGAGTTGCGTTAGGTTATTGGTGACCACAACAATGAGTGTGTCAAGTGAGCATGCCATGGCAGCGTCTGACAAAATGCCAAAAATATAAATTCATTCTAAATGTGATTGAAATGATTAGGAAATAATGAGAAAAATTCGTTATTTGGCATATTACTTTTAGAAAATTAATTATTTTGTGTCCAATTGCCGTAAAACAGGTTTAGTGAAAAATCTTGTCAAAATTGAACCTCATTTATCAAAATATTTACCATCTTAATTCTCTAAACCAAACCTCATGGTCAACTAATGGACCTTTGGTCTCCCAAAGGTATCCTCTTAATCATGTGCATCATCTAAAACAGAGAAAGAAACCAGAAATGACCAACTGAAAAGCATAAATTATTATTTGTTGGATAGAAATTGTGAGTTCAAGACTATTTTAATCAGCATGGTGGATTTATTTAATTTCTTTTCTTTTATTTATGATGAATCAATTTATTAAGGCCAGTTTTTTTTGTAATTTTCTTATTTTGACTCCCAGTTCTATTAGAACGGATTGTATTATTAACATTTATTTATGTATATATAGTGGGTAGGCAAAGGTGTTCAAACTTCTAGCTCTTTACAATTTAGTGCCAAAGAGAGATGAGTCAATATTGACTAACTTACATCAATCCATGACCCTAATTCCTTAGTTGTTTGATAAGGATCTGGTTCCACCATCACTTTTAATTGATTGTTATTTACTTTATGGCTGCACTTCACCAGTTAAGACTGCTGTGGGCAGACTAGGTTTTTGCCATTAGGTGGACAGATTGCTTAAAAGATATATTTTGCGAAATGTCTATTAATATCAAAATTATACAAAATATGTATGCTCAAAATAATGCAGTCTTAATCTCTTCTTATAGTGGTTGTCGCCAATGTGTCAGATGAAGAAATGCAGGAGCACTACGACAATTTCTTTGAAGATGTATTTGTTGAGTGTGAAGACAAGTATGGAGAAATTGAAGAAATGAATGTCTGCGATAACTTAGGAGACCATTTAGTAGGGAATGTGTATATCAAAGTAAGTATATCTGACTATAAAAACCAAATTGACTGTCTTGACACTTTCCAAACGGGGTATTATAGCGTGCACTATACCATGGTGCATTTTCAATATTTTTGAAAAACATAAAAGAAACTATAATATTCAACAAGATGTTTCTTTAGTATAACAATTTGTATATATACTCATACTTTTCATTTTGTAAATAAAACAATACAGAAACAATACATATATAAACAGTTTTGTTATGGCCTCCCAAACTTAGCTATTTTTGGGATCAACAAGTCATCATCATACTATACGTGAATCGCGTTGAAGGCCTAATTTGGCATATATGTCATATACCATTATACAGTAAACAGTCTACTAGAAGTATAGTCCTTCCTGGTACCTTCTGAAGCACTCATCATCTGGGCATACAATCATCTCATTACCTCACCGTACACTAAATCTCGCTCTAAATTGACCAGAAATATCACGACGCCCGCGCGAATGTGCCAATGGCTCGAGAGCTCAAATGTCAACGCTTTAATTAATTTGTGGCGAAATATTAATCAACGTGACACCATATCGTGTGAATCTCACCCATATGTCGACATGTCACGTCACGTTTATATACGTGATCCGCGTGTAGGATTAAATCTGGCGCACGTATATGTATGTGATCCGCGTGGAAAGTGTTAAGGTGAATGCTGTCGTGTATGGCGTGATATAATTTTTTTTTTTTTGGTTTTCTCGTGGTCGTCATAACTATATTGTGTGGACTGCTTCACTTACGAAGACGCGCCCTTCACATATGTCTGTTTGTGTAAATGCTAATGGTATATACTGTACATACAGTATAACAATTAAGGGACAGAATTCTAAAAACAGATGTTAGATTTTGTCCCCACTTCTCCTCGCGTGTTTACTTCGCGGTGTACATGGCGCCACGTCCGCAAGTCAACGGTAATATTTTATTTGATTAAAAATTTAGAGCGCTCTCTAGTAGAACTAGTAGAAACTATCTTGTCACACACGATGTGATGTGTGCTGAAGCGCCATCTATTACACATACATGATACCAACCATTAGTAGATTGTATGCTGTAAATATCATAGTGTGACACAGTTAATAAATTTACCATACCTACAGTAGTAGAAGTTTAGTCTTGATTATTACCTACTTGCTTGATTTTTGCAGTTTTTGTGTATGTTCATTTTGAATGAACATGTACACAACATCTACTTTGATGCAAGGCGTAAGCTGTTACACAAAAGATGATTTATTTATTACAAAAACAAGTATATCGTGTAAAATTTACACAGAAAATCATAAAAAAGTTTTTTTACCCCTGCTCAAAATACAAATAGCGGGTTATACTATTGGGTATTTTTAACTGACTTCAAAAAAAGGAGGAGGTTCTTAATTCGTCTGTTTTTTCTTATATGTTTGTTACCTCAGAACATTTGACTGGGTGAATCGATTTAAAAAAATCTTTTATTGTTTGAAAGCTGAGACTTGTTGTTTGGTTCCATTTAAATTTCATCAAAATCGGTCAAGCCGTTTTTGCCATACACTCCAATAATTGAAAAATATTTACTTATCTTGATGATATAGTCGCTGACAATGAATGAAAATCGATTCCGTAAGTAGCAAGGGTCATAAAAAGAAGTGTTTTTTTTCTTCATAAAAATGGAAGTGATGAAGTCATCACCTAAAAGTGTGAATTAACTTGTCGAAGTCCAACACTAGTACCACGTACACAATATTGTGATAATAGGTACTTTTGAACTATCCTGGAACCGAATTGAACTAGTTATTTCACACTTATGTGTGTTGGAGTCGGTTCCAATTTTTGTTTTTTTTTTATCAAGTATCGTAGTTCATTCATATCCTGTCTTGGTTCCGCTAACAATCAAGGGTACTGCTCGTGTCATTACTACAAGTCATATTAAGATTTCACTACCAAAAATCACATGGAGAATGTAGTAGGTAGGTACAGTTATTGTTTCAATTTGTTAATAATAATAAATACATCTCGTGGATGCTATTGTGTAGATGGGTGGAACAACAAAACTTCTAACAAAATAATACCATTATTGAGATCACCCAAGGAGAAAGATAAGTATTTTGTTTGAAAATTTTATTACTATTTGTATTACTATTCGTACGTAATACCACAATATTACATATCGATTATAAAACCGTGGTATAACTGTTATAACTGTATTTGTCAAAGATTACGAAAGATACGTTTATGTTTGTAAACGCCATCCGTCCGGGTTTCCCCGGATTTAGCATTTTACCAATAACACTGCATATTAATAAAAAAATAATCGAAAGGTGAATGTTTCGAGATTTGTCTTAATAGACTCTTTGTGTAATAGTGTATATCAACTATGCGTCGTTGTTCTCCTCCATTATCTAATCTAGAAAAATAACAAACTTTTATTGATTTTCAAATAATATTTTTGGTGTCCGATATTAAGAATTTTATTGGTAAGTAAGTTATGGGATAGTATCAATAACCAAGAAGCATCCTCCTATCCTACAATATATGGGGTTGTTTATATGGCTACCATATGTTGTTTATACAACACAGAAGATGTAACATTTAAAAACATAATGGCTATAATGTGTATAATTTTAACTTTTGTTGAATTACCGGCCGCCCCTTAACACCAAAACGTCCTGGGGAATACTCTCTTTGGTAGTATATCCGCTACACTTTGGTTATTAAGGGCGTTATAGTTAAGTCCCCTATAATGCACCTTACTCGATGTTCTTACGTAAGTATTGGTATGGTGCTAATTATTTCATTTTCTTTTAGTCAGTTCTTAATTCTTATGGTATTCAAGAAAACCATAAAAAGTCTCATTCTAAAGCAGAAGCTTAGGCTTCTTCTTTTTGTATTAAGTTTTCATTTCAGAATTTCATTATCTCTATCGCATCAAACGTTTACGGCCATCTTTTTATTACCAATTTATATGTACTAATATATTACGTACTCGATAATACCATGAATATTTCAATAACTTTCCATGTATGAAAGTTTGTGTTTTCTATAGTAGTGGACAGAAGGACGGTGTTTACTCAACATAGCTTTGTAGTAAATTGATAATGTTGTTCTACTGTTACTATTACGCTGTGGCCTGAACAACATTCGTAAAGTAAGTACCTAGGTATAATTTCAACATGTTCATGTTTTTTTTACCTTTCCATTGTTTCCATTGACTCGTGTCCATCCAAGATAAAAGACATACTTTTCCGAGATCTACGAAAAAACGTGGTAAGGTAGCTAGATTAGATAGTACCTATTTAATGTTCACGTTCATTAGATATACTAAACTCTCTAATTATATGAAAACATGGAAACTCGAGATAACTAATAAATTTACAAGCATTGTAATTATAAATTGAATACGCGTCAGAAAACTTTATTGTACGTAAATATAATATGTATCAAATAAATAGTAATACAAATAAAAAAGGCACCAAAAAGAATCTAAGTATGTGAGATTCGATCCACGGTAATCGATCTTCCGATTCGACTTCAGTAGTTACACACTATACAGTCATTGACAAGAGTGTCGAAAATTACACACATATCGTTTATGCCTTACTGGCAGACACATTATATTGGTCCACGTACATACAGTAAAATTATTATTGTATTATTAAGAATTATGTCGTAATATTAAAATTTGACCAAAAAGAATCTCTTTACGCTGGATTCGATCCACGTGCCTCTCAATTGCGAAGCGATGTTATTTACTATGCGCTATTTGAACGACGATTAACTAATCGAAAATTATGTACATAACCTTTGTGCCTTATTGTCAGAAACTGTATAAATTAATCATGATGCATCTAAAATAATTACAACACATTCATTAGGAAAAATTCTGAATATTGCTTATAATAATTATTTTTGGTAGCTAAAGTTGTACCTACGTTTTGTAAAATGTTTGAAGTGTTTTTATATTGCGTTAGGGTTCACAATCATATTATGATAATTTCATTAATATAAGAGATATATACATACATGGAGAAAGGAAGCCATAGATGCTTACCTTATTATGTCCATCATGCGTTTTTGACGATTTTTATACATCTTTTTTGCACTCCCAAAGCGTTTATTTCTAATTTTACCCATTTTTTATTTTAATTGAGATCGCCGAGAAAAGTGACGCAGGTCCGACGCACGACGCGGCTGACCGCGATATGAGCGAGGATGATAGCAATATACGTAGATCGCTGGAGTAAATAGTGCGACATGATGTTAACGCTTCTCGGAATGAAAGGGCGTATGTGACATTTTGTAAACAGGCTCAGTACGCATTAACTGTGCTTTTTTTGGATAAAAATAATCAATGAAATTTATTGTACTTAAAAAATCAATATTTTAGAATAAAAAAACAAATTTTTATACACTAAAATCTGGCGGAAAAAGTAGGAATCCTCTATTTTCAGAGGTGTTTTTGAGATTTTTTTCTATCGAGCCAATTATTAGGAAACATGTTTTGAAATCGATGAAAGTATTACTTATATCCTTGAGTATCGTGTATTTAAATTGCAGTATCATCCGGTACCTGGTTTATGAGATTTTCCATATCATGTTGGCACTATTTCGTAATTTCCGAGCCTTAAATACAAAATATGGTCGCTTGGGTAGGCAAGTAGTAGTTACAACTACACAAAAAAAAATATGGCGGATGGCCTTCATGAGATCAAAGATATGTACACTATCTATACTATAATATGCAAGATGCAGAGACTATCTGTAACAATATTTTTATTATTTATTAAATTGGTTGTTCGACCCTGAATCTTTGTTATTATGGACATAGGTTTTGGACCTTTAATTTTTTTTAAATACTCTGACACAAATAGACCATCATATCTTTTGGTTAGTTAAAATGTGGAAGATGGTAAAGATGCTTATGCTATTAAAGTACTGGCTCTCAAGGACAGCTGCAGTAATACTATACTATTAGTTGCTTGTTGACAGGTTTTTTACTTGAGGATGGTCACTAACCACGCAAGCTTTTGCAGAATGCCCCATCACTATGAAAAATCTCCTAATGCAAATCACTTGTGCATATATACAGGGTGGAAACTTTCAGTTAGGCAGTAAGGGGAAGTACCATATCCGTTGCAGCTACTACGAGACTATCCACATGTTTTTATGGAATTTTGATCCCCTTTCACAGATTTAAAAAAAAAATATAGTTACCAAGAAAATAGCCATTTTACACGAAAACATTTTTTATTGCCAATCGATCCTGTTTCTAATACTGATCAAAAACTTCTATAAGACCAACCATCGTTGGAGTACTCAAAAAGTCACAATTGCAAAAAACTTTTCCCTTACAGTTTGTAAAGAATTTGTGTAACTGAAATACAAAAAATAAAATAAAATAGAAATGATCACGTAGAATTTTACACATATCAAATAGAAGGCATATTGATTTTCTTTTTTATTAACTACCATAACTTGATGATGCTATTCTTATAAAATCTTGCAGTTTCTTGCCCTACGATATCAAGTGCTCGAATTGACCGCCATTTTGGCGAATACATAAATTGATTCGTTTCTGTACCGACCTAGTGGCTGCTGACAAATTAAAATTCTTTATACCACACCCACTCAAAAAAGTGTCTCCTCGTTCAAAAACGTGTCATAAAGTTCGTCATTATTCCCTTATAAATGTGCGGCGGGAAAAGTTTTATGGAATTTCATACCTTCCCTCCGTAGCAGTGAAGTAATGTTGTATGAAAATCCACACCTGCCCTGCTAGCGCTCTTTTGTTTTTTAGCTGCTGACAAAAAAAAAACAATCGTCAAATCTCAATGGAGGTAGAGAATCTTGGAGTATTGGGAAAAAACCCCTTCCTCCTACAAAGCAGAGTATCGATCGGAGGACTGAGGAATAACCCAAATAATCTTATACCATCTAATAAATAATTATTTGTACCATTATAATATGTTAATTGAATAATGAGAACTAATATACCACTTATTTTTAGTTTCTTGACTGCAGTTGTATTTAGTTTCCAATGAATTTAAATCATATGTACCTATTTTTCAACTGACATGTAAACCGAATTTTGCACACCCATTAAGGGTAGAATATAGTGGACATATGTTACTCAAATAATTCTAAGATCTATGTATCTAAACTACCTATATTCCTGCAAATAAATGATTTTGAATTTGAATTTTGAAAATTTGAATAAAAATAAAAATTTACTCACAAAACCATAGTGTTGGAAGAGCAAACTTAAACTTTGTCGCTCCAACACTATGAAATTTGATTAAAACCTTTGTTTTGTCATAAATTGATATAATATTCTACATATTAATTAATTGCAGTTTCGACGCGAAGAAGACGCAGAAAAGGCTGTGAACGATTTGAACAATCGTTGGTTTGGAGGCCGCCCTGTGTATGCTGAGTTGTCGCCCGTGACAGACTTCCGTGAGGCTTGCTGCCGCCAATACGAAATGGGCGAGTGTACTAGAAGTGGTTTCTGCAACTTCATGCATCTGAAACCTATTTCTAGGGAGTTGAGAAGGTACTACTAAACAATATCTATAATCTAGAAGAGTTCTTTCAGTCTTAACATGCACCCTCCTTCACTGAATACCCAGTATTTAAATGTGTGTGCCTGCAGAGATTTTACTGTGAACTCCGCCCATAAACCACGATGACTGAAGACCTAATCATATTGACAAGGTTGCGTGTATTGCGGCTTTACTATTCTGTATGTAGGGGTAAAGAATTGAAGAGGCGTGCAATCTTTATTGAAAGATCTTTACACTTTTTATATTGTAATATAATACATTTAATTTTATAGGTAATATACAAATAAATTAATTGGAAAACATTGGTCAGATACAAAAATGTCTGTATCGCACATCTAGAATATGAGTAGACTAGATATCCAATGAAATTGAGTGTCAAAGTAAAAAAAAAACATTTGTTAAATTTAGTCTCAACGCTGTTATGAAGTCGATTACAAATTTTAATATTATAATTCTACTGCCACATTCAACATACAAATGTTTCTCGAGCCACTGCGAAAAGAATGGCCGACAAACTCGGGGGCATTCATTTTAAAGGTCTTTTACAATGTGTGTGCCTCTATCTGACAATATACAATATGTAGATAGAAGCTGGGTTCGAACCGAGTGATTTCTCACCACTTGTCTGTTAATAAGCTCAAAATCATGTAATAAGTTAATCTAATTGTTTATGAACAGGCATCGATTACTAGATGATATTTTCCGCGCTTTTATCAATGAATTTCGATGAAGAAAATAAACACCAAAATTTCCTGGAGTACATAACTTTATTTTAAAGTAAACTTGTTCTGTTGATGTCTAAAATCATTTTAAACAAGCATCAAGAAAAAACTTACTATCTAGATAATATTGATATATTTTCCAAATAGCCTAATCTGAATATAAAAATTCACGTAGCTGATTTTTAGATAGCACTCAGGTAACTTTAATGTTCACCTGTGATTTCCGAATGTGGTTCATGCAATGAAATCGTATATGTTACCGGTAATGTATATAATCCTGTATTTTATACAATACTTAGGTAATGTATAGAATACCTGAAACGTGTAGGTAATGTATGAAACATTATTTATTTTATAGGTTTCCCAAGTATTCTATACAATAACGAATGTAATGAATAGTTTCAGGCGTTACTTTGCGGAAATCCATATTTAATAATAATAAATATTTTTAAAAGTATCTTAAGAAAACATAAAATAATATTTGAATAAAACACTTTGAAAAAGTATAAAAATGTATATCTATAGTCTGGTTTTTATCAAACGAGTATTGAGTATGTCTCTCTCACATTTCCGATATTGACAGAGTGAGATGGGTCATTGCCGTTATTGGTAAATGCCTTTGTTCTTGTTTTGAAATTGTTAAGGGCCGTTCATATTGAATACTTCTGCAATTTATTATAGAAAAAATACGTAATTATTGTATGATTACAATATTTTGTACATCATTGTCGACTCCTTACATTTTTGTTTCTATCTTGGTTACCGCATGATTGAGACATGACCACCATTTTTATCTATCCACTTTAGCTACTCGTAACAAAAGAGTTCAGACTTCATAAATTTTATAACTTTTATTATTTCCTGCCATAGCCCTTCACTTGAGACCAAACGAGTTTAATTGGGTTGAGCTCATGGTGATATACTTCGGCAAACTAAATTGTTTACAATGTAACATACAAGGAATTGTATACATTACCTAGGTATAGTATGTAATGGACAATCATTAGCATAATATTTCATACATTGCCTGGACGCCCCAGGTTTCTATACATTGCCTAGGTATTGTATAGAATACCTGAATTATACAGATTGCCGGTAACATATATATTTGAATGTTTCAGGTATCTGTACTCTCGTCGCAAGAGCGGAGGTGGTGGTGGAGGCGGTGGTGGCGGTGGCGGTGGCGGTGGTGGTGGTGGTGGAGGCGGCGGTGGCGGCGGTGGCGGAGGTGGTGGCGGCGGTGGGGCCGGCGGCGGTCGCAGGTCGCGCAGTCGGTCGCGCGACCGGCGACGACGCTCGCGGTCGCGCGACCGTTCCCGCCGCGAGCCGCCGCGCAACTCGCGCTCCGGCCGCTACTGATCGCAGCGAACCGCCACGTCTGGACATGCGGTACTACAACTCATAAAGGAAAATTGAATATAACTAGATATCGTTTTAACTAAAATGATTGGCCCCAATACTGTGTTTTACGCCCACGTGTAAAGTATATGAATGTAAAACATTTACCACCATTATTGGTTATAACTACACAAATTTTGCAATAAGTATTTGTTATCAGTACTTATGCCAAATTGAAACTATACAAATTATTGGAGGGATAAAAACTGCGCAATTTTAGTTAAGACAGATGTAGTTTTTGCGTTTTATGTATGGAACATTGTCAAAAATATATCATAATCTCAGTTCAATCTCAACTTTGAGTAACCACTACAACAACAAAATGCAAACACAGTTTAGAGCGCCATAGTTCGTTGATTCAAGTTTAAAATCCATCGGGTAATGTACAAAATTAACAAAAAAGGTTGAACATTACAAAATTGAATAATATGTGATCAATCCACACCTGCTTCAATTTGTAATGTTAAGGTGCTACATTCATATACAAGTGCTAAATAGCTTTACTTGAACAGATTTTATCAAAATGCATTTAGTCAGTAGCAGTAAGAAAATTATATGTTAATATTGTTCACATTACAAAATTTTCTCGATAAAATAAAATTGCACATCATTTCATACATACGTAAATATCTTAATTATTTACGTATGTATGAAAATATATTAATAAAACGGCAAAATCTTAACAAGAGGGACATGAATAGTTACATCTTCGATTTACGTTACTGTTTTTGTGTTATATTATAAAGCTTACTTTGGCATTTTACCTAAACAGATCGCGATTTCGTCATCGCTGCTTCTCTTTCACACCTACAACAAAAATTCAGCATTTGGCAGCGTCTTAAATTTTTTTTCGTTTATTTTGTACATTACCATATTGTACACTCGCAAACTATTGCCGTCTTCGTCGAGTGAGAGGTTAAGCGGCGCCATTTTTGTTTGGATTAGTTTCTTTATTAAACCGTGTAATAACAATCAACACTGATGGTCCTATAAGAACACGTGCAGAGATGTAATTGATATTATTTTTATAAAGGCTTAGTTTAGGAAGTGGAGTGATTAGCTGTCACCGGACTGACTAACATGTACTACCGTAGTGGCAGTAAAACTAAGTTATGAAAGGAAACTAATTTTTAACCATTTTTTAACATAACAGGCCCATGAGACTTCAATTGTATGCCTCAGGGTAACGGGCGCAGTGTAATACGTCATTTGTGATGATTGATGAAATGCATCTGTTATAGGCAGATTATAGGTTACCGATTAACATCAGGTGAGCCTCGTGCTTGTTACGTCACAATGCAAAAAAATACAACTATTTTGTGGTTTTTATATAGTTAAGTTGCAGTTATTTTTTTAAGTGAGTGGCAAGCATTATTTGTATCTAGATGTGTAGTACCGCGAGTCCTCTATTATTACTCTAAAACAACTGCTAGTTCACTTTCATATAAACAATATTGTTTATGTTTATATTAATTTTGTTTACATGCCTAGGTTATGAAGTTTACCTATGAACTAGACAGTGAATTATCTTTAAGTGTATTTGTAAGAAGATGCGTATATGTAATAAAATCATATGAGTACATTTCCACATAATTAGTATTTTTTTCTTATAATATTTCATTGATGCAGTAAGTTTTGTGGATCTTCCTAGCTTTGTGGGTTGCCCTTGTTCTTAGCAAAAATCTGTACCTACCTACATAGCTAGATATTATATATTATACTGTATAAGCTGGATTGTCCACTGCTGGACACAGTCTCCCCCATTATGGAGGGTTTGCCAAAATCCTCACGCTTGGCAGACGCCTTCGGGATCGCAGTGTGAGATATTAGTTCCTCAGAAAGCGCTGCTGCTCACCTTCTGGTATGCTACCCTATAATAAAAAATATGCTTTTTTTTATACTGAACTGAGTAGTACTTGACCACTATCTCACCTGAACTTAAGTGATGATGCGGTCGATGATGGAGCGCGCTTACCCAGAAGATACCTGTTCACTCGGGTTTTGAAGACCCCATATTGTACCCAACCGGAAACACAGACTCAAGCAGGGTATTCCATTCCCTGGCGGTTCGTACAATGAACGAAGAAGCAAATCGCTTTGTTCGGGTAAATGGAATATCTACCATATAGCGGTGGGGCTTTTGAGTGTCCCTGGATATCCGGTTAAAGAATGGGGATGGCGGAATCAAATCATGTAGTTCCGTGGCACACTCCCCGAAATGTATCCGATAAAAAACCGATAAGCAAGCGACTTTGCGGTGATGCTCGAGACTTTGAAGTCTCTTGCTTACAAGTTCGTCGTCGTTAATGAGTCTCTTGGCTCCTCTCAATAGCTTCTCCATCTAAATATCTCCAATTTGGCAGAACCATCCCAAAGGTGAGAACAGTACTCCATACACGACCGGACTCGCGCTTGATAAAGATTAAGCAGCTGTCCCGGTGTGAAGTATTGTCTCACCTTAGCCAAAACACCTTAGCTTTTTTGAGGCTAGCTGGGCTTTAGACTCTATATAGGAGCCGAAATTGAGAGTCGGTGTTAATGAGATGCCAAGAAGCTCGAGATGGTTACTTATCGGCACGGACACATCCCTGAAAGTAGGAGCCATCTGAAAAGGGCTCCGTTTGGCGGAGAAAAGACAAGCCTGGGTTTTAGCAGCATTGAACTAACCAGATTGACAATGCCCCAATCGGAGACTGCCTTCAGAGAAAAGTTAAAGCGCTGAACCATCGCTTCCCTATGAGACCGGATTTGTAATGCACTGGTTCGTGCGTTAGATGTGTAACTCTCCACAACGGTGCTGTCGTCTGCGTACCCAAAAATACCGGGCTTAAGCAGATCATTAATATGCAGCAGAAAAAGCGTTGCAGAGAGTACTGATCCTTGAGGGACTCCGGCGTTTATAGCCAATTGGTCGGAAGAACAGCCATCGATGACCACTCGAGTCGCCCGATCCCTCAAGAAGTCTGAAATCCAAACACATAAACCAGTGGGAAGGCCGTATGAAGGAAGCTTTCTAATAAGGCTATCGTGCCAAACCCTGTCAAAAGCCTTCGAGATATCCAGAGAGACAGCAAGCGCCTCTCCGTGGTTCTCGATGCTTAGGTATAATATACATGATAATAGTCCGTGGGGTAACGCCGACATGTCCACCAAGACTGACTTGTCTATATGACTTTATTACTGGGACATGACCGACTAATAAATGAGTCAAGTACCAGTCATAAAAAATCTAGTGAGTATCTACACAGGGCATGACCCACAAATATTTTAAAATTGCGATGTAAAATGTACATATATAAAGAGTTTGATTGCTGGGCGGCGGCCTTTGGCCACATTATACACATGTGAAAAATAAAAGGTTAAATTGCAAAAAAATATGCAATCGATGAATAGTTTTGCCGCTGTTTAAATGTTTTCGATTTGAACGAAATTGTGAATTGGTGCAGCCCCCAAACGTTAGTCGTGCTGACCCTAACAACAACTCCAGGCCCATTTTAGTAAATTATTTTTAAAACAAAAAGCTCCTAGCATACCTCTAACTAAGTAATGATCAGCAGTACGGTATAATTGGGTATATGTACTGCAGACGATAGCACTGGCATAGACAGTTACTTATAAATATATCAAATACATCCTCCTTGCACGATATAATGTAGTAGTGCACAGATCAGTCTTACAGGTAAGACATGGACGATCTCGTGAATTATTCACTCAGTTAGCGGCCTCTGTTTCAGCAATATCAAGCTAGTTTTTATTTAATCTTATAGTTTTTGACCACTACTTATCTCGCCTGTGGGTAAGGCTTCACCATTATTTAAAATTATGGGCTCTCAAGTACATACATGTGCCGGGAAACATCGTTGGGTGCTTGGCGACAGATCTCTACTTGAAGTGAAGGTATTGCTGCTTTAGTCAGAGAAGCATTCGCTATTATGCCCTACGATATGCGGTGGAACACAACAAGTGTACGGCGGGGGTTGGAACTATAGTATAATCAAAGTATAATTATATAATAATAATATTTATTTGCTTAAATATAATATGTACTAAAATATACATCTATTACGCTATATATTGAAAAGGAAAATGTACATACCATTGAGTCCGTCTTAGTACGTTTTCTACATCTGTCTTTCGTACATCTGTACATTATTAACTTAGTGTTTAGAGGTTAATCCCTAGTCCTCATTGTAGGATGCCCTGAGTTTGTGAGGACTAGTTCACTTCCAGGGTGCTAGTAACATAACGTTAGTTCGTGAGCAGTGTTCTATGTAAGATTCGTGAAGCGTATCATAATTTTGTGTAATTTTGAATATTGACTAAAGCAGTGATCAAGAAATGTGAATCACAGTAAAGCTATGTTTCCTTTTTATATATTTGAATATGCGATAAAAGAGAAATGTAAAAATTTACTATTCTGTTAATTATTCATGTAATTTTTTACTCAAAACATAATCAACAGGATTGGTCTGAGGTATTTTTTTTTTGCAAAATGAGAAAAAAAAACGTTATACAGCAAAAAGAAATTTACAACATTTTTCTCACGTTTTTGCTTATAACTTCTTAAATTTTTAATTTAGGGCAAAAGTTATGTGAACATATTTGTAGGCAAAATAATTTTCTACAAATTATGTGTTGTAGAATTTTTTGTAAGACGCATAGTCTCCGAGATATCGCGAAATAAGGGTTTTCACCCCTTTTTCCAAGATGGCGGCCGGGGGACAAGGGTGGCGATGCCACAAATTTGAGGTTAAGCTTCTATTGACAACCCAGACATGTCACAAAAATAAAATTACGTCCTCTAAGAAATGCAATATTCGGTCCTTAAATTGTAACATTTCAATGGACTATATGGCCATTGAGTCATCACTGCTTCATTCTTCAACCTAAACGGACTTAAGCCGACTCCGACTTTCCATATATAGGTATTGGGGTATGTGGATATGAGGGTGACAAGTTTAGGTATTGGAAAATAAGTTAGTACCTTCTAAAAAACGTCACGGGGCGCTGAAATATGAAAAACTTAGAAAATGAATGAACTACTGACACTTACCCTATAGGCACCAGGGACTGTGTAGTGGATAAAGGATTTAACATGGTGAATTTTCTTGGACGCCACTTTGACGAATTATCACATCTTGGCTCGGACGTGGAATCTAAGACTAAATTATTAGCTCGGAAATGAGGCCTCCAAGGAAAGGTGAGAGTTCACGCTGGAGTAATTTTTAATCTCTATCAAGTGAATATAAGATCTAATTTCCATCTCATTTCCATTATCGGGCAATAACTCTAACAAGACACGGACGTGAGACATTCGTTCATGGCTGATATTCCGGTCGCCCCCACAACATTTTTGTAGGGGACAAGACGAAATAAATTCCTTTTCGGGGAAGATTTAGGGGACAAAAGGAATAACCGTTTTTATCGACCATCACCTTTGTACCTATCCTAGTTACATTGAAATGGAACAGTAACAGCAAGGAAATGGAACTACTTGCCAGCGATCTGGTTTCCTCATACATGACCTGAGAGACTAAGGGCCTGTTTCAGAATGTTCGAGTAAGTTCCAGTTTTACTACACAGAACATATTTAACACTATCTTTGCGTTTCGCAGTTATCGATTTAGCCTATCCATCGGTTGAAACGCGCTGCATGTCAACTGTCATTTTTATCATTCAGTTATTTTATGTGTTGCATAGCAACCCGAAACTTTATTAGGACATTCTGAAACGGGCCCTTAGAGTCTATAGTAAATAGATACCTAGGCAAGTGTTGACTAATTAGGAACCCACGTTATATTTACCGGAAAGATTCCGTTACGCGCTGAGGCCCGTGCTCGTCGGTTCGCGCAATCGTGACTCCCATATGATGGAATTTAAAACAGTCCGAAACTGGTCGGAATCTTTCCGGTAAAAATAACGCGAGTCCTAGCCAGTTCCTAATAAGTTAATATGGATAAAACTCGCGATAGTTTTCAAAGTGAGGTAGGTAAGTACTTTTTCAACATTGATGCGTGGAGCATCAACAGGTTTCCTACTCTGTAGTCCTGATCTCCGATAGCTTGGTTTCTGCTCTGATGCTGGCGGCAAACTCTGAAGAGGTTTTTTTGGATAAATTATACAAACTAAAGAAGGCCGTTACTAATAAATCATGAAGAGAATCCACCTAACTACTAGGTAGTTACGCAAGAAAGCATTCCAGCAGTTTCATAAATGTAGGCACGTTCATAAACTTAAAGTGTGCGTAAAATAAGCAGCTTTTACGTTTTACGAACTGTCCCCTTTGTTTATTATACTGTTGTGGGTTGGATTTACGGCCGTGAGGTCGAGCTATCAACCAAATTAAGTAAATAATGAGCGTTAAGCTCGCATAGTTGAAAATGGGTCTACGCAAATAATGCCCAGTTTAAATTAATACCTTTAGAGTGTTTTTGGTGCGTAGAGAAAACTTTTATCTTATATTGCATAGCGTAGGTATTTTGTGAAAATTCGCTTAACTACCACGTAGGTATAACATGAAGTAGAAAATCTTTTGCCGAGCAGTGTGTTAGCAGTGTCTTTAAGATCCACTTTTCGTTGGAGTTTGACCTGATAACTGCTTTTATGACATCACCCCTTATCATCAGTTGAGATAGTAGTGCCTCATCTTAAATGGTTTACTTTACATAGGTTATTCACAATCGTTATATCTGTAGGTAAGATATGCCGTGTGTATGAGCTAGTAGACATACCTACACTTATAAATAGATATACAAATATGCAAAAAAAAAAAAAAAAATGTTTTATGAATGATAGGAGATAACATAAGAGAAAATAGTTTCATTTTTTTTTATTAGCTTTCCGGGCGCGGCTCCACCCGCGCGTTTGTCGGTTATCGCGCAATAACATTAACCTCTTTTTGCGCAGTTGGATAAAAACTATCCTATGTTTTTTCCCGGGTCTCAAACTATTTACATACCAAAATTCATTCAAATCGGTCCAGTAGTTTTGGCGTGAAAGCGTAACAGACAGACAGAGTTACTTTCGCATTTACAATATTAGTACTGATACGATAAATAAAAAAAAACGGACATTCCGTTGACGCCCATGTCTTGTGAAACAAAGGGTCCATGTACATTTGCAGTTTACCACTGGTAGTGAAATGCTACTACACGAAGTGTTGAAGTAATACTTTTCCAGGTTTTTTTCATCATCACTTTCACCACTGGTGATATGAGAGTGTTAATACAATAGTGTCCTTGGGTTACTGGTGATCAGTTAAAGCCCGTGCAGGAGGGTCAACTTACCACTGGTAGTGAAATGGTTCCACAAGCGTACCTCTAGCACAGGCGTGTCAAACTCAAAGTCATTGGTGGGCCAAATGCATAAGGATTGTAGAGTCAGTGGGCCGCAAAACTAAACCATAAAGAAAAAACATTGTATGGACAGAGCGATCATCATCATCAACCGGAATAGTCACACTCCATTCAAAAGAGAGATTTGCTATATTCCCCACGCTTAGCAAGCGGTTTGGGGATCGCAAAATGCTGTCCGTCCTCCGGTGGTTAGGGATGCAGTTTTAGGACATACCCAGTTTACCCAGGTCAGGAGGGGTCTTAGGATACAGCGGTGCATGATAGAAATCATTTATTTCATAACTCATTAAAGGGGTACTTTTATCTCTGGAAAAAAGGTTTAAATCTGCATCCAAGTGTGGCGGTCTGTCGCGATCACGCAGGAGATTTGATTTCCTAATAGGGCAAACATTTGCTCACACTTGTAGGTGCTTCCAAACATTGATATAACTTGCAATTAAATTTCGTATTTTTCGGTATTAAGGTGAGTTCTTGGAAGTCGAGTGCACCAACACTGTCAAATTTTTGTTTCATATAGGTTTGACATAGAATTTCTATGACATCCATAAAATAGAGGATCGGGCCGCAGGCAAAAGTCTAGAGGGCCGCTTGTTTGACATGTCTGCTCTAGCAAGTACATACCATTTTGAATACGTTAGTGGATTGCGCTGCACGGTATTCCAATTACCAATGCGATCGCCACCCGATACTTCAGATTATATCGCTATCTACTGTCTTTGGCCTGTTCATTCGAAACACATTAGTTGCTGAATGCAGTTGGTATTTCGCTAAGTTAATTATATAAGTAGGTTTATCAAGTTTGGATGATACTGAACATTTTTCCAATTTGGTTGTTACTGCTTCCTACATTAGGTTCATAATGTCGTGGTATGGTAAGTACTTTCCTAACAGCAGCATTAATCGTGATGAAGATGCACAAATAATTTAGGTACGTACCTCAACTTCGGCCACAAAAGATTTGAAGACATTGAGGTAATTCACATAAAAATAATGACAGAAGATTAGGTAATGGTATAATTAACACACACTTGTTAGATACCCATTGTTATCTCGAAGGGCTAACCCAAATATCAGAAAGGTCGACTTCCTTGTTCTAAACTGTTGTGATACGCTGTGATGTTTATGGCCACCAACGTTTTCATGAAAATAATGATCATACCATTCTATTTATTAAAAAATGACAGCGTTCAGCATTATCGGTGTACTTCCTGGTTTATAAGCAACGCGCAGGTTTTCTGCTATATACCCAAGTCGAGCCATTAGAGTAGATTATTATCTAATTTATGTTTTAATATATTTATTATTTGGCTCAACGAATAAGCATTGCAATTCAACGGGGCAATGCTGCCAGCATGCTGGGCACGCTGCCAACTGGGAGTGGGCTGGAGCATTTGGACTGCCTATGAGTCTGCTGTGACTTGTAGGTTGTCTAAGTGCCTTTATTGTAGTAGCTGTAGTGTTGTATATAGTTCATAGTACTTTGTTTAATAAAGGCATACCGCTGTTATAAAAAAAAAATATTACTATTGTTATTTACAATAATAATTGGAAGTTTAACGTGTAAATTGTATGCTATTATAAAGTAGTTCACCCCCAACCAACCATGAACCTCTCAACAATGTGAATAAGTTATTATTAATTACGCAAAATATTATGTTAAACTAATTCATAGAAAAAATGTAGTACCTACAGACATAAGCGTTTTTATTTATTTCAGCTATAGATGTCGAAATAATATCAATATTAGTCAGTGGTATCGTTTAACTTAAAAAATACCACCACCAGTGCGATATGGTCAGTGGTACGGTGACCCACCGCACGGAAATAATAAATAATGTATGAAACAAATATTATGTTATATTGAACTATTCTCTGCCGTGAAGAAAACTTTTGGCTATCGAGATTTAGTTTAATTTTTAAACAAAAGTAGGTGGAAGTTTGTTTCAACATTTAGTTGCCTGATAGTAGAAACTTCCATAGAACGCAGCTGTCACAATTTTTATTAACTAAGTACTACTTACTCGTACTTCTTCCAACATCATCTCATATCAATCATTACATCATATCATCACATAAACATACAGAAAAACTTCTAGCCACCTACTTACTAAGTAGGCAGCTAGAAGTTATTTATATATTTTGTGAGGGCGCGCCCATACAAGTTTATAAATAGGTATTCCTTTTAGTATTTGGTAGGTACATGAGACTTAACACCTGTATATCTCAGGTTGTTGGCGTAATATGAACGATCTTTTTTCTATATAATTTACAAATTATTTGATTAGACCCGTGATACCCCTAAGTCCCTTTATATCCTCTTGGTCATACGCTACAAAAAGTAATTTCTTAGGTGAAGCCTACCAACTACTTATAAAAATTGTAGATTCCCAATTTCAGCTTAAACATAGGACTTTTACAAAAACTTTGAGCCCCAATTGACCCCCTTAATTCGGCCCTCGTGTAACTAAAATCCCTTTTTAGCTGATGTATCCTACTTATCAACTACCTACGTGCCAAATGTGATGCTACCAACTACAAAAGCATAGGACTTTCATACAAAGTTTGTGCCCTAACTTGACTCCCTTAATGTGGCCCTGTAGTAAAATGATTCTTAGTTTGTAATGTTTTTACTGTTTTGTTATTGGCGGAGTTCTAGTCTAGATATCTCAGAATACAGAGAACACGTTTTTTTCTGTATTCTGAGCTAGATATGTATAAAAGTGAGTGACCTTTTCAGTCATTCACTGACTAAACACGAAATCTCTAAAACTACTTGAGGTATATTGAAGTACCTATATAACAGATGCATATCGTCACAAGTCAAGAATTGCACTGCGCCTTGAGACTTAGATGTAAAGCCTCAAGTGCCTGTCATTTCACTGGCTCTCAAGGACTGCTGCCGGAACACAACGTTAGGTACTTGGCAACAGATTTTCTACTAGAGGGTGGTTGCTAGCCAGGCGGGAAATCGCAAAATGCCCTTTTACCCTGCGGTAAAGCTCAAACCTGCGGCGGGTTTCGAACCATGGACCTGCTGCGCGGCAATCCATAGCCAATGCCACTGAACCATTACTAATTCAAAAAACCTACCAAAATAAAGTCTAATTAATTACTAAATATTTATAAAAAGTTAGAATTATATTTTTACAGTACCTAAAAACAGGCAAGAAAATAAGGCCTTATTTTCCTCCACAAGTCTGCATTTATTCATTTCTTATATTTTTTACTATATTCAGTTGGATATAAGTAAACGTTGCTCCTCATATATATTTTCCCAAAATCGGTTGTTTTCTTCGTCGACATTTCGTTCACATTTGAAGGCATTATTTCCGATCTTATAAAAACATCTTTCAGTGTCCGTGAAGGGCATCCATTTATCCATGTCGTTTGTTGGAGTAGGATTTCTGAAACAAAACATTCATGTATTTTGATGCGGTTCATAAAAGTATTCATAGCTAATAATAATAAACGAACAAAGGTTTGGAAAACCCCCTAAATAAGGGAGGCTGTGTGCAGCAGTGGAAAATCCAGCTGATACAGAAATAATAAACTATATTAGCCGTTGACCAGTATTAGTACCCGTCGTATGTGCGTAAGCCATCGTACTATTTTATCTATGGCGTCTTAAGATACGTCTCTTACATGGTAATAATTGGGCATAATAATCACTTGTCCATACCTAAGTGATATTGTTAGGTATATAGGATATTGCTAAAAAACAAATTTTCCTCAACTTTATAGCCTCTTTGAAAAATGTCTGACTGAGAGCGTGAGGCGGAGAAACCTCGTTTCGCAAGCGAGTGAGCAAAACAGAACTATTAAATAAAAATAAAATAAAATAAAAAAGCCTCCATTCCTACTACTTAACGCACGCAAAGTAAATCTACAAATTATCATAATATTATATACTATTCATATTAGCTAGTCCTCATGAACACTATCTACTTCTTCCGTGGTAGTCGCCTCAACGGTGTAGGCCTCCCCTATATCCCTCCATACGTCCCTTTCTCTACCCTTCCTCATCCACTCTGGTCCGCATCGTTCCGTGAAAATGTCTCTCCACCTCTTTTTTGGTCGTCCTTTTTTCATTTTTCCTTCTAGTGGTATCCATTCTGTTGCTCGTTTTGTCCATCTAGTATTGTCTAATCTGCAGATGTTCCCCGCCCACTTCCATTTTAAATGTCTTACTCTTTCCTTAGGTCAAGTACATATCGATACCTCTGGGCTCAAAGGTCGTAAAGGACATTTGGGCGAAAATGAGTTTTTAACACGGTTTTACTCAGTTTTTAATTCTCTATCGATCTGTATAGTCCGTTTTACGTAAATCCCCAAAAAAATGCCTTTACAACCCACATCATTTGATACGATAAACCAAGTTTATCAAGAAAATATGGATGTAAGTAACACTAAGTTCCCAGATTATATTTATTTTGGTAGTAAAGCAAAGTATAAAACAAATATTGGGCATAAAATACATTAGAATTATTAATTGTCTTATACCACCTCAGGTGGTTATTATAAGTCACCTCAAAATAAGGATGTAAAGGACACAATTTTGACAAATTGTCTTTTACTCCCTCACAATTCAAAATAAAAAAAATACAAGTGTCTTTTACTACCTAGTTTCATTGCAATTATGTGCTGCCACTAAGGGCGTAAATAAACGTAAGTGAGGAATTGTGTCCCATAAATCCTAGAATCAACAACGAATTTATAGATTTAATTCGTTGTTGTTTGAACATTCTAGGATTTACTACCTTACTTAATAAAAATTAAACCCATTGCAGAAAACTATAAACTAACAACTTTGTGAAATCTATCGTAACGATGCTCGATATTTCAAGATTTGTCTCAATTTCCAAGTTTAGGTATTCACTTCATATTGCTGAATTTGATTTCTGTACAGAAACCTTCAACCCCTACCCAATTAAATGTTTATAATACTCATTAAAACACCTATATTCAAATACAATACATGTTTGTAGTCCCAGTATAGTAGGTACGGCATGTGCGCTGAATCACTCAGCCAGTTTCTCATTAATTACTTATACAGAAAAATGAAGTAAGCAACTGAACTCTCATTCAAGAGATTCATACTACAATTCATTCATACATAAAACCCTTAATTCACCCAACAATGTAACTGTAATGTGCAATTTTGACTAACAAAAAGTCCTGAATACATCACATGTTAATATTTAATACTATTCAATGGTATGATTTAATACTATTCAAGAAAATATTCGTTGTTTAATTTCACCATATATAAAAGTCGCACACAGGATGTGAATTGTTATACGTGTGTGTGTGAGAGAAAGCAACGAAATTGCAACTTACTAAATGAAATATCTCAAAGGACAAAATGGGAGTAAAACATTATATGATGTACTGCAATGCATGTAGTAGCCAGAACAAAAACCAAACCGTATTAGCTATCGTGAACCATTTCCTAAAATCAGCAAATAATTAGGAGGTAATTCAAATAAAAATAGAAATAAAAGCACAACGACAAAATGTTTGTCAAATATTCCATGGAAGACGAAGCAGAGACTCATTGTGCAACATTATGTGAGAGAACCCCAGGAAAGGAAAAAGAAAAGGAAAGGAGAAAGGGTGGTCAAAAAGCGAAAAAAAGCGAGATTAATAATGAACCAGTGATAGGTATGGATGCAGTGAAGCAGCTACACAACAGTAGATTACCAATAGCAGCTGATAAATATGAAGATCTTGTGAAAAGTGGAATAATACCTAAAAGATTTCATACTGAGTATAGGGAACTGCCATGCAATTCTAAGTTACGCGAGACTTTAAACGAAACAGGCGAAGAGGATGACGAAGAAAGTAAGAAGTAAAATGAGTAAAGAAACCATGTCTATAAAGTTGATTACAGAAAGAAGTGCACAGTTTATTAAGTTGATTCAAGGAAAAAGTTAAAGTAATTAAGTTAAGAAAAGAGTTAATAATTTAAAGCTTTGTGTTCGATTTTAATTAGCGATCTCATTTTCTTTATATATTATATGTACGTTTTATTTGAATAATTAATTGTTATTTTTTGTAAAAAAAAATATAATATACTGTACTGTAATCTGTATCAGCCGGATTTTCCACTGCTGAACACATCAAGAACTTATTAAGCGGTGAGTATTTGCCATAATCCCCACGCTTGGCAGGCGGCTTGAGGATCGCAGTGTAAGATAGCAGCTCTATAGAAGGCGCTGCTGCCCACCTTCCAGTATTTTTCCCTCAGGCGTCTTTTACGACACCCACGGGATGATATGGGGAGGTGCAATTCTAACCCGGCACCCCACGGGGCAAAAGAAAATATAATATTTTATTAAAATTTATACAAATTATTACATAATTCATTGATTACTTTAGTTTAATTATTAATTTATGCTAAAAGAATACCTTAGCGGGTGATCCTTACGACCCTAAAAATTATTACACCAGTCGATTATTTCCTTATTTTGTTCAGTTTTGTACAGTTAAGTAGATTTACGCCCTTAAGTGATAACATAGAATAAAAATTTGTAGGGTGTAAAGAACTAAAAATGTTTAATTCATGGTCGTAAAGGAAATCTATCTCCATAAATATAGCCCTAGGGAAATTTTTCAATACTTCCTTAGAAAATACTATAAATTCTAAGCACTTTCTTCTTAGGTTTCATTTAAATAACTCAAGGAACAAAGATACTAGAGTTTATTTTTATATAATTTTTTAGTTTTTGGCTTCTCCTGAAAAGTCGCATTTTGTCCTTTACGACCTTTGAGCCCAGAGGTATCGATATGTTTTGTTTCGTATCATTTTGTTATTCACTTTATCAGATACCTTCAGTCCTAACATACTCATCTCCATTTTTTGTTGACATATAGCTAGTTTTTTTCATCATTCTTCTTTAGTGCCCAAGTCTTACAACCATATGTTAGGCAAGGAAGTATAGCTATGTCGAAAACTGCTTTTTAATTCTTAATTTTATTTCTTTATTTTTAAATATTTATCTTAGGCTCCAGTACTTTTTCCACGCTAAAGCAGTTCTTCTATGAATATCTGTTTCAGTGCAGCTTCCAAACGATACCAATTGCCCAAGACAAACATAGTCCTGGATGTACTCTATCTCTTGACCATCTAAGGTTACGGTTTCCTTTTCTCCATTTGTGGCCTTAGATAGATTGATTGCTAATCCAAACTTCTTGCTCTAGAAAACAGAACTATTTACGCAATATTTTAGATAAATTAATAAAATAATTGGCTTTAAAAAAACAGACAGAGGCTAGGACCGAGAGGAAATTAGCTTTTTAAAAACGGAAAAATGTCAGGTACCTACTTTATTGCATGGTTAGAAGTACATAATAGTTAGAAGTGACATTTGATTTGATGCGATTTACTATATAGACATAAAACTTGACTAATTGAAATTTCAGAGCTGTAGGTTGTTTTTTCTATCGAGGAAAGTACACTCGTGAGCAAAAAAATCGACTCAGGCACGTAAGCTGAACATGAGTCAGTCCGCTGTTTCCAGAGTTTACCGTCGTTACCAAGAGACTGGTAACTTTAATCGAAGACGTGGTTCCGGAAGAAAAAGATGCACATCGGAGAGAGATGACCGATTCATTGTCAGCACATCGCTGAGAAATCGGACCCTCACTGGTGTTCAAGTCCAACAAGAGCTCAGCTCTTTTCACCGCGAGCGTGTGTCCGACGATTTTTTTGCTCACGAGTGTATATGAAATCGGATTTTCAGATCAAGTATAGTATTTCTTATATCTTCTAGAATTTTATATATTTTATTTATATCTTTAAGCGGTACACTATTTATAAAAAACATGTATAAATTTTCCTATTGATGACTCACTTCGCCTTAAAAGAATTGACATTATATTTATCCTCCCCAATTTTCTAACCCATCAAGTACTATGAATATACTTCTGAATATAAATATTTTGATCCCAAATGTTGATCAGGTTCTAAAACTTTAAAAAAACTTCATAAAAGGAGGAGGTTCTTAATTTGACTATGTTTTTATGGTTCCGTACCCAAAGTGTAAAAACGGGACCCCATTCCTAAGACTTCACTGTCCGTCCGTCTGTCACCAGACTGTATCTCATGAACCAACACAGAAAAAAAGACTTTTTTGAGCCAAGAATCAAATATGTTTCAACTGATATTTCTTAATCACAGATGTAAATATATTGGTGTAAGATAATCTCAATAACGTTTCAAATATTAAACATTCTACAATTTCAAGATTTTATGTCTTGACATAAGAATTTTATTACTTATTTCAAAATGTATATCTTGAATAAAAACATACTGGTTTCTTATATTAAAAACGACACTTTCTTAGCTTCGAAGTTTTGACTTGAGAATTAACTCTTGTGTCGAAAAAGATACATATTTGGCTAGATACTTAGTTTTTATTTCCAATGAAGAATTAATAAATGTTGTAGCAAAAGACATGCCACTTGATATAAAACATAAATATTTTGGCACAAGATTCTGTGAATCATACACTAAAGGCCTAGGACAATTTTATGGCAAAATACACGTTACTTGGTATAAAATAGCCATTGTTTCGACCAAGAATATACGTGCAGTAAATATAATTAAATAATTAATAATTTATTAATGCAAAACATATGTTACTTGCCATAAAATAATTATTACTTCGGAAAAAAATCAGACTCCAGTGAGGTATGAGGATTTTTTTACGGCAAAATCTAAGTAATTGGTATAAAATGGTATTTATTATGACCAAGAATCAGATAAACATGCAGTAAAGAATAAAGTTTATTATGGCTAAACTTTAAATTCCTTGGTATTAATTCGTATATTTTTCGATCAACAGTCAGTGAAACATGGTGGATTTATTAAAGCATAACATTTATTACTTGATACAAATCTGCTGATTGTTTCGACCAAGAATCAGAACTATAGTGAACTACAGTCATGGCAGTGGCCCAGATTGGAATCCATCATTCCATTCTCGGTCGTTCCAGTCAAGTCTTTAATATCAGAGTGAATAGCTAGGTAGTTTCCGACAGGCACAATATTACAACGTAAGTATCTACGCGACTCCGTCGCGTTTCACCTGGCGGCAGCGGCGGCAAGCAGGCGAGAAAAGTCATAGAACTAAAGTTGTTTGCTATGATGCTTGGCGTCTGTAGAACAAAAGTAATTTTTTCCTTTAAGAGGTTGTCAGCGTTTTTCCAATATTCTAAGAATAATGTCTAAGAATATTGATGCATGAGGCATGTTATAATTTGTATTTTGGCGCAATGTAAGTAAAATAGCACCTACAGGCAGGATCAGACCAAGACTGATAAACATTAAAAAAATTATTTGGTATGAAAAAGGAATGGCTTAGGTACTTATGGGAAAATAATTTTGAAATAATATAGAAACTCTTAGGTACTTGCAGTTGGGTACAATACTGCAATTGCAATAAAAAATACCCTCCCAAAATAAAAATGAATAGTACAGACAAAACCGGACCAAGTCACTTTGGTAAAAAGAACCAAACTTCGCGTTAATTTGGGTAAAGCAGGCCGTTACCTGGGGCTATATAATCTGTAACATCTTCGAACATATTCATTTAAATAACATGCAGTATATGGCCATATTGATCTTAGTATATTAAATTCACTTCAATGTATTTAAGGTATTAATTGGATAAGGATAAATATGCTGTATTGCTTAAAATCGCTTCGAAATTAGCCATTATTTATTTAAAAAAGTAAAGGATAAAAAAATGGTAATTGTGGGTTATTCTTAAGAGATAGACATATACCATTGCGAACTCTTTTGTAGCCCTTTTTAAGGTGTTACTGTAGTACATTATTGTGATCTATCTCGTAGGGTTCAGCCAGCGTTTGCAATATAAGCGCAAAAAATGTGTTTATTTACGTCATCACAATTAAAAATATCAAAAATTTCAGCGTTTATTATATTATGAATGTATATATCTAAAACTCCCTGTTTGTAAAATTACCGCATCATAATCCTTTGCGTAGTTTTAAAGATCTAAGCATACATAGGGACAGAAAGACAGCGGGAAGTGACTTTGTTTTATACTATGTAAGTAGTGATTTATCGGTTTGTTACACCCTGAAAGTTTGACAATATCAAGTTAGTCTATATGTCAAACTTTCAGGCTGTAACAAACCGATAAATCACTACTAAAATTTACTGTATTTATTTTTAATTTTTTATGTATGTTCGGGCATAACTCCGTCATTTATAAAATCCATTTGTAAAGGATTTGCAAAATTCTTTTTTGTTTAATAGGGTATACTTTCGAAGAGGTGCCATTAAAATTTTATCAAAATTGGTTTAGTAGTTTTTAAGTTACACTCAAATAACTGAAAAATGTTTGAATGAAATCAATTCCGTTTTATTTTGAGAAATCTTCAAGTGTCGTTGGGGAGCATATCTGAAAATAGTACGTATCTTAATAAATCACAGTATACATAATAGTACCACCTTAAGTACAATATAGATACGTTGGATTAAAATCCATAAAAAGTAGTAACTGTATAAAAATATTAGATATTTAAGTACTTAGTTAGGTACTATTAATAGATAAGTATACATACATTACAATACCTACACATAATACATATATAATTGCTAAATATAAAATGTTTACAATATCAGTCCTAGACAGTATTTATTTTGTCGTTTTTTATATTATTTTGTACTAGCTGCGCCCCACGGTTTTATCCGCGTGGTGATAAAAACTATGAAAATGGTGATAATAAAGAAGTAGCCTATGCTTTAATCCATGGTATAAGCTATCTTCCAACCAAAATTCATCTAAATCCATTCAGCCGTTTAGGCATGAAAAAGTAACAAACATCCATGCATACAAACTTTTGCGTTTATAATATTACTAGGATTCTGTACTAACCTAGAAATGTGTACCTACTGCTACTACTAAGCATGAATATATTTGCTCTTATTTACTTATTTGAACTATTAATTATCTAATTTGCTATCTAGGTTTTTAGGCGATGATTTTAGAAGTAGGTAGGTACCGGTCACAAGCCAGCTAGAAAGTTGTTTCATTCAAGAATCAGATTTATCGAATTTTTCAAGTCAATATTTTTGATTCTTGATGGAAGAAACATTAAGAAGTAGGTAAATACCGGTCAAAAGTCGATAAGAAAGTTATTTCATTCAAGAATCAGATTTATCGAATTAATCAAATCAAGATTTTTGATTCTTGATGGAAGAAACATGAATCTTGCCTAATGAGAACAGTGATGATTGGTTGGCTCGATAATTCCAGTAGTGGTCAGTGTTGCTATAAAATTTGAGATTCCGCGAGATTCGTGGGAAAAATTACAAGTGCATTGCGGTTAACTTATTTTAATTTTCAATAGAAAGTAAGATTCTGTGAAAATATTTAGGAAGGATGTATTTATTCTTTTTGTAACTTTTGACATTTTTAATATGCTGTGGTACATAAAGGTTGTACATTATAGCCCTGTGCAAATGTTTTCGACATCAAAGCCGAAAACGCACGAATTGGATTCGTTTTATTCACTGCGTATTATTAATCCGTATAATACCTATCAGCTCGTGTTGATATTTCACAACCAAATAATGTTGTTATATACATACATAGGCATACATATAATCACGCCTCTTTCCCAAAGGGGTAGGCAATGACTATAGATTTTCACTTTCTGCGATCCAGACACCCCTCTTTCACTCCATTCACAATCCAATCCTTTCATACATGCGCGTTGTTTTTGGGTACTCTTGATCTGACCCTTTTCTAGAACGTCCAAAATTTGACTGCGGAACGTTAGCACAGAATAATTGATAGCAGGTACTAACGTGACGTTAGCTAGAGCAATGGGTATTTGCGCGAACAGGTTTAAAAGCTGGTTTTTTCTTGCATGTACGCCAACCAAGTGCCGACCCCAAATACTTGCAAGTCTTTAAAAGTATATTAACGACAGCTTGATTCGAGAGATCGGTGCCCGCGCCCTTCCTGTACGTATACGCTACGATACAACGCCATAGAAAATACTCATGGCGACTACCAACTTGCAAGTATTGTGGGGGTCTTACCGGCTCAATTGAACTCCACAGGAAATCAAACTATTCCCATAACAATAAGAAACACTCACAATATTCAATTACACTACTTACAAGGCAAAAGCCTTTTAAGTATTATATTTTCATACGCAATAATGCTCCTTATTAAGAAAGGTTTAATTGCCTACGCTAGAAATTTTAGTTTAGTAATTTCATGCATACGTAATATTGCACTTCTTGTGGTGTAACCTTCGATAAAATATACTATATTTTTCGAAGGGTGTAACAATAAAGTTATGTATACATTGTACAGCCCAATAACCCTAAGCCAAAACTCGTAGATATTGGCTTTGAATTACTTGAACACGGACTCCTATATTATAGCTTCAATATTTGGCAACTAGATCTGGAGTTCATATGGCAACACTGTATATAATCGAGTCCAGTGGCGGCGGCGCGCAGCGTGGCGGTTATACTGAAATAAGTTAATTTACAACAACGTAGTATTGTGAGAGATTTGACTTGTGTAAAGAAAAGCAGTGCCCACCGAAGTGTTTGGATTAAGTTTCTTGCAGTGGTTTATGAATACACAAAGGTTTCTACTGAAAATTGTCATCCCGTTGCGTTGCGATGGAAGAAAATATACGTCGTTTGTTATCAGTCTGGAATGTATCGCCAGACGTTCTGGAGAACTTCGGAAGTAAATAACAGAAGAATATAATTTAACATTGACAGTCAATTGAATACATATACTTAACAATATTTGCCCATGTCGTGCGTGTGAACCTACTCCCTACTCGGGGTACTAATACTAAGTGCTGCGGGTGCAGCACTTAGTATTAAGTTTTTATAAAGAAGTGGTTTATTTTTATATTTTTTAAAAAAGTGGTTCATAATTACTTAAATAATTAAATAAATTATATGAATCTTAATTTAGTTTCTATTGCTAGCCTATGCTTTGTTCCCTATCAAATAGGTTTGGTAAATTTGTATTTGAGATTTATGTTATATTATTATCAAGATATTTTTATCTTCTACCCATGTTTTAATTCAACTGTTGGAATGGTTTAACTAGACATAAGTTACTGATATCAAAACTTGTCACTTCTTTAATTCAATTAGTTGTAATCCAATGACCTATGTGTATATCGAAGGTAATAATAAGTCTTATATCTGTATTCCGTGTAGTGTGTAACATTACGGTAGATAAAATTTAGAATAGTTATACCGATATTAATGTTACTTGTATCAAAATATTTACTTATTTGATAGAATTAGTTTACCTGTGTGTATATCGAAAGTAAGTACATAGAATTTTAAATAGTTAACATAGAATAATTTGTAAAAAACTATTATTATTTGTATACAGTTCTTATTATTTCTTCGGTCATGACTACATGATGGGCTTGTAATTACTCCTTCGTTGTGTATTTGTGTGTTCTTTTACCAAAAAATGTAACACTATTCAACACTGATAAGTGTAAAATAACTTGTTGAATTCGGAACATTATGCTTGTTCAAAAATACCTATTATTACTATATTGTGCGCATGGTAACCGACATCGACAAGTTATTTTACACTTTTCAGTGTAGAACTCAGTTCTATTTTTTGGAAAAAAAAACCTACGAATATACAACGAAAGAGAAATCACTGTCCATCATGGCCGAATAATAAATTATAGTTGTATACAAATGAGAATAATTTTTGACAAATTAATCTATGTTAACTATTTAAAATTCTATGTACTTACTTTCGATATATATATACATATATAAGTAAACTAAATCTATCAAATAAGTAAATATTTTGATACAAGTAACATTAATATCTAATCAATACATTCCAATTGTTGAATTGAAACATTAAGTTTCGGTTTAGAGATATAACTATCTCGATAAAAGTAACATAAATCTCAAGTCAAATCATTCCATGGCTAAGTACAAAAAATTTGGATTCTTAACGTAAAAATTAAAGTTACATAGAAGATTTTCTAACTTCTTATTTTAAAAATTAATACATTTTGTCAAAATATATAATATCCTTCCTTCAAAACTGATAAATTTTACATCAAGAATTCTGATACTTTCATTAAAATACATGAGTTCTTAGGTTAATAACTTTCCACTTTTACATGATGAAATAAAATATTTCAGTAGAAATATACTCGATCTTGGTTTAACACATTTAGCTTTTAAGATAGGAACTTTTCTGTTTTGAAGGATGAAATAAAACATTTCAAGTAAGACAAATTCGCTCTTAGGTCAATACATTTAGTTTTGAAAAAAAGAGCTTTTCAGTTTTGAGAGATAGAATAGAATATTTTAAGTAAGACATACTCGCTCTTGGGTCAAAACATAAAGCTTTTCAAAAAATAGTTATTCGGTTTTGAGACACGAAATAAAAATTTAAAATAAAATAGGTTGGCTCTTGGCTTCAACTTTTTACCTTTTAAAAAAAGAGCTCTTCCATATTGTAATGTAAAAATGTTTCTTGTTTTGAAATAGTTTCCGTCTTGAAGTGATATTTTAAAAAAATTAAAAAAGAAACTTTTCAATATTGGTATAAGAATATATTTGTTGGCCCAAGAACTATAATACAAAACATTTTATTTCTTAGATGAAGACATTTTCGACTTTCCTTATATCGAAAACTTAAAAGATCTTGAACCAAATAAACTCTCTTGGCCTAAGATATTATTTTTTTCTGTGAAGATAGGTAGTCAGTTAAAATTTTCACAGATAATCTGGTGCCGCTATAACAACAAATACTAAAATTGGGCGAAGTGCAATTCGGACTCGCGCATACGAAAACGAAAAATAGCTTATATAGTGTCTAATGTTGTATATATAATGGTATAGATAGAAAGTTGTTTAGAATTCGACTCGCATTTCATTGATTTTTTGCATTGATTGATTGATAGACAGACAAAAATAAATACAGTTTTGGCATCAGTATCAGCTACAGAGTGCTCTCAAAAATTATTTTCAATATATCTGCAATGTACAGAATTGCAACTATTACAGTTGTATTATAAGTAGGTACCTATAGATATGTTTTCGCTGTGCGCACAGGAAAACACACAACACATTACTAATAGTACATAATTGTAAAAATATTTGACATCGCTTTTATGACTGGCCGCCGCGCCGCCCTGACGTTAACCATCGAGTGTCGTTTCAAAATGAAGGGCCTTAAACAACGATTCCATAAATATATTTAACACAGTTTAAATTTCAATGGAACGATAATACGTTTAACTAAAATAAATAATTTGCAGTCGGGGTTTTTTACTTTTTAATTAATTTATACTTGTTTAATTTGATTTCACTTTATTACGCCTATTGCATCAAATCATCCTACACATATTATAAAATACCTATGTGATGAATTAAGGCTATGTGTTTATTACCACTCACCTCTTAAATGGCTTAACGGATTCGATAAAATTTTGTTTTTATATTCCCTAGGTCCTGCATTAGGACATAGGATACTTTTTGTACCGATTTACTGAGTATTTCACGAGGATGCGCGATAAAACTAATTTCCTCGAATGAAGAAGAATTACTAAAACATATCCTATTGTTTCTAAGCAGACGTTAACCTATCGAAGAAACCTTTTCAGTCATCATGGGGACTGAGTTTTACAACTAGATGTCAAAAAAATAATTCTTTCTTGCTATCCAAACTGTTGCCGTAAGAGATCTATCTATGAAGCTTGGAAGGGATGACTCTCTTCAGGCTTAATGGATCTACAGAACTATTGCCACAGATTACAGAATACATAACGCCAAACGTGGTAAGCAGGTTTACCTCTAGGCATCCGCGTGGACGATATCGTCCATTTGATGCGCATGGATTAATCTAGACTAGGATCTATGGACGGCTTAATTCCTAAACACATCGATATAAGTGCTTGGTGACAGATTTTCTTCTTGAGAGAGATAGCCAGGCATCATCGCATAATATACTACCACCATGCAATATTTAACGTGATTTCCGAGAACATATCATTGCTACATTATTATAATAATGTAGCAATGATATGTATAAACATATACAAAACATTTTATAATAGAAGATTTTCTCAAAGGCTGGCAACACATCATCGAGACCTTAAGTGTTGCGGATATGTACGTGGGCGACGACGTCTGCACGTTTGCCCTCTTACCCCAAAGGTAAAAAAAAGGTTTCACAAAAGCTCAATGTCTGTAAATCGCTGAGACGGAGTTATTTTATTTAAGTTGAATTTGTCTTTGAAAAATGTCAGACTGAGGGCATAGGACGGTGAGACCTGGTTTCGGATGCGAAACAGAACTACAGAGCAACGCTATATTTAAATAGCTCGAGCGAATTGTTTAAAATAAATTCATATAAACATAAGATTTTTATAAATGGAAAAAAATCTCTCAGTTAGAAATTACATGGTTGCGACATAATAATTAGAAATACAATTCAATTTGATACGATTTACTACGTTAATAGACATACAACTTTTTGAGCTGTATTCATAATTTTGTCGATCGAGAAAATCATATGGAATATTGTTTCCGGATCAGGCACATAGTATTTGACATTTATATGATAATCTAGAATATTACAGTTCGACCAACTTATGTGTGAACTCTTAGAGGGCGCTGTTGGTTGAGAAACACTAAATTCTTTCTCTAATTTTCGTAAGCAATTTCGTAGGTCCTTTTTCTGCCACTTCACAGATAACTTGGTTGAACTGTACTTATTTTACACATATCTGTAGCATACACTTTCTCTAAAAAATATGCCTTTTGACGACTCACTTTGCCTTAACTTACTCGAGTAGGTATATATATCGATGAGTATGTAACTTACCCAGTTTTTGCAAAATTACACCAGAGTTTAGTAAATCTTTGAATTGTGGATTTTGATTCCTCCGATAATGGTATTTCTAAGTTTGTAATGTAAAACTGATATGGTAGTTCATCCGCGTGACATACGCCTTTTATAGAGTCCATTTTATAGTGCTTTTTAGTGTAATTTCTTTCAGTTTCTGCTTCAAATTTGTACACATAAACGGGCTTTGAACTTCGTCGAGAATAATATCGCGCAAACCGCACTATGTTGTAAACAAAAAGCTTGTCCGTTTCCAGATTAGACACATCCTGTAATAACCCCATTGTAACTTCTCTCCCGTCGAAATACCGACCTCGTATTTTCGCATCTACGTCTTTAACTTTTTCCTCAGACCATTTTAATTTTAACTCTCTAGGAATTACACTGCCGACTGTCGACATGAATCCAAGCATATGTGACAGCTTCCTGGCTATTTCTATGCCCTCTCCTGAAGTATACCCTAAAATAATAGGAACATTAGCTAAGTTACCTCTGCTCAATATGTCTGGCGGCGGTTCCATAATAAACTTCTCTATATTTAGATAAGATTTCTCTACTACAGGGCCAAATAAAATAGCGTCTGTAATATCCGCGTGACTAGATTCTATTTGAGGTAGTTGTACATTGACTAAAGACGAGGTCGGTGCATTTCTTAAAAGATCCAGCAGTTCGTTGAGATCTTCGGTGACTTTGCCCAAAATTTTACCGAGCTGGAAAGCTCTTTGTCGACCGTAAATATTGTAGCTCCATTCATTGAGACAGACTCCACTTTGGCATATTGCTTTGCTGAATAAACCTTCGCTCATTTTTGATACCAAATGATAAGATGTCGCGGCTGAGCCAGCACTACATCCAAAGATTGTAACATTATTGGGATCACCGCCGAATGCAGCTATATTGTTCTTGACCCATTTCAGAGCCATGACCTGGTCTTTGAGGCCCGCGTTTCCTGGTACTTCTTCAGTGTCTAAACATAAAAATCCTAGTACTTCAAGTCTGTAGTTGAATGTTACGAGAATGACGTTGTGAGCGAGGAAGAAATCTGGTCCATAATAATCGGAATTTCCGGAGCCGGTGTAGAAGCCCCCTCCGTGAATCCAGACCATAACGGGCAGGAGTTCGGACGGCGTTAGGTTTTTAGTATAAACGTTGAGGTAGAGGCAGTCCTCGCTGCCGTCCTCGATGCAGTCCATGCGCTCGTTGTACTGAGGACACACAGGGCCGTGTTCTGACGCGTCGCGAACTCCTTCCCATGGTACTGGAGGCTCCGGGGCCTGAGAATTACCAAACAAGTAATTAAGTATTTATAAAAATATATTTTATAGCTTGAATATTGAATTCCATCCTAATTTCTGAACAAAGTTGATACTCGTTGTCGTCGTACGTATTGTACTCTTTGTTTTGAAGCAGTGATGGCTCAGTGGCATTGGCTATGGTCTGTCGCACAGCAGGTCCATGGTTCGAATCCAGCCTCGGGCTAGAGCTTCACCGCATGGTGGAAGGGCATTTTTCGAATACCCGCCTGTATAGCCACCCTCAAGTAGAAAATCTGTCGCCAAGCAACTAACGGTGTGTTCCGGCAGCAATCCTTGAGAACCAATGAAATTAAAGGAACATGAGATTTAACAACTATGTCTCAAGGTGACGAGCGCAGTGCAGATTGTGACTTGTGACGAAATGCATCTGTTATGGGCAGAGATTGGTCCGCATGACATCGGATGGGCATCGAGCTTGTTCCGTCACAATAACAACAAAAAAACGCGGTTATACTATAGGCACTCGTTCCGAGTTTTAAACTTGGCTCAGGAGTAGGCTCGATTTAATATTTGTTAGGTAATTCATTCAGAGTAGAATATTTTAAAGAAAGCAACAAAACAAGAACATTAAATATGTGCAGAACGTGTGTTGAGTTACTGTTTAATATATTCTTGGGGCTCTAAAAATCTGTGCCTCTGTACAAGTCAAATAGCAACTCTACCGCTGTTGAATTCTAATGCGAGTAAGTAAGCACCTGCTTGCTTATGCATGTGGTAGATATAAAAAAATAAGTTCTGTCGGTATGTCTTCATTTGCGACTCACCTTGAATCTTAAGTGTCCGACGGGGGGATTCGCGTACGGTATACCTTTGAACGCTATATAATTTTCTACACCTTCGCAAAAAACGCCTTTCAAAGCTCCCTGTGCTATCCGTACCAATGGCATGGCGTCTCTGACCCTGAAATAGCAAAGTCGTGATATTAATTCCATTTTTGTAGGTTCTAACGTCTGACTTACGATTATCTCAGTTAAACTATGGATACATGCATTTTAAACTGCTTGTGCAAGTAATGAGTTGTGTGCACGGATTTAAATAAAAAAAGGAAGGTAACTACGCTCTAATATCACGACAATATTATGTGTAGAAAATTTAACACAAGCATATAATGCACACAGCTACACTTCCAATGTATATGATACGTTTTAATGAATGACAAACACAAGAAAAACATGCAGTACACACACATACGCACACCACTGAGCCTCAAACAGGAGACGTCGTCGCCAGATTTGACATAGCCATGCTCGAGGTACGAGTACCGTTTCTTCCGTTTTTTATAAGTTCAATGGTTGCGTGTTTATAGGTTATTCATATCCACTGCACTGCGAGCGCATGTTTGATAAGTTTGTTTTATTGTTGCCAGATTGTCAAACGACTTGTCAATTTCGTTTTAAAATAGATACTTATATACCTTCGTTGTTTAATAATATTTATCTCTTTATGACTTGAATATTTTCTTAAAATTTATATTTTGACTGACATGAGCTGAGAAATGACTGTAGTACTAGTGCCTAAGTATAAATATTCTGTAGCACGTCATTTGGCGAACGCTACTTCTGCTAAATACGTGTATCTAATGCCTGCCAACGTTTCGCCAGTTATTTTATAATAATATGCACTGTGTTGTCACGTTGAAAAAAATATAAATAAGTAGGTATTTGGCTTCATTACTTATATTCGATTTGCATCTAGATAATTATATAAACTTTCAAACAGGGAAAAGGCTATGTTTAGCAGTGGACGATCCAGCTGATATAGTAAATCGCATACGTACGAGTATCTACATATATTATGCGTAGTATATCTACCAGCGTTGCCAAATGTCCCAATTTTAGCAGGACGTCACGATTTTTAAATAAAAATTAAATATCCCGCGCGGGATAGGCTCAGTCCCGGGGATAACTCGACTTGCGTGCAGCGTGCTTCATCATTTTAAAGTGAAAGAGGAAACTTTAAAGGAAGTTAAATCTTTACAGAAATATCTTGAATAAGTAATTCGTATAAATAATTGTTCTTTTTATTTTAAGTTACAACTTGTTACAATCACTCTTTCCTGAGATTATTTGAAACACCACTAATGGGTAATTTTTTTAACTATGATTTTAGTTGTTATTTAGAAGACTGAATCTGATTTAATATATCATATTTTTGCTATCTATTGCAATACACGTAAACGTTATTTTCTCAAACATGCTTGGAAATGTGTGGATTATTTTGACAACCTTCTTCGAGATAAATCGAAATTGCTGTACCGGCCAAATACATGCGCGCAGCGGCAGGCAAAAAATGTATGAAAATCTATATCTGTCGTGTCTAGCGGCCAAATAAATTGCATAGTAAACTCATATCTGTCGTGTAATTTAAAAATGGAACGATCTTTTACTTCGAAGCATGGCAGCCAAGGGGGTAACTGGCCGCTGCAGTACTATTACAACTTAATTAAAAAGATGAATATTGAAAAACTTCTGATTACACACGTTTTTACTTATGTTTTTTTTTTATTGCTGATAGGTAAGCCTTTGACCACAATCTCACCTGATGGTAAGTGATGATGTGGTCGAAGGTGTTAACAGGCTTAACCTATGTCCCGAATCCTGTTAGTTTTCCCTCAAAAAGTTAAAAAATACCGATTAGACTAAAAAAACCTAGCAATGCTGACAACTACCCAAGTAGTAATCGTAGATAGGGATTAAATTTAATTTATTTGAATTGTTATTAAATTAATGTAGTTCTAATTGCATTGCAAAAAAAAAATTTAGCAATAAAAAAATTTTACTCTGTATTAACTCGGGTTTAATTAAGACCAAAATGATTTCATTGTAGGGAGTAATTTTATTTGTACTTTAATGTCAAAAAGTTTTTAAGTACCTATTTATTCTTTAATAACTTTGGCATAACTTTATCTACAAAATATACCTTATAATGTATGCTATTCTGAAATGTACGCAGGGCTGACTTATGAGCCTTTCTTATTGTTTTTTAATTTTTTCTTATTACTTTTAAATTCAATTTAATCATAACCCCAAGTTCATTTGTTAAGGGCACTTAAGTTCAAGTTAAATACAATATTGCTCCGTTAAGGAAGCTTTAAAGATAAAAAAAAGTATTAACGGGAAAAATTCAACAGAAGCGAACAATGGATGTTATTCAAAAAGTTAAAAACTCTGGTGTCTTTCGTCGACAAGCCACAGAATACAAAAAGTAGTATATACAATAAATTAATTCATAGATGTAGGCGTTAGGTACTTTGCGGAAATCGATATTTTTAATAACAAAAGATTTAAGGTTATTTAAAGATAATAGTTAATATATTAGGAGAACATTTGAAATATACCTATAGAAATATATCAGGGGTTAATTTCGTTTAATTTTCCTGTTAAGCCGATGACGTGACGTCATAAACACCACGTAGCCTAACCGGAAGAATTTTACGAGGCTTCACGCAAGCTTTTAACTCTTCCAGCGCATGGTGCGGATTTCTAGAATTAGTTAAGCCATATTTCGCCAGTTGTAGTGCTTTTTTATATAGGTACATACAATTTAATATACAAATGTCATCAAAGAAATTAGCAGTATTATTGAAATCA
Source organism: Plagodis dolabraria (assembly GCA_963854805.1). NCBI lineage: Eukaryota > Metazoa > Arthropoda > Insecta > Lepidoptera > Geometridae > Plagodis > Plagodis dolabraria. The sequence continues at coordinate 21,245,941 of OY978449.1, read as the reverse complement.
TATATGTAGGAATAGCTACGTTAAAACTATAGTTCTAAGTTGTAGGTACTTTAACAATTCAATTGTAATAAGTAACTTCTCTTAATTATGAATTAACCAATTCAAAAGTAATATTCTTGGCTTTTCAAATCAAAATTGACTAAACAAAAAAAAGAACGCTCTAACGATTAAAGTTGGTTACATTTTTTAACTATTTCTGAAGTCAATAACACTTTTTGACTATAAGTTAAAAACGACAACAATACCGTAACAATTTACACTATAATTCAATTTATTTCATGGAGATTTATATTATTTTCTTGGAATTTTTCAGAGCCTATCGGTTTTATAGTTTTAACTGTTCATTTAATTAACAAACGTGCGTTAAAAAAATTCACTCTAACCAGTGATATAAACTGGTAGAAACTCCAATTTTTTTGTTTTAGTCTTTGGTTTATTTCATCTCACGACCATATAATATAATTCAATACAAAAGTTAGCAAATACACAGTTATACCTATTCACTATGCACTGGAATCATAACTTTGGTGTGTGAAATCTCAAGCAAATACCTGTGCGCCACACAAAGAAGGAATTCCGAGCGGCCTGTGAAATCCGTTCTGATTACAGCCTGAGCTTCTGCTATTTCTACTTGAAATCTCGTTTCATTGGGAAAGCCATCCTACTTAATTTATGATTTTCATAAAGGAAGGATTTCGACATTTGATCGTGAAATTACTTTTTATACCATCGGTAACTATTTGGTTCAGGTAAATAGTGGATAGAAGTATAAAGATTCTTTTGGGTAGGTAATTGTTTAGTAGGTATATTGTTTTAGTATATTGGTTTATTAAGTTTTCCATAATTGTAATAATCATCGAATGAAGATCTACCTATAGAAACCAAATGAACGAAGTCATATTATTATACTAGCTTTCCGGGCGCGGCGCCGCCCGCGCGTATGTCGGTTATCGCGCAAAAACATTAACCTCTTTATGCGCAGTTGGATAAAAACTATCCTATGTTTTTTCCCGGGTCTCAAACTATTTCCATACCAAATTTCATTCAAATCGGTCCAGTAGTTTTGGCGTGAAAGCGTAAGAGACAGACAGACAGACAGAGTTACTTTCGCATTTATAATATTAGTACTGATGGCTCCGTACTAAGCACGTTCCATCATTGTGCTCTAAGCAGCGAGGGCGATACGTGGACACCCGACGGTGTCCTGGACGGCGGCGGCGCCGGCTTGCGTGCTGGCTGGTGGCCCCCCCAGGGAGTTCCAAGCGGAGATCCTCAACGAAGTTTAGCACTTCTTGAGTACAATCAGAGAGTTGATCCCGAAGAGAGCCCCCAGCGTGGGAGGTCACGCTTATGCGCAATCAAAGGTTGTTACAGCGGTGGACGGAGGACCTGGCTCCAGCGGTCCCTGGGCAGTGTACGGTGGAGGTCATCCGTCATGTCTTTCGGAGATGGTTCAGGTTGCTGACCTTCCGATTGAGGCAGGTATTTTGCGGACATGGATCTTTCAGTAAACGGTAATTAACAGATTGCAAGACAGGTGACCCCAGCCTGCCACACATGTTGGGCGCCGGAGGACATTGCGCTCAGTAGGTACGCTGGAGATGAGTGCCGCGTGGTGCCAATGTTTTCGCTCCTCGTAGGAGGGAATCTTTCTCTGCCAAGCTTGGTAAACGTCATGCTCGGCAGTGAAAATTGTGGCAGGCCACGAAGAGGGTCAGGAGGGCCGAGTCTAAGAAAAGTAGCTTCGCGTAGACAAACAGGGCTGAAAAGGAGGTGGTTCGCCCGCCTCCTCTCTTCTTTGTAGCGGGCTTGCACGGCTTCACATATCTAGTGAGCAAGGTCACCGTTCCACAAGCGCAGAGACCCCGTTAAGCCCGGGCCAACAGCTGGGGCCAGATGGTGAATTGTAACGCTATATTATCTTGTCCCATCTCGGCGGATGATTGCTCATCGGGGGTTTTTAGTTGGTTCAAGTTCCATACACCCGTTTTCACCACCCCCGTCGTGGAAAAGAATTGCGAAGGCATTTCCCCCTTCAAAAAAGCATTCATCTTCTTGATTCCGGCGATACTACAAAAATGAGGGCGGGTATAATCAATGGCACTACTTATCAGAGCTATTTAGACAAACAAGTGTCAATGAAGAGGTATATGTGTACTTATTTTCTAATTATAATAATAATCATATAGTCATTTCAAGATATAATCATTTAATTCTCTAACTACTAAACTAAGCTGAATTGTATTATAGAATCTAGTAAGTACCCTCTGTTTTATTTTACATCTTGGATCTAATTAAACAATCAGTATCAGTACTTCAGTACTATCAGTACTATATATATCAGCACTAATATTATAAATGCGAAAGTAACTCTGTCTGTCTGTTACGCTTTCACGCCAAAACTACTGGACCGATTTAAATAAAATTTGGTATGGAAATAGTTTGAGACCCGGGAAAAAACATAGGATAGTTTTTATCCAACTGCGCAAAAAGAGGTTAATGTTTTTGCGCGATAACCGACATTCGCGCGGGGGGAGCCGCGCCCGGAAAGCTAGTATAATATATAAAGTAATTATTACTTACAAATCTTACAAGGTTATTCATTAAATAGTTGAGATACAGTACACAATAATAAGATTAATAATGACTGTCTAAGCTGTGGCAGTTTCTCTGAACTACCTAAACTTAACGTGTATTAGGCTGATACATTTGTAATAGCTGTATGTTCTCTACAATTGCAGCTATTACAACGTTAGACGGTTCAATTATTTGGAATTGGGCAACTAATCAAAGCAATTACGTATAATTTCAGCAACAGATTGCAATTCCTCTGCAATAGAGGGAATATTATTCTACTTAATACCCATAATAGGGTGCCTGAGAATCTTACTCCTTGATAAGCTCATAAACAGCTTGTTGATCATAAACTTAGGAAAAATTTGGGAGTGAATGGGTTTCTTTTGTATGATTATGAAGTTTTATTAAGATCGATGATTATTAAGGTCAGATTGTTCTTTAATTAGGTAGGTACGCGAACCACGTTTATTTATTTATATCTATACATAACATCATTATAGTTATAACCAATGCGACGATGTAAGAAATGAAAATGTGAAAATTTTGAAAAATTTTATGAATAGATTCAGGCGTTACTTTGCGGAAATCCATATAATAATAAATACTTTTAAAAGTATCCTAAAAAACATTAAATAATATTTAAATAAAACACTTAATAAAGCATAAAATTATATATCTAGTGACAATTCCGCCTAATTTTCCTGTCATCTACGTGACCTCACAAACATCACGCAGCCTAACCGGAAGAATACCCGACTAGTTTCGCTTCTAAACGAAGCATCTTCAGGAGGTCTTGACTCACCAAGCGCACGATTTAGGCCAAACGTCAACTTGCATTGCTATCTGATGGGGCGCTATAATACTTTACAACCGGGGTTAGACGGGGTGGGCGGTCGTTATCAATTGGTACAACTGGTTCCGGATTCAATTTCTCTGAAACAGGTTCATGTTCAGATGGATAGACCGGGTACAATTGTAGCAGGATAGAAGTATTACCATAGGGAATAAAACAACGGTAATGAAACGCGTGACAAACATAATTTCATGACGTACCTGCTTTATAATTAAATTCACAAACTTCAATAACGTTTATATTTTTGACATTGTATCGCTTCTTATTAGTATTTAGATATTATTATTTTTTTGTGACATATAATATATTTAAAAGATTTAATATATAAAAAGGCAGAACATGCTGTAATCTTTAAATACTGACATAACTTAATAAGACCTATAATACCCATGTTTTCGACAAATAAATAATTCATTCATTCATTCATTCATTCATTCATTCAGTATTCCTGTCAGTCAGGATGCTTATGACAGCGAAGTGAAATTTCGGTGCAGTCTATGTAAGACTTTCGATTTATGAACATTAATGAAAAAAAAGTCAAGTCTTCAAAAAGTCTTCTCTCAGCGTTTATATGGTTCTCACTTTTATTGGCTTTATAGTATAACTAGCTTTCCGAGCGCGGCTCCGCCCGCGCGTATGTCGGTTATCGCGCAAAAACATTAACCTCTTTTTGCGCAGTTAGATAAAAACTATCCTATGTTTTTTCCCGGGTCTCAAACTATTTCCATACCAAATTTCATTCAAATCGGTCCAGTAGTTTTGGCGTGAGAGCGTAACAGACAGAGTTACTTTCGCATTTATAATATTATATAGTACTGATAGAGTGCAAATTCAGGTGAATTAGAACGTTTTCATTTTAATGGGAAAGAAGGGACAATCGTACTAAAATTTTCCGGTGGTAGTTGTAGCTTTACAACTGTTTCCGTGGTACAATATGTCCTATTGGTGCAGCACATAATTTATCGAGCGAAGTGAAGATTGGACGTCTCGGTATTTGTATTTTTTTGTGTTTTTATTTACTTGTATTTTTATATGTTTATTATTCGTTAGCTTCTGAACAGTTTATTCTATGTTAATCTGATTATGAAGTCTTTTACTACGAATAAATTATTCATACGTCTGTTATGTTATGATGTATGTAATATACCTACACTATTAAAATAGACCTAGTTAAGGATAATTTGGATTTGGGAGAAAATTATGACTTGTTGATAGACCCTTTCATAGTTTTTGAGGTTTGTAATTCACACTATTGACAATGCTTCTCGGTTCTGAGGGACTAAGTAAACATATATAGCGGCCTTCTTCAATTTGTGGTTTAGGAAATGTCATACGAGCACCTATCTTCTCTTAGTAAATACAGGTATATGTTACCTACTTGATTTTGGAGTGTTTTCTCGCGATCGAACCCAATTTCTATGGTGATATAAGTAGGTACTAGTCAAGGCTGCTGGCTGAGCTCCTTAACTTTGGAGTCATTTTCATATTCCGATTGGCCTTCGACCTAACTGCCTCCGTCAGCCGAAGCTGTTAGGAATTCCGATTTTGGCCGTAGATACCTTACTTTTTGTGCGGAAGATGAATTGCCGTATGCATGCCGGCTACAGTAATCTACGGATAGGGAATGACAAAAACGGACGGGATGTAATATATGCGAAAATTATGAACAAGTTTTGTTTTACTACAACTGTAACGAAATTATAGATTTTAAAACGTGGCGTATGTAATATCCACCTTGATTATATTCGTTGAAGGTTTGCTTTATATATAATATTAAGGTCTTTGAAGCAGTGATAGCGGAGCGGTTATAGCTAAGGACTGAGGTGTCGCAGGTCCGTGGTTCGATGTCCACCGCCGGCTTGAGCATCACCGCATGGGTGCACATAGTACGAATGCTCACCTGGCTAGTAGAACCCTCAAGTAGGAACTCTGTTGCCAAGCACCTAACCAGAGCCATAAGGCAACCATAAGGTTTTTTTTGCTACCTACGCATGACCACAATCTAACCTGATGGTATAAGTGATGATGTGGTCGAAGTTGCTAACAGGCTTAACCTTGAAATACTGGTTCTCAAGGACAGCTGACGGAACATATCGTTAGGTGCTTGGCGACAGATTTTCTACTTGAGGTTGGTCACTAGCCAGGCGGGCATTTGCAAAATGCCCTTTCACTATGCAGTGAAGCTCAAACCCGCAGCAGGATTCGAACCATGGACCTTGTCCGCGGCAGTCCATAGCCAATGCCACTGCTTCAATAAAAAAAGGTGTATACATAATATAGCTGCCAGTGTGTTCTAGTCTCTCTTTGAAAGCAAGTATGTTCGGTAGTTACTATGAAGCGAGATGTAGTTAAAAGTTCAATAGTCATAAAAAACAGTGATATGGTACATTATACATATTAAAGATGATAATATATATAAAATATCATAGGACTCATAAAATACTTAGTAAGTAATATTATATTAAAAACCCTATGCTTCAATCCGTAACATTTTTTTTTTTATGTCTGAATGATTAGCCTTTGACCACTATCTCACCTGATGGTAAGTGATGATGTGGTCGAAGATGTTGTACAGGCTAACCTAGAATCGTAATAATAATCGTATAAAAATCTAAAAACTGCTACGCTGTTGATAGTTGACATAGCGGCGGGCACGACGAGACTTATCACTAAGAAGAACTCTCCTGTTACGACAGTTAACGACATTTCAAAGTAGGCACATAGTGAAGGTCATTGTTTGATGAATATATAAAATCTTATGTTGATTTTTAGCAGGTTTATAGTCAGTCAGCATAAAGAGCGTGGGTGTTATAAAATGAAAAAAAACAGAGCCGGCCTCCAAAACTGAAATGTATGAAATAAATTGTCGGAGTCGGTACCATGTTTCAAAACACTCTGAGCTCACATCTTCTGGTTACAACTTCTACAAGTTACCTATCTACTTCATACTTTTTAGCTTACAACGCCCTTTTTTGTGAACCTATTCAGTTATGCATACTGCCACTGAAGTTAATAAAATCAAAATGGAACATACTTGGAGGTACATTCTATCCATAAAAAATAATCACTAGAATTATTTATGATCGAGCTGGCATGAAAATAACAATACGTGAAATTTCAGTCTCCTCCGTTTTTGGAGGTCGTTTAAAAATAATATAGGAACTTAATACAATGGACAAGTACTCACTCTGTGATGGTTGAGCTAACACTAAATGATGTTTGAGACGAGCAGCATAGCGACCTCCAATGCATTTTAAATCTCATTTAAAAGTTTAAACAGTGTTAAATACACTCAAAATTTTACGACAGCAATACAATAATTACAAAGACGTGTACACCGTACAAAATCGTAACCATTACGAAGCCGATTATTTTATCACAATACAGATAAGCATAATTTATCAATTCATCAGCCTGTCTTACGTCATACGACAAAATCGCGAACCCTTGCATGGTTAAACGTAATTAAAACGTTACCCGGGACTTTGAACTACAATCCGGAACCGAATTTTACAGAAGCGATAAACTTGTGATTTATTCGTCGATTTGCAAAACGACGCCGTAAAACAGTTGCGAGGACTAAAGAGTAAATATTCATTGGGCACGCTGAAAAGCTAGAACATGCTATAGATAAAACGTTACCAGTTAAACTCGAAGTTTAATCCGTATAAACATTTTGTTAGTATTATTCAGTTACATTATGGGTATGTATAAATTGTATAATACAGTATTATACACAAATAATAACATACTATTGAATAGTGTGGTATAAATACCATCAATTACGATATCGGTAGTAGATAATGTAGGTATCTACATTTAGAAAATCAGTTATTTTGGGAAAGGGGTTTTTGAGTTTTGATAATTCTGTGATTATTAAATACAATTATTCCTATGTTGTACTTACTGCCCCGTGGGGTACCGGGTCAGAATTGTACCTCCCCATATCATCCCATGGGTGTCGTAAGAGGCGACTAAGGGAAAAATACTGAAGCAGCGCCTTCTAAAGAACTGCCAACTTACACTGCGATCCCCAAGACGACCCTTAATAGGGGAGGCTCTGTTGAGCAGTGGACGATCCGGCTGTTACAGTACAGTACAGTACTTACTAATCTCATAATGATGAGCTCAGCATGAGTTGCTACTCAATCCTAACAGCTTCCGGTCTGTTTGATTTTGGATTTTGTAATGATGATTTGAAACTTCTGTCTAATAAATTACGTTAACCTATCAAATAAATTACGTTTTTACTAACCGTTTTAGAGAACAACCATTCGAAAATTAAACATGACTTATTGTCTAATTCCAATGGATAAGAAAATGATCTTCATTTGGACATTCAAACTTCATAATGGGCATCGATTTCAAACGAAAATGTCAAAGTTATGTAAATTAGGTTAATCTTCATTACCATTATAGTTACACAATTAGGTCCATTTGATTAATCAGTCTATGTTGAGACGCAGGTTGAGATGTAAGCCATACAATCAGTACTAGTCAGTACTAATATTATAAATGCGAAAGTAACTCTGTCTGTCTGTCTGTTACGCTTTCACGCCAAAACTACTGGACCGATTTGAATGAAATTTAGTATGGAGATAGTTTGATACCCGGGAAAAAACATAGGATAGTTTTTATCTTACCGCGCAAAAAGAGGTTAATGTTTTTGCGCGATAACCGACATACGCGCGGGCGGAGCCGCACCCGGAAAGCTAGTATGTAATATCTTATATTTTTTAAATAAGATTATTGTTCTTGTGTATTTTAAATCTTGGGTGGGTGACTTGGGAGACTGTTATGCCCTCCTAAAGGAATGTTTCAATAATAAATAAATAACCCACCGTGGGCTTGAGCTTCACCTAATTACACATTCACCTTATAGGGTCCACCTGGCTAACAATCACTACCATCATCCTACGGTTATCCCAGTTAGTGGGGTCCGCACAATATACTCTCTTAACAACACAAAGGACGATAAGCTAAGCTAAACTAATGTAATAAAGAAAACTTCTCTATTAGGTTCATATTTAGTTTGCGCAAATATGACCATGTTTCCAAATTTAGACATAAGCTCAAGTGGCTTTACAATATTTTGTTTAATCCGCTTTCCCCGCGCTATCTCAAAGACCGCTTTGAATTTCTTGAATCAACACATTCTTTGTCATTAAGGTCATCAGAAAATTTACTTCTTAAATTACCCCCGCACAGAACGTCGTTTTATGATAAATCTTTTTCTGTACATGCTGCACGACTCTGGAACAGTCTGCCAGTGTTAATTCGTAAGTCGCAGTCGCTATATATCTTCAAAAATAGAGTAAAAGAACATCACTTATCTAGTAATAGCTAGCTTTTATCTTTCGCTTTCCTGTACTTGTATTAGTAGGTATTTATAGTATTTAGGTATATGTATTATTATAAAAACTAACGTGGTTTTCACTCATTTTAGTAAATAATACGGGATAACTCACGTGAATCAGTCAGATAGCTCCGACTATAGTTTCAACCACATTCGGTGGTCTTTTTCAAGGAGAGCTCTGGACGCCCGCGTTGACGTCTCGCTTAGCACTAGGTATATGTATGTTTATTTATTATGTAGTATATATATAGGTATTCATATATGTGTATTATTACACGTAAGTATATACATGGTAAATTTTAATATAGGTTAAATTATTTGTATGCAGTACCTTTATGATAATTTCAGTAAGTTTTATAATTTTCGAAATACTGCCTCCCACATCGAATATATTATAAATCCTCTATTCTTGGTTGTCTGGAAGAAATCGCTATAAGCGATAAGGCCACCATTTTGCACTTGATTATTTTATGTATAAGCCTTTATTGTAATGTTATTTTTTAAGTTCTTGTGCAAATAAAGTGTTTTCTATCTATCTATCTAAAGTGGAAAGATTCGATTGTTTGTTTGTTTGCATTGAATAGGCTCTTTAACTACTGGACCGATTTAAACAATTCTTTCATTATTAGAATCCGACATTATCTCTGAATTCTCTGGTGAACATAGGCTATAGAAGATTTTCAAAAAAGTTAGAGATCCGTATGAAAACTTCAATAATGTGCGAAAAAAATGCCATAAAAATCTTTATAACGCGATTTTTGTACGCTGTACGGAAATTATTAAAATACAGCAAAGTGATGTACTTCAATTTTATAGAGGATATCTATAAAAAAGTCCCCAATACTATAAGTCTAACTGATACGTTATGTCACAATAACTACTTTTTATGTGTATACATTTTTAATTTATAAAATTTTTGTTAAAAACCCGTGCGAAGCCTGGGCGGACCGCTAGTTGATTCATATAGATACAAGCTACATAATACAAATCAACTGTAGTACAGTGGTTAAAATGTGGGCTGAAATGTCATCCTCCGTGACCTCCGTTCCCCGTGTGGGGCCGTAAGAGGCGACTAAGGGTGAAATACCGTAAGGTGGGCAGTAGTGCCTTCTAAGAAACTCGTATCCCAAGAAGCCTGCCAAGCGTGAGGATTATGGCAAATCCATAATGGGCAGTGGACAATCCGACTGATACAATATTTAATGTAGGTTAGTAATACAAAAGACTTTTGCGAAATTCTACATAGCTAATGATAAGATAATTACTGCAATTTAAATAAGTAACCGTGGCTTCAGTCTGCGATCAGGTACGGTAGGCATCCACGAAACCCTGAAAGCTAGTACCTACATTTAAAACCCTATTAGTAAGTACTAAATATTAGGTCCATACCTACGAAGAAAGTAAGGCTTTACACACGAAATTGGCGTTTTGTTAAACTGGCCATATTGATCTCAAATTTTACGTTTGGTTAGGAATTCAAAATTCAAATTTATTTCTAATTTAGGCTTGTGTGTTTGTTATAGCGATTATTTTGTTTTTGCGCCATTTGTTTTTTCTTTGACATTGTTCTCATCACAATATGGAAAACTTAAAATATCGGGTTATTTACGAATACGAATTCCAACATCGCTTCAGAAACAGCTCGAAGGATTAATGATGTGTATGGGGAAGTTACCGTAAAATAAAACAAAATTTTCAGCACGAAAACGTTGGAACCAAAAACGTCTCGTACGTTTTTGGTTCCAACTTTTCCGTGCTGAAAATTTTGACTTACAGAACATATTCCGTAGTTGACGGCCAGAGACTATAGTTGACAATGAAATAAAAGTGATCGTCGAAGCGGATCCATCGTAAACCACGTCAGAGTGGAAAATCTCGAAGAATGGGTACCGCATGAATTGAGGCAAACTAACAAACACGACACGAGTCGAGTGCTGCGTTACATGACTCAATCGTGATAATAACGACGAGGTTTTAAATTGTACCATTAGTTGTGATAAAAAATGAATCGTGTACCATAATCGGAAATCAGAGATCCGCCAAATTCTGCCCTAAGCGAAAGTTGACATAGCAAAGGAATTAGTAAATGTCGGGACCAGTGCAGGTGTCACCCACTACAGTTTCCTAATGATCTGGCCAAACAGTTACGGCACTATATTGTAGACAATTGCAAACCATTCTGGAAAAGCTAGCCGTTGAACAAACGAGACTTGTCAACTGCTCCAGCCTACTTCTGCTTCAGGAGAAAGGCTAGGCTAGGCTACCTAGGCTGCACAACACACGGTCGATAAATTATAGGAGCTGATCTTGGAATGTCTCCGACTCCCACCGTACTCTCCGAACAAAGTGTTCCAACATATTACCACTTTTTCCGGAAATTTGACAACTTCTTGCAAGAAAAAATATCGATTCCAATGATGTCAAAACCGCCTACTAATATTTTATTGTTTTTCGCTCACCACATTTTTTTCAGCAAAGAAATCAATAAATGGCTTAAGTACATAGATAACAATGGTACATACATTAATTGACCAATTAAAATGATTTCATAAAAAAACTGCTTTGATTTTTCCGTACAAAACGCCAATTTCATATCATAAGGACGCTATAATAATATAGGGTTTCTATTCTAACACACTAACATTCATTGCTTCAGGAACCCCTACAGTGTTACCCGCGACTCTGGAGGGGATATATAGTTTACTAGTAAGATAGTTTGAGCTAACTTTGGATGGATCTAAAGTTCGATATTTCCCATTTCCAAGTTCACCTTCATAATAGAAACTAATGCAAATCACCGTTTGCAATATTCATAGCGTGGTAAACAGACGAACTACATGGTCTTCAGATAATTATGGCTAACTTCAAAACTTTATTAATATACAGAACAAGAACTTCAATAAAAGATAGATATTTATTCATTCTTATATCAATACATCTAGTCTATAATAATCGTAGTGAGCCAAAGCTGTACGTTATTGGGTGACTACTAAAAACATAAGTACTTAAGTTATACCTGTTCAATCTACGACTAAATCATACTTACCTTTATAAAATCTCTATTGTAATAAAGAGTAAAATTTTGTACGGAGTTAAAGACAATAAACTGCTTTTGTTATCAGCAGGCGGATAGAACTTTGCAAATAGACATTTTATCTAATAATTACTATTTGCATAAAACCTACGTTTTAGTTGGCCTACATCGTAAGTCATTTGTACGAGTATACCTACCTATCTTGTGCTGTAAATTGTAATCCGAGAAATAGTCCTATTTCATCGTCAGATAATGCCAATGCGCCATAGGATAGGATGATAAATATTTTGTTGGGCCCACACATTAAGTAGCACGACCGACGAAGCGTATTTTCTACCTTTAAGCAAGAGAGATGCTTCTGAATTGATTTGCTTTTACTACAGTAAAACACGTCATTTTAAATGCAGTATTAAAGTTACGATCTACATTCAACATTAAGCGAACAGTAGACCTTAAAATTTTTTTTTTAGCTAATTTTAGTAATTGTCTAAATAGCATTAGATATTGAATAACTTATACATGACCTAAGCCGACATCTTATTCGTCGATATAGAGTTCGCATCCGAGCAGCTAATTAAATATAGCCTCAAAAACTACATCTGAGTTTTTTTTTATTAAGATTAAATTAAAACGCCATTCCCGTCTCTTTACTGTAAGATTAATATGCTACCGAGTAACATAGTTGTAAGAAGTGGTTTTTACTTAAACATCTGAATATCTAATTCTGACATACATACGTAAGTAGTTCCAATCGAAGCACGAATGCCATGTATTTTATTGTAAATTGCCTTAGGTTATATGAATATTATATTGTCGTTATTTAAAAAGAAGTCAGTTACATATGCAAAAGTATATTTAACATATTTAGAACAAATTTGTGTCGGAAGTCGCGAACTTGCTGACAAATGTCTCGAAGTGGGGCCGACTGAACTTAAGTCAATTTAACCCCAATAAGACAAAAGTTGTGCGTTTACCATTAACTATCCCACTACCTATAACTATCTGTCACATCCCACCATTATGAAGACATCTCCCTTTCTGCCACAACCAGTATCGATGTACTTGGCGTTGACATGAAATGGAAATTAATATAATAACTACAGATAAAACTAAATTTAGAAGCTTGGTGTGGCTTAAAATTTTATATTGACCACATTCAACGCAGAGCAATTCGTATCGTCGTCGTCGATCAAGCTCTCTCCGATTGGCTCGACCCTAGGCACTGCCTAGATATGTTTGATCACTCTGCATCTTTTACCGTATCATTATTGTATCATCAGGAACTGTTCCTGATGTTGTGTAGAATAGTAACTAAACATAATAAGACACAACTAATTAACTGAGTGCCAAAACTACAAAATTAAACATTTAGTTTCTCAATCGTTTTTTATTATTTTCTAACTTATCATTGTACAATACTTAGAGTTCAGTAAAAGATATACACAAAAATAAAATAAAGATACCCCCACATAGAAATGCAGGTTTTACTAAGGGGGTATGTGGTATGATGGCTCCCAAAATATATAATCATTTGCCAAGAATAATTCTGGAATCGGAAAATATAATTATATTTAAGAGTAAATTTTTAAATTTTCTTATATTGATGAGTATACATTAAATGAACATTTGAATAATAAAATTTCAAACTTGACTGATGCTATGTTGTATTGTATGGTTATTGATATTATCTAAGTAATTAATATTTTCTATGTAAATTTGACATCATAAAGCTGACAATAATCTATTAATTAACTGACATTAAATTATATTATAATTATCATTTACTACCTGAATAAAAAGTAAGTTATGTCCGTATTATTTCTATTATTAATTATTATTATTGTAATTGAACTGTATTTTTTTTACTTATTATGAATGTATTGTGTTTGATAATTATATTATTTTATATTGTAACGGAGCGTTACACAAATATGCCGAAAGAATTGAATATTATATATTTTTACCTACCGAAATTTAATTATGAATCCTACTTACAAACTATTACTATTATAATCTACTTACATACGTTACAAATATCTAAAACCTACTACAAAATTAACATAATGAAATGAAAGACAGAAATGAATGAAACTAGCTCCGTTCGCAATAACCGTTATCTGAGAGACCGGCAGCGCGAGGTGCAACGGCTGGCGACAGCCGTCCGTCGCGCCAGTCCGAGCGAATAGACTTTTGAGCGAGGACGTACCTACGTACAAATTTACTATTTTAAATCTGCTTTTATGCTAATAGTGAAATCAATCAAATATAGTTAATATTACTTTTACTAGTGTTGTGATTGTGTTACCCCAAATTGGGTGAGTTGTTGTGTTGTTTCTTTATTGTGAGGCTAATGTATTGTATTACGGTAAGTACATTTAAAACTACAACGACAGTTATTAAATACGAAATGAATTGCCTTAACCACTAACAATTAATTTATCTAGTATTTTTGAATGTACTTATTATGTGCCTAGTGTTATTATTGAATGCCAGAACTACTTTGTTATTACTTGGAAGCAGGGATGGCATTTCATGTTCATACCGGTATCATACCGGTATTTTTACAAAAACACAATCCTCATTTCTATTATATTCAATATGAGGGTACACTATTGTGGTGTGTGCATTCTGCCGTTTTACTTGCGTAAAATAGCTATTATTGATATTTAACTCACACTTTGTTTCTTATACTTGGTTCTTTAATATTTTATTATTGTATTCTTACATGTAAGTGATTGTATGACTGCCTCATCATTGACTACTATTAAATCATAGCAACCATTTTGCCTTCTCATCTTGAATGTGGTGATGTAGCAGTCATACAGACTTGGATCGGGGCATATACTAAGCGTCCCATATCACTGGGTTCCAGGGTTCACCCTTACGGCAACGTCTGTTGCGTCTACCCCTACAACCAGCAGCGGTGGAACAACCGTACCAGTACTACCTACGACTCGTGCCAGCGACGTGACGTCTGCCGCTTCTGAAGGCCAGTGGTTGTTATTTTGGCTGGGCAATGCCTTTGATCGTTGGTCGGACCCCGACCTTCGTATAAAACTACTAATTAGCTATTAATATATATATGTGAACGTACTAGTTGTATAATTTGATCAGCCCTTAGAAACTAATCTCTACCTAGGCCTGGTTAGCAACTAGGAACGCTGCATTGGCGCCCAACGTCCTATCACGATCGAATCGTATTGCTCATCTTTATTTGCATTTGGTAGTTTTCATTGGTGCTGGCTATAAAATTATTAGATATAAGATTGATTTTTTGTTCATCGCCTAATGTGCTAATGTGTGGTAAAATCTATTGATGTGCTAAAAAATACACACACCTTAGGCGATATCTATTTTTAAGTTTATTTTGGTGGCGTGTTACCTTCCGCTCATCAATCATTGCTTGTAGATTTTGTATTCATTCTTTTCACTCTGCAACAAACACCCAATTTGCAGTAAACATGGCATATGTCATTAAATACCTTTCGCTTCAAAAAGCTGAATTAGAGTACGAAGTTGAACTTCGCGGTGGTTCAGGTGAATCTGTTCAAGAGCTTCGTAAGCAAATTATTAAATTGTCCTCACAACTGCCAGCCGAAGACATTCTCGAATCACACCTGGATCCCGCCGATGACTTAAAGGGCGTTAAAGAATCTCTTTTGAAGTCACACAGTAGTTTGACATGTCTTAAATCTAAATTCGACAAAAACTTATTCAGCCGCACAGAAACCTTACTAAATCATATCCACCATAGAATTAATAGGATCACTAGTACGACTGAAACTAATGATATTTATAAAGTTTGTTCATCCAATTTCAACTCTCAGTATAAAGAAATGTCTTCATTAAGACCAAGTACGTCTCAAACTAAGGTACCAACTTCGGCCACTACCGAAAACGTTGCCGAGCCCTCTACTATAACGGTTACTTGTGAACGGAATTTGGCCTCAGAAATAAGTAAGCTTAAATTTTCGGGAAGAACTTGCGTACGCACCTTCATTTTAACAGTTGAAGAATATGCACTTTCTAGAGGAAAACATACCATGCATAATTGCAATATATATTGTAATATTTTCATGTTCGCCTTGAGTGCGCGAGTGAATATCAGCGGCGAGACGGTAGTCGTGATCACTAGCTGTAAAATCTTTCATTAGCAACTGGCGCAAATCACTCCAAGATTGAATTTTATCTCTATTGTAGCGATACCAATGTAGGGCATCCTCTACAAAGATTTCAAAACCTAAAGATAATATTTTGTCATAAGATATATCTTATGACAAAATATTATCTTATTAAAGATAATATTTTGTCATAAGATATATCTTATGACAAAATATTATCTTTATTATCTTTATTATCTTATGACAAAATATTATCTTTATTAATATTAGCGATACCAATGTAGGGCATCCTCTACAAAGATTTCAAAACCTAAAGATAATATTTTGTCATAAGATATATCTTATGACAAAATATTATCTTATTAAAGATAATATTTTGTCATAAGATATATCTTATGACAAAATATTATCTTTAGGTTTTGAAATCTTTGTAGAGGATGCCCTACATTGGTATCGCTACAATAGAGATAAAATTCAATCTTGGAGTGATTTGCGCCAGTTGCTAATGAAAGATTTTACAGCTAGTGATCACGACTACCGTCTCGCCGCTGATATTCACTCGCGCACTCAAGGCGAACATGAAAATATTACAATATATATTGCAATTATGCATGGTATGTTTTCCGGGCTTAGTAAACCGCTATCCGAAGAAGAGAAGCTAGAAATATTGATGCACAACATTAGACCATGTTATGCGGGTGCTTTGGCTGGCTCTTCAGGCATCAATAGTATAGATGCATTACAATCGGTGTGCCGTAACTATGAAGACATACAATCGCGGTTCTCGCATTTCCATGAACCACCTAAGGAAACCAGTAGCACATACGCATCCCAGTTTGTTTACAGAGGTCCTACTACATCTAAAACTAATTTTAATAAATATAATCAAGAATATAAACATAATTACAGCTATAATAAAAACAATAACAATCCTAATAAATATTACGGCAACTCTAAACCTAACGTTGAAAAAACATCCGTTCAAATAGAGCCATCTTATTTCAATCGTGATAAAAATATTCCGATTGCGGCTTTATCTACCAACCCTGCTAGACCATTATTCTGCCCTAGATGTAGATCTGATAATCACTCCTTGGCTAATTGCACACAGGAACGGTTTATTATTTGTTTTAAATGTGGCAAGCCAGACGTGCGCTATCCGGAGTGCCCGGACTGTAATCCTGTCGAGGGCGAAAGGAACTTAACGACAAAAAACTAAATAGATTGGATTGGACTGATAGCAATGTTGCAAAGCAATCATATAGTAATAGCTACATAGACTACGAATGGAAAGACTGGCTTGACTTTATAGCTAAGTTTTTAAAGTACAATGCTATCTCTTCAATCCAAGACAACGACAGCAATTTTAAAAGATCTCGACCATATGTGTCAGTTAACATAAATAATAAACCAGTTATAGGATTACTTGACACTGGTTCCTCCACGACTATACTAGGTAATGGCAGTCATCTACAACTTCTAACCGCAGGCCTTGAACTGGTAAATTGTGATACAGTCCAGTTTGTAGCTGCTGGCGGAGAAAAGCTCAATTCTATTGGTGTAATTTACCTACTAATGGAGTTTCAAAGCGAAAAACACACTCTTAAAGCATACGTAGTTCCCAATATAAAACACTCTCTTATTTTGGGAATGGATTTTTGGAGGCTTTTTGGTCTGTTTCCCAAACACCTGGATTGCATTGCCTATCACAATGATTCAGAGAGTATTTCTACCTCGGACGTAACAATAAATCATGCCACGTTTCTGCTCGACTACGATCATCTAACGGATGAACAAAAATTCACAGCTGATGATATAATTTCTCAATTTCGTGACATTTCCTACGAAGAACGTGGTCTGGGCCGCACTACGCTTACTGAACACGTCATTGACACTGGGGATGCTGCCCCCATTCGTCAACGTTACTATCGGATGTCACCAGAAAAACAGCGGATTCTAGTGGAACAGCTGGACGAAATGCTTAAGGAGGATGTTGTTGAGCCTTGTGAAAGTCCATGGTCATCTCCAGTTCTTTTAACTCCGAAAAAGAATGGCGAGATGCGATTTTGCCTCGACAGCAGGAAGCTCAACGCTGTAACAAAAAAGGATGCGTACAGCTTACCTTATATCTCTGAGATCTTAGATAACCTACGCGATGCTAAGTATCTCTCGAGTTTAGATTTATCCAGAAGCTTCTGGCAAATTTTGATAAGAGAAGAGGACAGACCGCCAGACTGGATTCTATATTCCTTCTCGCGGCACGTTTCAATTCAAATCTATGTGTTTCGGATTAACTAACGCACCTGCGACACAACAGAGATTGGTGGATTCTTTATTCTACGGACCTGAATTTGAGCACAGGGTGTTCTGTTTTGTTGATGACGTCATAATCGTATCAAATAGCTTCGAACAGCACATATCATTGCTTATGCGTGTGCTTGGTAAATTGAAAAATGCCAATCTAACAATAAATTTTAAGAAAAGTCAGTTTTTTAGATCTCAACTGAAATATTTGGGATACATTGTAGACTCGAATGGCTTACATGCTGATCCAGGTAAAGTCGAGTCTATAGTTAACTACCCCACCCCTACGAATCGAAAAGAAGTACGACGTTTTATTGGAACTGCTTCTTGGTATCGCAGATTCATTCCCAATTTCAGCAGCTTAGCAACTCCATTGAATAAGTTGACTTCTCAAGGCAAAAATGCCCCTCTCTTTTTGTGGTCTCCTGAAGCCAACAAGGCTTTCAATAAATTAAAAACCCATCTAATTTCTGCACCTATATTGTCATGCCCAGACTATACAAAACCTTTCCAAGTGCACACCGACGCCAGCGACTACGGCATCGGAGCGGTGTTAACTCAAATGCTCGATGGACAAGAAAAGGTAATTGCGTATATGAGCAAATCCTTGTCACAACCAGAACGCAACTACAGTGCCACAGAACGCGAAGCATTAGCTGTTCTCTTATCCATCGAACATTGGCGTTGTTACTTGGAAAACGGTCTCAAGTTTACAGTCTACACAGACCATTCTTCCCTTAGGTGGTTCCTTAATCTTAACAACCCTACTGGAAGACTGGCTCGATGGGGAGTACGACTCTCCGCTTATAACTTTGAGATCAAACACCGAAAAGGTGCTGATAACGTAGTTCCAGACAGTCTATCACGTTCAGTTCCTATCTCCGCCATCGATTTCGTAACCGAAATACCTGCAAAACCAACAACAGACGCTTGGTATTTAAACATATTTAATGGTACCCAAGACTCGCCAACATCATTTTTAAATTATCGCGTTGAAAATGGTAAACTCTTTCGATATATGAAATCACTCAATCCCCTTACGAGAGAATTCGAATGGAAAGAGGTAATACCATCAGAATACCGACATGATATTATATCTGATAATCATTCAAAACCGAATTCTGGACACTTTGGAATTTACAAAACGCACAAACGTATTACACTAAAATATTTTTGGCCAAGTCTTCATAAAGACGTGACTCGCTTTGTGACCAGCTGTGAAGTTTGTCTATCTTATAAACACCCTAACCACACTACACTAGGTACCATGGGCAGACCAAAAGAATGCTGTCGCCCCTTCCAGATGTTGAGCGTAGATTTAGTGGGACCCTTGCCGGTTACAAGAAAGCAGAATACCTTCTTACTAGTAATTACTTGCTGTTTCTCCAAATATTGCCATTTGTTTCCAATCCGCCGAGCAACGGCAGATATAATCACTAAGATTCTAGAAGAAAACGTTTTTCTTATCCACGGAATTCCAAGTACCATATTGATGGATAATGGGCGACAGTTCACGAGCAATATTCTACGCAATTTACTATCGACCTACAAAATTCCTAATATTTTTTATACTCCACTTTATACACCACAAGTAAACTTAGTAGAAAGATACAACAAAACAATAATTACGGCTGTATCAACCTTCGTTGAGAACGACCATAGGGCTTGGGATGATAATATACCAAAGATCCAATTCGCATTAAATAGCTCGGTTAATGAAGTAACCGGTTTTACACCATCTTTTCTTGTTTTCGGGCGGGAATTAGTAAGCTGTGGTTCCCACTACATCGATTCTGATATAGAAGATCACCTCATATTTACTCCTCGAGATGGTTATGCTGAGAATTTAGGTACACTTCGTAAAATATTTGATAAAGTACAAGCCTCACTGATTAAAGCGCACTCTAGAAATAGCGCTCAATATAATCTACGCCGTAAAAACGTAGAATTTGACGTGGGAGATATAGTCTGGAAACGCACCTTCTACTTAAGCGACAAAGATAAACGTTTCTCGAAAAAACTTGCACCTAAATTTATAGTGTCGTATTATAGGCAAAAGGTCTAAATTGGTCTATGATCTTCAGGATATGGCAGGCCACAATATTGGAACGTGGCATGTAAAAGATTTTAAGCTAACTTAAGTATTTAAACAAATATTGAATCTTGTACAAGTTTTCTAAGCGGATTTTCCTCAGGCAAAATCCTAACCTAAAAAGGGGGGTATGTAACGGAGCGTTACACAAATATGCCGAAAGAATTGAATATTATATATTTTTACCTACCGAAATTTAATTATGAATCCTACTTACAAACTATTACTATTATAATCTACTTACATACGTTACAAATATCTAAAACCTACTACAAAATTAACATAATGAAATGAAAGACAGAAATGAATGAAACTAGCTCCGTTCGCAATAACCGTTATCTGAGAGACCGGCAGCGCGAGGTGCAACGGCTGGCGACAGCCGTCCGTCGCGCCAGTCCGAGCGAATAGACTTTTGAGCGAGGACGTACCTACGTACAAATTTACTATTTTAAATCTGCTTTTATGCTAATAGTGAAATCAATCAAATATAGTTAATATTACTTTTACTAGTGTTGTGATTGTGTTACCCCAAATTGGGTGAGTTGTTGTGTTGTTTCTTTATTGTGAGGCTAATGTATTGTATTACGGTAAGTACATTTAAAACTACAACGACAGTTATTAAATACGAAATGAATTGCCTTAACCACTAACAATTAATTTATCTAGTATTTTTGAATGTACTTATTATGTGCCTAGTGTTATTATTGAATGCCAGAACTACTTTGTTATTACTTGGAAGCAGGGATGGCATTTCATGTTCATACCGGTATCATACCGGTATTTTTACAAAAACACAATCCTCATTTCTATTATATTCAATATGAGGGTACACTATTGTGGTGTGTGCATTCTGCCGTTTTACTTGCGTAAAATAGCTATTATTGATATTTAACTCACACTTTGTTTCTTATACTTGGTTCTTTAATATTTTATTATTGTATTCTTACATGTAAGTGATTGTATGACTGCCTCATCATTGACTACTATTAAATCATAGCAACCATTTTGCCTTCTCATCTTGAATGTGGTGATGTAGCAGTCATACAGACTTGGATCGGGGCATATACTAAGCGTCCCATATCACTGGGTTCCAGGGTTCACCCTTACGGCAACGTCTGTTGCGTCTACCCCTACAACCAGCAGCGGTGGAACAACCGTACCAGTACTACCTACGACTCGTGCCAGCGACGTGACGTCTGCCGCTTCTGAAGGCCAGTGGTTGTTATTTTGGCTGGGCAATGCCTTTGATCGTTGGTCGGACCCCGACCTTCGTATAAAACTACTAATTAGCTATTAATATATATATGTGAACGTACTAGTTGTATAATTTGATCAGCCCTTAGAAACTAATCTCTACCTAGGCCTGGTTAGCAACTAGGAACGCTGCATTGGCGCCCAACGTCCTATCACGATCGAATCGTATTGCTCATCTTTATTTGCATTTGGTAGTTTTCATTGGTGCTGGCTATAAAATTATTAGATATAAGATTGATTTTTTGTTCATCGCCTAATGTGCTAATGTGTGGTAAAATCTATTGATGTGCTAAAAAATACACACACCTTAGGCGATATCTATTTTTAAGTTTATTTTGGTGGCGTGTTACCTTCCGCTCATCAATCATTGCTTGTAGATTTTGTATTCATTCTTTTCACTCTGCAACAAACACCCAATTTGCAGTAAACATGGCATATGTCATTAAATACCTTTCGCTTCAAAAAGCTGAATTAGAGTACGAAGTTGAACTTCGCGGTGGTTCAGGTGAATCTGTTCAAGAGCTTCGTAAGCAAATTATTAAATTGTCCTCACAACTGCCAGCCGAAGACATTCTCGAATCACACCTGGATCCCGCCGATGACTTAAAGGGCGTTAAAGAATCTCTTTTGAAGTCACACAGTAGTTTGACATGTCTTAAATCTAAATTCGACAAAAACTTATTCAGCCGCACAGAAACCTTACTAAATCATATCCACCATAGAATTAATAGGATCACTAGTACGACTGAAACTAATGATATTTATAAAGTTTGTTCATCCAATTTCAACTCTCAGTATAAAGAAATGTCTTCATTAAGACCAAGTACGTCTCAAACTAAGGTACCAACTTCGGCCACTACCGAAAACGTTGCCGAGCCCTCTACTATAACGGTTACTTGTGAACGGAATTTGGCCTCAGAAATAAGTAAGCTTAAATTTTCGGGAAGAACTTGCGTACGCACCTTCATTTTAACAGTTGAAGAATATGCACTTTCTAGAGGAAAACATACCATGCATAATTGCAATATATATTGTAATATTTTCATGTTCGCCTTGAGTGCGCGAGTGAATATCAGCGGCGAGACGGTAGTCGTGATCACTAGCTGTAAAATCTTTCATTAGCAACTGGCGCAAATCACTCCAAGATTGAATTTTATCTCTATTGTAGCGATACCAATGTAGGGCATCCTCTACAAAGATTTCAAAACCTAAAGATAATATTTTGTCATAAGATATATCTTATGACAAAATATTATCTTATTAAAGATAATATTTTGTCATAAGATATATCTTATGACAAAATATTATCTTTATTATCTTTATTATCTTATGACAAAATATTATCTTTATTAATATTAGCGATACCAATGTATAATATATATAATATAAATAATATCTTTAATAAGATAATATTTTGTCATAAGATATATCTTATGACAAAATATTATCTTTAGGTTTTGAAATCTTTGTAGAGGATGCCCTACATTGGTATCGCTACAATAGAGATAAAATTCAATCTTGGAGTGATTTGCGCCAGTTGCTAATGAAAGATTTTACAGCTAGTGATCACGACTACCGTCTCGCCGCTGATATTCACTCGCGCACTCAAGGCGAACATGAAAATATTACAATATATATTGCAATTATGCATGGTATGTTTTCCGGGCTTAGTAAACCGCTATCCGAAGAAGAGAAGCTAGAAATATTGATGCACAACATTAGACCATGTTATGCGGGTGCTTTGGCTGGCTCTTCAGGCATCAATAGTATAGATGCATTACAATCGGTGTGCCGTAACTATGAAGACATACAATCGCGGTTCTCGCATTTCCATGAACCACCTAAGGAAACCAGTAGCACATACGCATCCCAGTTTGTTTACAGAGGTCCTACTACATCTAAAACTAATTTTAATAAATATAATCAAGAATATAAACATAATTACAGCTATAATAAAAACAATAACAATCCTAATAAATATTACGGCAACTCTAAACCTAACGTTGAAAAAACATCCGTTCAAATAGAGCCATCTTATTTCAATCGTGATAAAAATATTCCGATTGCGGCTTTATCTACCAACCCTGCTAGACCATTATTCTGCCCTAGATGTAGATCTGATAATCACTCCTTGGCTAATTGCACACAGGAACGGTTTATTATTTGTTTTAAATGTGGCAAGCCAGACGTGCGCTATCCGGAGTGCCCGGACTGTAATCCTGTCGAGGGCGAAAGGAACTTAACGACAAAAAACTAAATAGATTGGATTGGACTGATAGCAATGTTGCAAAGCAATCATATAGTAATAGCTACATAGACTACGAATGGAAAGACTGGCTTGACTTTATAGCTAAGTTTTTAAAGTACAATGCTATCTCTTCAATCCAAGACAACGACAGCAATTTTAAAAGATCTCGACCATATGTGTCAGTTAACATAAATAATAAACCAGTTATAGGATTACTTGACACTGGTTCCTCCACGACTATACTAGGTAATGGCAGTCATCTACAACTTCTAACCGCAGGCCTTGAACTGGTAAATTGTGATACAGTCCAGTTTGTAGCTGCTGGCGGAGAAAAGCTCAATTCTATTGGTGTAATTTACCTACTAATGGAGTTTCAAAGCGAAAAACACACTCTTAAAGCATACGTAGTTCCCAATATAAAACACTCTCTTATTTTGGGAATGGATTTTTGGAGGCTTTTTGGTCTGTTTCCCAAACACCTGGATTGCATTGCCTATCACAATGATTCAGAGAGTATTTCTACCTCGGACGTAACAATAAATCATGCCACGTTTCTGCTCGACTACGATCATCTAACGGATGAACAAAAATTCACAGCTGATGATATAATTTCTCAATTTCGTGACATTTCCTACGAAGAACGTGGTCTGGGCCGCACTACGCTTACTGAACACGTCATTGACACTGGGGATGCTGCCCCCATTCGTCAACGTTACTATCGGATGTCACCAGAAAAACAGCGGATTCTAGTGGAACAGCTGGACGAAATGCTTAAGGAGGATGTTGTTGAGCCTTGTGAAAGTCCATGGTCATCTCCAGTTCTTTTAACTCCGAAAAAGAATGGCGAGATGCGATTTTGCCTCGACAGCAGGAAGCTCAACGCTGTAACAAAAAAGGATGCGTACAGCTTACCTTATATCTCTGAGATCTTAGATAACCTACGCGATGCTAAGTATCTCTCGAGTTTAGATTTATCCAGAAGCTTCTGGCAAATTTTGATAAGAGAAGAGGACAGACCGCCAGACTGGATTCTATATTCCTTCTCGCGGCACGTTTCAATTCAAATCTATGTGTTTCGGATTAACTAACGCACCTGCGACACAACAGAGATTGGTGGATTCTTTATTCTACGGACCTGAATTTGAGCACAGGGTGTTCTGTTTTGTTGATGACGTCATAATCGTATCAAATAGCTTCGAACAGCACATATCATTGCTTATGCGTGTGCTTGGTAAATTGAAAAATGCCAATCTAACAATAAATTTTAAGAAAAGTCAGTTTTTTAGATCTCAACTGAAATATTTGGGATACATTGTAGACTCGAATGGCTTACATGCTGATCCAGGTAAAGTCGAGTCTATAGTTAACTACCCCACCCCTACGAATCGAAAAGAAGTACGACGTTTTATTGGAACTGCTTCTTGGTATCGCAGATTCATTCCCAATTTCAGCAGCTTAGCAACTCCATTGAATAAGTTGACTTCTCAAGGCAAAAATGCCCCTCTCTTTTTGTGGTCTCCTGAAGCCAACAAGGCTTTCAATAAATTAAAAACCCATCTAATTTCTGCACCTATATTGTCATGCCCAGACTATACAAAACCTTTCCAAGTGCACACCGACGCCAGCGACTACGGCATCGGAGCGGTGTTAACTCAAATGCTCGATGGACAAGAAAAGGTAATTGCGTATATGAGCAAATCCTTGTCACAACCAGAACGCAACTACAGTGCCACAGAACGCGAAGCATTAGCTGTTCTCTTATCCATCGAACATTGGCGTTGTTACTTGGAAAACGGTCTCAAGTTTACAGTCTACACAGACCATTCTTCCCTTAGGTGGTTCCTTAATCTTAACAACCCTACTGGAAGACTGGCTCGATGGGGAGTACGACTCTCCGCTTATAACTTTGAGATCAAACACCGAAAAGGTGCTGATAACGTAGTTCCAGACAGTCTATCACGTTCAGTTCCTATCTCCGCCATCGATTTCGTAACCGAAATACCTGCAAAACCAACAACAGACGCTTGGTATTTAAACATATTTAATGGTACCCAAGACTCGCCAACATCATTTTTAAATTATCGCGTTGAAAATGGTAAACTCTTTCGATATATGAAATCACTCAATCCCCTTACGAGAGAATTCGAATGGAAAGAGGTAATACCATCAGAATACCGACATGATATTATATCTGATAATCATTCAAAACCGAATTCTGGACACTTTGGAATTTACAAAACGCACAAACGTATTACACTAAAATATTTTTGGCCAAGTCTTCATAAAGACGTGACTCGCTTTGTGACCAGCTGTGAAGTTTGTCTATCTTATAAACACCCTAACCACACTACACTAGGTACCATGGGCAGACCAAAAGAATGCTGTCGCCCCTTCCAGATGTTGAGCGTAGATTTAGTGGGACCCTTGCCGGTTACAAGAAAGCAGAATACCTTCTTACTAGTAATTACTTGCTGTTTCTCCAAATATTGCCATTTGTTTCCAATCCGCCGAGCAACGGCAGATATAATCACTAAGATTCTAGAAGAAAACGTTTTTCTTATCCACGGAATTCCAAGTACCATATTGATGGATAATGGGCGACAGTTCACGAGCAATATTCTACGCAATTTACTATCGACCTACAAAATTCCTAATATTTTTTATACTCCACTTTATACACCACAAGTAAACTTAGTAGAAAGATACAACAAAACAATAATTACGGCTGTATCAACCTTCGTTGAGAACGACCATAGGGCTTGGGATGATAATATACCAAAGATCCAATTCGCATTAAATAGCTCGGTTAATGAAGTAACCGGTTTTACACCATCTTTTCTTGTTTTCGGGCGGGAATTAGTAAGCTGTGGTTCCCACTACATCGATTCTGATATAGAAGATCACCTCATATTTACTCCTCGAGATGGTTATGCTGAGAATTTAGGTACACTTCGTAAAATATTTGATAAAGTACAAGCCTCACTGATTAAAGCGCACTCTAGAAATAGCGCTCAATATAATCTACGCCGTAAAAACGTAGAATTTGACGTGGGAGATATAGTCTGGAAACGCACCTTCTACTTAAGCGACAAAGATAAACGTTTCTCGAAAAAACTTGCACCTAAATTTATAGTGTCGTATTATAGGCAAAAGGTCTAAATTGGTCTATGATCTTCAGGATATGGCAGGCCACAATATTGGAACGTGGCATGTAAAAGATTTTAAGCTAACTTAAGTATTTAAACAAATATTGAATCTTGTACAAGTTTTCTAAGCGGATTTTCCTCAGGCAAAATCCTAACCTAAAAAGGGGGGTATGTAACGGAGCGTTACACAAATATGCCGAAAGAATTGAATATTATATATTTTTACCTACCGAAATTTAATTATGAATCCTACTTACAAACTATTACTATTATAATCTACTTACATACGTTACAAATATCTAAAACCTACTACAAAATTAACATAATGAAATGAAAGACAGAAATGAATGAAACTAGCTCCGTTCGCAATAACCGTTATCTGAGAGACCGGCAGCGCGAGGTGCAACGGCTGGCGACAGCCGTCCGTCGCGCCAGTCCGAGCGAATAGACTTTTGAGCGAGGACGTACCTACGTACAAATTTACTATTTTAAATCTGCTTTTATGCTAATAGTGAAATCAATCAAATATAGTTAATATTACTTTTACTAGTGTTGTGATTGTGTTACCCCAAATTGGGTGAGTTGTTGTGTTGTTTCTTTATTGTGAGGCTAATGTATTGTATTACGGTAAGTACATTTAAAACTACAACGACAGTTATTAAATACGAAATGAATTGCCTTAACCACTAACAATTAATTTATCTAGTATTTTTGAATGTACTTATTATGTGCCTAGTGTTATTATTGAATGCCAGAACTACTTTGTTATTACTTGGAAGCAGGGATGGCATTTCATGTTCATACCGGTATCATACCGGTATTTTTACAAAAACACAATCCTCATTTCTATTATATTCAATATGAGGGTACACTATTGTGGTGTGTGCATTCTGCCGTTTTACTTGCGTAAAATAGCTATTATTGATATTTAACTCACACTTTGTTTCTTATACTTGGTTCTTTAATATTTTATTATTGTATTCTTACATGTAAGTGATTGTATGACTGCCTCATCATTGACTACTATTAAATCATAGCAACCATTTTGCCTTCTCATCTTGAATGTGGTGATGTAGCAGTCATACAGACTTGGATCGGGGCATATACTAAGCGTCCCGTATCACTGGGTTCCAGGGTTCACCCTTACGGCAACGTCTGTTGCGTCTACCCCTACAACCAGCAGCGGTGGAACAACCGTACCAGTACTACCTACGACTCGTGCCAGCGACGTGACGTCTGCCGCTTCTGAAGGCCAGTGGTTGTTATTTTGGCTGGGCAATGCCTTCGATCGTTGGTCGGACCCCGACCTTCGTATAAAACTACTAATTAGCTATTAATATATATATGTGAACGTACTAGTTGTATAATTTGATCAGCCCTTAGAAACTAATCTCTACCTAGGCCTGGTTAGCAACTAGGAACGCTGCAATATATAATATATATAATATCTATAGTGTTTTATAGATGATTGTAAATAATTATGTTTACTTTGCTAACAACTATACTGTACAATAATTAAATATACTTATAGATATAATATTACAACAAATTGATATACATTCGGATATAACACCGTGAGTCAAATTTCTACTTCTATTCTACTTCTAAATAAGTCCCGCACTTGGCACCTGGTCCCAATGTACCCAGCACACTCGCCGCATTACCCCGTTGTATCGCCAAGGAGATCTGTTGGGTCAAGAACCAACCAGATCGGGGGTCCCGCCCTCTCTCTCTTAAACGGCGGCCGAGGTTTCGGACTAATTTTTTGGCTTCAGAGCCCCAGGGGCCCGACGTCTCCACGGCAAAAGGAACGAACTCATACAGTGGTTCCAAACTGGCATATTTTAGGCGTTTGCGTCGGGCGGCTGCTTCTGCTCCCGCACCAGCCGACTGCTGAGTAACGGAGATGTGACAGGATGCAAACGTGCTCACGCATGTTGCGTCCCACACGAGGCTGCGCCCTTTCTGCCATGGAACCAATGTCAGGCCGTCCGGCCGCTTACCGTCGGAACGCAAGAGTCCCGGGGGTTCAAGGACACAAGGAACCTCAGCCGACACAAAGGCCCGCTTAAGGATGTCATTGATAACGTGGTGCCGCGGTCTTCTGCCCGCACACCGGGTGCAGCTAAGGCCATGATGCCCGTCCGCCTCAACCCTCGCCCCGCAGATACAGGTGTGAGGCTCGCAGACAGGGCATCCAAGCCAAAGAGCGGCAGCCACCCTCAACGAGTCATCATCCAAAAGCGTGCCCATGTGCGGAGAAGGAAGAGCGTAGAGCCACGCGCCAGACTCCGGTGTGGTCACGGCGTTTATTCGGGCGAGTTCAACACCCGTGTTTTCCGCACGCCACTGCGCAACGAGCCGTTTACCCAGTAGGTCGTCCCAGCTTCTTTGCCATTCAGGTTTTGCTGGTGGGTCGATGCCTGGGCACATTACTGACCACCTCGTAAAAGCCTCCTCAGCGAATGGGATGCGAACCGTGTCACCTTTACTTAGTATACGAGTGACAAGGCTCACGACTCCATGTGATGAGGCGAGGAAGGCAATAGGTCCAGTTTCATGTAGCCGTCGCACGCCCAAACCACCGAACCGTATCGGCAGGCTAGCCTGACACCACTGTGACTCACTGAGGCACACATTCAGCGTCTCTTCAACAATTTGCTTCAGAGCGCTGTCAAAGCATGACACCTCTTCTGGGAACCTCCAACTCGGGGCCGTCCGAATAACATAGGTCATCTTAGGCATCGCGAAGCAGGTCCCCAGAAGCGTCAACGCAACATGTGCCGGGAGCTGCTGGAAATGAGTCGACAATGATGTCAAGGTAGCCATCTTCGACTTAAGGCTGTCAGGCACGCCATCGGGGAAGATAGGAGCACCCAGCAAACAGAGGGATCCTCTATCCATTATTTTGAGGCCGGGGATGAGGGACTTTAACGTGGTGCTTGACTCCGCGGCTACTGGGCTGCAGGCGAAGAATTCACACTTTTCGGTGTTGACCTCCAGACCCAATTTCCGCAGCGCTGGGAAGAGTACACTAATATCCCTTGCTACCACATCCGGGTCTCCACCTATGGTTCCATCGTCAAGGTACCAAATATTAAGAGGGGCTTCCATATCTTTTATGGCCTTGTGGATTGCCATGCTGAAGATGAGGGGCCCCAGGGGGTCGCCCTGCTGCGCCCCGACCTGAGACAATATACGATATCCTTCATAGAACAGGTAACTTGGCTCTGAGTAACATTGCCGAAGGAAGCGAAAGATGGATGGCGTCAATTCCCTGACTTCCTCCAGCATCGGCCCTCGGTCCAAGCTGTTAAAAGCATTTCGGATGTCAAGCTTAATAAGCACGTCGTCACTTCCCTCCCGCAGCACAAAAGACCGAGCAGCGTGTATGGCTGCCTCGCATCCCAGCGGTGTACCGCATCCCACCTGATGGGGCTGGAGGTATGAAGTCATTTCGCTCCTCACGGCCTGACAACACAGTTTAGCTACCAACCGCCGGAATGCATTGCCTACAGCAATCGGTCTTATGCCACCGTCCTTCTTCTGGAGTGCGCACAGAGAACCACCGTAGAGGTAGGGGCAAACTTCTGAGCAGAGATTTCCCTCCAGCAAAAAGTTACAAAGTCTCGTAGTCGCCTCGAGCAACCTTTGTCCACCATCACCGGCTGAAGGCGAAGTCAGCTCCTTTAGATGGTCGGGGCGCAACCCATCCATCCCCGCGGCAGAGCCACGATGGAATGTTTGAAGTGCAGCTGACACGTTTTCCGCCTCAACGAAGAGACACGATACCGTGCTATTGGGGAGTGGAGGAATACGCGGGGCATCCAAGGGGGCGGAGTGCTTTTCTTTGAGGGAAGATAACGTCTCTTCTCCATAAGGGGCAAAAGTGCAATCCGACGTGAGCAAGCGCGCCGCACCCCTCAGGTCCCCCTCAAAGACCTTGCCCTGAACCGATTTATAAAGAGAGCTTGACCTACTGGAAAGAAATTCAACCGGCAGTTCAAGATGACCCTTCCCAACATTTTCCTTTACTTTTGTGGTCAGATTCTTTTTGTCCCCTTGTTCTGGCACTTTCAGCGCTGTAAACGCGAAAGTCAGAACCTCCCACCAGTCACCGGCGCTGTTAGACTCTAAGGCCTTATGGATTAAGGTAGCCAACGCGTTAGCTGCCAAGCATCTCGCACCCTTAGGAATGTGCCTCAGTACTCGTACCCTTGCCCGTAAAGCGGGCAAGTCCTCCAAACAGTATGAAGGCGAATCCCTTGAAAGAGTTGTCCGCGGTGTGAGTGGTATTGGTGGCGCAAGCGCTGCAGATGTGGAACCCGGTATCGCAGCCGGGGCAACATTTTTGTGCTTGCGGCCGATGTGGACTCGCAGACCATGAGGTATAGAGAAAAGTTTCACTGAATCTGGGCAGTGCGGACAAGGGGCACGCGCGGGACTAGTCATGATAATTATAGTACCAAAGTAGCCTGGTAAAATAGTAGATAAGGCAGAAGAAGTACTTTTGGTATACCTACCAATAGGATCTATAGGTATAATACTATGTATGATTTTTAACTCTAATGATTATATAATATTATATTCTGCTATGTAATAGTTCTCAGAAAGCGTTGTACGTACCTATAACTGATTGATTCACCTACTAAATAATAACATGTGTCCCTATATTGTCTTGAATGTTTAGTGAATAAGTGCGTCTTAATATAAATAAATAAATAAATTATTGAAATTACATTTCAAAACTAAATACCTAATTCGAAAGTAAATTGAAAAATCCTAACAATTCATATAATATGTCAATAACACGTAGGCACCTACAACAACTACTTATACTATAACGTAGGTAACCATGATATAATTATCAAATGAGATCTAATTAGCAACCTAAATACCTAATAAAATGTCCTGTCAATAAATAAATAGAATAACAATTAATTAACAACATAAAACATATTCATAAATTCATAGTCATAACATTCAAAACCAATTATTTCTCTGCCTGATTGGATAAGTAGGTACCTACATAAGAATTTGTAAATAGCAGCCTAAGAATAGGAAACGCTGTGATGACAGGTAGCGCCCTCCTTGGTAAACTTGCAAAACATTACTAAAATGCAGGGTCTGTATCGTAGTTATCCGATCCCCGCTAACGCTCCATATCTCGTGTCTGGTTACAGGGTGACTCGGTGAGCAGTTCCACTACGTATTCATAGATGGCGCATTATTAAAATAAACTCTTCCAGCAAAATGTTGCAAAAGTAATTTCCACGACAGTATGACCTGGTTTCTATTCCATTAATCACAATCCCGTCACTACAACTAAGTACACCATCACTGCCAAAAAGTTCAACACTGACAACTTTCCTTTGTTTGTTTACTTTGGACGCCGCGCCGTCGGTTTGTAGGTACTCCAGGTTAACTGAGCTAGATATCCCCTCGCAAACCACTTTTGTACGGAGGAATCCACATATGTTACGACAGAACTAGATAAAAACTTTCATATTTTCAACTTTTAACTGTAGAAAAGTACAGGAAAACTATTATTTTTAAAATAAAAAGAAAGACGCAATGGATATGATGTTATTGGTCCGCGGGCCTCTAGCCGGTTTTATAGATGTATTTATAGATGTATACACATGTATACCAAACATAATTTCTAACTTGACATGTAAAATTTATTTTACCAATAAATGAGTATTTGAGTATTTGATTATTGTATGTTCGCTATGAACTATAAGCTGTTGACACTATTAATTAGAATATAAGAACCCAATGTAGCACAGTTTAACAATAAAGTAATCTGAATTTGAATAATTATTTTCTCATCATCATCATCAGCCGGAAGATGTCCACTGCTGAACACAAAGGCATCCCCCATAGATCACCACAAATAACTGCTATTAGCCACTTGTAGCCATTGGCTACCCGCGACTTTCACGATATCGTCAGTCCACCTAGCGTAGTTATTTTCTAGCACCATGTTAACTTATTTCTTGGTACACTTAATTGGTACTTATTTCTTGGTACACTTGCCAAATTTTATTGTTTAATAAACATAGATTTACTCTATATCTTTAATAAACATAGATTTACTGTAATATAGTCAATCTTTATTTTTTTTTATCAAGATCTCAATTAACTGCTTTGCGTGGACAAGATGCTTGGAAGCTCAATAAATCCATGAGTACATATTTTGATTCGATATAATATCCACTCTATCGATCTTTTATATGTCAGTGCTGCTAACCGCCACCTATTTTAAGAATGCGATCCATCCCGCCTATGGAAATCATGGTACCTACAAAGGAAATGTTTTATTACGCCAATATTATTATTGACTGTGGTTTGACTTTGGGTTTAACGTAGATAAATTCTCTATGACTGGCTGGGACCAAGATGTTTTATTTTAACCCAAAATAGAGATTTCGTTCTGAGGATTCCATAGACAGCGAAAACGATTCAATGATGTTTCTGCATATTGTTATCCCTTTATTAAAATTGACAATGCTTTAAATAAATTATATTTCACGTGATGTGTAACTTACTGAATACAATTTTTTGCTTAACAGATTCCTTTATCTACTTAAACAAAAATTGTTGTTAAAATGTAAACTTATTAATATCATTTCTTTCCTTGTATTGTGACTTTTTTAAGTATTTTGCCGCTTTAATATCACGTGTCTTCATGTATTGTTTTTTTCATAACTGATAGGCTATCCGTGACCACTATCTCACTTGATGGTGAGTGATGATTTGGTCGAAGATATGTTGTTCAGACTTACGTGAACCCTTACTTACCTCTGAATTACTAGCTCTTAAGGACTGCTGCCGGAACACAGCAACAGGTGCTTGGCGACAGGTTTTCTACTTGAGGGTGGTAGCTAGCCAGGTGGACCTTTGCAAAATTGTATAGCAATAACCATGGCACTCGTTATTGCTTGTCATCATAAGACAACAACCAGGGCCGACGACGGCTTAACATTCCTCCCGAAACACGGAGGGCACGTTAAGCGTTTAGTAGCAATGCCACTAACGGTCATCCATCCAAGTAGCGGACTTTGCTTAACTTAATTGATCTGAACGGCTAAGTGAGCTGCGCTACGAGAACTTCTATAAATGTGACCTTTTATGTATTGGCGCGATGAGTATACGTAATTGAACTTTACTTGAAATCAGAATCAAACCATATAAGTAATACCGATGATAGCGGAATAGGTATATAAAGACAGTTCTCAAAATAACTGTCTAACCCATTTGGGGAATTGTTCAAGAATCTTGGACTACATAATTTGTACTTTAATTACAATTATGTATATAAGTCAAAATATTTTATTTTAAGAAAACATCGAAATGATGCTTTAACATAACATTTCAAAAATATAAAAAAAATAGTGACCCTAATTTTCTATACATATCTGTTTTGTCAAGGGAAGTTCAATCGTTAATTACAAATATTTTAAACGTATTCTACGAAAAGTTGTTAAAATTTAGACTGCCTATGAGTCTGCTATGACTTATAGGTTGTCCAAATGATTTTATTGTAGTAGCTGTAGTGTTGTATATAGTTCATAGTATTTTATTCTATGAAAACACTAAATTAATATTTTGATAAAACACTTAAGAAATATAATCAAAAATCTCTCTAGTGACAATTCCGCCTAATTTGCCTGTTAAGCCGACGTGACGTCACAAACGCCACGCAATCAAACCGGAAGAATTTTCGACGCGTTCCAAAGCATCCTCCGAAGGTCTACTCCACGAGCGCACGATTGCATTTGCATACTCTGCGAATTACTTTACAATATTACAAATTTACGAGGGAAATCCCGCCTACCTACATGGCCTTTGTCAAGATGTTTTCTTAAAATATTTGTCATTATTAAATATGGATTTCCGCATAGTAATCTATTCATTACTTATAAATCGTCGATCCATGATTTATTTTATGCTATACCTACCATGTATTACCTACATATTACAATATGTGCCAGGTTTTGTCGCGAGATGCAAAGCCACTCTAGTCTTATAGAGTATGTGAGATCATACTCATCAGAAGAGGTAATAGTAATAATAGGTAATAATAATAGGTATTAAATGTATTTACCAGACGGACATTCGCAAAATGCCCTACCCATACCATGCTATAACGACTGCCATCCGAAGACAACAACCGGGACCGACGGCTTAACGTGCCCTCCGAAGCACGGAAGCGCTCAGTAGTAATGTCACCAGCGGTCACCCATCCAACTCCTGACCGAGGCGGACGTTGCTTAACTTTGCTGATCGTTTCAGAATGGCTAAGCACACTTCGCTACGAGCGCTTCATATTTTCATTCATTTTAGAGACTGTCCACGGCAAGCCAAAAGGTCAATACAAATGGACATAATCTTTTCAAAATAGTTTTCCACTTGTTTACTTTATTTCAATACACGGAGTAGTCTTTCAAGAAGTTAAAAATAAGAAAACTTTTTGAACATTGTTATTTTTGCATTAACGCCAGATAAACGATAAAGCTTGTATTTCGTTAAAAACTTTCCTTTTGTTGTAAATTTGTAAGCTAACTTTTTTAGTCAATTACAGGTTTTATTCACATAAAGTACCTAAATAGTTGTAAAATATTTATTCGTCGAATGACACTCGGTCCCGTAAGTAGCAAGGGACACTAAAAAGGGTGATAATTTTTTTTTACCCAAAAATGGAACCGACTTCAACACTCAAATATGTGAAATAACTTGTCGAAGTTTGTACCATGCGAACAATATTGTGATAATAGTTACTTTTGAACTATCATGGTACCGACTTCAACAAGTTATTTCACAATTGTACACAACAAGTACCAAAGGTATACAAACAATTCAATAAATTTACAAAATATATTATACAGACTCGTAACAAATATTTTCAGAATCTCGCGGTTACGTACGACGTGATCAAGTAGTTAGACGATTGTTAAATGTAATCTTTTATGTTTCCCGCCATATAAGTACGTCAGCGTTTGCCTTAACGGCAAATTTATGTCATTTATGTCCTTTTCTCAAACATGCTTGGAAATGTGAGCATTATTTTGACAACCTTCTTCGAGATAAATCGAAATTGCTGTACTGGGCAAATACATGCGCGCAGTGGCCGGCAAAAAATGTATGAAAATCTATATATGTCGTGTCTAGCGGCCAAATAAATTGTATAGTAAACTCATATCTGTCGTGTAATTTAAAAATGGAACGATCTTTTACTTCGAAGCATGGCAACCAAGGAGGTAACTTATCAAAGGTTTTATTTAAATTTCGATCTGGCTTGCAAATAGAACGCTGTTTATTGAAAAAAAAAACAAATGAACACTTTAACGCGGGCAATTTTATTCTTGCTTGTTGATAGTCATTGATTTTGAAAAGTAATTGTTTCGACAAAATGAGTTCAAACTTAATTCAACGCCACATGAATATCTTCACCTCATTTTTCACCTCTTTAGAATTATCCCAAAAAAACATAATCCCCGGAAAGTCCACTTTAAAATTTATAAATTGTACATTTAACAGCTGTATCTTCTAATAAAAAAATCGATCGGTGATTTTTTTTCTCGTGTAACGGGTTTGATTCCCGGTTCAACCATGTAATTATTTAAATTTCTATGAATGCAGTTTAAATAGTTTTTGTCATGTCTTCTTTCAGTAAAATGTTCCATTTACAATATTCAAGGTACTTTCCCTCCATGTGGCATCGCCGTGGGACGCCCTGTATATACTTAATTTTAATTTCAATTGATAGACCTGCAACAGTTTCGTATACGTACTCGTACATGGATGAAAGCTATTATTATAATAACCAATGAAGTTTTACTTCATTGATATAACCCAATTCCTTACCTATTGCGTACTACAACATTATCTTTTTAACCCGTTTGTCCTTTGGTTGAGCTAAATTAAAAAGAAAATACTACAACATTCTGTTAAATATGTTTTCGCTAACAATACAAAGGACAGCATACTTTGTAAAAAGTTTTTGCTGGGGTTTTAGGATCGGCCGACTGCCTGGCGCCAATTCTTCTTAGGAATGCTATATGTTTGCTATGTTGGTATAGTAAATATACCTAGCATTATCTTCTGTGTACCTTTTAGTTTAAGGGCGTCTAATGTGCAGCAACACCTCACTGAGGCACATATACTTGAGTAATGGCAAGCTGCTCATTCAGCGCATTTTATCCTTGAATTGTTTTTAGGTTCTTTATTAGCTAGCCTTTGACCACTATCTCTCCTGATGGTAAGTGATGATGCAGTTGAACATGTTCTTTAAGCTAGTCTAGAATTACTGTCTCTCAAGGTCAGCTGCCGAAGCATACCTTTACTGTACTGTATCAGCCGGATGGTCCACTGCTGAACACAGCCTCCCCTAATATGAGGGGGTTTGCCATAATCCCCACGCTTGGAAGGCTTGGGGATCAATCTTTGAGGACATCCCTTTAGCTGGTGTACAGTTCTTTTTTGTTTTAAGTAATGAAATAATAATAATAAAATTTTATTTCCGAATCATGATCCATACAAAAAATATACATAATAAAAATAGAATAAAATTAAATTGTAAAAAAAATATACAAAAGTATCAGGTAGCAATGGCTAAATTCTAATAAATGCTAAGCGACATATTTTCTACTCGAGGGTGGTAGCTAGCCAGGCGGGTAATTATACGCAAAACGCCTTACCACGATGAAGAAGGGAAAATAATATATATTTTATGTCCTACTACGTAAATATTCATATAACTTAGGTACTTAATACATACTACCTAGGTTACCTAAGTTCGTTAAGAAATCCAGTAAAGGTCGACGCTCATAATATAAATTTTATTTTGCAATGCTCCTTGTATAAAAAGGAAATAAGGCACTTACCAAAAAGAAGCACATAAATTTACCCCGCTAACTTGTCAAAATTCATCTAAAACCGCCCTTTTCGTAACATAAAAATATGAGTAGGTAACCAGAT
Source organism: Plagodis dolabraria (assembly GCA_963854805.1). Classification (NCBI taxonomy): domain Eukaryota; kingdom Metazoa; phylum Arthropoda; class Insecta; order Lepidoptera; family Geometridae; genus Plagodis; species Plagodis dolabraria. Next base: position 21,207,973 of record OY978449.1, on the reverse strand, counting down.
GAAGTTTTCTTCACGTTATACCAATTTGTGTATCTAAGATAATGCATATATTATGTAGGGTGCGACCACGTGCCTTGTATCTTACTCAGAGACGAGAACCGCCGCGCCTCCCCTCCACGTTGGTGATTCCACCCTCGGGACCCCAAAAGAGGGGCCCGTTTTCTGTGTTTTGACGTAAAGTACGCGGAAGAGGCAACAACTTCCTCAATCTTTTCAAAAAACCTTAAAGTGTTTGAAAATTTAATCTGTAAAGTTGTTTAGCTATATAAATGGTGAATTAGGCTTTATGAGCTAAAACTGTAAGAACTGGGAGATACATTATAATTACATTATATTTAATAAAATATATACTATCAGAATATTGTTCCATAAGATGATCAGTTTTTATACAAAACTTGAGAAATCCGATGAAAAAAAAAACATCATAATGCTTTTAAATAGAAATTCATAAATAAGTGACTCATATATTTAATAAATTCTAATGTTGTTTTCTTTTGTTTCATAATGTTGGTAAGGTTACATAGGTATAGTTCTACTTAGGGTAAAGGTATATCTATACTACCACTTCAAATAATTGTGATTGAAAAATAAAAATCAACCCTTAACTTGGCAGGCGTCTTAGGGATCGCGGTGTAAGGTGGCAGTTCTTCAGAAGGTGCTAGACTTTTAAGTATTTTTCCCTTAGACACCTCTTACGACTCTCACACTAAGATATGGAGGGGTGCAATTTTAGTCCGGCACCCCCGAGGCTTTGCTAGCCCGGAACCCCACGAGGCTTTGCTAGCTCGGCACCCCACTATGCTTTGCTAGCTCAGCACACCACGAAGTCATAATAACATACATAATTCCCAATACATATAATACCTACTAATCATTACTACCTAACTATCATAAAATGTTAGATTTTTACAATATGCTGCGGGTGATCCCTTAGATTTATCAATCTCCATCAATATTAGCAAAACCATGGTAGAATCATTTTTTTAACACACATTTTCTCGAAACGGAACGTTAAATGCACCGATTTTAGTGTCATAATGTAGTATTACGCAAGCGTGCTTTTTTTCTACTTTACCGCACTTGTGTTTGATATAGAAAAATAAAACAACTTTTCCACACTTTTTACCAAGGAGATTGTAGTTTGTTTCAATCGTTTTTCATATAAAAACAAACCAAAGAGTTTTTTTACCTACTGAAGTAAAACTTTAGAAGATTAAGTGAGCTTATAAACCTTCTCATTCACATTATTATTGCAATAAAAAAGATATGTTAAGTATATTCCGATTCGTTTAGTATTGTATCTAGTACTATCAACAAATTGACTATGGAAAAATTAAGGTAGTTCGGTGTTTTCGTTAGGGCTGTTTTCGCTCATATTATTATGAGCGAAAACAGCACGCCATTGATAAATAAATCAAAATTTTCTCTGTTACAGCCGGATCGTCCACTGCTGAACACAGCCTCCCCTATTTAGGGGGTATTTGCCATAATCCCCACGCTTGGCAGGCGTCTTGGGGATCGCAGTGTAAGTTGGCAGTTCTTTAGAAGGCGCTGCTCGCCTTCCAGTATTATTCCCTTAGTCGCCTCTAATTCTAACCCGGCACCCCACGGGGCAATCAAAACTTTCGCCGCCACCTAACTTTTGCAAATGCTCGCCTGGCTAGCTACCAGGCTCTAGTAGAAAATCTGTTGCCAAGCTCCTCCAGTATGTGCCGGCAGCAGACTTTGTGAGCTAGTACAATTATAGTCACATGAGACTTGGCAACTGTATGTCTCAGAGTGAGGGGTCTCTGCGCCCCTCACTCTGTTCACAACATTTGATGAAATGCATCTGTTATAGGCAGACTAACAATTAACATCAGGTGGGCCTCTAGCTTTTTCCGTCACTACTTACACCGTAACTGTTCTAATCTGTAAATAATTTACACCTCATGAATACCTGTGTTCAGGCTGACCTTTACATATATATATATATATGCACTATAGACGTTACAAAGTCAACCAACTTGCCTGATTAGTTAATGGAGATAGTGGGCGCAGCTGAAGGTATAGCAACTGCGACCCTCCTTTAAAAACTACGGGAAAAGTATATTATCGTGTCATTGAGCCAGAAAACTTGAAGCTTACGATAAGTGTTTTATATCGAAGTTACTATATTAAGTATTTATCGCACTGAAAGATTTGTACGCTTTTACTTATATGTTTGTATTTGAAGTGTTATGTTCGACGTTTAATGGAAATCTTAATTTAAAAATATGACTTCAAATGTCACTTTGACATCAGTCACATCTAAAACCTATGTGCTAGTTTTATTTAAATATGTGCTACTCAAAAGAAAATTATGATATATTTCCAAAAAAATAAAAAATCTTTTACATATTTCCTAGTAATTTTTCGAATATTTGCACCCCTAATATGTAATCCGTTGAAGAAAGTATGACATTAAAATGTGGGAATGACTTTAGAATCAGTATACATACATATCTACAATAGGAAGGGGTGGAGGGGGGAGAGGGGGGTTGTAGCATCCCCCCGGAGGGGTGGGGGTACCGGATATAATTTTTTTTTAAATAATAATAATTAAAAAAATGTTTATACCTACATACACTAAAAGGACTTTAGTTAGATAAGGTATTATGTTAGTACATATTACGTATTGTGGTTAGGGGGAGGGAGGGCGGAATATTCCCCACTGAAAGGAGGGGGATTTCAGAAACCAAGATTTTTAACTCTAATGAATTTTCTCAAAATTATCTTCTTCTTCTTCATGAATATAATTAGTCACAAATCACAAACACGAAAACATCAACAAAAATTTCTTATTAAAAGTGAAGTAATTCTATAACAGCTCCGGCGCTGTGGGTACGCAGCGCTTTATTCTTCTCGCTACCTAGTCACTGCGTACTCGCTACGCCTTCGCAGCTTCGGCTTTGGGACGCCTTCGGCGTCCAGGCTCCGCTGCTCCGGCTTCGCTTCGTCCGCTGCATCTCGCCGCGAGTAAACTAGCGCTGCTCCCCCTCCGCGCCTCCGGCTTATAAAAAACACTAGGGGTAGGGCAGACAAGACTGCTTGGAAGGTAGGTGCTCCGATTCGGTTCTCTCACACCACACGACCTAATCTAAGCCTCCTAATCTAACCTGAATAATTCGCGGTATTTTGAATCCATTAGGCTATGGCGTGTGCTTAGTAGAAGTTTTAAAATTAAAACTTCAATAATTTATTTCTCAAAAACTATTGATTTCCGGGAGATAAAATTTCGTGTGATTATTTAAAATAACTATATCTATCTGTAAAAAAAGAATGAAGGTACATTGTGGTGTATACCTACCGGTTCTAAAGACGAGCCCAAATGTGTATCTAAGAATTAAAATTACCTATTAAATATTTTTTTATATTTGCAACCATAATATGCATTTAAAAACGAGCATTATAAAATCAAGTACCACATTTGATAGCTGTTACATCAACATTTGCCACATTTCTATTGAAATATATTAAGTTACGTAAAAATGCTCTTTCTTCGTATGAAATATGTATTAAAAATGAGGGAATTAATATTACCATAGCCTAAAATCCATTGACAGTTTGAGTCGTATCCAACGCGTTACTACAATATGAACTAAGTATACTTAAACAAGATAATTCCGTGCTTATCGACACGGTTGTAAGCTATTGGTATAGTAATACCACGGTAATGTTATAGATAACATTACCGTGGTAATACCACTGTACCACTACCTTCGAGAAGAGGTTAGTTTCTCGATGACCACTACTATCACGTCGTCGTCTGTGGCACGATCTCAATCGAATGTGGGTTTGAATCAAATGTTGAATTTGTGTACCACGACTGTAAATTTTTCATAGATATTTTAATACTTAACGCAAAACTACTAACAGTATACGAATCCAAATTAAAACAAAACACAACGCTTTTAGCCCAAAATACGGTTTTTTGCCTTAGCTTGAACACGGAATATTTTCTTTGGCCGGAAATAGCTTTTCCATGGATTTTTATGTTTGAAAAAAGTTTACATTGCACATTCAAGTTAAACGAAGAAACAAATCTGCAGACTTTGCCTATATATATAATAAAAGCGCTACGTGCTACATTGCACTTTGAGCTGTTAATGCTATATTTAATCGGTTGGGTTTCTCTCTAGGATGAGATTCGTGAATTCGTCGTCTTAACTTGGAAAATGGAAAATGAGACAGCGGCCAGACAACTTAATGAAGGATTGTGGCAACTTCAAGGACAATTTGAATGTAAGTGTAAAAATATAAATATGGATTTATGGTAATGTATTTTCCGTAACAGAGAAGCAATTGTCCTGTGAATGGGCCTTTTAAACGGACAGCAGAAAAACAAGTGCGACAAACAAAATCAGTGCAATGAAAATTATCAAATGTTTTTTTTTAGTTTTAATTAAAGTCCTGAGAGTTATGTGCCACCGTTTTTCTACGTTCAGACTAAAAACTTATTAGGCGAAACTTAAATATATTTAACAAATACTTAAATATATTTAAAACTATTTCAAAATTAATTGATTCAAACAGGTTATTCACGTGATATTTAACACTTACGTGTTGCCGATATAAGGATCGACATCCATCGCTGTCGCGGCCCGTAACGGGCCGCGACAGCGATCGAACCGCACTCCAGATCCTGAAGATGGCTTCCTTATGAAGCCGAAACAATTGTCGATCCTTATATCGGCAACACGTAAGTGTTAAATATCACGTGAATAACCTGTTTGAATCAATTAATAAAAATGTGCGTGAGTTTTAATAATATTATATTTCAAAATTGAAAAGGCCCACAAATGTTTGTCTGCTTTTCTTAAGAAAAATGGCGTGAAATGACCAGAAATTCTCGCGACAAATCAGCTTCTGCCGAAACCGAATCGAAAACCGAAACTTAGACATGCTAAAAATATGATGTTTACTAAAATTTTACTTATTAATCTATACAATAATAAACCGAATCTTCGGTCGGTCTCTTCACTATTACTTTTTGCAAAATAAGTGTAGTTGCCAACTGCTTGTAGATATAATACACAGTTACACAGTTAAACATTAACATTACATACTAGTTACCTTACTAAATATTTATACTTTTAAATATATTTAAATAAATACATACAATAATACATATACATAGTTGCCTACATTAAATATAAGTACATATATAAACTTATACCTACGCTATATATATATATATACATAATAGGACCTACTACTCACATATAAAAATAAAATTGAATACTAACGAAGGAAAAGATAACCTAATAACCTAAGAGAGTTGGCAAATAAAAATATTTGACTCTATTTTTGAATATGTATAATGACTGCGACTTTCGAATGGAGGCAGACTGTTCCAAAGTCGTACAGCCTAGAAAAAGAGAATGAAGCTTCATAGAGCGATGCACTGTGCGGCGGTACTTTAAGCAGAAATAAGTCTAGGTTAGCCTGAACAACATCTTCAACCACATCATCACTTACCATCAGGTGAGATAGTGGTCAAAAGCTAACCTATCAGGCATAAAAAAAAGATTTTCTGATGATTTCAATGTCAAGGCATGAGCCGAATCAAGAAACGCAGTGTTCCTAGAGATAGCGTGGGGAAATATGCTCACTCCTAATTTTTAATTCTAATAACAACACACATACTCTTAGCATATGCATCTCTGCTAAAATCACTCTTTTATCTCTATGGTTTCTTTGTGAACCAACATTCATATACATATGTTACAAGAAGTTTTACACATTATATGTCTTACACAACTATCTGCAGATCTACTACAGGTAGGTAATCATACCAATTAACATGTTCTAATACGTGACTATCACTGAATCGCAACACAAAGCAATTCAGAATCTGCTTATAGTCGATGAATCGGATAGCATCGTGAACTAGGTACATTATATAGAAGCTCGACGAATACATCCAATATGTTGCATATTCTAAGTAAAGCAGATAATGCAGTGAAAGTTTACGATCTGAAGATAGCTTAAATAATAATTTAAGTACTTTATGGATACGATAATTCATTTTGCCAGATATGAGCCAGAAACACAGATTCTTTCTGCTAGATAAATGGCAGAACAGCTGATGCTTTCTACCCACGTAATTGGTAAAAATGCTTGGGTGTACCCATTGTGCTACCCACGTTTTTTTTTAGTATATACAGAAAACATTTTTTTCAGCTTGCTTTTGGTTTTTCATGTATACAATAACGATTGCCATATTATCAAAACCCAGATTTCAGTTATTTTTAATCTATACAGGGAGTAGATTTCAACTCGGCACTATGATTTATAGTTTTTGCTTTAATCTACACGCTGTAAGTTTCGTGCGGCCCCAGAAAATGTTTTGAAAAATTCAAACCTTAAATTGGAGAAATTGGGGAGTAAATCAGTCAGAAATTAAAACTATATAATCACTGATTTAGGTGTTTCTGTCTTCATTAGAAAGTAGGTATACTTACTGGTGTATTAGTACTAAAACTTAGCATTAATTTAATACAATCGTAAATTGAACCTCTACAGGGGTTCGAATAAGATTACCTAATAAATTTATGAATGGCAATATTATTAATAATAATATTGTTGGGCTGATGGCTATAAATTCTATACCTTTGCAGATTTTTATCAATATTCAATATAATATCTTTGTTTCTAAACCAACGGGTCTTTCTGACTAACGTCGACTTTTCGATCAAGTTGCATTGATCGTGGCCACCAGTAGCACTATTTTAATTTGTGCATTAATAGTTTAGAAACATGAGTTAAAGTATAATATGTACCTAAGTACCTATAATAGTGATGCATTAAATATTTCTTTAAAAAAAACATATATTTTTGCGGTATTCATGTGAAATATATGAAGTTATTTTGTTATATAGTGTTTTGAAGCAGTGATAGCTCAGTGGCTTTGGCTATGGACTGCCACGCAGCAGGTCCATGGTTCGTATCCCGCCGCGGGCTTGAGCTTCACCGCATGGTGGAAGGGCTTTTTGCGAATGCCCGCCTGGCTAGCGACCACCCTCAAGTTGAAAATCTGTCGCCAAGCACCTAACGGTGTGTTCCGGCAGCAGTCCTTGAGAGCCAGTGAAATTACAGGCACATGAGACTTAACAACTATGTCTCAAGGTGACGGACGCAGCGCAATTAGTCACTTGAACGATGAACTGCATCTGTTATAGGCAGAGGTAACCGCTTTACATCAGGTGGGCCTCGAGCTTGTTCCGTCATAATAACATTAAAAAAAAAAAAAATTATATATATATCAGTATAGTCATAATCAATATCAGTCTTAGGAAATAATCAATTGGCGACCTAGGCAACCAGACTAACCGAAGTAGACACGATGCGACGGAAGAACCGACAGACGGTCTGGAGAATAGCGTTTACTTTAGTATTTTAGTAATAGGGACCAATTTTTCGTACGAAGCCCTAGAAATGGAACAAAAAGGAATTATATTATTTCCGACTAGTATACCACTTAAAATGTTCTTACAAATTAGGTAACAAAATTGGGAGTATCTCATTCTGAGTGTAAAATAAGATATCACTAGATTTGCCGTTTTAGGTCAACTGAAATTAGGACAATAACATTCGAATGTGAGTTACTTAGTTTACCAAAAGCTATATAGAAAATCTATTTTCCTTCTTTTTTCATTCGGATCGTAATTCTTCGACTAAAGTGCCAGCAGTTGTAACTATTACCTAACGTAACTAAGAACTCTTCATTGGATGATAAAACACGCCGATTACTTCCGCCGGATGAGTACCAAAATAGTTGATTACAGAACATCTAGTGAACATTGTATATCCTTGATGTTTTCCTTAGAAGACGGCTTACATACTTTAACCTCATTAATTTTTCATCATTTTCACGCGTCCCGATATTGTCTCGGATAGTGAACGGACTTTAGTGCGTGACACGCCGTCGTGGGTATTGTTTACGAGAGCCGCTTGAAGCACGGTGTTTTTATGTTTGTACAAATGAAGTACGTGGGTACTTTTTTTATGTTATTGTGACGGAACAAGCTCGAGGCCCACCTGATGTTAAGCGGACTAACCTCTGCCTATAACAGATGCGAAATGCATCACAAGTCACGAATTGCCCTGCGCCCGTCACCTTGAGACATTGTAGTTATAAGTCGCATGTGCCTTTAATTTCCCTGGCTCTCAAGGACTGCTGCCTGAACACACCGTTAGGTGCTTGGCGGCAGATTCTCTACTTGAGGGTGGTCGAAAGCCAGGCGGGCATTCGCATAATGCCCTTCCACCATGCGGTGAAGCTCAAGCCTGCGGCGGGATTCGAACCAATGGACCTGTTGCACGGCAGTCCATAGCTAATGCCACTGAGCCATCATTGCTTCAAAACCTACTTCGTTGTCGATGGATGTCTACTGTCGTAAGTAATTCTTTGGTACGCTTGGCTATCACCACGTCATCGAGCCCATTTATTAAACTGCCAAGCGATTCCGTATGGAAAGACCATAGATTCTCCCCGTATAATTACAGATACAAGGCTATACCAACTAAATAACGAGCGGTGAAGGCACTAAATCGATAGAATTAGTCACGGTTAGTAAATTCGGATTCAATTCAATGATCCTATTTCGAGAATTGTCAGTGTTAAACGAATTTGGATTAAGATGTGAACAGTATAAGAACTACCATGGTGATTTCGCAGACTCTCGTCAAATCCTTGTTTGGTCATATGCTATAAAAGTCAAAAGCTTAATTTGTCAATTTCGCAATTCGTCAAGTCCTTTATTAATCATATACTTTGCAGGTCAAAAGCTTAATTGATATTTAAATTTTAAAAAACTTATATACACCACACAACCAATGTAAAAATTTACAAATCACAAAATTTCTAGACCTACAAGGTCATGGCCCTCAAAATGACACCCTTTCTCGAACCAAACGACGTAGCCTTAATTTAAGTATTATAAGTAATTAATAAAATAAAATAAAAATTTGAAATACATATTTAAAATACCAAGAAAATTTTTAAGGTTTAGTAGTGTGTAGCTGATGTCGGCGTCCCTATATTTGTATACTATAATAAATAATTAAATATACTCATAATAAACTAGCTACCGAACGGATGTTAAATCTTCATGAAATTTGACACATGTAGATACTCGTAGTTTATTAAAATATGGTATTTGAGTTTGAATCCAAATTATACAAACGCATGCCAATACATCCACAATTTGATGTT